>JAHRHZ010000029.1:11764393-11914773 GCA_024137785.1 Ginglymostoma cirratum
CCCCCCCCCACATACACACACATACACATTCTCCCACAAATACACCCACACACACACTCTTTCTCCCTCCCTACATACGCATTCACACACTCTACCCCCCACGCAGATACACAGACACTCTCCCCCCACGCACACGCACATGCACACACATGTGCACACTCACTCACTCTTTCTCTCCCTCACACACACACTCTTTTGTCTGTATCTCTCTCTCTCTTTCTCCCTCTCTCTCTCACACACACACACACGCTTTTCTCTCTCTCTGTGGGAGAGTGCGTGCGTGGGAGAGTGTGTGCGTGTGTGTGTCGGGGAGAAGGGTGCAAATGTTTACGGAGGGAATATCAGAGATTAGGACTGAAATAACTGAAGAAAAACGGAGCTAGAATAAATCATATTTAAGCAAGAGGCCAGAATTGCAAGAGCACAGAGACCTCCAAGGGTTGTGGCATTGGAAGAGATCATTGAGATAGGAAGAGATCATTGAGATAGGTGGACATGAAACTATGGAGGGATCTGAAAACAGGGGTGAGATTTTTTAAAATGGCCACTTTGTCCTAGAAATTTAAAAAGGCTTTTTCAAGATGTGTTTTTGCAGCATTAGATTTTGCATATATATAAGTGAAAGATGGAGGTGATGCTGAAAGAATTGAGTTGCCAATGTTTGTCATGACTGACATTTCCCAGGTCTTCTCTTCACTTAACGTTAATGTAATTGCAACTGTCTTTTTTTTAAATTCACTGCACACAGCAGAGTGGTGCTGCAAACACACCTACATACTCAAGAGACACAATAATACAGACTTAATATAGGAGAAATCAGGACAGTCTGACTCATCCATCATTGTAGATAGAATTTCAACAATTCTATTGACAAAAAGCTTTGTGTTCCCCATAGTCTAACATGGTTTCCTGAATATTTTCAGTTTTGGGGAAAAGATCTTATCACATTTGTCCATCCCTGTATTCTAACTTTCCCCAACTGTACAACAATACAAGATATCTGCACACCTCCAAATCTAATCTCCTGACTAACCCTAATTACCTTGCTGCAACCATTGGTGACCCAGTGCCTTTAACCTTCTGGGCCCTAAGCTCTTGAACTCCTTCCTTAAACTTCTCCTCCTGTAAGTTAATTCTGCAAGACCATCTCTATGACCAGACCTTTGATCACTGTTCTTATAATTGCAACTATATTTTGTAGAGGTCTGGACTAACAAATTAAATGGTGGGTAGTTACTGTCTGTATTTTAACCTCGGCTTTATCCTTCTCTTTGGATTTTCTAATGTTGTTGCAAATATATCACCTGGTTGTTATTGACTCGCATGGGATCACCTATTGCTGAACCCATAGTGTCATACAGCATGGAAACAGACCCTTTGGCCCAACCCGTCCTTGTCGACCAGATATCCTATACTGATCTAATCCCATTTTCCTGTATTTGGACCATATCTCTCAAAATCTTTCCTATCCATGCACCTATCCAAAACCAAATGTTGTAATTTTACACACTTCCACCACTTCCTCTGGCAGTTCATTCGATATATGCACCACCCTTTGTGTGAAGACGTTGTTCCTCGGGTCCCTTTTAAATCTTTCCCCTCAACTTAATGCCATCTAGTTTTGGACCTTTGCGATGCACCTTACCTATACACCTCATGATTTTATAAACCTCTATAAGGTCAGCCCCAGCGTCCAACGCTCCAGGGAAAAAGCCCCAGCCTATCCAGCTTCTCCCTATAACTCAAGCCCTCCAGTCCCAGCAGCATCCTTGTAAATCTGGCAACATTTGTGAAGAGAAATCAGCCATTCCTCAGAACCAGTCTGAGGAAGGGTCACTGGACCTGAATCTGGTTTCTCTTCACAGATGTTGTCAGACCTGCTGAGCTTTGCCAGCAATTTCTGTTTTTGTTTCTGATTTACAGCATCCGCAGTTCTTTCGGTTTTTCGTTGTAAGTCTAGTTGTCAACATCCTCCCATAATTAATAGTCTTGCATAACAGTAGAAACCTATTAATTGCATTTAATTTCTTTGCCACTGAATGCTCAGATGCATTTAGGTCTAAACTGTTGAATATGGATTCTGTAAATTGCGGTAGATAAGTTTACCTGATGTTTATAACACGATATCACTTTTTGACCCCATAAATCATACATTGGTGTATTAAGCCGCCACCGCAATGTCACCTCACATGAACACACACATGCACAGACTTTTCAGCAGATCATGTTTCAACCAAGTCATACGTACCCACACTGACCATTCACTTTTGTACTCAGCATTTAAGTCAATCCCCATTTTTGGGAGATTTTTCAAGGCTTCATATATGCCGACATATACGGTAATTAAATGGACAGGAGGGACTATATAAATGGGCGGCACGGTGGCTCAATGGTTATCACTGCTGCCTCACCTGCCAGGGACCTGGGTTCGATTCCATCCTTGGGTCACTGTCTGTGAGGAGTTTGCACATTTCTCCCCACGTCTGTGTGGGTTTCCTCCAGGTGCTCTAGTTTCCTCCCACAGTCCAAAGATGTGCAGGCTAGGTGGATTGGCTGTGCTAACTTGCCCGTAGTGTTCAGGGATGTGTAAGTCAGGTGGGTTATACGAGGATGGGTCTGGGTGGGATGCCCTGAGGGTCAGTGTGGACTTGTTGGGCCGAAGGGCCTGTTTCCACGCTGTAGGGATTCTGTGATTTACTTCTGGGTCATTTACTACAGTGTGTCAACCTCACGTGCAAAACATAACTGAAATGTGCCCAATAAATTCAGTTTGCTATCTGCTGTGGCTGAGATGGTGATATTGTCTTTCAGTTCACGGGTTTCAGCATCCATTCAGACATTTGGGTGTAGAGGCAGGACTAGCAAGTCTTGTGCAGTGCTGAGTGAGTGCCAATCTGTCTTTGGGATGAACCACTAAACTATGGCCCCTTCTAGTCAGATGCAACAGATCCTCTCACACCATTTTGAAGAACAGCAGGGGCATTTTCCTGGTGAATTGGCCAAAGAGTATCCCCCAACCGCCATTAATAAAGCAGATTATCTGATTATTATCTCATTTCTGCTTTTGAGGATCCTGCTGTCCAAACATCAACTGCTATATTTCCTACTTTATAACAGTAACATCATTTGCTGTAAAGCACTTCCAGATACCCTGAGGTTATGAAATGCACTCTATAAATGCAAGCCACTTTCTTACATAGCACAGGGACAATATTGCAATTGATTTGAATAGCGTTCCACATTAAAATGTGATACTTTGCATCAAAGCAGTGATTTGGAATCATTCATGAATGGCACTGTAATGTATCGTCTTCAGCTGATTGAATTCTGCATGGCTGATGACAAGTAAATAACCTAAAGGTACATCTTAATGGCCTGACCTAAATTTGTGCATCCAGGGCAAGTCAAATTGTCAGAGCCTATCAGTGTATTCACAGCGCATCAATAGAAGATCACTTCTAAATGCATTTCTGTATACCATCAAAATCATAAACAGCCTTTATTTTAGGAATTTCAGCCAACTTTGGAAATGAGTCCAATTTTTAGTAAACATTGGTTGTTGAGAAGAATAGGAAGGAAAAACACAAGATGCACAGGTGCTATTTGGCAGTGAGTGAGACACAGCATTTATAAATGTTTTATTATCTGCCTTCACCCAGCTAGATGAACAGGGATTTCAAAATCAGCAGCATGTGTCTAGTTCTCCGAAGGTGGAAGACAGGAACACAGTATCAATAACATATTGAAGAATAAACTGCAAACTTTTTTTATTTGACTGCAGCATCATTTTTTTTTACAGTTACAATGAGTCACCTGATGACTTCAGCTCGCCCCTGGCTTTGACCAGCCCCTATGTTGCTCAGTATCAAACAGCTTCTGAGGGCATGACCAACAGGTCTCAGCCACAAGCATTGCCCATCTGTTAACATCAGCATCCGATATTTGCCAACCCCTCATGACAATCTTGACATTCTCCACTACCAGAAGGCTGCTTAGGAAGGGCAGACCAGGGCACACCAGCAACTAGCATTGAAAGGCTGCAACAGGGATATGTTGGTGCAGGGACAGGGACCCATATATTAGCTCACATATTAGATGAGGCAATGTCTCAGGGCTGCTTGCTTGCTCTCTTAGAACTTACCCCACTTAGCACTTCCCACATGCTACCAGCATATGTGATTTGCCTTGCCATTACGATGCCTCTTAGCACATTGGCATTGCAGCCAGAGCAAAAGGCTCTCAGTACTGCCATATTGATGTGCTCTTTAGTACAGACTTACAGAGAGATTTCTTGTCGAACATGTCATAAGGGATCTGTCCAGAGGTAGAGATATCTTGCTGTACAGCATATTGAGATGTCAGTTTAACACTATAGCACTTGCTAGCAAACACACTCCACACACAGTCAACGAAACGCCCTCGTTAGAAATTGGAAGTCAAGTTGGACCAATCCAAGCTGAAGACTTGTTTGGAAGATCTCTCATTAGTCTATGGCTGTCAACAGTTCAGTTTTGTTTACAAGAAACCCAGTGGCCTGTGAGAACTCACCGAATTCTCTTCTTTGTTTTGCAGACCATTGACAAAGAGAGTATTTTTGCTTTTGCCCTTTCTTAAATGTAATCTCTGCAGATTCTTGAATATCTTTTGCGTTGTGTCGATCTGTTTTAGATTAAATGAGGATATGTTTTTAATTCCAGATCATAGCTTATTTGTTAACTGCTTTTGCCACTTGATTTTAAGAGTGAGTTAAAAAATACTCATTAGGAGCAAATAACTGCAGATGTTGGAATCTGTACTGAACAAAGAACAAAGAACAAAGAAAATTACAGCAAAGGAACAGGCCCTTCGGCCCTCCAAGCCTGCGCCAATCCAGATCCTCTATCTAACTTGTCACCTATTTTCGAAGAATCTGTATCCCTCTGCTCCCTGCCCATTCATGTATCTGTCTAGATAAATCTTAAATGACCCTATCGTGCCAGCCTGTACCACCTCCGCTGGCAACGCCTTCCAGGCACCCACCACCCTCTGCGTAAAGAACTTCCCACGCATATCTCCCTTAAACTTTTCCCCTCTCACCTTGAAATCATGACCCCTAGTAATTGAGTCCCCCACTCTGGGGAAAAAGCTTCTTGCTATCCATCCTGTCTATACTTCTCATGATTTTGTAGACCTCAATCAGGTCCCCCCTCAACCTCTGTCTTTCTAATGTAAATAATCCTAATGTACTCAACCTCTCTTCATAGCTAGCACCCTCCATACCAGGCAACATCCTGGTGAACCTCGTCTGCACCCTCTCCAAAGCATCCACATCCTTTTGGTAATCTGGCGACCAGAACTGTACGCAGTATTCCAAATGTGGTCGAACCAAAGTCCTATACAACTGCAACATGACGTGTAACATAACATACTGAAAACAAAAAAAGTGCTGATGATCAGGCAGCATCCATGGAGAGAAAGCAAGCTAATGTTTTGACTCCAGATGAAGTGTGGAGGGGGCAGCATTTATGCAATAGTTTTGTGAGGGTTGGAGGTTGGAGTGCTGCAGGAGAAACGATGTTGACAGTTCAGATTAAATGATCAGAATTTAAGAACAGCAGAACAATGGTGTGTTTAACTGCCAGATGGGAAGAACAGACAGCCCCACTGGGGTTGTGGGGGAGAGGAGAGAGGACATTGTGACACAGAATGTAACATGCAACTTATTGTCCTGCCATTCTCACATTCCAATCACGTAATTTTCTCCATCAACATCCTTTCACCCCCAGCACTCCATCACTGCTCCCGCCCCCAAAAAAAGCACTTATATAAATGCTGTCCCTCCACACTTCGCATCAGCTGTGATGAAGAGTCATCTAGACTCAAAAGAACAACCTAAAGCTCTGCGGATGCTGTAAATCAGGAACAAAAACAGAAGTTGCTGGAAAAGCTCAGCAGGTCTGGCAGCATCTGTGAAGAACAATGGGGAAGGGTCCCCGAACCAGAAATGTTAACTCTGATTTTTTCTTCACAGATGCTGCCAGACTTGCTGAACTTTTCCAGCAACTTCTGTTTATGTTATAGACTCAAAATGTTGGCTTGCTATCTCTCCTTGATGCTACTTGACCCACTGTGATCTCCATCATTTTTGTCTTCAGTAGGGAACAGGTTATTTTGAGCTCATTAGAGAAGCCTGGTGAAAGATTTTTATTCTGGATAGCAGTATAAATGGGAAACAATTGGTCATTTTAGTGACTGAATCAAAAAATGTTAATGAATGACACAATTTGTGAGTTGTGGAACATTCCTCCCATCACAGTCGTAAGAATTTACACAATGTAATTGCAAAATTTTCTAAGAACAGTTTATTTCCTTCATGAATGAGACATCCTAATTTTAACCATTTTCTCCTTGGGCCAGAGAAGTTGGTTTTTCCTGTCAGGAACATGAATCTTATTATTAAAAGAGTACAGTTAAATACCAACCCTAACTTCTTGTGGTGAGTGGTTGGTAATTGATATGTAAATGCACCTATTTCTTAAAACTGGTCAAGAGTTTGAAAGTGAGCTCCTGTTGTTTCAAGACAACTGGCAGGCTGGTGCAAATTGCTTTGCAATTTATGATGATTCACAGTTCAGGCTACCTGTCTCTATCCACCATATGTTGAGAGATAAGTTTGAGTGATTTAAAGTCTCACACAAACACAGTGCAAAGTGATAGAAAAATAAAGTGATAGCAAAATGGTAAAGCATAATGTGGTCAAATATGAAGTTAAATGTTAGTATTCAGAAGAATTTGAATCCTTGTACATGCAACATAGATAGTTAACGTGCAGTTACAGAAATTAAATAAGAATGCAAACAGAATGGGGCTTGAAATGTAAGAGTAAGGAAGATCTGCTTCGATTTTGTAGGAGTTCGGTAAGACTGCACCGGAAGAATTATGCACTGTTCTGATCTCCATACCGGAGGAAAAATATTCTTGTCCGACAGATGGCACAGTGAAGATTTACTAGATTGGTTTCTGGAGTGAAAGGGTTATCCTTTGAGGACAGATTGAATAGAGCGGGCATGTGTCCTGTAAAACGTAGAGGAATTTTTCTGAGAGGCCTTGATGAGGACACATCTTAATAGGCTTCTGGGAGTCAGGAACAGTCTGGAGATAAGGAGTTGATTGCTCAGGACTGAGATGAGAATATTTTTCATCCAGAGGGTTCTGAATCTTTGACATTCTTGGCTCAGGTAAATAGATTCTTAGACTCTTAAGTGGATCAAGGGAAATCAGTATGGGGTACGTAAAGCAAGTAAAGGAAAGCATGAAGAGCAACTGTGACCTTGTTGAATGATTGAGGAGGCTCATGGATGCTCAGGAGTAGCTCAAGTAGCTATTCCTGCTCCTGTTTTTCAAACACAGACATAGAAATATGGAAACTCAGAGTGGGAGTAGGCTATTCAGCCCTTTGAGACGGCTGTGTTGTTCAGTATAATTGTGGCTGATCCTCTGTCTCAATGCCATATTCCTGCTTTGTCCCTGTACCCCTTAATGCCTTTAATATCTAAACCATTATCAGTCTGTTTTTTTGACTATATTCAGTATATTGGCCTCCATAGACTTTTGTAGTATGGAATTCCATAGGTTCACTATTATTGGAGCGAAGAAATTTTGCCTTGTCTCAAGTCTAAATTACCTACCTCCTGTCCTGAGTCTATGCCTGCTGGTTTTAGACTCCCCAACCAGGGGAAACATCCCCACTACATTTTGGTTGTTCAGGCCTGTTAGAATTTTACATGTTTCAATCAGATCTCTTCTCATCCTTCTAAAATCTAATGAATACTAATCCAGATAAACCTCATAGAGTAGTTATGCCATTCCCAGTATCAGCCTAATGTACCCCTGCTGTGTTTTCTCCATGGCGATCTTAGGTTTAATGACTAATTTTACAATTTAAGAGGTTATGCTTGGCATGCAGATATAATTTCTATTATTTGTTCATGCTTAATAATACAAGGATATGGTAACATTTCATTTAGAAAGGTGTAACACAGAAAATAGCAGTAAGCTGAACCGTTGGTGTACATTTGAATTTACAGAACACAGTGCCCTTGATTTTGTGCCGTCATTTCAATGAAGGCCCATAAAGTATCATAGAATCATAGTATCCCTACAGTACAGGTACAGGCCATTTGGCCCATCGAGTCTGCACCGACTGGGACATCATTTGCAGCTGTACAGGACATTGGTGAGGCCATTCTCCCTGCTATAGGAAAGACATTGTTAAACTTGAAAGTGTTCAGAAAAGATTGATAAGGATATTTCCAGGATGGGAAGGTTTGAGCTTTCGGGAGAGGCTGAATAGGCTGGGGCTTTTTTTCCCTGGAGCGTCAGAGGATGAACAGTTTATAAAATCATGGGGGGCATGGTTGGAATGAACATATAAGGTCATTTTTCCAGGGTAGGGGAATCCAAAACTAGAGAGCATGGGTTTAAGGTGAGAGGGGCAACTTTTTCATGTGGAGGTTTGTACATGTATAGAATGAGCTGCCAGTGGACATTCTGGAGGTAGGTACAGTTACAACATTTAAAAACCATCTGCATGAGTACATGAGTGGGAAGGGTTGAGAGGGATATGGTCCAAATGCTGGCAGTCGGGACTAGTCCAGTTTAGAATTTCTGGTCAGTGCAGATGGGTTGGACCAAAGAGCCTGTTTCTGTGCTGTACAACTCTATGACTCTATGACCCTCCGAACAGCATCCCAACCAGATCCACCCCCTACCCTTTCCTTGTAACCCCACATTTATTATGGCTAATCCACCCAACCTGCACATCTCTGCACACTAAGGAGAAATTTACCATGGTCAATCCACCTAATCTGCACATCTTTGGATTGCGAGACAAAACTGGGGCACCTGGTAGAAACCCGTGCAGACACAGGGAGAATGTGCAAATTCCACACAGACAGTCACCCAAGGCTGGGATCAAACCTGGTCCACTGGCACTGTGAAGCAGAAGTGCTAACCACTATTATGACATTAATATCAAAATGGATTTGGTCATTTCTTCTTTGCCTTTGAAATGTCCATCATGAATTTTACATGAGTATAACATAAGTAGCGAGGTGGCTCAGTGGTTAGCATTGCTGCCTCACAGCATCAGGGACCTGTTCACTTCTACCTTCGGGTAACTGTCTGTGTTGAGTTTGCACATTTGCCCTGTGTCTGTGAGAGTTTCCTCCAGTTTGAGAAGGAGAGTCCTTCATGGCAACCTCAGCCAGTGCAGGAATTGAATCCACCCTGTTAGGGTTAGGGTTAGCCATCTAATCCCATCACATCTGACATTCCACAAATGCATTATTTATTTTTCACCGCTAAAAAGCAATAATGAACTTAGTCAACACAGTGTGGAGCTGGAGGAACACAGCAGGTCAGGCAGTATTAGAGGGAGCAGGAAAGTCTACGTCTCAGGTCAGGACCCTTCGTCAGGGCTGAACTTAATACTTGGTTAAAACACAGTAATACCTCAACAAGATGAACTTTTCGATGAAAACTTAACAGCAAGACAATAAGTTGTGAAAGGTCAAGTCAGTCATTCAAATGATTTCTGAAGATTTTCAGATCATTTCTAACCACCTTGTTCAGAAATGTTATTACTCACCTCCGGAGCAGGTGGACCTTGAAGTCCGACCTCCTGGCTCAGAAATGGGGACATTACCACAAGAGCCCCTTTGAACCATTTTCATCCACAGAGAACTGAACAGCGCCACCTGCAGACTGGCAAATTATCACCGACAGCAACTTCTGTATTTCCTCATTTAGCTTTACATCTGCAGATGTCAGAAGTTGCTGTCAGTTTCACTGGTGTGATAAGAACACATGCTGACAGTTTCACCATCATTACAACTGCAGGATCCAGGCCGTTGTCACGCAGCTGGAAAATTTTAAGCTATTCACAGTTTTTGCTAAAGTGCAATGTGAGATGTGAGTTTTCTGAGGTCAACTCCAAGCTTTGTACCTCTGCTTGGTAAAGGAACAGACAAAAAGCAGCAGGAGAAGCAAATTTTTTTTTAAAAAAATGGAATCAAGCATCAGGGGAAAATAGAATAGAACAGAGAATGCAGAATTCAACTTTTAACCAATCAGGCCACATCTCAAGGGGTAGAAACTGCATTTCAAAAAAGAATTTTCATGCTTTTTGTACATGCTGAAATGCTTCATATAACAGTAAGCATTTGCAAATAGCAATCACTGATGCCGTGCAGACAAACAGGAGAAAAACTGCAAAATTCTTAAGTGCCTTAAATTGCAGTGAGATTAGAATCATGTGCATTAGATTGTATGTTCTAGTTCTGATCACAAGCTAATTACAGATGAAGAAAACCATTCTTGGTTCATCCATCCAGAGAGATGATAATGTTTCCCTGTTGTCATCTTTTCTGAAATGATTCCAGGGTTTACACACCCATCGTTCTGTCAAGAAGTTTAATCCAACTCTTGTTCACTCTTTGCATGAAGGAAAAATACTGATGTGGAAAATAATCTACATAAACTATTTGTCTTGCCAGAACTCATCAGGACAAATGCAAAAAAGTCACACTTCAAGCAATCACAGAGAAGAAGGTGCTGATTGATTGGCAATTCAACTCTCATTGACTTTGCAATTGTTGTGATGGTTTAAACAGATAGTTCGGGTCTTGAGGTCAGCAATTACAAACTTTATTTTCCAAGCCTGAAGATAATCTTGATAAAATTCCACCAAGATCTCTCTCTAATCCTAGATGGTGGAGAACACGGTGTCAGACAGCACCCATAGAGAGAGAGCAAGCTAATGTTTCAAGTTGAGATGACTCTTCATCAGTGCTGAAGTGAAGTGTGGAGGAGACAGCATTTAGGCAATAGTTTGGGAGAGGGTGTGGGGCCAGTGGGTGTAGGGTACTGGTGGAGAAAGGATGTTGATAATTCAGATAAAGTGATCGGAATGTGAGAATGACAGAACAATGGTGTGTCTCCTGTCAGACTTGAAAGGGCAGACAGTCCCACTGGGATGGGGAGAGGGGAGAGAGAACATGATAACAAAATGTAACAAGCTAAAAGAAAAGGAAGAAATGGTTCATAATTTGAAGGTGTTGAACTCAGTATTAGGCCCTGAAGGCTGTAAAGTACCTTGTCTGAGGATGAGATGTTCTTACTCCAGTTTGTACTGTCATTCACTGGAGCACTGTAGCATGCCAAGGACAGACAAGTGGGTATGTGAGCAGGAGGCTGTGTTAAAGTGACCGGCTACAGGAAGGTCAGGGTCATGCTTGCGCACGGACCAGAGGTGCTCTGCAAAGCAGTCACCCAGTCTGTGTTTGGTTTCTCCAATGTAGGGTAGGCCAAATTGGGTGCAGCGAATGCAATACACAAGATTGGAGGAAGTACAGGTGAAATGCTGCTGGAAAAATTGTTTAGGCCCTTGAATGGTGAGCAGGGAGGAGCTGAACAGGCAGATGTTGCACCTTCTGCAGTTACCTGGGTAGATACAGCAGGAAGGGGTGAATGGTATTGGTGGTCATGGAATAGACTGGGGTGTCCCAGAGGGAACTGTCCCTGCGCAATGCAGACGGGGGAGTGAGGGGAAGATGGTGTTTGGTGGTGGCATTCTGTTGGACTTGCCTGAAATGGCACAGAATGATCCTTTGAATGCGGAGGCTGGTGGGATGAAAAGTGAAGACAAGGGGGATGTGATCACGCTGTTGTGAGTGATGGGAAGGGGCACGAGCATAGGTTTGATGTGGTTGAGGGCCCTGTCTACCACCGTGGGCAGGAAACCATAGTTATGGAAGAAGCAAGCCATGTCAACAGTGCTGTTTTAGAAGGTTGCATCATCCAAACAGATGTGCGTGGGCGAAGGAACTGGGAAAATGGGATGGAGTCCTTGCAGGATGTGAGTTGTGACGAGCTGTAATCAAGGTAGCTGTGGGAGTCAGTGGTTTTTGAGGTGAATGAAAGTGGACAGTTTATTCCCCAAAATGGAGTCAGAGAGGTCAAGGAAAGGAAGGGAAGTGTTAGAAATGGCCTACGTGAAAGTTATAGAGGGGTGAAAATTGGACCCAAAATGATCAAAGTTTGCATGGTCCTGGCGGGAGCATGAAGCATTACCGAAACAGTTGTCGATGTACCAAAGAAAGAGTCATGGGAGGGGGCCAGTGTGTGACTGAAAAAAAGATTGTTCCACATGCCCTGTAAAGAAGGAGGTGTAACTGGGACCCATGCAGGTGCCCATAGCCACTCCTTTGACTTGGCAGCGGTGAGATGAATTAAAGAAGAAATTGTTCAGTGAGAGAAAAAGTTCAGCCAGGCGGAGGAGAACAATGATGAATGGGGATTGTTCAGGCCTCTGGTCGAGGAAGAAACCGAGAGCTCTCAGACCACCCCGATGGGGAATGGAGTGACAGAGGGATCGGACATTCGTGGTGAGCAGGAGGCAGTTAGGGCCAGGTTACTGGAAATTGTCAATATGGTGGAGGGCTTTAGAGGAATTGCAGACATAGGTGGGCAGGGTCTGGACAAGTGAAGAGAGGATGGAGTCAAGTTAGGAGGAACTGAGCTTGGTGGAGCAGGGACAGGCTGATACTGCCCCTACCAGGGCAGTCTGCTTTGTGGAATTTGAAAAGGAGGTAGAAGGATTGGGAGACTGAGATAAAAGGTACTGCAGATGCTGGAGAATCCGAGATAACAAGCATGGGGCTGGATGAACACAGCAGGTCAAGCAGCATCATAGGAGCAGGAAAACTTGACGTTTCGGGCCTAGGGGAACATCTCCGGATGTAATGAGGTCAGTGACAGTCCTGTCAACAATGGCTCTCAGTGGAGCAGGAGCAGGCTGGTTCAGTGGGCCTACAGGGGCAGTCTGGTTTGTGGATGATGGGAAGGAGGTCCTATTTGTTGCTTTTTATTACAATGTTTGCACAGTTCACTTGTCATTGACTATCTTAGTTACTGTAGCACACAACCTTCTCAACAAACAGGGCTATGCATGCTCTATGTATATGCCTTATAGCTTCTCATTAGCGTTGTTATTACTGTGAGTCTGGCATACTCCTTCTGTCCATTCCCATCTTGCCTTAGGATGTTAGCCTTCTGAATGTCATTACATTTTACAATTTACATTCTTAGCTAGATTTCCACAGAATTGGTTACATATCCCATCATGCCTGTAGCATTGGCTCACTTTCCCATCACGCTTAAACAAAGTCACCATAACGACCCTATTCTAAAGTTATTATTTTATGTTTCAATAGCAATCTTAATCAGTTATCTTAAATAGTTGCACTTCACCATGAAGAAAACAATGGGGAACTAAAGGCTCTAGAAGCTCCCTGATAATTCAAAACAGGCACGTGGCTTGAACATATTCCTTTTGTTTGCAGAGAATAGAGTCTATGAATCTACATGGTTATTCACAATGTAAATGAGCCACATTAGAAGCTTGGCTGAATATCTTAAATTGTTTGTTTCATAGCTATTTGTGCGCTCAGTATTGTTTGGAAAACTGCAGCCAACTGGCGGAGTCACAACTGTAAGTAGAAATGTTGTTTTGGACTTTGTCAGCATTGTCTGCCTTCCCAGGTGGACCTAAAAGATCCCAAAATGTTATTTCAAAGAATGGCAGAGGAGGAGAGTTATCCTTGTTGCCCTGGCTAATTTTGTCCCTCAATTAACATCACAAAGACAGATTATTTGCTCAGTATTTCCTAGCCGTTCATGAAAATTTGCTGTACACAAGTTGGCTGGTGTGTTTCTTATATTCCAACGGTAACTACAATACAGAAGTAATGACTTGGCTCCAAAAATCACCCTATGATGCCCTGCCTGTGTATAAAGTAATACGAGAAGTATATCTAATGAATCCTACCAGCTCTTTTTCGAGACTTTACTAATGCCTTCAAATTCTCATTTTGAACTGAGCCTTCAAGAGAGTGGAGTGTTTTGTTTATATGATGTAAATACATTTGCAGCTGAGAGGCATGAAACTCAAAAACAAAACTATAATTGGGCAGCCATGCTGACATAGGACGTTCCAACCTGTTACGCTTTCTTTTGGGTTCTGTGTACGTGATTACTACACCTCATTTCAAAGTCTGCCTCTACTTTAATACTGGGCACCAGTGCAGATTAATTGGGCACATGTGTGTGGAAACACACGGCTCTTGGCTGATGCCCAGTTGTTAACTTGGATAACTAGTCATTTTAAAGCTGGATGGCTGTGTTAAATTTGGACAGAGCCTTAGGTTATGATACCATGCAGCGTTCTGGTTTCCATAAACTAGAAAAGGTGTATTAGGGGAATTAGATTTACAATACAGACACCAGAACTGATAGATTTACACACACCAGGGAAGACCGAGCAGGTTATGATTTGTCTCTAGGAAATAGAAAGCTGAAGGTGCTGTGTTGAATTTGTATGAACTCATTGAAGGGCCTCCTGGCGCTGCCATTGGAATTAATCAGCAGTCCATGTCAAGTATTCGGCTTGGCAACTTCATTGTGTAGGTTGGTGGCCACGCAGGATTAGTAGGAACCACCCTAAGGTCTTTCAGAAACCCCGCCCTGCCCCACCTGTCTCCCACTTCAGCTGTCCCCAACTCCCTTATCCTGTCTACTCTTGTCCCTTATCCCGCCACATCACAGCCTGGTTCTGAAGAGGCCTTGCAATCATTTGCTGTGGGGCAGACCTGTCACATCCCTCTGGTCTCAGTTCCAGTGCAGCAAATCTTCCAGCTGGCCTCACCGCAGTACTGGCAGTCACCAAAGCTCCTTGTGGACCTTTGATTGACTAATATCTGACTGAGGCAGGACTTCATGGTGCTGCAGGCCATCTGAAGTCCTAACCAAAACCAATTAATGGCCAATTGTCTGTTAATGGCTGTGGGATTAACCCAACAACCAGAGATGAGTTGGCTCCTAGACTTTATGCCTGGGGTGAGACCAGCACCATCTCTGCATACGAAATAAAATCCAGCCCAAAGACTGTCGGCTGTTCCTGATTGATGAATGCTGGAAGGGAGAGAAAGTGAGGTGTTTTGGTACATACTTAATAATCCTTACACTCATGGTGTTTAGAACAGCATTGTTAAAAGCTGAATTTAGAAAAATAAAAGTGTGGACGGTAAAGAAATGCAGTGAAATGTGAATGGCTAGTTCTGCCAGCCTGTGGTCAGCTTCTCTCGTTAGTAATATCCTGACAGGTGGGAGATAACTCGCAATTGCTATTTTCCTGCTGGTTCACTTGACAGAGCATTTCAGTTGCTTGTGCCAATTATAAACCATATGATAGTGATGTGAAATTGATTTGCAATAAGAGGTGACAAATTGTCTTTCTTATGCCTTGCAGCAACTCCCTTACCTGTTAATACCATGGGATGTTTCATTTGTTGCCTTACACTGTATTTTAAAATTTTATGTATGTTGTTTTTGTCTGTTGAAGGTAGCATTGTTTTCTATCTCTTTACAAATGCCATTGGAAACATTGTTTTTTGCTTTCTTTGCCCATTAACAACTAATTATTTCTGAGAAAGCATGGTTTCTTCAGGAGTTCAGGGCCAGTGTGAGGCAAATAGCAATGATTTCTGATGAAAGAAATAATGTTGAAAACTGCTGTGTCCAGCCTATTGTTGCTGTTAGCTGACCCACCATTTTGGACTGCCTGCATGAAAGACAACAGCTTTTCTTTGATGTGACTCAATACTGAGAATTCTATCAACCTTTTTGAGGAAGTGCGAACAGTGTGGTTAAAGGAGAACCTGCAGATGTGTTGTAAATAGGTTTCTCGAAGACATTTTTCAAAGAGCCATATCAAATGCTGAATTGCAAAACAAAACCTCATGGTACAGGGTCTAACACAATGACATGGTAAGAGAAGATTGGTTGACTAACAGGAAACAGTAAGCATTTGTGGATCACTTTCAAGTTGGCAAGTTGTGATGAGTGAACTACCATCAGGATCAGTGCTGGAACCTCAACTATTTATAATATTTAAATGACTGTCACCAAAGTGACCAAAAGTGTGGTTGTTGATGACACAACGATAAGGAAATTAAGTTGTGAATATGATGTAAGGTGTGTGCAAAGGGACACAGGTTGAAGGAGAAGCAAAAAATTTGGCAGATGACGTGTAATGTGGGAAGATGTGAACCTGTCCACTTCGGCAGGAAGAATAGGAAAGCAACATATTCTTTCAATTGAGAGAGATTACAGAATTCTGTCATACGCAGAGATCTGCATATCTTATGACACACATCACATAAAATGAACTGGCAGGTAGAGCAAATGATTAGAATGTCAAATGGAATATTATTTATTGCAAGGAGGCTGGAACACAAAATAGGGATGCTCTTCTCTGAGTTATGCGGGACATTATGAGATCATGTCTAGAATGCTATGTAGAGTTTTGGTCTCCTACTTAAGAATGGATATGTGGTGACAGTGATGGCCTAGCAGTATTATTGCTAGGCTATTAATCGGGACCCAAGTAATGTTCTGGGGACCTGGGGTCAAATCCCACCATGGCAGATGGTGGAATTTGAATTCAATCAAGGACAAATTTGGAATTAAGAGCCTAATGATGATCATGAAACCATTGTTGATTGTCAGGGGAAACTAACCCATCTGGTTCACTAATATTCTTAAGGGAAGGAAATTAGCTATTCGTCTGGCCAACATGTGACTCCAGACCCACAGTAAGGTGATTCCTCTGCACAATTAGAGATCAGCAGCAAATGTTGGCCCAAAGAGTGATGCCTACATCCAGTGAATGAAATATATAAATACCCTTGAAGTTGTTCAGAGTAAATTATCTCAACTGATTCCTGGGACGACTATGTATTTAATAGTCTAACCTCTCCTGAGTAAATATTAAACAGATCCCATTCTTAACTGTCACTCACACACACCAACCCCAATACACCTCACCCATAACAGTTTAAGATCACAGACCTAATCCTACCCAGCTGGCACACTACTTACCTGGCACCCCATCCAGCTGGCACCCTATTCCCTGGCACAATTCACCAACCCAGTTGGCCCTCTACCCTCCCAGCACCCTAACATCACACTTACCTCATGTACTTAATGTTTGACAGCAACTGTCAAAGTGGATGCCAGGACCTTTAAATTTCACGATATGGCAGCTGACTGCTGTTGAAAAGGGGCATGGTTTGCTGCCTTCTAACAATTCTGTGCTACAAAAGAAATGTCAGAATAGAAGTATGGCTTCACATATCAGAGGGTGCTCTGAGCAGAGTCACCTCTTTGAAATGCAGAGCTCCCTTCTTCTGCAAAAAGAAAGGCTGGAGTGGCAATCTGCATGGGAATACCTTTCCTTGGAAACATGGCCCATTGCAGGCATTCTAATAGAGGTGAACACAGCACGCAGGTTAAAAACAAGAGAATCGCTGAACACTGGCTGTGGATAGCAGTAGGGCTAAATGGAACCTAGTAAATAGAATCACAAATCAAAGGCTGGAAGCTTGTGTGTTTTGCAGTCTGTCCTAAGAGTTGATGCATCACCCAGCAACATGAGGAGTGCATCCACAATGGCTGGGTGTTGTAATACCTGGATGATTCATGAGATTAAAGTCTAGCAATTTGATTTAGTGGGTCTTCAGCTACTTGAAAAACCAATCATACAGCAATCAAAACAAATATTATTCTGAACTGACTGAGATGCTTCAAAGAATGGTGTCGCTGATAAAGAGGTGACTGCTTTCTACACAAGCAGAGAATGAGGAAAATGAGGCAATTTTGTAATAGTCTCTTGTGGAAGCACAGCCATTAACCATGAGTGGGAATGTCTTGGATTTTAATTTAAATATTTCCGTTTCTAAGTTTTTGGTAATTGAAAGGTTAATGAAACATGTTGAAGAAAATGTCCTGTGTGTTAGATCTGCCATTCTGATGCATACAGCTCTCTTAATGAAAATATATATCGAGCCATTTTATAAATTAATAGTTTTTCTTTGAGTTTGCAAGCAGATATTGATCCAGATTGGTTACTTGCAGAGTCTTTTTTTAAAGAAGTGTAAGATTGACTTATTTAAGTATAATTATTTTAATCCTGTGGGGAGAATACGGCAGAGTACCATATGACAGATTGGCCAAGGCAATTGTAAATCCTTTAGTGAATCTATCAGTGAGAATCTTTCTTGGACAAACCTATGATGTTAGAAACAAGAGGTTTGGGACATGGACTAGGATATACAGGAAATCATGAGCACCAGGATGCTGTGGGAAAATGATGGAAATAGATAAGCAATCCTTGCTAGTTACCGCAATCCCACTCATTTACACATGGCTTCTCTGGGCAATTTGCTAGAAATGGTAGGTGCTATTGAAGGGCTGCTACCCATTGTACACTGAATTTTCTTGCAGCATTGCAAAAACTCTCCTTCTTTCCTAATAATTTTGTCTTCTTATCTGCTTCTATGACATCAAGAAGTGGATGACATCATTCGCTTGCTTTGCCACCTCCTGCAAGGCATTTGGCAGAGTTGGTCTTAAAGGTTTCCAGTCCATCTCAAACATGGATACCTCCTTTGCCTTGTCTTTTCTTCCAGTCTGATACTCCCAAAAGCCTGCTCTGGCATCTGTGTGTGGAGTGACAGCCTGGTTCTAGCAGTGATTAGCTGAAGCAAATAAACTTCTTAAAAACAATGGGCAACTAATTCAGAGCTCGGTTAGTGGTCATGCACCCACAGTACTTCCTGGACCCATGAAAAATGCTCAGCAAACACATTAACTATTTTAATTGCCTCATTCTACCATATCCAATGAGGTTATTGCCTTGCTTGGGTAAAAGCACTCACGGAAAGAGTAATCACACAGAACCGATGAAGAGACACTAGGCTTGAAACGTTAATTCTGTTTTTCTTTCTACAGGTGCTGCCAGGCCTGCTGATTTTCTCCACCACTTTCTGTTTTTGTTTGTAGTTAATAAGGCGAGTTTGGTAAGACATGGCGACAAATCTCACCAGGCTTCATGCTGAGTAAACCCTCTTTAAAAAAAAACTCAACACAACTGACACTTGACCAAGAACAGGAAGGTTCAGTCCATAGCTCTTCCCTATTGAAGAGGTTTGATGAGGGGAATTGCCTCCATCTGTATATTTCAATTTTCAAGTGTTTGATGAAATACCCCAATAACTTGTTATCATGTGGGATTGAATCTGCAGTGGTTCAATAGTGGCACAGTGAGCAGAGAGTCATGGTGATGTTCTTTCAAATAAAATAATGTTCGAAACAGTGCCCTAAGAATCAAAATTGTGATCTCTGCTCTTTTCATATTAATACTCTGCACTTGGGAAGAATTGGTACAATTTTCAAAGATGCAGATGGCATAAAATGCAGTAATGCAGTAGTGAGAATGTTTTTAATTCACTCATGGAGTCTGGGCATCATTGGCTGGGCCAACATTTATTGTCCATCCCTAGTTGCCTTTGAGAAGGTGGTGGCGAGCTGCCTTCTTGAACCGCTGAAGTCCACTTACTGAAGGTTGACCCACAAAGCCCTTTGGGAAGGAGTTCCAGGATTTTGACCCAGAAAAGTGAAGAAATGGTGATATATTTCCAAGTCGGGATGGTGAGTGACTTGGAGGGGAAATTGCTGGTTGCAGTGTTCCCATGGATCTGCTGCCCCTATCCTTCTAGGGGTTTAGTTGGTACTTTCCAATGAGCTTTGGTGAATATCTGCAGTGCATCTTGTAGATAGTATGCACTACTGCTACTGAGCGTCAGTGGTGGCAGGTGTGGATGTGGCACTACTGAAGCGGGCTGCTTTGTCCTAGATGGTGACAAGATTCTCGAGTGTTGTTAGAGTTCAACATATCCAGACAAGTGGGGAAAATTTGTCATATTCCTCCGTTTGTAGATGGTGGACAGGCATTGGGGAGTCAGGAGGTGAGCTACTCACTGTAGTATTTGTAGTCACTGTGTTTATAAGGTGAGTGCAGTTGAGTTTCTGGTCTATTCTAATCACAGGATGTTAATCGTGGGAGATTCAGATACAGTAACGCCTTTGTAAGGGTGTTCGTTATTGTCTCCTATTGGAGAGGATTATTGACTGGCATTTCTGTAGTGTGAATATTACTTGCCACTTTTCAACTCAAACCTGAATATTGTACAGGTCATGTTGTTGTGCTTGAGCACGGACTGCTTCAGAACCTGCGGAGTTGCTAGCCATATTGTGCAATCATCGACGAACATCCCCAATTCTGACCTTCTAATGGAGGGAAGGTCATTGGTGAAGCAGCTGAAGATGATTGGCCCTGGGACATTACCCTGAGGAACTCCTGCAGAGATGCTCTGGAGCTGAGGTGACTGGCCTCCAACAACTACAATCATCTTCCTATGTGTCGGGTATGATTCCAACCAGTGGAGAGTTTTCCTCCTGATTCCCATTGCTTCAAGTTTTGCTGGGGCTCCTGGATGGCACACTCGGTCGAATATACCCTTAATGTCAAGGTTATCATTTTTGTCTCATCTCTGAACTTCACCTCTTTTGTCCACATTTGAACTGAGGCTGTAATGAAGTCAGGAGCTGAGTGGCCCTGGTGGAATCCAAACTGGGCATCAATGAGCAAAGGTCCTGGCAAACTGCAAGAGCATGTAAAGAGACTGTTGAACTGGACAGACACACGGCACATTAAATTTAACAGAGAAATGTTAAGTGATTCATTTTGGTAAGAAGAATGAGGAGAGGCAAAAAAAAATGGTGCAATGTTGAAGTTGTGGCAAAACAAAGCTGTTGGTACAGGAAGATGTCTTTGACCATTGCAAAGTGATTTAAGAAAGCTCTTGAAAAGTCAAATAGGACCATAATTTAAAAAAAGAGCCTTTGATGACAAAAGCATAAATGTTACGTTAAACTTCTAAAAAACAATAGCTGTTTGAGGTGTTCATCCATATCTGAACACTGGGCCTTAAGAAGAATGACAAGGTCTTAGACAGGGTGCACTGAGGTTTACTAGGACAATGTCAGAGATGAAAGGGCTCAGTAATTGTGAGACCCTTCCCTTCACAGCAGAAAAAGGTTAAAATGAATGTTGATGCACTTAATAAAGAGAAATTGTTTCTAGTGGCACAAAAAGAATCAGAAGCAAGAGAATTGCTTTAGAGTGGTTGGTAAAAGAACTAGTAGCAAATTGTTATGATTAGGAATGCTGTTTCGGAAAGGGTGGTGGAAGCAGATTTAGTAATGACATTCGGAAGTGATTTAATAAACATCTGAAGGACAGATTTTTCAGGACTGTAGAGGAAGAGTAGATCTAATTGGGTAAATTTTTCAAAATCAGTGTAGACACAATGCCAGCTATTTAAAATAACCAGTGGGCTGAATCTTCTGCTATTTATCTATGGAGCAGTTGCATCAAGTTTCTTCAAGGGAGGTTTTCACCACGAGGCCGAGAGAGATCTCTCCCCACGTCTTACCAAACCTGTCTCACTAACCACTTACACTGCACCAAAGGTGTCCGACTTTTCTGATTCTCGTCCTATCTTTTCTATCACCATTCCTGGATGAAATCACTGTTCTGCAGATAACTGCTGAAAGATTGGCATCCCTTGAGTTTATACCATCTTTTAAAGGTTGATATGCACCCAGAAAGGCATTGGCAACCTGGCATTGGCCCAAACTGGCAACCTGATTGCAAAACAGTCACAAATCACACTGCCCACTGCACAAACCCTGCATGGCTGATACTCCCTCACATATACAACCCCGTTCTATAGGTGATTTTTAACCACCAGGGCTCACAGTTTTCCTGTCCCGAGCTGTGTCTTGGCTAAACACTGCTGTTCAGTCCCCACTGTCCAGTGACAACCTACATTTTGTCATTGTCCAGCATGGGAACACAACATGCAGACAAGCAACTGGGCAATTTCAAAGATGATCTCTTATTTACAGCCAACAAAATCAAACACAAATCAAGCGAAGGCTACAAATCACCACCCCCCCCCGCCAAACAGGGAAGAGTATGTTTTGGGCATTGTAATCAATTACCATTTTACATTCCATGATGGTCTGCTGCATCCAACTGAGTGTCAGTCACTACGTAGATTGCAGTGCCCAGTGCAGCTCAGCTTTGTAATTCACATGGAGAGATTCCTCCTTCCCAATGTCATCTTCCTCCTCATCCAAAGACTGCTCCAGTTCTCTCAGTTCCTGAGTATCCATCATATTTCCATATTGTCAATGCAGTTGTGCAGAGAATAGCGTGCCAGGATAGAATCATAAATCCCTACAGTGTAGAAGCAGGCCATTTGGCCCATCAAGTCCACACTGACTTTTCAAAGACCGGCCCACCCAGACCTAACCCCACCCCTATCCCTGTAACCCTGCATTTCCCATGGCTAACCCAGCTAACCTACACATCCCTGGACACTATGGGCAATATAGCATAGCCAATCCACATAACCTGCGCATCTTCGGACTGTGTGAGGAAACTGGAGCACCCGGACCAAACTCACACAGACATGGGAATGATGCAGCATACTTTGTCTGATCTAAACTAGATGGAAACCTGGACCATCTAAGCTGTGTGTCCACACTTTCAGGAGCCTTATTGTCTTCTCCAGTATGGCCCTAGTTGCAGAGTATGCTTCGATTTGGTGCAAGTGATTGACTGACTTACATCAAAAAGGGAGTGCTTGCTTCCATTCCTAGAAACAGAACAATCTTTCAACTCATCATTGCATTCAGTTCCTTGTCATACTCACATGAAGATGATGAACCAATGTTCTCCTTCCACGGCAGCCTTCGAAGCTTCACAAGTTATTGCATGCTTTTGGCCAACATTCACCTCTTTTTAATTCATTGTCTTCTCAATGATACAAAAATTAATGGTAATATTAGATTTGTAAACACCAGTGGCTTTGTGCCAATCACCTTTGGCCAATATTTGAAGCCTAATTACCTTCACTCCACATGCATTGCAAATGGGCAAAGGAAAAAAATGTAACTGCAGCATATATTTGCCCTTCATATATATTTTCTATATGTTTACTCCTTCAGTGCCCTAGCGTCCAGCAGCTATGGATTCCACACTTTTGCCCTTAAAACTGAGACTGACTCCCAGGCTTTGTCCCAGCTATTTTCCAGTTGCAAACAGATCGAGGGAAGAGCGAGTGATATCAGGAAATACGTCTTGCAATGGATACCATCAGCACTGGACTCCGACTGACTGGTTGCCATTTACACCCCTGTCCCCAGACCCTGCATGGCCTGTTTTACCTTACACTACCCTGACAGCCCATTTCCAATCATCATCCCCATATCGCCTCACCCCACGCCCCCATTTAGAGACCCACAATTTTGAACTTTTCCTCCAACTGTCCTCTCTGACCCCGAGCCCCAATATTATACCTCGCTGATGCCCATTCTGATACTCTGAGCTCCCGTTTTGGAGATCACAGTGTTTCTCACCGTCCCTCACCACCTACCCCCACCCACTCCTGCTATGCCCTCGATGCTGTTCCAGCTACCACCACACAACATAAGTTTCCATCCATCACCAGACTTGTTCCCACTTCTACAGATAGCTCTGCTTGTCCCAACCATCTCCCATCCTTTTGGCAATGATCCCCCTGCTGCTCTTACAGGCCCCCATTGCACTCTACTCAACAATTACTGCACAGATCCCAAGGATAGTGTTCATCCCAGACCTCTGACCGACTTCAGTATAGAGCCCCTAGACATGACTAACCAGCCTGCTGACAGCTGTATTTGCAGCTCCCTGACTGATGATTCTTGTGACTTCGTATGGTAGCCATACAGGACTCACTGTTGCCCCCTCCCTACAGTGTATTTATACATATTGCCTGGCCTGTGCGAAAAAGCACGTTAAAACAGTTGCGTTGATAGCCTTTCGGCTATACAGTTCCAGTGTTGTTGACCCTATCGTTAAGCTACTCACTTAAGGAATGATAGAAGTTGGCATATAACCGAGATGCTGCTAAATTTTGGCCTGTCATGTGTGGTGTGGGAAAGCCGTCAGCCCTCAGTATCGGAATAAGGACATGTCGGAAACATATGCTAACTTTAATCAAGAAAGGAAATCATGTAGAAAAAAGGGCTCTTTTATATACTTTAGAAAGGGCTGATGGGTAACCTAATGGAGGCTCTTGGTATTATGACAGCACATAAGGTAACTTTGAGGTTTTATCCTGAGACCACAGTTGTTTAGTTGGTGTCTTGGAAACCTCTGCCGTAGTGAAGATGACAGTTGTTCGGTAAGTTGTCAGAATTTTGCTGTCTCTTTTTCAGCACCAGTGGAACTGAATGGGCACACTCACAGCACATTCAAATGCCTTTGATATAACTACCAGTAATACCACAGGATTAGCGTGATGGCTTCACACTTAAAAATGAACTGCAAAACCATTGACCCAGAGGAGCTCACAGAAAGAGCCCTTGGTACCTTATCCGCTGCCTCACCCACTGCTGCATTGCCTAAACAAAGTGCCAATCTGGGTAGTGAGAGGAATAACAACAGGAATGGCCAGTGGGACAGTGAGGGGAGCAGCGAGAGGAGTGTGGCAGTGATGTGATGTGATTTCCGGTTGTGGAGTAATATAATGGTTTAAAAACTGTGCTTTGGTCAAACAACTGCAAGAGATAATTGATAGCAGATAAAAATATATTAACTACACAGAGCATCAGACCTACTTCATTCAGCTTGTTAGCTGTTACCTTTCATGTCCAGAGGCATGCAAAATTGTTTGTTTTTCTCTGTTTTGGTTTTTATAAAGTTGGTTGTCAGTTGGCTTTTGCAGTGATGTTTTCCAATTCTTCATGCCATAGAACTTTGTGATTTGGCAGAACCTGAACAAATGCAGGATAAATAGAGGTAACACAGAATGCCAAACCTGGCCTTAATCAGTAGGTAGATTATGTCTCCCATGTTACAATACCTAAATGATTTTACTTGATTTGTCTTGCATTTTCTTGTTGGAGACAGTGCCAAATCATAAATCAGATGATGAACATGCTCTACAGGAAGGAAGCAGCACCTCACGAAATGGGTCTCCTTTGTGTCTAGAAACCAAGCATTACTGTTGGCAAAAGTGAATGGTCATCAGTAGCTTTTTGATGCATTAATGCAATCATTTACTTCTGTCTCTTATAGAATGACTCAGCCTTCCAGTACATGCTATTAATACAATTGTTAACATCAAGAGGATTTGGGCAGCATTATGATGAAGCGTTATCTGAAATATTAATTTAGTACATCACTGTCTAGACATATGACCACATCTTTTGGACGGTTTAGAAAGAACAGCGCAAAGTAAAGGAGAAAGGCTGCAGCAGGGAATAATGCTGCATTTGCAAAGAATACAAGCTGTTTGTCTGAAGTCACTGAGTCTAAAGTACTTATAGAAGGAGATCACATTGCCATTTTCTGGGTGTAATAACGTTATTGGATTTGAATATAGTCAGAGCCATAACAGATAATTAGATAATTCTTGTCAAAATTGAAGACTTCCTGACCGCAAGTGGAAGGTTCCTAAAGGACCATTCAAAATCTATACCATTCTCTCCAGAAAAAAAAAAATAAATGAGCCAGCCAGAATTAATCTAGGAAGACAACAGCTTGTGGGCAAAGTGACTTTGGCTACAGACCAATGTTTGGGACAATCTGTGATGATCCATTTTTTTCTGAATTTAACAGTTACTTAGCCAAAGTACTTGTAGATTTGGAGGTTTGTGTGTGTTTCAAGAAGGGTAGTTTCGTTCATTTACACAATTTAAACTTTTTTGTAATAATCTTTACTTCATTGTTCATGCAAACTTTGTTTGCAGTAACTAGTTTTTATTTGTAATAAATGAAACTGGCTGGTCTTTTCTCTGATACTGAATTATACGCAGCCAAACATATGTATAATTGATAATGGCATCTCCCTTTTTAAACTCTCACTTTCTTGTGACTAGTGGAGGAATGGGAAAGGAAAGGAACTGGGTGAGCATTCCTTACTTGGTTGTAAAAACAATCTAACTGAGTGGCAGATAAAATATGATATGGAATATTGTGAAGTTGTGCACATTGGTAGGGAAAATGGAAATCATGGCTGAAGCTGACCAGAAAATAGCTAAGTGTCATTTTTGCTGAGTTTCACAGAGCTTTCTCTCCACAAGGGCTAGCAAGTATTCTTGTGCTACCATTCCAAACTTACCTCATTACCTATGCATCCCACCCCTATGGTGCTTCGCTTGTTCTATTTCCCTCACTTGCCTAAGGCAGAAGGGCTTGTCACTGCCAGAATATCCTGGGATCCCTGGTGTTGGCTCCATCTTTGAAGCCCAGTTATGCACCTAGTCCAGCGTATTAGAAGTCTGGAGTTGCCCCTCATTGTTTGTGACCAACTACAAACCAAAGCTTCTCAGGCAACATAGGTGACACAGTTGACACTTGATTGTCCATGCAAGTGCATAGTTTTACAACTATCTCTGCTTAAGAACCAAGCCATACATCTTACCTGTTCCTAGTCTGTTCAACCTTACAGTCTTGTCTATTGTCAGTGCTGCTATTTCCCTTTTGCTCAGTGTAATCAAGCATACGCAAGGGAGAATTCAAATGATTCAAAACATTCACCTCATTCACCAACACCAAAAACACACAAAAAATCAATCTGCCCCAAGCTAGATTTCCCTCTGAGATGGGTTCTGATGAAGGGTCCTGAGCTGAAACGTCGATTCTCCTGCTCCTCTGACGCTGCCTGACCTGCTGTGTTTCTCCAGCTCCACACTGTGTTGACATTTCCCGCTGAACTGCTTGCATGTTAAGAACCAATGATTTTACAGTAAATGATTGATGATTGCACCCTGCTCTCATCTACTGCAAATGAGTGTCAATTAGATCCTGCCTGGCTTGTAGGGTCCAATGGCACTGAGCCTTGTCATGCAGAAGGTGGTGTTCCTCCTGCTCAATGTTCTCGTCCTCGTTCTTGGGGAACTGCTCCCATTCTTTTAGTTCTTGAGCATCCATCACATCCCTGCCTAGCTTGCTTTAGTTCTGCAGTGCACCAAGTGCTGGGATCATGTGGCACACTGTGTCTATTGTGTGTAGTGTAAGGTCCACTCAGATCAATCCAAGCAGGAGAAATTTATCTTCAGCGCATCTATCAGTGGCTCCATCATGGCCCTGGGCTGTAGTGCATCTGCACTCAGCCTGGGTCAGGAAGTTATGTAATGCGGTCATCAGCCATGGTTGCAGAGGGTAGTCCTTGTCCTCAGTAACCAGTCTTAAAAGTCATCTGGACTCTCAAACACAGCAGGAACATGGGAGTTCTCAAGGGTATAGGTATCATGGCAGCTCCCAGCATATTAAACTCAACCTTCTAAGGAGTGATCACAATGACCACCGATCATTTGCACATTGAAGAACTTAGCTACATTATGATATGATCATTTCAGTGCGATGTATGTACAGTCCATAATGGCCTGCACCTGGGTGAAGCCAGCTACATTGTGGAAACCTAACGTCCTGGCTGCAGCACTGACCTTGTCATGGACAAACAGGATGGAGCACCTTGGTCTGGCACAAATAGCACTGGTAACAGCATGAATACATTGATGAGTGGGTGATTAAGGTCCTAGGCTTACTGTCGCATCTGTTCCTGTTTCATGTCTCAACCCCTCTGTTGCATCACAGCTACTGCTGCTGTGGCTGGATCCATCAGTCATGCTTGCAATGATTCTGTGTGGGGAACATAAGGAGCTGAACAGGTCCTTAGTAATGTGAGCAGTCAGCATTCACATCACTCAAATATAATGACTTTGTATACTGTTCCATATAGTGGGACACAGTGCACTCCATCAAGGAGGGCCATGGAATCACTCCACATACAACTTCGTCTTTGGACTGTATTCCATTGATTGCAGCATCAGTCATGTCGCAATGATAGATTAGGACATTGCCAATACTGCATGATTACTGAATCCGTCTCCTCCCAGGCTCACATCACCCATAAAAAGCATAATTGCATTTAAGAGTGTGCTGCATTATAATTACAGTTCAAGGTGAGAGAGAACCAGTGGCCGTGACCATCTATATCTTAAACCCTTCCCCATCATCCTGTCTCTTCCAATGCACCGCCACCTCCTCTTATATGTCCACACTTCATCCTTCCCCTCAACTTCACCAGTTCCTGCCTGCAAACCCCAGTGTTGATTCTTTTCTGTTCCTTACCATAAACGTGTCCCCTGACACCTCTCCATGCACCTCATCCCCGAACATTCATAGAAATGACCCCTAAGACTGACCTTGGTCTAACTGCTAGCTGACGTGTATGGACAGCCCTGACTGATGACTGACCAAATGCCTGCTTTCCGAGTACAGATACAAAAACAGAAATTGCTGGAAAAGCTCAGTAGGTCTGGCAGTATCTGTGGACAGAAATCAGAGTTAACGTTTCAGGTCCAGTGACCCTTCTGCAGAACCCTCCCTGTACAGATTCCTGACTAACAATCCACAAATCCTTTATCTGAGCTGCAGTACTGATCATGTCACAGGAAAGTGAGAGCAAGCACTGAGATCTGACACAAATTGCACCATTAACAGTCAATGCATTGGTCCAGGATTGAGAGATTCCATTCAGGCTTCCTTTGATTCCTTGGAAGTAATCAACAAAAATAGTTTGCGCAGTTGTCTCCTCGACAGCCACTGAGACAGGATGACCCACCCATCTCTTCATTTCACAGGTCCCACTCCAGTGGTTGGCACAGTTCTAGGACAGTGTGCTGGGATATTCTCAGCATATGGTGACACTGCACATTGCCCAGCTGAAGGAAATAACATCAAGAACACAAGACTTTGGGCCTTCTGTATCTCCTGCACATTCTAAGGGCACCCTGAGTTGTGACTCCTTCTTGAGGAGGCTGTTCAGCCTTCACACCGGGTTGCTGATGGTCCTGATGCGGCCATGTATGTTCCTCTTCCATTTCTCTGCACCTTCATTACATCACAGCAACAATGATGATCCCTGCTGAAGTGGGGTCCATCTTCTGATGAACTTGTGTGGGGAGCAAGAAACAGAACAAGCTCTGAGTAATGTGAGTATAAGACCTTACAATTTAGGAGCAGAATTAGGCTATTTAGCTCATCGAGTCTACTCTGCCATTCGATCCTGACTAATGTGTTTCTCAACCCCATTCTCCTGCCTTTCCCCCATAACTCCTGATGCCCTTACCAATCAATAACCTAGCTGTCTCTGTTTTAAACACACTCATTGACTTGAGTCATCCCTTCGCTTTGAGGCTCTGCCCTCAAGTCTCAACGCACCTCCTTGTGGAAACATCTTTTCCATATCCACTCTATCGAGGCTTCTCAGTGTTCTGTAAGTTTCAGTGAAATCACCCACCCCCCCGCCACCGCCTCATCCTTCTAAACTGCATTGAGTGCAGATGCAGAGTTCTCAACCACTCCTCACGTGACAAGCCCTTTATCCCCAGGATCATTCTTATGAACTTCCTGTAGACCTCCTTCAAGGCCAGCACATGCTTGCTTTGATACGGAGCCCAAAACTGCTCACAATATTGTAAATGTGGTCTGACCAGAGCCTTATATAGTATCTCTGCTGTTGTATTCTGGTCCTCTCAAAATGAATGCTAACATTGCATTTGCCTTCCTAACTGCCAGCTGAACCTGCATGTTAACCTTAAGAGAGTCCTGAACTAGGACTCCTAAGTCCCTTGTGCTTCTGAAGCCTTTCCCTATTTTACACCTCTATTCTTCCTACCAAAGTGTATAACCTCATGTCTTCCCACATTGTATTCCATCTGCCACTTCTTTGCCTGCTCTCCTTGCCTGTCCAGCTCTTTCTGCAGCCTCCCCACCTCCTCAACACTACCTGTCCCTCCATCTCTTTTTGTGTCATCGGCAAACTTGGTAACAATGCCCTGAGCTGTTTCGTACAGATCGTTAATGTGTTGCGTGAACAGTTATGGCCCCAACCCTGAGTCCTGCAGAACTCCACTAGTCACTGACTGCCATCCTGAAAAAGACGCTGTTATCCCCACTCTCTGCCTTCTGCCAGCCAGCTGATCCTCTAAGTGAGCATTCACATCACTCTTAAGTGATACTTTAAGATGGTCCTCCAAACACTGGGACATCGATCACTCCGACAAGGAAGGTCGGGACATATCTCTACCTGGACATATGACAGAGGTCTGTATTCCAATGAGTCAGTCCTATCACAAAGATACAATAGGAGATTGTAACTGCTGTTTGAATACCACTACCTTCTCTTCCTGGCTCCACATCACCCAAAAAGGGTACCATAGTATATCAGAGCATGTTGGTGATGACTTACAGCTCAAGGTGAGAAGGAGTGCGTTCCATGCCCCTGTGCACCCCTTGAGGATCTTGCAGTAACTTTGTGCCTTGTGGCCTGCAGGGTGCCACTTTTACAGTCACTTCTGATTTATTTTGCTTTCCAGAGATGACTGTTTTCAATCTGCAAGGGCCAAAGACATGATGATTAAGATAGTTTATGACCAGCATTTGACGATACATGTTGTATAATGTATGCATTTCATATGCACCACGATATGATTAGAGATAACTTCAACCTATATTATAAAAGTATATGATTAGTGCAATTATCCCTTGAAAGGCCTCATGTTACTCACAAACAGAGCCTGTGTGTTCAATAGAAAAAACATCCCAGTCCGGGTGTGGGTGCTGCCATAGTACGCTAAGCAGTGCACATTCAGGAATCTAATGACCAGGGAAGGCAGTGCAGCTGACAGTTTGCGCAGTCAGCCTCAAGCTCAGTCTGGTAATCAAAGTGCCCCCCCCAAAAAAAAACCTCTCTGTCCCTTTTCTTTTCCTGGCACTCCCTGGCCAGTATGTCAGTACTGATCCTCCACATGTTCCCACACACCACTTGCAATTACATCTTCAGGTCTTAACATTACACCATAAAGCCAGGCCCTATTTTTCAGTAATGCTCACCATCATGCTGCAGAGTTGCCCCATCAAGCTACAGTGGGGAGGTCTGTCAGTGCCCCCTTCCCACAGCCTCTCATGTCCTCCAATCATCTATCCCGCATCTTATGTTTAATTCTGCCACCCACTCCTTCCCTCACATTGCAACCTTGCCTCCTCTGCGTTCCAGTTTGCTGCCTGCAATCCCCTGATCTGAGTTCCACAAATTCCCTACCACAGTGGTGGCCCCAGATTACAACCCTTAATTTTCATTGAGCTGGCCCCTAACACTAAGCCATCTGACTAACTTCAACAGACATCCCTAAATGACGACCGACCAGACCCCTGCAGCTCCCCTGCCTGACTGACTGCAAAACCCCAGACTGAATGCACTCAACCTGCAGGACTGACTGTATCCCACTCCCCGAGCTGTAGTTGACATGCACTTACTAACCATGACTGCCAAAAGTGTTCATCTGACTCTGTACGAGTCCTTGGACTGAGATTGCATGATGCTTTTGACTTACTGTACCAGCTGACTGACAGCAGCCCTCTTTGACTTGGCTGAGGATTACCCACATAGAATTTGAGAGACGGCCATTTGGTTGATGCACGTGCGGTGTGTTTGCCATGCAACGACTGCCACATACATTACATCAGACAGACAGGAAGGAAACTAGCCATCAGAATACACGAACGCCAGCTAGCAGCAAAACGACACAACAAACTTTTCTTAATATCAGTACACTCGGACAAGGAAGGCCATCAGTTTAACTGGGACGACATAACCATTGTAGCCCAACCAAACATAGACACACATGGGAATTCCTAGAAGCATGGTTCTCAACCCAAAATGCAATCAACAAACGTATAGAATTGGACCCCATATGCAAACCCATACAGAACAAAACCGGAAATGACACTACTCACCATAACGGGCCGGACAGTATAAGTTCCAAGCGGAGTTGAACAACATTGCCTCACTGATGATGTTACCTAGCATGGTGACGAAATGTCTGAACAAAAACAAGCCAGCTCGGTGAGCAAGTAAACAACCTCACCCACAACCCGGGCTACAAATTTTGCTAAAACCTTAAATGGAGGTTTATGGTAATATTGTATGTGCAAGTCACTTCTGTCATTCTAGCCTTTTAAAGGAACGCCATAATTGCATTGTTGTACCAACAGAGGGAAGCCAGTTAACTTAGAAGGCGAGATGGTTAGTCCATGATTTCGTCTGTACAAACATTGCAGGTTCAATTTCCATTCTGGCTGATGTAGAGTTGGGACCAGTCTCCGTGCCTGTCCTATGGCTGGTGCAGAATGATATCCCTCAAGCTATATAACCAATTGTTTTTCTCTAATTGAGAGAGAGATCCCTGCAGATCCTTGTGGAATACGCTGATTACTTATCTAGTGATTCTACAGGGAATATTTGGATTGATGACCCACCAGGAGTGCCTGGAGTCACCAAGGTTTGAAAACTAATCTCCAGGCTCCTACAGGAAGCACCAGTGGTGGTGGATCATAGGGGACATTTCTTTTAAAAAAAGGTGGAATTAACTGATTTGATTTTCTTTGAATAATTTCATTTATTAATTATAAATACTTCTAAGGTTGTGTAACTGACACTCATTTCTCACTCATTGAATGAGCCAGTGCTGAAAGTGGTGCAGTTTCAGATGGGAGATCATGTGATGAAACCTCCGGGATTGTACCCAATCCAAGTTGGTAACCCTCGACAATGGAGTGTTGTGATGTATTTATTGAAGTAGGTGTCAGCTGTTTAAGGATGATAGAGGTTCCACTCTGACCATTGAGAAGGTTGTATGGTAATTTGCCACATATGGAAAAGTATCAATAACTGGCCTCTGTTATCATCAGTTCCAAAATCATGATAGGGTAGCCAGCGATGCAAAAGGGACAATAACCACAATTTTAATTCCACTACTGCCCATTCTGATTCAAGAACAGCCATGGACATTTGGGCCACTGCAAGCTTTTGGTCCATGAATTTGCAGCTAAGGAAAAGGATAATATTGCCTGTTATCATTAAATGAGAGGGTACAGATGTCAGAAGAAATGATTGTCTGGAAATAGTGCTCAAAATCATCTGAGAAATAGTAGAGATTTCATTCGATTGCACTAATCAGGGAGCTTTCTTGCTATTCTTGCAAAGATACCTTTCACAATCAGAAAGAGGTTAACTGGTCATCGTATCAGCACTGATTGTGAATTATTGCTGTCAGTACAATGGCTGCCTTGTTTTGCTTTCATAATACCAATCACTGCACTTTGAAATAATTAATCACATGAAGTGCTTTCAGATCTTTTTGGGAAACATGATAAACACTACATTAGTGTTTGAACTATGTGATTAGATGTTATCATCCCTTATGATACAATATTTAAACCATCCAAATCCTTTGAATCTCTGTAATCACTGCCTCCTATCTAATTACCTATGTATGAACCGCCTAAAGCCATTGATTAGTATAATGCCTTGTTATCATTCTAAGGTATTAACTATTCTCCATTAAACTATTACCGTGTTTTTTAACTTTATTTTACGTAACCTATTCACCTTGCAAATAAATTGTAGGAGGTTATCTTTATGCTGCATAACATTTAACCCTAAAAATACTCTCCTTTAACTTTGAAATCTAGTGACAGAAACAAAAGCTGTGAGAGTAGTCAGCTGCTGAAGATGTAATGATCTTCCTCACAGTAATTAGTCTGACTTCAAAGGCAAATATATTCAATTAGGAATACTTAGCTCATTTTTTAGATCAAGCTTTGAGGTACAGAGTTCAGCAATGACTGGGGTCGTCTGTCCCTGGGCAGTCACTGAAAAAGGGAGACTGCGGTATGATATGATGTTTTGCAAAAGTCTCAACGCTAGTCCGTGCAGCCTTGTGTTTGAATTGTGCATCGTGCCTGAATCATGTCATTATCTGCTCGTTTTTCAGTGATGTGCAAATGATTCCCTGTAATTGCTCTCACGATGCCAGTTGATTTCCCCAGCAAGCTGCTTTCCATGCTGCTGCAAGAATGTTTTACACATTCTTTGCCATGGACATTGTCCCCCCTGCAGCTTTTTAAATTTAATTACCAGGACACCAATAGTTTCTTCAGTTGCTTTCCTCCCCTCTCTGCTGATCTAGGTGGATATTTCCCTCGTTGTGTTCCTGTTGGCACACAGGTAAAGGCATCAAAAACGAGTGACTGGGAAGGAGGGGAGGCCCGACTGCAATGACAATTGCCCTAGAGTTGGTGCTGTTAATGAAGGGCCAAATGTAGAGACATTGCCACAATCCTGACTGAATTAAGACAATTGAGGAATTTCAGCTCAACAGCGTGCAAACCATAGCCATTCTGTGCTGTTTTTCGATTCAGGAGGTGAGAGTGATCTGGCAGTTCAGAAGGCACTGCAGAATGAGCTCCCCAAAGAAATAAACATTTGCGCTTATATTTATGTAGAGTCACACAGAATGGAAACAGACCCTTCGATCCAACCAGTCCTTGTGGGCCATAATCCCAAACTAAACTAGCCGCACCTGCCTGCACTTGGTCCATATTCCTCCAAACATTTCTTATTCATGTACTTTTCTAAATGTCTTTTAAACGTTGAAACTGTGCCTGCATCAATCACTTCCTGTGTAAGTTCATTCCACACTCGAACCACTCTGTGTTAAAAAAATATTGCCCCTCATGTTTTTATCAAATCTTTCTCCTCTCACCTTAAAGAAATGCCGCCTAGTCTTGAAACCCTGCACCCTAGGGAAAGCGTACCTGCCACTTACATTATCTATACCCCTCATGATTTTATAAACCTCTGTAAGGTCACCCCTCAACCTCCTACACTCTAGTGAAAAAATTTCAACCTATCCAGCCTCAAACCTTCAATTTCTGGCAACACCCTGGTAAATTTCTACTGAACCCTCTCCCGTTAACAATGTTATTCCTACAACAAGAAGACCAGAATTGGGCACAGTACTCCCGAACAGGCTTCCACGACTTCAGCACATGTGAATGGCTGCATGACCAATGAAGTCCTATTGAAGTGTATTCACTGTTGTAATTTAGAAATTTAGTAATTTGTAACAGCTAGGTCCCAGAAACAGTTTCAAGTATCATTTCAAGAATAAATATTCAACAGGAATTCAGAAGAAGACATCATTCTTTAAAATGGTGCCATGCAATCTTTCCTGCTCACTTAAAGACAGGACCTCTGTTTAACATCTTATGAAAAAGACAGCAACTCCAACAGTGTTGCACACCCTCAATACTGTATTGTCAGTCTGGATTTTGTGCTCCAGCAGCTAGAATGGCAATTGAATCCAAAATCCTCTGGCTCATAGATGAAGTTATTACTGACAGAACTGTATTTTACACCACCATGCCTGTGGTTGATTATTAACTCTACAGAAATAGCCATGTAGGTTCCTACCAACAATTATAGTGCAACTGAATAGAAGGGACCAATTTTCCATCAAATTGAAAATGTCTTCTACATGTGCTAAAATCTAATTGAATTCAATCAACATCTTCTGTGGAGTGCAAATCATGCCCAAATTATAAGGCAATCAAACATTTCACATTTCTTTGAAAAATAAAAAACAATTGTTACCTCTGTGGTACAGGCTACGCAATGCGACACCCATTAATCTACCTTTGCATTCCATACACTAACAGACCAATGATACAGGGCATCTAGACAGAGCAAGCATGTCACTGAGGGAACATTTGAGGTTTCAAAGCACTGTTTCAGGTGCTTTAAATATATTCCTATTTAAAAAATTGCATTCATTTACTGGTATATTATTTTGCTCAGGAACAGGTCAAAGTGATTTTTTTGTGCAATGAATAAATTAAAGTACAGTGACTTGAATGAGGAAAAGAATCAAATCAAGCAGTATCAGGCAGATTATGTTGCACAGAAACTAGAACAGGGACCAGTGCATACAAGCGCAGTTCTTCACCTGAATTCTGAAATTGGCCACTGCCATTGTCCACTGGATAGATTTACAATTCCAGGACAGTATTTCAGCAGATTAGCATCTGATGAGAACTGAGGTTACTTAATTTACGCCAGCTTTGCCCAACACTTGAGAAGAGAAGCGAGTCAAATAGTCAAGGCAGGCAAGAGCAAAGCAGAGAACATGGTAAGACTGATAAATTAAACTGTGCTTATTTCAATGCAAGAGGCTTATCAGGAAAGCCTCTTATCAGGAAAGGGTCCTGACCTGAAACACAACTTTCCTGCCCCTCTGATGCTCCCTGGCCTGCTGCGTTCCTCTGGCTCCACACTGTGTTATCTCTGACTCCAGCATTGGCAGTTCTTACTATCTCTAAGTTAGTTAAATTTAAATCTGATGGTTTTGACAACATAGGACCATTCCTATTGAAGAAATCGATATGTCATCGAGGGTATAAAAGATGAGGGCATTTGGAAAATTGAGGGAGAGCCAACTGTCAATCGCCAAGAGAACAGCTCTCAGCTCTAAAAGAAAGAATCACTGGCTCCCTCAAAATTCTCTAAGTCTTAGAGTAAGCTCCATCTAAGTTAAAGGTACCTACGGCACAAAAAGTGAATGTTCCTGACAAAAGATTTCAACGGAGAATGCGTTCCTGTCAGAAGGATTCCCAGAGAAGGCTTTCCTGATAGAAGTATTCAACGTAGAAGACGTGGAACATTCTGGAAGACGTAACCTAGCTGTAATTTCGAGAGACTAAGTTCTAATTTTTTTTATTATTTTATATAAGTGGGACTTGTATTCATTGGAACAGCAGACCATTAGAATCTTGTTTTATTCAGAAATAGTTAGTAGTTAGAAGGGATTTATTTGGTTGTTAATAGTTTACTTAATTTGTTCACTGTTAGAGTTAAATAAGCAAATTGTTACTTGTTGATTATAAAGTGAGTGTTGGGGTTTATTTTATTTAATCACTCCTTTATAACAGATTGTGAGCTCTTTTAACAGATTATAGGGTGAGGCACGCCTGTCTGTGTGTTTCAGTTTTAGTTATCAGAGCGGGGGCCAACCTCCGCTTTATAACAATAGCTATTATAGAAACGTTGCTCAGGGATGGACAGGACTGGCAGCTCAATATTCCAGGATATAGATGCTATAGGAAGGATAGAAAGGGGAGCAGAAGAGGGGGAGTGGCTGTTCTTACGGCAGAAATTCTTAGGACTACATCCAGTGAAGTCATTGGGATGGAATCAAGAAGTACTTATTGGGATCATTCCATAGAGCCCCCAGTAGGCAGTAGGAAATTGAAAACCAAATTTATGAGGAGATCACAAATATCTGTAAGAGTGATAGGGTTATAATGGTAGGAGATTTTAACTTTCCAAACACAGACTAGGACTGCCAAAGTGTTAATGGCTTGGATGGAAAAAACTTGTTAATTGTGTACAAGAAAATGTTCTGATTCAGTATGTGGATGTGCCCACTAGAGAAGGAGTAAAACTTGACCTATTCTTGGGAAATAAGGCAGGGCAGGTGACTGAGCTATCAGTGGGGAAGCACTATGGTGTCAGTGATCTTAATCGTATTTGTTTTAAAATAGTTATGGAAAAGGATAGACACTAATCTAAAAGTTACAGTCCTAAGTTGGAGTAAGGCTAATTTTGATGGTTTTAGGCAAGAATTTTCAAAAGTTGATTGGGACAGTCTATTCACAGGTAAAGGGACAGTTGGAAAATGGGAGCCCTTCAAAAATGAGATGAGAGTCCAGGGACAATATGTTCTTATTAATGTGAAGGGCAAGGCTGGTAGGTGTAGGGAATGCTGGATGACTAGAGAAATTGAGAACCTGGTCAAGAAAGAGAAGGAGGCATATGGCAGGCATAGACAAGCTGGGATCAAGTGAATCCCTCAGGGAGTTTAAGGGCAATAGGAGTATACTCATGGGGGAAATCACAAGGGCAAAAATGGGACATGAGATAGCCTAGGCAAACATGGTTAAGGAGAATACCAAGAGATTCTACAAATACAATAAGGACAAAGAGTAACTAGGGAGAGAACAGGCCCTCTTCAAGATCAACAAGGCCATCTACATGTGGAACTGCCAGAGATGGGTGAGATACTAAATGAGTAAATCGATGGAGAAGCATATGGAATCTAGAGAATTTGGAGAAATAAACAGTGATATTTTAAAAAGAGTTCATATTACAGAGGAAGAGGTGCTGGACATCTTAAAATGCATCAGGGTGGATAAATCCCCATGACCTGATCAGGTGTATCCCAGATTTGTTTTTAGGGAAGCGATTGCTGGGCACCTTGTTGAAATATTTATATCATCAATAACCAGGGGTGGAGTGCCAAAAGAATGGAGGTCAGCTAATAGGCGCCACTACTTAAGAAAGGTGGTAATGCAAAGGTGAGCCTGACATCAGTGGTAAGTAAGTTGTTGTAGGGCATTCCGAAGGACAGCATCAACATGTATTTGGAAAGGCAAGGACTGATTAGGAATAGTCAACGTGGTTTTGTACATGGGAAATCGTGCCTCACTAACTTGATTGAGTTTTTCAAATAAGTGACAAAGAAGGTTATCAAAGGCAGAGCTGTGGACTTTGTCTACATGGACTTCAGCAAGGCATTCAACAAGGTTCCACATGGTAGACTGGTTAGCAAGTTTAGATCACATGGAATCCAGGGAAAGCTAGCTATTTGGATACAAAATTGGCTTGAAGGTAGGAGACCGAGAGTGATGGTGGAGGGTTGTTTTTCAATCTGGAGGCATATGACCAGCAATGTGGTACTGCATCCACTGCCTTTTGGCATTTATATAAATAATTTGGTAAGTTTGTAGATGACACCAAAATACTTAGTGTAGTGGACAGTGAAGAAGGTTATCTCAGAGTACAATGGGACCTTGATCAGATGGGTCAATGAGCTGAGGAGTGGTATATGGAGTTTAATTTAGATAAATGTGAGGTGCTGCATTTTGGTGAGGCAAATCAGGGCAGGAATTATACATTGAATGGTTGGGTCCTGGGGAGCATTGCTAAACAAAGAGACCTGGGTGTAGAGGTCCATAGCTCCTTGAAAGTGGAGTCATGGGTAGACAGGGTAGTGAAGAAGGCATTTGGTACACTTGTTTTTATTGTTAAGTGCATTGAGTATGGAAGTTGGGAGGTCATGTTGCAGCTGTACAGGACATTGTTTAGGCCACTTTTGGAATACTGCATTCAATTCTAGCCACCTTGCTATAGGAAAGATGTTGTTAACCTTGAAAGGGTGCAGAAAAGATTTACAAGGATGTTGCTGGAGTTCGAATGTTTGAGCTCTAGAGAGAGGCTGAATAGGCTGGGCTGTTTTCTCTGGTGTGTTGGAGGCTGAGGGGTGACCTTTTAGAGGCTTATAAAATCATGAGGGGCATGAATAGAATGACTGGGCAAAGTCTTTTTCTCAGAGTAGGGGAGTCCAAAACTAGAGGGCATAGGTTTAAGGTGAGAGGGGAAAGGTATAAAAGGGACCTAGGGGCAACATGGGGAGGCAATGACCTAGTGGTATTATCACTGGACTGTTAATCGAGAGACCCAGATAATGTTCTGGAGACCTAGGTTCGAATCTGGCCATGGCAGATGGTGGAATTTGAATTCAATAAATATCTGGAATTAACAATCTAATAGTAACATGACCCATCTGGTTCACTAATGTCCTTTAGGGAAGGAAACTGCCATCCTTACCTGGTCTGGCCTACATGTGACTCCAGACCCACAGCAATGTGGTTGACTCTTAACTGCCCTCTGGGCAATTAGGGGTGGGCAATAAATGCTGCCTGGTCAGTGACACCCTCATCCTGTGAATGAATAAAGAGGGGAAAAAAAATTCATGCAGAGGGTGGTGCATGTATGGAATGAGCTGTCAGAAGTGCTGAAAGCTGGTACAATTACAACATTTAAATGGCATTTTGATGGGCACAAGAATACAAAGGTTTAGAGGGATATGGTCCAAATACTGGCAAATGGACTAGATTAGTTTGGGCTGTCTGGTCGGCATGGATGACTTACGGCAAAGGGTCTGTTTCCATGCTGTACAACTCTATGACTCTATAACTGATATTGTACTAACGTCACAGAAAAGAATAATCAGATTCATTAAACAAAGAGGGTAAAGTAATCTAACTGTGTTAGATGTACTATGCTATTGGTAAGGTAGGTGATTCCAACGGTGTGACTGGGGGAATAAAAAGCTCCAGGGTGAGGTATCCTGAATTGTGTGGGTTCCCACCCACTCACCCAGCCAGTCAGTAGAGAACAGACCTGATCAATTCTGGCTGCTGCACAGTGATTTAGCTATTCAACAGGATGTTAATTAGTCAGGGCAAGAATTTGCTCCCATCTGATTGATTCTTCACCAACAACTAACACAGATCATTCTGCATCCAGAGCCAATGATTACTGCTGGCCTTGGAATCTAAGAGATGCTTATGCATTTTTGTGTGACAGGGGTGTGGCTCAAGTGCAGTGAGATGTAACAACATGTCATTTGTTGCATAATTAAAAGTGCAGTGTATGAACTACAGCCATGATGTTTTGGTTCTTGCTGTCTGTCAGCTGTAGTCAGGCAATGTGCTGATTTTAATTATTGAACTTTCACTGTACATGTACCAGTATTATCATTTAATGTAACAAATATCAAATCAATTCCTAGCATGATGACACTCATACCAGAAATGCATAACAATGTTTTCCTTAATTGACAGTCACACTGAAAAGTGAGAGATATTGTTCAGAGCCATCCATTTGATTTAATAAACCTAACCTAATGTACAAAGCTTCTTTTCATGTACAATGAAATTATATAGCACATAGTTGCAGTGAAAAAGTGAAACTATGAATAAATCTTCCATGCTGTCGGTTTGTCCATGTGAATTTCTTCAACCAACAGTAATAGTGTCAGATTTATTATTTGTGCCGTAACTAGTCATCATCAAATGATCCAACAAAGAAGAAAGGGTAAATTAATCTTAGGTGCAAAGTGGACTCTCGTATTTATAATTTAAACAGCCCAGGAGCACCTGTAATAATAATCCTTGTGGAACATATGATTTTCTAAAAATACATCACATTTGAAATGTTGAGTTTGGGAACTCCTCCAAATGTGACAAAGGGAGCCAGTTATTTCCTGCATATTTCCAGGATGCATTATCATTTATCCAGAGTCAGAGGTGTTCTGAAAAAGTCGGAAATAAGGGCAGATTTTATTCTCAAGTTGCATTGTCAGAGGACAGTTTTGCAAAGCGAGCGTAAGTGGGTGGACTAAAATAGAGCATAATCTTCCTGTGGACCCGTATCATAATGATAAGAGCAGACACTCTGCACGCACAGTGGCACATAATTAGTATCTGGTCCAGAGCTGATCAGGAGTTTGCATGCAATCCAGACCTTAAGGGGAGTAGAGTAGCCTTATCAAACTGGTAAGTACAGTAAAAATGCTAAGCCAGAGAACTGATGACCTAGCCACTTTGTATTATTTATCAAGGCTTAATTTCTTTTTTTTAAAGTTTTTGTATGATTGACTGTTACGAAATCAAATATAATCAGACAAGCTAAGAAAATGCAGTTGTCAATTACATATTAATGTGAAAGCAAAATACTGCCTCCATATGGTCTGTCCAGTCAGTTCTCTGGCTTAGCATTTTTACTGTACTTACCAGTTTGATAAGGCTACTCCCCTTAAGGTCTGGATTGCATGCAAACTCCTGATCAGCTCTGGACCAGATACTAATTAAGTGCCACTGTGCACGCAGAGTGTCTGCCCTTTTCATTATGATACGGGTCCACAGGAAGATTATGCTCCATTTTAGTCCACCCACTTATGCTCGCTTTGCAAAATTGTCCTCTGACAATGCAACTTGAGAATAAAATCTGCCCTTATTTCTGACTTTTTCAGAAAACCTCTGACTTTGGATAAATGATAATGCATCCTGGAAATATGCAGGAAATAACTGGCTCCCTTTGTCACATTTGGAGGAGTTCACTGTCTTCCCCTACTTCTCTAATCTCTATATCAGGGATAGGCAATAAACCAACATCCACGGTAAACCTACTGCCTCCCACAGCTTTCTAGAGGCAGGCTGGTGGAGGATATGCTTCCAGCTCTCACCCTTCACACATTCCTTTGCCCTCCCCATGAAACTTCAAACCCCACAAACATGGACCCTCAAACTCTCCACTCCAATTCGTGCCACTCCACCCAGTACAGCCCCTGTGCTATCTTAGTGCCAAGTCATGTCAACCCATGCCCAACACTCATGACCCTTTCCTTTACATCTACCATGCCAAATTACCACCATGGGAAGACGTCAGGACCTATGCAGAGATGATAACACATGAAGATCTTAGTTCTGTTGCGGACTTCATTATGTTGTTTCCATTAGTAAACCTCTATAATTCTATGACTCTATAACTCATTCATTGTAAAAGAACAATCTATTACATTTACATCTGTTCAACTCCATAATGCCTTTTCACATGAAACATGTAATTCAAAACTGATGAGTGCTTTCAGCAATATATACATATTACTTTAAAGTGTTCATCTAATAACAACTAGCATTTTTATAGGACCTTCGTTTAACAAAATGTCCAAATGAATTTCACAGATAAAATTTTGACTCTAGCTATATGAAAAAATATAATAAGGGGTAACCAAAAATTTGGGCCATGTAGGTTTTAAGCTGCATCTTCAAGAGGAGAGAGAGAGATAGAGATGTTTAGGAATTTGCAGTTCACACAGTTAAAGGCATATCAGCAATGCTTGAGCAAAGAAAATTAGTGTTGCACCAGAGGCAGTATTAGGAGGGATATAGCGTTCTCAGAGTGTTGTAGCTAATGTTTCCTGTGCAGATTTGTAGTCATCTGAAGCTGCCCATAACATGTCCTTTTTGAGAACATGCAGTTGGGTGCAAAAAGAAAACACATTGAAATTACAAGATTGTATATAACAAATAAAAGTGGGAGGGAACATTGGTTGTAATATTGTTGGAGTTTACAGACATGGAAGGAAGCAAGGCCGTGGAGTGATTTGAACACCAGGATCAAGAACAGAAGTTGCTGGAAAAACTCAGCAGGTCTGGCAGCATTTGTGAAGAAAATATCAGAGTTAACATTTCAGGTTTGGTGACCCTTGCTTGGAACACCACGATGTTGTGTTAATTTCTTGAGCTCAATTCCATACCTGCTGTGGGTAACTTTATGCCTCTGGGAAATGACTAGCATATAAGCAGAACTTGAGAAAAGTTTGGACACTTGCTGCAGCATGCCTTGGGGAAGTTTGGTAGGTGGATGAACAGCAGCCACAGGAGCAGAAAGCATCTGTTGAGTAGTTGGACTCTTTTGGCAAATACCTCAGCTTTGTGTCCTTTCTCTTCAACTCTTCAGCCAATAGGAAACATTTTACCCATTGTGCCTAGGCTTTTCCAGTTGACCTGAATCAAATTTTCTGCTAATCTTTCCTTTTCTAGAGGAGAACAACTAACTTCTTCAATCAATGTATGTAACTGATGTCCTTCATCCTGGAACCATCCTTGTATATTTTTTCTGCTCTGTTTCTAAAGCCTACACCTCATTCCTAAAGTGGCATGCCTAAAATTGAACACAGTATTGCAGCTGAACAGTGTCTAGTATTTTATAAACATTCCTCATAATTTCCTTGGTTTTGTTTTAAAAATCTGTACTCCTAGTGTAAAGACCAGGATCTTGTATACCTTTATAATTATTCAAGTATCAGGGTTATTGGGGACAGGGTACCTCAGAAGTTCATGTACTACAGTGGGCAGAACCATCTGAAATTCATGTACATAGGAACTTAAATGCTGTTCCTCTTCAGGTCAATGCAGGTGCAACCCTACAAGAATTTCAGACCTGTAAGTTTTACAGGTATCATATAATTTAAACTCAAATCCCAATATTAATTTGTTCATTTGAGACTTTAACCAATGAGGTAAAAGGATACAGTCCAGTGCGGTGACTTCGGGAAACTGTACATATGTTACTTAGGTGTTTTATTTGACCAAAATGACCTGGTAGCCCCATCGTCATCAACAGAAGAGCAATTCCACAAGTTCCATGTTATATTTAACAAACTCAGCAGGTAAAAATGTGTAGACACAAATCCAGTCTGAACAAAAGCAAAGGAAGCCCACAATCCAAATTATTATCCTAATGTTCATCCCTTTGGGGAATGAGAGTGAGAAGTTGGAATACTCAGCTCCTGCTTGCTTTAGGTGCCACAAAACCTCTAACACTTAAAAATATGATCCAAGATGCACACATGCATCTCTATGAAGAAGTATGTCAACTATTATCTTTGTAAAGAGGCTGCTCACACATACTTAACAGCAGTCAGCAACTTGCAGAGTTGGTAAATAGAGATGTCAATCACTGCTTGGCTTTGATTCAACATGAAATGAATACCATTCAAGTGTACACTTTGGCTTAACCTCACTTAGGTACAACGTTAAAACAGGATGAAGTATCTTACCCACATTCACCAGAGGAACACTAGCAGGAGTAGACCAACAGACTTTCAAGCCTGCTCAGCCATTCAATGCAATCTTGACTGATCTTGAGCTTCAACTTCAATTTCTCAGCAGCCTCATTAATTCCCTAGAGACCAAAACTCTGCTGATCCAAGCCTTAAATATTTTCAAGAATATATACAATCTGGAATGAATTAAAATGATTGTGACCTACTTACAGGTCAGTTGCTGGACTAATTCTTCTGGTTGAAATTCGATGTGCCATGGAACTTTTCTATACTTTGTGAATGTTTCAGTGGCCTAGAGAGAATGGTCTACTGGTGCTCAAGTCCATTTTTGTTGATTTTATAGCCTGATCTGCCCCAAGGGAAATTCCAGTAAAATGTGATTAATAGTAGCAAATGAACAAACTGGTCATTCTGCATCTCCATTTTGAAGTATACAGGACGAATCAGACTTCTGTGTCTCATTCACCAGCTTTACTGCTTGTGCCTTTTGGAAGGCCTTCCTCTGGGAATTGAGCATGTCTGGCAGAATGAATGGAGCTGAAATAAAAGAATTGCATCTGAAGACCCTTCTGAAAACAACTGTACTTTTCATCTCCTCTGTTCTCTTTTGCCTTTGCCACTGACTGGGCAAGTTTCAGTACTTTGGGTATTTGAAATGAAAAAGAGCTGAGTCATTTTGTGGTAAAGAGTGGGAAGTAAGTCAGAAAAGTATGCTTAAATCATCTGTATCCTCTCAATCTGAAAGGACTAGGAGGTGGGGGAGAAATGAGATAAGAGAAGCAAGGTTATCTATGTAGACACACTTATTATTGGTCATGTCAGTGCATAAAAGGTTCCTTCCCAAATTATAGCAATGAATTCTTCATTTTTTAACTATTCTTTCACAGAATCTGGACATTTCTAGCTAAACCGTCCCTAATTATCCTCAAAAGTGGCAGTGCCTTCTTGAATGACACCAGTCTCTGTGGTGTAGGTATATCCACAGTGCTGTTAGGAAGGGAACTCCAGGAATAGTCGAGGAACAGTGATGCAGTTCAAGGTTGGGGCGTGGGGCTTGGAAGTGTACTTGCATGTTCCCACGTATCTGCTGCCCTTGTCCTTCTAGATGCTTGGTGCCACAAGTTTGGAATGTGATGTCAAAGGTATATTGGTGAGTTGCTGCAGTGCATTTGTAGATGGCACACACTGCTGCCACTGTGCATCATGTTGGAAGGAATGAAAGTTTAAGGTGGTGGTTGTGGTACCGTTCGAGAAGGCTGTTTTGTCCTCTGTGGGGTTAGATGTCCTGAGTGTTATTGCAGCAGCATTCATCCAGACAACTGGGGAATATTCCATTGCATTCTTGACATGTGTCATGTAGAGAGGGGGACAGGCTAAGGGAAGTCAAGAGGTGAGTTTCTGCAGCATTCCCAGCCCCTTGTTTGATGTTGTAACCAGAGTATCTATTTGGCTGGTCTGGTTTAGTTTCTGGTCAGTTGTGACCTCCTGCATATTGATAGTAGGTGGTCAGTGATGGTATTGCAATTAAATGTCAAGGGAAGATAGTTAAATTCTCTCTTGTTGGAGATGATCATTTCTAGGACTTGTTACTTGCCACTTATCAGCATAAGCCTGAATGTTGTCAAGGTTTTGTTGCATTTGGACACGGACTGCTCCACTATCTGAGGCATTGTGAGTGTTCTTGAATGTTGAGCAATCATCAGCGAATAACCACACTTCTGATCTTATGATGATGGGAAGGTCATTGATGAAGCTGCTTTAGCTGGTTGGGCCTAGGACATTATCCTGAGAAACACTTGCTGCAGACCTGTTTTAGCACCTTGGTCCTTTAGAAGGCAGCCAGCACCATCAGTAGTGCAGATAGCAAGCCCTCCAGCTCCTCTGATGCTATCTTGACCTGCTGTGCTTTTCCAGCATCACACCTGTAAAAGCGTAAGCCAGACCAGGTAAGAACGACAGATTTCCTTCCTTTAAAGGATGTGAATGAATCAATTGGGTTTAAAGCATCCCAGGAGCGGTTGTGCTCCTCCAGTTCTTTGCTGCTACTTGCTATTTTGCAGGACAGTGCTTCTTCTGCAGGAGTGAGGAACATTATTTACTTGTGTACCTTGCAGTATGTTTTGGTTATTTGGCTATCATGGATGGATAGCTGTCAGTGTATATGAGCTGTGATTTGTGAATGCAGAGCTTGTAACAGTATGGAATGTGCAAGGGTGAGGCAAAGCTTTTGAATTGATTCGGTAATGACCGAATAATAACAATAGCTGTAAGTGGGTAATGGGGGTGCAGTCAATTGAGTAATGGTTGGGGTTAATGGTGTAATTGGTTGGAGATACTATTTGAAGATGAGTTCACCTTGACAGCGCATGTGAGATAGTTAAACTTCATGCACTGTATACTTGTTTTTGGAATAACACATCTGACATTAACCTCGACCTTTATTTCCTCACACTGCCTCCTGAGTGTATGTCTGCAGTGTCTCCTACCTTGCAAGTACAGAATGCTGCCCATGTTTTACACCAAGACCTCGAGAGCATTTTTGGAAAATCTAGCATGTTCAACTGTTGCTCAAACAGCATAGCTTATGTTTCTGCATGATTTCCACCTACTTCTTGCCGCAACAATCCTTCTTAAGAAGTGCTGTTAAGTGGAGCTGGCCTATGCTGATGCGTGCAGCCATTGGACAGTGCCATGCATAGACCATCAGTACAAGCTTACCATGCTGTCTATAATGAATGGGTATGGGTTAAACATGAGCCATGATCTCCATGCCCGTTTTCAGGAGTTAGCCAATTTCTTCCCCTGTAATTGATGTGTTGCCCACTGATCTCATAAGGCTCAACTTCATACTCATGTACTCCCCCTTAAAGGTCATAGCAAAGAACAGAAAAAGAGGCAGGCTGTTACCACTTACCACTTGCCTATCCCCAGCATGTATTCTAGATTTCTGACAGAGGAAAAGGTTAACACTGAGATCACCTGCTTTTCAGGTACTACTGAGATACTAAACTCGGGAACGTGCCCCATCTAAAGGTTTTTAAAATTGCTGAGATCTGAAAATTTTTTTTTAAAAAATCCACTTCACAAAATGGCACAGCTTGCCAGTATATCTGTTTCTGATTAAGTTAATCTTCACAGAATTTTGTAACAGCTTTGGCCACATGACCCAGTGTGCAGATGCAAGATGGTCAGATATATCCATTCCAGATTGAACAGCTACTTCATAGAAAAATAGAGTGGTGTTTTAATCTCATTGATGCACAGTGAATCATTTATTGGAATTTGGATAATCTCACTACAGACAAGGAGTAACCATGGTGTTAGCACAACATTGAATCATAGACCTATACAGCACAGAGGCCGTTGTTCAGCCCCTTTATACCTGTTCACAGCTAATCAATTATTTCCAACTCAAAGCCCTGCAATTTTTCCCCTTCGAACATTCATACAATTACCTTCAGAAAGTTATTAAGTTCATTTTCACTGCCATTTCAGGCAGTGCATTCCAGACGATGAAAGCTCAGTAAGATAAATCGCTCTCATTTCGTCCTGTTTTCCTTTTTCTAATTTTGTAAAACCTGTGGCCTCTGGTTACAAATCCCCCTGCCCATACAGGAAGTGTCTCCCCCAATCTATTCCACCAAAACCCTGGATGATTTTGGAAGTCTCTATTAAAGTTAACCCAGACCTTCTTTGCTGAAAGGAGAACAATTGCAGATTTTTCCTCTGCATTAAGTGAAAAATCTAATCTCTAGTATCATTCTAGGAAAACCATTCGGCACCCTCTGAAAGGCTTTTATATCTGTTCTAAAGTGACTGAAACACAAAAAGGATAATTCAGTGCCTTGCTGAGTATAAATGTCTGATCAACAATGTTTAACACTAGCCTTCATACAGATCCCTTCACAGTCCTTCTGCTTTCCCAGTTATGGTATTTTTGTTGGGGTATTTTGAAATCCTGGGTGATTACATTGCACAACATGACATTGTATTTGTTTGGCTAATGGAGTTTATACTGAGTAATCAAACATCTTCAACATGTAATTTAACATTTACCAGCTTCCACAGAAAGTCCCATTATGTGTCCTGATATTAAGAGGGTTAAAGTTACTCAGCTTTTCAATTGTGAATTTATTTAAGGTAAGCTTCTTCAACTGAACATGACTCTGGCAGAATGGGATTTGTAGCAATTCTAAAAGCTGGTTTCCTCATGGTAGCTTAATTGAGATCACTGATGCCTTTAGCCCCAATTCCCCATGAAGATTCACTCAGCTCACTTTCCCACTGGCCCCAAGACAGCAACGCAACTGGATCTCAGCCAAGTAGGCATCTGCTTCAGCTTGTGCAAGAGCCCTGGTTCTTGGCAGTTTGGACCCGACAAGGCACTTGATTCCCAAGCTTCCACATTCAATAATAACAGGTTCCAACACACAGTGAACATTACTTTCTGACTTCAATGTCAGCCCTCTGATGTAGTGACAGATTTGGAAGGAAGATGGAGGGGAAGAGAATTTTTTCTTACCATTCTTCAAGTTGCCAGTATCTGTTCATGTACTACTGATACTGGGAATGTATTCAATGTACCTACAAATTCTGAGAGATCAGTCTGATTATGGAGTGTGGTCTTCATTCTAAACAGGCTGAAATTCTTTATCAACCTCACTGTATCTCCGGGCCTGGAGACCTGCAATCAAGTCCCATTTGCTCCAGGAGCACGTCATAACATTAAAAATATAATGAATCAAGTTTTCCAGATTGATTTTGTACCATTTGATAAATACTCCTCACATTTTTGGACACTTGGAAAATGGGCAATGTGTCCTCTACTCCTTCACCAGATGAATATGTAAGTCTGTGAATCTTAAGTAGTGTTTCTCCTCTTACTTAAGCCTGAGGCAGTTCTAAATCTTCAAAATCACAATATGCAATGTGGCTGTTCTTCCAGTTTACTGAAATCTAATATAACTGGTAACTTTATGAAGAAGGAAGCAATCTCTCATTCACAGGTTTTAGTCTGTTCGATATCGTCCTTGGTAAAAATAGCAATGGTTATGGCAGGCTCGAGTTTTTCATTCAATTGCTGTTTTAACTCTCACTCCATCCTCTCCAACATATTGTTAGGGGTTTGGGGCACTGGGTTTACATTCATGACCATGACGTCTGGTTTGCTGTCTATAACTATAATTACCAGCAGTCGTTCGAATGATGCGATATAGGTTGAATGATCTGTTGTGAGGTGTTGTGTGAGGTTGCCTATCTTGGCTTTGGTTTGAGGCTCTTAAGGTTGCGGTGGCAGTGACTCTATCTCTGAGCCTGGAGACCTGCAATCAAGTCCAATCTGCTCCAGGAGCATGTCATAACATTAAAAATATAATGATTAAAATTATCCCCTCCTCCTCTTGCATCCATACAATCCAGAATGTGGTTGCAATCTGGAATCCCTGGAAATGTTGCTTAATTTGACAAGACCTTGCAATGAGTTAATTACATTGAAATGTTGTCAAGTCTGCCTTTGTGCAGGACAGTGAATGAATAAGTGAATTTATAGCATTAAGGTGTTGGCGTTGTACTTGGTGCTTGTTGCTAGCAGTGTTTTATTGTGCTGACTTTTTGTGTGGCAACTGTTCACAATGCCATGAGAAATGCAAACAAGCTTGCACTTTTAGAAGGATAAACAATGGACTAAGCTTTCCCTCTTCATGATACTGCACCAAGCTTAGCAAAACAACAAAGGTGCTGTTCTAAACAGCCAGTTGATATATGTTTACACGTAATCTTGAGGCACAGACAATTTGTTCCTAACCTACTCACCCTGCTCACGTCACAGCTGAGTCAGACTGACATACTGGCACACTTCTGTCTTGTGTTTTTCTGCTGACCATTTTTTCTTGGAGGATGGCTGCTTTTTATCAGATAGGATTAGTCTTTACTACATCACATTCTGCAGCAGGAACCATTGTGCCTCACTATTGAATCTGTCGCCATTCATTGCTGTGGCCAGCCATTCTGTACAGCTTCTACAGAAATACCCAGGCTAAGTTGGTGGACAGGGGAATGTCTATGACGGTTGTTTATATGGACTTTTAAAAGTGTTTGATAAAGTGCCACATCAGAGACTGTTAACTAACACAGAGACCCACAAAATCATGGGCAACTTATCGACATGACTATCAAACTGATAGAGTAGCAGGTGACAGAAACTAGAGATACTGGATAGGTACTCAAATTTGCAAGATGTGACCAGGGGTGTCCCACAATGTTCTGTGTTAGTGTCTCAGTTATTCACATTATTTATTAACAACTTGGATAATGGCTTAAAAAGTTGTAGATCCAAATTTGCTGATGACACAATATTAGGCATCATTGTAGACGGTGTGGATGATAGCATAAATTTGCAAAAGGACATTGAAGACTAGGTGAATGGGCAAAACTAGCAGATGGAGTTCAGAGTAAGCAAATATCAGGTTATCCTTTTTGGATCTCAAAAGGATAGATCGGGATACTTTCTAAATGATATGAAGTTAAATTCAGCAGAAGTCCAAAGAGACTTGGGGGTTCAGGTCTTAGATCCTTAAAATGCCATGAACAGGTGAAGAAAATAATTTAAAAAAGCAAATGGAATGCTGGCCTTTATATCTAAAGGACTGGAGTGTATGGATGAAGAAGTTATACAAAACCTTGGTTAGATCCCACTTGGAAAACGGTGAGCAGATCTGGGCATCACACATTGGGAAGGATTTAGTAGTCCTGAAGGCTGTACAAGGTAAATTTATAACAATGATATCTGGACTTCAGGGGTTATATGGGGAAATTATACAAATTGGGCCTGTTTTTCTTTAGAATTTGGAAGTTTAAGAGGTAATTTGATTGAAGTGTTCAAGATATTAACAAGAAAAGACAGGGGAAATAAAAATAAACTATTTCCATTGGTTAGTGATTATAGAACTAGGAGGTATAGTCTTAACAACGAGGGCTGAACTCTTCAGGAGACTTATTAGGAAGCAATTCTACACACAAAGAGTGGTAATTATTTGGAACTCTCTTCTATAAACAATGGATGTGATATCAGCTGTTGATTTTAAATCTGAGATAGATAATTTTTTTTGCTAAGCAAAAGTATTCAGGGACATAGGGAAGGCAGGTATATGGAGTTAGGCCACAGATCAGCTGTAATCTCATTGAATGGCAGAACAGGCTCAAGGGCTGAATGGCCTACTCCTGTTCCTATGTTCCTCTCTTTAAATGGAAGAAAAAAACAGCATTTTATATAACACCTTTAAATTAATGAAGTATCCCAAGACACTTCATAGGAGCGTTACAAAACAGAGTATGATAATATGCCATTTAAGGAGATGTTCAGCCAGAAGACCAAAATCTGGAGTACGAGGTAGGTTTTGGGATGTGTATTGAAGGAGGAAAGCATAGACAGGCAGAGAGGAAACTGCAGAGGTTAGAGCCAAGGAAGTTGAAGGCACAGCCATCAAAGGTGTAAATATGATAATAGGGAATGCAGCTGTTTTGAAGGTTGTGGGATTGAGATTATCCTGTTCTTTGGCAATCCTTCAGATCGACGATGACTTGCTTCCACTCTGTTGCAGGGGACAGGGTGATTCAGTGAAATAGTCGCAGGTGGTGTTTGAGGGGGGGGAGTTTTTTTTATTCATTTACCGGATGAGGGCTTCGCTGGCTAGGCAGCATTTATTGCCTATCCCTAATTGCCAGAGGGCACTTAAGGGTCAACCACATTGCTGTGGGTCTGGAGCCACATGTAGGCCAGACCAGGTACAGATGGCAGACTCCCTCCCTAAGGGACATTAGTGAACCAGGTGGGTTTTCTGAGGATCGACAATGGATTCATGGTCTTCATTAGATTGTTAATTCCAGATATCTTATTGAATTCAAATTCCACCATCTGCTGTAGCGGGATTTGAACCCGGGTCACCAGAGCATTATCTGGGTCTCTGGATTAACAGTCCAGCAATAATATCATTAGGCCATTGCCTCCCCTGAATGAACTGTTCCTGAATTCTGAACCCTATTTTGCAGGTGCTTCTCCAGTTTGTGCATTGTAAGGCAAGCAATTCCCATGTGTCGGTGGAGGATATTGAATTTATTTAGGGAGCCTTTCGGTGTGTCATTCTAATGATTGCTTACCCTTGCAGAGCTCGAACACTTGTTTCAGGATCTTGTGCCAAGTGTGCAGACAACTGCCTATTGCAGCTGGTCATGTATGACCAGTGCTTCAATACTAGGGAAGTCAGCCTGGGAGAAGATGCTTATGTTGATATACCTATCCTGCCAGGGCATTTGCAGGATTTTGCAAAGGCAGTGCTGGGAATTACTCTCCAGGGTGTCTGCTGTATTTTCTCCACATTTCTGGTGGATACAGGAGGGTGGGGACTACAGCTGCTTTGTAGACCATGTGCTTGGTTCTGGGTTTGAGGTCTTGCATTTCGAACATTTTGTTCCTCATGTGTCCAAAGACTGCACTAGCATGTTGAAATCACTGTTTGGTTTCATTGTCATTGTCTGCGCACACTGAAAGGAAGCTCCCAAAGTATGGGAAATTGACCCATATTGTCCAGGGCTCACTGTGGATCTTAATGGTCAGCAGGGGCAGTGTTGTGTGGCAGGAGTGGGCTGATAGAGAACCTTTTGTTTTCTGGACTTTTAGTCTGACACCAATTCTGTCATACACCTTGGGGAATGCGTTGACAATGGTTTGCAGCTTAGCCTCTCAGTGTGCACACATGCAGGCATCATCAGCTTCCTACAGCTCGATGATAAAAGTTGGAGTGATCCTGTTTCCGGCCTGGAGGTGGCCAGAAGTTGAACAGTTTCCTGCTAATGCCATGAGTTAGCTCCACTCCAGTGAATAACTTAATGGAGATGGTGATAATGTGTTCCAGTGCGGAAGACAGAGAAGAGCATTGGTGTGATGACACAGCCCTGTTTGATCCCAGTTTGCACTCATACTGGACCTGTGGGCGATCGGTTGGTGAGGATCATGTCATCGTGAAGCAGGCGGAGAATGGTGATGAATTCGTGTGGACGGCTGAATTCGAGGAGAATATTCCACAGTCCCTCACATTTGACTGCGTCAGAGGTCTTTTTGAGATCGAGCGGGTCGTGTACAGAGGTTGCACTTTTCCTGAATTTGTCTCGCACTGTAAATTATGCCCGTTATGCCTCCTAATGGAAGGAAGTCACACTGAGACTCAGGGAGGAGCTCTCCAGCAACTGGAATATTGTGGTTGAGGAGAATTCTTGCAATGACCTTTCCTGTAGTGGACAGGAGGGAAATCTCTCTGTAAATTCTACAGTCAGACCTGTCTCCTTTCTTGAAGATGGTCACAATTACGGCATCTGAGATCTCTCTTCCTTCCAGACAAGGGCGATGAGGTCATCAATTTGGGTTAGAATTGCTTCTTCACTATTTGTAGTCCATTAACAGAGATTCCATCTGCGCCAGAGGCCTTGTTGTTTTTCAGCTTATGGATGGGTTTTTTTTGACCTCATGGCAGGTTGGATGTGCACTGAGATGGTGATGGTTAATGTGGTTCGTGATAATCGTGAGAACATTTGCATTGAAGGCTGTGTCTTGGTTGAGGAGGTCCTCGAAGTACTCTCCAACAGGCATTGACTGCTTTGTGGACCTCTTGACTCTCCATTTTTGACTCTCAGTGAAGTAGGTTCCTGGATACTCAGACCGCAATGGCTTTGATTATGGCTGTAAGCAAGCTGCTGAGCCTCTTGTACTCTTTCCGATCACCATCTATTCTTCAGGTCACACGTCCTTTGTTGCACCTCACCCTTCGGTTGCCTATGGGCTTATTTCCTTCTGCTAAAGCTTTGGGGAGCTACCAGTTCAGGAATGCTGTTTGATTGTATTCCAGGAGGCCCTGAATCTTCAGGTTGTTCTCGTGCAACCACTTTCGGTGTTTCCTGATCAAGAGGCTGAGCATTTCCATGCAGGTGCTGACTATGATGGCCTTTAGGGTTGACCAGATGCTGTGGGAACAGTGCAGCTCTGGCACATTGGTTGTTGCCAGGTTGGCTATGAGACGCCACCTGAGAAGGTCTTTCTTCTCGGGGTCTTTGAGTCCAGCAACATTGTGTCTACTGTGGCAGGGAATTTTCTGCCTCGGTCAGTTTGCCACCTTGTTCTTGAAGCTGGCATTCTCAGCCAGTCATTTATCCCTCAGGATGGTAGTGTCAATGGTGTAGCACAAGGGATCCTGGGCTATGATGGTCTGTCATTGTTGGGATTGTCCATATTGGTCCTGGGGTTCCCCGTCCAGCAACCATCACATGGTCCCACCAAAGGAAGGCCTTGACCCAATGGTAGGGAAAGTCCGAGACAACTGCAGGGGGGAGGAGGAGCCAGCGATTAAACACTCACCTTTAACCAATTATTACCAACCGCCTCTGAGGTAGAGCAGGAAGCGAAGCCCAAGGTAGTGGTGACTAGCAGTGTCTGGGTGTCGGACAGTTATCCTGTCCGGAGGCTGGAGCCTGATCCCAGATCGCTCACTAGCCTGGGTGATGGGTTAAGGATCAAGTTAAGATGGCGCAGAGTGAGGTGGGGGAGGCCGGCCTGGTGGAGTTCAGAGACGTGTTGCTAGAGAGTTACCTCAAGCTGACTTTGTCTGACCTGATCTTGCCTTTTAATGTGAGGTAGTTGTTGCAGACCTACGACCACACAGTTCCAGCTGAGCAAGATCTTTCCCCCCGTTGGAGGAGATTACAAAGATAGGGAGGGGCATGGGTGTGGATTCAAAAACAAGGTAATTCCTTTCCAGTGGCTGCTGTCTGACTTTTGAGTATTCCTAGTGCTAGATGTGCTAAGATCTCATTGGTAATACCTTCACGCTTGCTGTACTAACATCATCCTGTCTGGGTAGCCTGTTGACTTGCAGACACAAATTATTTCATATCTGCAAATCTGAAATAAAATCATAGAGCTACTGTGCCCAATTAGTCGCATTCTCCTGTAGTTTCCAACAGTACATTGCTGAAGAATTATCATTGACCTGAAATGCTAATATTGCTTTCCTCTCTCAGCAGATGTTTTCTGGCCTGGCGGGTTATTCTGGTATCTTCTGAATTAATTTGTGGTTACTTCTGCCACAACAATTGATGCACACTGATTCCACTATCTCAGGACTGCACATTTGATCCTGACAGCTAAGGAGAAAATGCCCTGACATGCCAGGAATGCAAAGGTCTTGCCAAGTTTAACAGCAGGGTCTCAATCCTTATTCTATCCTTCTTTTGAACAGCTGACCACATTGACAGGCCATGCCAGGGAAAAGCAGGAGGTAAAGAAAAAGGGTATATGTGACGTAGGTAGGCATTCTTCCCCCAACCAGAGGGACCAGACACTGAGAAATGGAAGTGTTGTAGGAAACCACGTTGCTGCCATTTCATCATCACTGTCCCATCCCCCTCCCAATCCTCCAATGGCAAAATGGAGTAATACCCATAATGGCAACCCTTGTCCTTGAGCAACTATGGTCTGATTCAGTGGGGTGGTTCAAAGATGGCTGGAATGACTGACACATGCTGGAAAAACTATCATGACTGTCTGCCAGAAGAGCAGGAATTGACTAATGTAAGGGTCTGGACATGGTCACGTGCCAACTACAGGAAGTGGAGACTTATAAATGTGGAGCATCTCTCCTTTGACGTGCAGCACCTCCCAGACCACATGTGCGCAGTCTGGCTCCCAACATCATAGGAAAGTCTGTTATACTTAGCAAAGCCACATTCCACACTTTGTACTTCTTTTTCAAGAGAAGCTGATGGTATTTCCTGTCCTGGTGCCTCTCTGATGGATGACAAGCTGAGATATATTGACAATGTTATGCGCTTCAGCAAGAAAGGATGCACTGGCTTAGACTGTGATATTTTCCGGGCTGGAGGAAGCTTGACATGTTTGACATGTTATTGGAGTGGGCAGACAGGTGGCTGATGAAGTTTTAACATGGAGAAGCGTGTGGCAATACGTTTTGGTAGAGGGAACATGAAAATATGGTATAAAGTATAGTGTGTTTCATAAATTGTTTGTAGGAACAGATACACGTGGGTGTGTCTGTGCGTAAGTCACTAAAGGTAGCAGTACAGATAGATTGAGCAGTTAATAAAGTATGCTGTATCCTATGCTTTATTAAATGAGACGTATAGGGTGCAGGATTAAGGAGGTTACGCTAAACTTGTTCAAGACAAAAATTAAACCTTAATTGAGTACTATATGCAGTTCTAGGTACCACATTTTATGAAGGATGTGAATAAATTGGAGAGAGTGCAGAATTTTACAAGAAGAGTTTCAGCATTGAGAAACTCAAGCTTTGAAGTTCGATTGCAGAATTGAGTGTGTTTTTCTTAAGGAAGACAAGGCTAAGAGGAAATTTGTTCAAATTTTAGAAAATCATAAGTAGACTAAACAGTCCAGACAGGATGAACTTGTTACCATTCATAAAAAATGTCAAACTATACTCTCTGTATTGGCTTCTTACATGTGTCTTTATGCTTCTTCTACGTTGCAAACTAAATGGATTCAGTGCTCTCCTGTGATAAGATTGATCTTCCTCTCTCAGTATTCTCTGTGCTTCTTTCTGATGTCTGCTTCCACATGATCTAAAAAATCAAGTCATACAGGCTATCATAAATCTGTTAAAGTCTTTTTAAGCAATACGACAATTCTGTCACTTAACAATTCTGATTTCAAAGCTCCAATGTCACATTTTTCCACAAATCTAGAGAGATCATTACATTTTCTGTGGATTTCCCTGGATGTTTTAATGCTTCTGTTTAATCTTGCTCTTTCAAAAAAGTTACATGTAAGTAGATGGCAAAGTTTATAGAAGTTCATCAAAAATATCTATGCCTTCTCTTACGTCTTGACAAGCTGTAATGTTATCAACTGTAGTCCCAATTAAATGTAAAAGTGTGTTTATATGTTCAGTTTCTGACATAACATCTAGTTTAGAAGCAGTTCTGCATCTTAAAAACTATTTTCTCCAAGATGTTCAATCATGTCTAATTGAATCTGCCTGACAATATTTTGACTCATGCTATTCCTTCCACATGTGATTATTTATTATTCTTAATTTAAAGCTTTTTAAATTCTACATTGTCTCAATGCTGCTTTACTCTTGTTACTATAAAGGCTTTGAATCTTCTTAAATTCCTTCGCCTGAAAGACATCTAAATCTGCCATACAGCAAAGTTTATTTTCCTTATCGTATAGACATTTAAATGTGTGGCATAGCCATGCTGCTTCCTTGTTATGCTCCCTGGAAAGTTTTGTTTTACTCTCATAGCCAAAATAGAGGTTTCCCATCTGAGGATTGAATGGCGATTTTCCGCCTTGTTACAAGCAAAATTGCTGATTTCCCACCTTTTGCAGCCAATAAACAATTTTTATCCTTTGCAATGAGTCTACTGAATAAATCCTGCTGTCTGCATCCTTAAAGTTGAATCTTGTTTGCCTGACAGCTTTCCCTGTGTGAATCCCACTGTCAGTAGTGCTTTTAATAATGGCCATTCACTTTAACAGTTCCTTCAAATGAATTCCTATTTCTTCAGCCATAATAAATTCTCCCTGTTTTTACTTATGGATCTCTCACTCTTACTGTCATCTCAGTAACATCCATTCTTTCTTATTCTATTAGATCTACCTGCTTAAGCTTCTAAATTTCCCTTTTAGCACTTTCATTCTGGCTTTTCAACATTCCCAGTGTTGTGACCTCAGTTTAAGTTAGTTCTGTGGCCCTTGAATTCCCGTACTGTAGCCACGCCTGATGGTGACCACTTGCTATGGCAGCACTGCTCTCTCTTAGCTGTGAGCACCTCTATTTTATTTTTCGCATTTTCAGCCTACAGCTGCACCATGTTTCCCATTGCCCCATCAGGGATTTTAACTTAACTCGTAAGCGCCCAATTTCCATTTGCTGCTTGTAGCTGATTCTCTAGTAAGGACCTCTCCTGCAGTTCATTGGTACCTGATACAATCTATGGCTGCTAGGTGTGACCAGTATATCAGCTCCATGTAGCTCCTAGCTCACAGTGGCTTCTACACTTCTCTTACCAGGTCTGATATGCATTATCCCTTGACTGTAGACTCTTCCCTATAGAATCTTGCGCAAGTCTGTCTGCTGCTGACTTGACTGGCTGAGTTGCTGTGAAGGTTGGAAGCTGCTACTTCCTTCTGGCCTCACAAAAGTTTATTAAATTGCATTAAATCAAATTCCAATGCACACTGCTGCCTACTGTGTCATTTGAATATGCAGTGCCAACCACTGGCAGCATGAGGTTGAGTAGATTGCTACCACAGGCCTCCTTTACTGACTGGGCCTACACAGCTTACTTGATCTAACGTGCTGGAGGAAAACAGTTAGGTAATTTAATGATCAGAGGATCTTTTCTTAAACGAGATGTAGTTTGTTACATGATAGCAACCAAGCGCAAGCTATATTAGTAAGATAGAGGTTGTTTTAAAGTCTGTTGGGAGACCCTGGATAACAGGTCTGTCCTCTTCAAGATCCTAATATCTTCTACCTTTCCCCACATAGATTAGAAGGAGCATATTGCTGACTTCAGCATTAACCATTTGAAAACTACCTTTCACAATACTATACTTGTCAAGGCAGCATCAGAGGAGGCAGGAAAGTTGACGTTTTGGCTCGGGACCCTTCTTTAGAAAAGGGTCCCGACCCGAAACGTCAACTTTCCTGCTTCTCTGATGCTGCTGGACCTGCTGTGTTCCTCCAGCTCCACACTGTGTTATCTCTGACTCCAGCATCTGCAGTTCTTACTGTCTCTGAGTATATTTGTCAAATGAGCTTTATATCTTCCTGGGTTTGAATGTTAAGCATTAGATAATTTAAACAATAAATCTTGAAAGCAACTGTTTCTGTAGGTGTAACCTTAGGCAGGGGCTGTCTGGGAGGCAGTTCTAAACAGTAAAGGCTTCTTCTGATGCCTCTTTCTAGTAAGGGTATCTTTTGTGGATTTACAGATAAGCCTCATGGATTTTCCAAGCGACAGTTCATGCAAACACCATGGGATAGAAATTCACTTTGGGCAGTACTGCAAGGCAGTCATCAGCAAATCATGCAGCCCAATATTAAAGGCCCAGCCTGATATTCCGTTCAGGTTAAATCATTGAAACTGAATATCGAGCAGCATGCATAACCAGCATCCCAATCTGATACCTCCTGCTTTTTGCTACCGCCCAATGATTAATTTCTACCTCACAGTGTCCGTGTGGACAGTCATTTGGAAAATCCGTTCTAAATGATTGGGTTCCATGGGTCCTATGTGCTGCTCAGTGACAGGCAATGTAACCTGAGGCAGTAAATCAATTACTAAAAAAGTAGATTATGGTTTCTGGTAATATACGTGTCATCTATTCTCAGGGTTTGAGTGATAACCTTGAGCTGTCTGGGCTGATATTCTTCCTTATGCAAGTTCAGTTCTGCTTCCAATCATTGCTGTTTGTATTCTAAATCTCTGCATTTTCAATGAAATTATTTGAAAAACAGCAATACAGGAGAGTAAATTGAAGGCTATAAACTAATCCTGGGGTTGAATGGTGAGCGTGAACTGTTCTTTATTGGATTTTGGTCATGTAATTCAGCCCTGTGTTTTGAAAAATAGGCTTGCAAGGTAATTTCACAACTGAAAAATTGTATCGATTATAAAGCAAACTAAATTATTTTAAACAAATCCACCCCAACCCACTAAACAAAATAGACAATTTTTAAAGAACCATGCTTCACAAAACTTTCCACTATTTAGAAAGATTTATCATTTTCTTTTTCCAAGAAATGATTCGAATAACAGAAGTTCAATAAGAAAACCCCAAAGAACTGTAATCGGGAGGCTAGTCAGATCAACGTGTGATGTTTTGTTGGAATGAGATTGAGTAAATGCACAGCAGAGTTCTTGTTCCTATGATGCTGCTTGACCTGCTGTGTTCATCCAGCCCCATGCTTGTTATCTAGAGTTCTTGTTGAAATTCAGTTTTATGTAGCATTTTTAATTGATGTTAATATGCTAAGTTGTTAGTGCAGCAGTATATGAAGTATTTTAATGGAAGGATAGTGATGTGTTACATGACTTCCTGCAGCAGGACATCCAGTGCTTGTATGGGTGTTTCTACTGCTGACCATTTTGATGCCCAGCAAAAGCACAGCTTTGAAATTATTTGGAAACTCTCTCTGAGCTGCTGCTGTTGGAAATCTCTCTGTGACCTCTGAGATCTTTCAATGTGACAGGCACTAAACGATTGGCGTGCCATCGACACGTTGAAAACAGCTCACTGTGTATTGTGTGAGGTCAACCTGTTAGTCTGTATATTTCGTTAAATGCCACAAATGGGAATGCTAAAGGCATTTGTTAACCAGAGAGCACTCTGCATTATTCAGTCTTTTCTGTTACAGCCCTATAAAAATCACATTAAATATTTGAGCATCTTTTCTACTGTTAGATTTTCCTTTATTTATTCTCAGTTTGTGTGTGTCACAAGTAAAAGTTGTTTGTATTCCCCATCTCTAGTTGTCCTTGAGAAGGTCTAGGTGCTCAGTTCCATCATCCTATGGAATTGAGAAAATAAAATAAAGCTTCCATGTTAAAAGACTTTAAATTGCTCATCCCTGAAAAGCTTACATTGTTTGACGTGCTTTTGTGAAAGGTAGAATTATTTAATTTTTTTGGCATAATCAGATTTTAAGTGCTTGTCATGCAAGCATGTTGCTCCTCTTTGATAGCTATAATTATGATGGGAGAAAATCAGAATGACTATGAAAAATGCAACAGCTTTAGGATTCGGTTGTTATGAGCAAAGCTTATTAACCTGAATTACCTTGTAGTCCTAGCATTACCAGTGGCCTACTAATTGATACCTCAGTGTTCCATTGTTTCAGATGACAGGGAGCAGTCATTTCTTTATAGAATCCGCCATCTAGTGATATCACTTGGGTGAGTAAGCAATTGTAAGTTCAGTTCAATTCCTGTCAGAGGTAGGACAGGAGATTTCTCCTTAAATTGTAAATCGAATTGTTAAAATTTTAACATCGTGCCTCACAAATGCCAAGCTATGACCAATCATAATAAGAAACAATCTCACCACCGTCCTTTGACATTCAATGGTGTTACCCATCACTGAATCCCTGACCGTCAACGTTCTGGGAGTTATCATTGACCAGAAACTCAACTATACTCACCACATAGACAAAGTGGCTACAAGAGCAGGTCAGCGTCTAGGAATACTGCAGTGAGTAACTCACCTCCTGACTTCCCAAAGCCTGTCCACCATCTACAAGGTACAAGTCAGGATTATGATGGAATACTCCCCACTTGCGTGGATGAGTGCATCCCCAACAACCTCAAGGAGCTTGACACCATCCGGCATAAAGCAGCCCGCTTGCTTGGCACTACATCCACAAGCATCCACTCCCTCCACCACCAATGCTCAGTAGCAGCAGTGTGTACTATCGACAAGATGCACTGCAGAAATTCACTGAATATCCCCAGACATCATCTTCCAAATCCACTACCACTTCCATCTAGAAGGATAAGGGCAGTAGATATATAGGAACATCACCTTCAAGTTACCCTCGAAGCCACTCACCATCCTGACTTGAAAATATATCGCAGTTCTTTCACTGTTGCTGGGTCAAAATCCTGGAATTCCCTCTCTAATGGAATTGCGGGTCAACCCACAGCAGGTGGACTGCAGCAGTTCAAAAAGACAACACACCACTGCTTTCTCAAGGGCAACTAAGGTCAGTGCAATAAATGCTGGCCAGCATCTGACAGATGAATAAATAAAAGTAAACACTAAATTATACCTGCTTGCACTTCACATGGCTCATCTCAGGAATTAGCCAATAGACAAACTGTCACATTTTGCCTGTGGTGACATGTAGGAGCTTAGTTTGGAAAAAAAAATTCAGAATTAGTTCCCCAAACAATTGGCTACAGGCAAATATACTATAATATCAGTTTCCAAAATTGAGAAAAAAAAAAGAAACTAACCTTATCTATATTGCATTATGTGATAGGGCCATTGACTTATTTGTTTGTATCAGTCACCAAAAATGTGCAGTGGAGACTGTTCAAGGTGTGGAAAGGGTTCTGTCATTCTCTACAAATAATGTGAGGTAGCTCTGACTTCTCTTCAGGAACATTGGTCCGTAATTTTGAAACATATGCAATGAGAACCTGGTACAAAATGTAACTGTTACAACTGCAAAGACTGGTTGGCTATCTTTGCTGATGACTCAGAGGACTGACTTGAAGGATTAGAATTCCAAAACACGGCAACATATTAACCTTCATTCCAGACACCTGAGTGCAATCTTTGTCGGCACTTAAATTCAGTACCAATGGAGAGTTCAGTACCAATGGAGTGTAGTACTGCCTTTCAGATTTGTTTTCATGATAGTCAGCAAAGGTACAATAAGACCACAGGAAATAGAAACAGGAGAAGGTCATTCAGTGATAACACAGTGTAGAGCTGGAGGAACACAGCAGGCCGGGCAGCATCAAAGGAACAGCAAAGCTGATGTTTCAGGTCAGGACCGTCCTTCATAGTCCCTTCCAAAAACATCACGCCATTCCAAACTTTTTACAATCATTAAAACAGTTTTGAAGCATCCTGGCATTTGTAGAAAATACAGGACCAAATTTGCACACAAGTTCCTTATGGAGGAGAGATGTTCTTACTTAAAAGTGACAACTGAAAACACTAAAATTTCCAGGTAAATAAAAATATAATTATTACCATTAATAATTAAACACAGACTTAAACAGCACCAACATTTTTTTAAACACAAGAATCCTCACATTTACAACATTGTGGTTGACTGATACAGCCGTGTAAAATTCTGATTCGCTCTTGCAGCAAAGAATGTTTTGTTTTCACTATTCTTCTTTGTATTGATATTACCTGTTGGCCCTTTCATGTCTTTCAAGTCCCTTGTCAACAGCCTCAGTTTACACATCCTGATTGATCTGTCAATCAAATCGTACAAAACAATCCAAAGGCGTTTAAACAACCCTGTACATGTGCTGCACTGATATCACCGTAGACTAAATTGTATTTGAGAGATGTTACTTTCCAAGGTAGCCTGGGTGTATAGCTGTTTATATATTGATGCAAACACCTTCAACTTCACAAACACATAAAATTGACTCGTCCAAATCAGTGTGAAGTTAAAAGATGAATTATTCAGCCAGCTGGTGTTTTTTTGGAATCCTCAACTTGCACCTGCAAAATTTGGGCTCTTGTCACAGGGTCTACCCATATTTTTTAAAAGCGATTTCGGTTCTAATTGAGAGATAAAAGGTACTGCAGATGCTGGAGAATCCGAGATAACAAGCATGGGGCTGGATGAGCACAGCAGGTCAAGCAGCATCATTGGAGCAGGAAAACTTGATGTTTCGGGCCTAAACCCTTCTTCGGTTCTAATTGAACTCAGTTGAAATATTATGAGAAATCACAGCATTGCCATTTGTCTAACTCTTCGCCAACAACCTCTGCAAACAGCAAAGGCTTGATAATCAGTTTTAAGGTAGTTAATTAGGAGATAATATTGGTTAAGTGCACAAGCGCACTTTCGAGAAAGACCATGATTGTCTTCAAAAATGGTGCGCTGAGATCATTTTTAACCGCCCGAGGACAGGGCTTCAGTTTAAAGTCTCATCTGAAAGCTGGCACATCTGACTGTGTGCAGCACTCACTCAATGCCATGTTGGATTGTCAGTGTAGATTAGGTGGTCATGCCTGCGGGCAGGGAATTGAACCTACAATCTTTTGACTCAGAACTGACCACTGCTACCACTGAGCCAGAGCACACCCCAAAAATGGCTGTCTTCCTTATTCTGTTGACCCTCTGATGTTCCAGGTTGGAGGAGATTTCGGAGATTTACTGGATGGCAGACAAAATACAGGTGCAGAAAGGTTAGGGGAGAGCGGGAAGGGAAGCCAGAAATACCCATGTGCTACTGCTGTGGAAATGCTGGGAAAGAATGGCATTTCTTCATTCACTGTTGGGTATGATGGCCCATGGAGGATAAGTAAATAAAAGACAGTGGAGTTTGGAGTGTTCAAAGTACAAGTAATCCAACCGTCAGTGTTAACTTCAGTCCCGCTTCTGATCGGTCAGCAAGGAATGTGCATGGTTCAAGTTCGACCTGTCGCAGAGATGTGTCATAACTTATCTGAACAAGTTCATTACAAAGTAAAGGTGACATCCGTCTCCCTGTCAGTATTGGAAGACACAACCTCAGATCTACTCAGCATCTTGATTGAAAGCTGATTAAATTAATCTCTGCTATGGGCACATTTAAGGATTGACCAAACTTTGGATGCAAAGTGCTGACTTAGGAATTTTGATTGTTTAGCCGTTGGATTTCAGCTCAGTGGAAAATAAAAACATCTTTAAATGACTGTCAAGAATAGAGTAAAGGGAATTGTACTTTCGCTTTAGGATAGCTACTGAGCTTATGCAAAGGAGTTATATTGTGACACTTGATCACATGTAACTAGAGCTTGGGTCTACACGCCTCCAAGTAAGACACTCTCTGTTACCATCTGCTGTATGCAGTTATGTTCAATAAAGCCTGTTTCTTTTCGCTCAGTACAGTATACACATCACATTGCTAAATCAGGCTTAATTGCAGATTCCATTATGTGAGTTGATGCTAGAGTGCAAGGTGTAAAGAGACTTGAAGTGTAAAGAAGATTTACAGGAATGATACCCAATATGAGATAGTACAAACTGATTACAATACGACTGATTTCTCCAAAAAACTAAAGTCTGAGAAGTGACCTATCAGAGATCTTTAAGATTGTGAAAGGCTTAATAAAATAGATGTACGCCACTTGTGAGGGAATGCAAAATGAAGCATTATGGGTGCAATATATTCAGAAGTGAAAGAAGTAAGAGCAAGGTAGATAATTACACAAGAGAGAAAGGAATAGGAAAAAATTATAAAAGGTAGGGTGGGAGAAGAGTCTGGAGAACATAAACACTTCATATATCTTTCAAGCCAAATGGCCCATCTCTGTGCAGTAAAATTCTATGTAATGCTTGGATCATGTGCCTAATATCTTGACATTTTGTTTTTGTTTCTTTTCCTTTCCTCACACAACTCTCTTCCAAAACATGCAGGAGTGATGCCAGTTCCAGACCAGCCATCTGTATCGGACAAAAATAGCTTGCTAAGCCCCATGCTGACGGCTTCCAATGGAGATGGCTCTGAGCCAGAGACCACTTCTGCTATTCTGGCTTCAGTCAAAGAACAGGTATGTACCTATGTTTAATCATGCTTACTTGGAGGAGGGGAAGGAGAACACTGAGAATTCCAAATTCAAAAGAATGCTTTCTGAAGCAACAACTCTTAAAGTATATCTATTTTCTGGTACTTAACATGGTTAGAGTTGCCAACACTTCAGGATTGCCTGATAGTCTCCAGGAATTATGAATTAATCTTCAGGACGCTGCATTGAGCAACAAGGAGAAAAATCATAGCAGGATTATCTTTATGCTTCATTTTCTTAGAACAGATTGGTTTATTACTTACCTTGTTTGAAAGTATTGCAGATGAGGGAAAAGGCTGCTTAATTTGGTTAAAAAGAACTCAGTGACAGTTTCCAATTGACATGGAAAGGCTGGAATCACAGGGATTATGGATGACCAATGACAGGCACTTTGGGTGATGGGACAGTTGGAGAAAGAAGGTCTCCCACAATACTCAACCAGAATTGGCAACACTAAATACTGTACGAGGTTGTAGACTTGCTCGCTGAGCCGGTGTGTTTAATTGCAGACGTTTCGTCACCCTGCTAGATAACATGATCAGTGAGCCTCTGGTGACACGTTGGTGTTCTATGCTGCTCCATTTACAGCATAGCAGAACTGGAACATTTATACAGAGTTTTGAAAAGGAATGGATACCCATAAAACACAATCCACCATTACCTCTGGACAGACCACAACAAGAAGACACAACACGGCCAGACACACTAGTTACCCTACTGTATGTCAGAGACATATCAGAGATGACCACAAGACTACTCCAACCCCTAGATATCAGGGTAGCCCACAAACCGACAACCACCCTGCGACAGCTACTGACGAACGCAAAGGATCCCATAGCCACAACCAATAAAACCAACAAAATATACAAAATACCATGCAAGGACTGTGAGGAACACTACATAGGCCAAACTGGAAGAAAAATAACAATAAGGATACACAGACACCAACTAGCCACCAAGAGACACGATCAATTCTCACTGGTCTCAATACACACAGACAAAGAAGGACACAAATTTGACTGGGACAACACATCCATAATACCACGAGCCAAACATATACATGCCAGGGAATTCCTGGAGGCCTGGCATTCCAACCAGAACTCCATCATCAAACATGCTGAACTGGACCTGATATACAAACCACTGAAAAACAGAACTGTAAATGATTCCAACCACCCCAGCAAACCGAGGCATATAAATAATAAGTGGGACAGAACACCAACGCTTCACCGGAGGCACGACCTATGATGTTACCTAGCAGGGAGATGAAACATCTGCAATCAAACACACCGGCTCAGTGAGTAAGTCTACAACCTCATCCACAACCCGAGCTACAAATCTTCTGAAAAGCTAAATACTGTAGCTAAACATTTGAGGAAGAGAAATTTTTTGCAGTTGTTTCAAATTGTGACAGGGTGAAAAGCTGCTTGTTAGAATTTGAAGTTATTGGGGATTAGAAATGCTATAGTACAATGAAACAATTTAAACTGATAGAAGCATTTATATTGCAAAGCTTCAAACTGAATTGTTACTTTTGTTTTAAAATGGAATAAAACTTCCTGAGATTATCATATTCTTCTGGTACAAGATGACTTTGAAAAAGTTCGGTATTTAGCTCAGTTGAAATTTTTGAAAAAATAATGTTCTGATTCATTATTATTTGTCTGAACGCAATTTTGTGCACTTAAGGGGCCTGTCCCTCTTTCCAAGTGTGGATGCTATTTTTATTTTCTACTTCGAGTTCACTTTGGTGTTGGTTTGTTGGAATTCTGAATAAACTGCATGTGATAGGAAGTGGATTAATTGATATTGTAAGATGTTGTTAAATTTTTCTTTTCAGGTTGGAATTACAGATGCCTCAGGGTGAAACGTATGAGACACATTTTCCTTGTGTATTCATTTTCTTCCTCAAAAATCAATCAGATTAAAGTTTGCCATTGCATACTTGCAATACACCACTCAATGTTCTTCAATAAATGAAGCCATTTCTTTTTACCTTTTGTACCATTGTGTTCTATTACGATTTCTAAAACAAACTTCCTGTTATTTAGTTGATGAAGGTTGTGTTTTCTTTGAAATGATACAGCACCCAGCTATGTTTATCACTGCACTACAAATGAGAGTGAATTGTTTAATTGCATTCAATGTGTGGAAACCTAAAAGGAGTTGCTAGATAGTCACTGTGTTGGAATGATGATGTGCTGAATTCTGAGGGTAAGGACATGTAAGTGACAGTATCTGTAATTACAGCACAGACAGACTGCAATAATATACAGTTCTATTGATTGGTTAAAAGGATGGCATACAGAGTACGGCAGCAGTTTAAGATGAAAGAAAAATAGCATAACATGGTGATGACTGTTGACAGGATCATTGCTGGATAAAGTTTCACTGGACTTTTATTCTTAGAGTTTTTGTCCCCACTTTTAGGAAGTGATCAGTGTAATCTTCATTAATAAAAAGGCCACAGCTGATTAAAGAGTGTCAAAATGTAGCAGACTGCTTCGTGAAAAATGGATTGCAACATAAATAGGATTCAAGATCACAGGCTCTTTGATAAGAGGTGTACTGCACCCAATTGGAAACTATGGGTGGAATCCTCTGCTGTCACTGATGGTGATTTTGGAGACAGAAAGATCAATTAATAAGGAGGGCCGGTGGCTTTCATGATCTCAGTCACTCTACTGCCTCTGCTGGAACTATATTCTAGGTGGGAAGACCCGTGGTTGACCCTAATGTCAATTGAGGCTTCTTAGTGTCCAGTTAATGAGAATTCAAGGGCCTCATCCAACTACTGCTGCTTTTAAAAGTTGAAATTCTCTGGCTAGCTTGTCACTGTGATCAAAGCGTCTGTTTGAGGGATTGGCCACTGAGAGCCAGTGCCCTTCTCTTCCTGCTGACCCCTCTACCCACTCTGTCCATGACCTGGAGGCGAAAGCCCTCCACCTTCCAACCTTACCTGTGGCATGGGTCATGCCATGATCCTTGGATTTCGGTGGGCGTTTTATCTGCGGCAGCCACGGCCTCTCCTACAGTGTTGCTGAGCATAAGAGCCACCACTTCTTACTGGTTGGCAGCTTTCAGTAGGCGAGACTTCGGGATTTTGACACCAGAGGAAGAATCGACAGTAGGTGCACCATTGCTCGAGTACCTTGTGATTCAGTGGGCCTTCCTGAACACAGGCAGGAGAGGTCTCTCATTGGTAGGGGACGTCCCCATTACTTCAGCAAGATCCTGCCCCACGGGTAGTACTACAGCTACCAGCATGATGTAAATACAGAAGTAAATTTCACAAGGCACATGCCTGAGCCGCTTAAGGGTCCATCCTGGTGCTGGGTTCACTGAAACACACATGGTTCACCATATGGACACAATTTTAATTCATTTCATTCACAGTGGTAGAACAGGACTTGGGCACCACTTCTACTCTCCTGCTGGTTCCCACACTATTACAATTAAAATTTAAAGTGTCAGCAATGTTCACAGGAGATGCATGTGATAACAAAGCAGATGAAGCTTTTCATTGGTGAAACCCAACATCAGCTGACAATGTAGTAGCTACTGGTGGAAATCATGGCTCTTCATCATGGTACAACTTTCTTGTTCAACTCCAACACCATTAAGACTTATTCAGAGCCAAAGGTGGCATAGGTGTTTTTAACAATTAAAGTTCACTTTAAATATTTCACATTATATTGGTTTCATTTCCTTCATGTCTGCATCATTGTTATTTGCTGAGGGTATTTGGGTCAGAGAACTAAATGTACTGGCACACCTCATGGTTGGCATACATTGATGGTTTTAGGGGAATATAGGGTTCTCTCTTTATTGTGAAAGAACTAATGTGTCTTTTTGTATTCACTCTTTATTGAATATTCATGTTAATGTCCAGTGCTGTCCTCGGTATTCTGTGTGACATGCTTGAATCTGGGAGTTCAACTGGCCTGCTTTTCAATGCATTCTAAGAGACATTGTTCAAGATCCTTTTCATTGAAGGTAATTGAACTGTTGTAGAAAACTGAAGACCTTGTAAGGAGTCTGCTGGCCATCACTTTGAGATGGGCACACATGTGGACAATAACCACACTGCCCCATAGGTTCCTAATTTCCTTACCATGACTGAAAGTTCTCTCCACCTCCCACCCCGCACAGAAAGCCACAGCCTTCCCTCTTCCCTTCATCGATGTGCACAATCATACCCCAACTCTACTTCACCACTGATCTCCACTTTCTGGTCACAAGTGTCCTTGCAAGCTGCCACCCTCTTGTTTTGACCCTTGTGCTGAGTAGTTAACAAGGAAAACTCTCACTGTTGCACACAGCAGCGTAAAGCTGACTGTTTTACATAAGTATGAAGTGCCACATCATTTTTGCTGCTAACAAATTTATCAAGAAGGTAGGATATAATTTCTTAAAAAAAGACATTGTAAGCTAATAAGTATTCATGCCAAACAAATGTATTACAATTGGAAATCCATTACAGAATAGTTTAAGACCTGAAACACCACAAATGTGCTGCTGACTTACTGTCCCCATCTTAACTCACTGTTTGGAAACCAAAATGTTGTCTCATAGTTAGCTCAGTCAACCTGCTCTGCAGGTTCTGACCCCTCTCCCATCATTGAGGCACACTAGGTTCATCTTAATATTGACCCAGGCAAGATCCACATTATCATTGAAATGTACAAGATCCATCTTATGACAAGTCCATCGTAACACTGGGACAAGTGATGTCTATGAGACTGTAAGACGCAGGAGCAGAAGTCAGCCACAAAGCCCATCAATTGTACTTCAACATTCAATGAGATCATGACTGATCTGATAATCCTCAACTCCACTTGCATCTCTTTGCCCATGGTCCTGAATTCCCTGAGATAACAAGGTGTAGAGCTGGATGAACACAGCAGGCCAAGCAGCATCAGAGGAGCAGGAAGGCTAATGTTTCAGGCCTAGACCCTTCTTCAGAAAGGTTTCTGAAAGGGTCTAGGCCCGAAACGTCAGCCTTCCTGCTCCTCTGATGCTGCTTGGCCTGCTGTGTTCATCCAGCTCGACACCTTGTTAACTGAGATTCTCCAGCATCTGCAGTTCCTACTAGCCCTAAATTTCCTCACTGATTTAAAAATCTATCTATTTCAACTTTGAATATAGTTAACAATCCAGCCTCGATAGCTTTCTGCATTAAAGAATTACACAATTCACTATCCTCTGAGAGAAATTCTGTGCTAACTGGGCAATCACTTATTCTGAGATTATGGTCTCTACTTCCATACTTCCATACAGCAGAACACTTGCCTGAATTTAATCCTGTTCTGAAGAAGAGTCTCTGGACTCTAAATGGTGACTGTGCTTTCTCTCCACGGTCGGTGCTGCACCTGCTGAGTTTCTCCATCAATTTTCTGTTTTTGTTTGACTTGCCTGAATTTTTGTCTGGCAAAGCCTGAACGGATTGTTCCAATCTGCTTGGGTGGCAGTGACAGAGCTGTGCTGCGTGCTGCATCCTGATGATCCAAACTGACAGCCAACAGCTGTTGGTGTCACAGCAGCCATCACCTTCAACACCTCTGTTTTCTTGTGGCGATGATGCACTGCCTTGCTGTGATGCAGGAGTGCACAATTCTTACACCCACCTCAGGAGAGCCGATTGTCAGCCCAGCTGTGAACCGTTGAATTGAGCCCTGATTCCCTGTCGCTTGCACTCTGGTTGCCTAAATTGCCTCCACACTGGGTCACATGTTACTTTTTCCTCGAGCCTTCACCTACTTCCTTTTGCCTTGCTGTGTTTTGGATGAGATTTTCTGTCTGCCACGTTAAAAAAATGCCCAGAACTATGCTGCAGAAGTTCAGGGTTTATCCCCATTGCCCTGACCAATGTTTATCCATTAAACAACACTTGTGAAAGCAGATTATTTACTCATTATCACACTGCTGAGCAGAAACTAGCTGTTGTATCATCTTTGTCACTTCAAAAGTTCTTCATTGGCTGTAAATCACTTTGGATTGTCCTGAGATATTCAAAGCTGCTAAATCCAGGAGGGGAGTGTGGACCGTGACTCCCTTGTCCGCTCCACACTCCCCTCCAGCCCCACCACATCCGGCACTTTTCCCTGCAACCGCAGGAGGTGCTACACCTGCCCCTACGCCTCCCCCGTCACCCCCATCCCAGGCCCCAAGAAGACTTTCCACATCAAGCAGATGTTTACCCGCACGTCTGCTAATGTGGTATACTGCATCCACTGTTCCAGATGTGGCCTCCTCTACATCGGGGAAACCAAGCGGAGGCTTGGGGACCGCTTTGCAGAACACCTACGCTTGGTTCGCACTAAACAACTGCACCTCCCAGTCACGAACCATTTCACCTTCCCCTCCCACTTCTTAGACGACATGTCCATCCTGGGCCTCCTGCAGTGCCACAACGATGCCACCAGAAGATTGCAGGAACAGCACCTCATATTTTGCTTGGGAACCCTGCAGCCCAATGGTATCAATGTGGACTTCACAAGCTTCAAAATCTCCCCTCCCCCAACCACATCCCAAAACCAGCTCAGCTTGTCCCTGCCTCCCTAACCTGTCCTTCCTCCCACCTATCCCCTCCTCCCATCTCAAGCCCCGCCCCCATCTCCTACCTACTAACCTCATCCCGCCCCCTTGACCTGTCCGTCCTCCCTGGACTGACCTATCCCCTCCCTAACTCCCCATCTACACTCACCTTTACTGGCTCCATCCCCGCCTCTTTGACCTGTCTGTCTCATCTCCACCTATCTTCTCCTCTATCCATCTTCTGTCCGCTTCTCCCTCTCTCCCTATTTATTTCAGAACCCCCTTCCCCTCCCCCATTTCTGAAGAAGTGTCTAGGCCTGAAACGTCAGCCTTCCTGCTCCTCTGATGCTGCTTGGCCTGCTGTGTTCATCCAGTTCTACACCTTGTCATATCAAATATTCCCAGTGTTTTCTTTGTATCCCCTGTCCATCTGTTCTTACCTTGGTGGCAACTTTACCAGTGTAGTAGCTGACAACCCAATAGCTGTTGCCCATTTACATTATTGTTTGGAGTTCTTTTGAATTAAAAGACAGGGATGAATGTTTATTGGAACAAGTATTGATAGCTCCTGTGTTTAATCAGCTGCACTGGTGAATTCATATAAGGATTACTGGAGACTGGAAAGGAAGTGTGAAAATTCCACAACCTAATGTACTGTGTTTACAATGGAAAGATTGTCAGTTCCTGGTCTTTGAGTACTCTGGGAAACAATAGCACGCAGTCACCATTTGGAAGATGTGCTAGTCAGGAAATGTTACATTTCACCTCTCACATATTAATTCTGCCTATTCTTCTCACATTCCATTCTCTCCTGGAGATTGTGACTTCACACTGGGATTAATACTTGTTGAACTGGAATCCTTCACCGGTTGGTCATTATTTATATGCTGGAGGCTATACATTGGTCTGCCACCTATTAAATAAATTTTGATTGGCTGTGTTTTTTTTATTTTTTTTAATTCGTGCTACATGTAGGGCCAGTGAGTGATTCTATTGACTAGGGCTGAACGAGGAAAACAAGGAGAATCTTTTGGTTTCATTTCCTGGTCATTGTTTTGGTGGAACATGTCACCCAACCTTATGTTGGATTTACATTCTATTGATCGTGAAGTATCTCTGATCTGCTTAACCAGATTGCGACATATTTTAGACCACCAGCTGAAGATGGATTGAGACTGGCTGAGAGAAAGATTATTTGTCCTTGAAACCAATCACGTAAAGGGAGAGTTTGTGCATTGTCTACAGCCTTGAACAGCTCCTACATATCTGAGGCTGAGATGGGATGAATGGTTCTAATTTTAAAGTTGTGCTTCCTTCTTCTGGATTCCACAACCAGGAGAAAAAGATGTACTTCTTTCTATCTCCTCCATCAAACCATTTAATCACCTTAAATACCTCAATTAGATCATCCCTTAAATCATTTCATTTAAGGGAATTGAGGATGTGAAATCTCCTGTTAAGCTTTCACAGTGAAGACAAACATGTTCATCATTTGAAGCACTTGATAGGGTTTCAGCAGGCACCAAGATGATTGCTCGGGTCAATCAGCACTCAGAAGGTTCTGCTGCCAACAAGACAGGATACACAAGCCAACTGAGTTATGGATGAATTGATTGCTTGCAATTTCATCTGCTTGTATTTTCTCTGCCCCTCTGGTACGCACTTGCTTTTGAATTAGGCCACCCTGTTTTCTTATTTTTAATTCATTCGTGGGATGAAGGCGTTCGATGGCTAGGCAGCATTTATTACCCATCCCTACTTGCCCAGAGGGCAGCCACATTGCTGTGGGTCTGGAGTCACATGTAGGCCAGACCAGTTAAGGATGGCAGCTTCCTTCCCTAAAGGACATTAGTGAACCAGATAGGTTTTTCCCGACAATCGGCAATGGATTCATGGTCATTGTTAGATTCTTAATTCCAGATTTTTTTTAAAATTCAAATTCCTCCATCCGCAGATGCAGGATTTGAACCTGGGTCCCCAGAATTTTATGTGGGTATCTGGATTAACCGTCCAACAATAATACCACTAGGCCATTGCCTCCCCAACTAAATTTGGTTGAGCCAGGCATGACAATCCTGGGCAAACTCAAGATCTTTATGTGGAGTCTTTAGAGTGTCCTGTAGTGCTTCCCATGACCATCATGTGAGTGCACTGCAAACTCAAGCTGTCCACAGATAACTTGCTTTGAGTATGGGTTGCTCCCGGTTTGGTTAATCCATTTTCAGCTACTCACATTTCCTGTTAGCATCCATTCAACCTTTACATCTCTCCTGGCTTATTGTTAGCAATCCCTTTATCTTATTCTGCTTTGTTTTTCCTCTCTCTCTCTCTTTCTGGGCACTATTTCCATCTATTTGACTCACTGTTCCACTGACACCATCTCCTGTCATCAGCATAAATATCACCACTTTCTAGAGCTTTTGGTTCTGACAAAGGGCAACTGGACTCAAAACATTAACTCTCCCCACACAGACTGCCAGAGTTGCTGGTTTTCTACAGCAATTTCTGTTCTTGTTTCAGACTGTACAACGGTATGACTCTTAAGTTGATTTTAAAAATAGCTACAATTGGTGGCTGAGCCTTTTCTGCTTGAGCTTGAAGCTTTGGAGCTCCCTCTTTGTCTTTCTCCTTCACTTTCCTCCTTTCGGGCACTCATTGAATACCTTCCTTTTTGGCTGAGTTTGTCGTCATCTCACCCAATATCTCCTTATAAGTTATTTTCATATTCTGTTTTGTCACATCCCTGTGAAGTGCCTTGTGATGATTTACTACATTAAAAGTGTTATATAAATGTAAGTAATTATTGTAGAGAGATTTGCTGCATTCCTTAGCTTGGTGCTAATATGGTTTGGGAGTGTATGGCCAGGGAACTTTGCTTCCTGTGTTCTCCAGCGACCCATGGCATGGAACTGACAGCTGTATGTTTATCCATTCCTCTAGCTCATGAGGGAAAAAGTAATCAATGAAGCAGAGTAGAGAAGTGATCTGGAAGGTTAATGAAAATATTTAGTTCTTTTACATTCCTGTATTAATCTTAAGAAAAAGTAGGTGCTATGGCTGTGCTAAATTGACCATAGTATCCAGGGATGTGCGGGTTAAGTGGATTGGCCATGGGAAATGCAGGGGTACAGGAGGATGGGTCTGGATGGGGTGCTCTTTGGAGAGTTGGTATTGACTTGATGGGCCAAATGGCCTGCTTCCACACCGTAAGGATACTGTCATTCTATGAATCTATGATATCCAGCATCCACAGTTTTCTGATTTATTTTAGAAAATCCCTACACTGCTGAGGGTAGGCGTGTTAGCGGTTACTCTCATCTGGATTTGCCCACCTGTCAAAGTGGTTTATAGGGATCGGCTACAGTCCTATGTTAACATTTACATGGAGTAACAGGCGGGAATTGGTTGAAAGTGAGGGCCAGTACAGCGAGATCCAAAGAGTAGAGAAGCCTACCTAAGTGAGGTGCTACCCTTTCCTTACACCATGACACCCTATGCTATGTGATACTTTATCAAAGGACTTTAGCCTATCACAGTATTTTACATGTACTTATTAGGCTTATCTGATCTTTCTGATACTAATTTACATAGTTAATTAAAGTTGGTCAAGTGTGACCTCCTTGTGGAAATTGTGCAAACTGCTCCACAGGCCCCTGAACTTGTTCTACGTTCCATTTTAAATACATGGGTAACAATAGTTGTCAGTCAATCCTCTGGCACTATTCCTTACTCTGATGATTGTTAATGAACAGACGTCTATGTCTCTGCTATTTCTTCTATCTCTTCTTTATAATGAGTGTATGCTGGCTACTTGCAGGGTTGGCAGCTTTGCAGTCGCAGGGTGCCACCACCAATGGTGCACTTGGAGCACCAGGTGATGGCAGGAGCACCTTGTTGCAGCTACCAGGGGCTCCTATGCTGACCAAAGAGTATCTAGTTGTGAAGGCACCTGCCCAAAGTCCACTTTAAAAATGCCAGGATGCCTTGCCAAAAGGCAGAGGGCCTGTCTGCTGTTGGTGGAAAAGCCAGTGGCAGTAGGAAGAGGTTCTTAATCGACCACTGAATTTGCTCAATTGACTTCTGTGCATGTGGGTTGTTCTTCAACTCTACACTACAGTGTAATGGAATGGCTACCTTGAAGACATTGGTCACCTCACCCCTCTCCTTCCTTTACCACCTTATAAGCCACCTGACCAATTAGCTCATGCCCACAGGGCTGGTAAAATCCAGGATAAGATTTTAAATGTGGCTGATATGTCAGAAGGACAAATTGGTTTAATGTATATTGAACAGTCAATACAAAGAAATCTATTGAGTCAGGAGTTCAAGTGTTGAATTTAGTTGCGGGTAACACATTACTGGAGAAAAAAATCCAACAATGGAAATAAATGCAGTGAACGTTCACTCAAGTGAGACCTGGGAGAAGAGATTACAGACAGAAGGCAGATTTGAAAAATTTGAGACTTTCTCATGGGAACAAAGAATGTTAAAGCAAAAAGTCATTAACTTCAAAGATTGTGAAAGATATTGCAAAGATAAGTTGCTTTTTGAAAATTCAAAGTTTTTGATGCTGAAAAAGATTACTTTCTAACATAAATATAGTGGTTCAAAACCAATTATTGGAAAAAAATGTACAAAACAACTTTGAATTAAGAATGGAGAATACTGAAGATTCTTTTCTAGGTTGACAAATTGTTAACAAGGGAGCCTACATTTAAGATTGTCAATATTAAAATAAGGGGAAGGGTAAAGATTATTTGTCCAGACATGATGTTATTCAAACATAGAATACTTTATCATAAGTGGCTATTGAAACGGAGAGACTGGGCTGAACTTTACTTTTTTGGCCAAATCCATGTTGCATTGGGTCTTTTTGGAGAGCTTATCACCATGTGGCCTAGCGAATTCTCTTGACGTATCTTGAAATGTTATCCTTATCGTTATCCTTGGCAATCCTTATCAGAAGGATGTGAGACATTGCAGAGGAGATTCACCAAGATCTTGCCTGGGATGAAAAGTCTCAGTTATGAGGTGGGGCTGGATAGTCTGGGTTTGTTTTCCTTGGAGCAGAGGAGGCTGAGAGGCATAGGCAGGGTAGATCGTGAAAACCCCCATGGCAGAGGATATAAATTTAAGGTGAGGAGTGAGGTTTAGAGAGAAATGGTAGAAGTCTGCGACATGGTACCTGAGAGGGTGGAGAAGGTAGGTACTGTGGCAACACTTAAGAAGCACTTAGACGAGTACTTAAAAACCAGGTCAAAGTGGGCAATGTTCCAATTGCAGGTTAGTATGATTAACATAGTTTGGTGTTTGTTGATTGGCATAGAGATGGTGGGCCAAAGAACCTGTTTCTATGCTATATGACTCTATCATTAATTCCCTACCCTGCCCCTGTGTCATCTCTCGTGGTTTGATTTGGGATTCATCTTACCACGCACCATTCCTTGCAATGCAGAGAGATGCAGGTTCAGTTTCCATACCACCTGAGGTTACCATGCAGGTCCTGCCTTCTCAACCTCATCCCTTGCCTTAGGTGTGTGACCCTCTGGTTAAACCATCACCAGTCACCCCTAATGAGAGAATGTGGTGACTTTACATTACCCAGAACCATCTTTTACTTAGTGGATGTCCTCGAATTAACTGTCGTCCTTTGTATGAACTCAATCTTTAAAAGTGCCCCCAGAAAAGCTTTGTCAGTCCAGAGCTGCTGTGCACAGTTCCTGGCATTTTCTTAGACATAGCAGACAGAGGGAAATTGACACCTTACTTTGCGAGCAGTGTCCTGGAGCTCCTGGTGGATCGGATGGTGCAGAGGTGAGACGGCCTCTTTCCCAAGAAGGTCACAACACCAAACCATGCCAGCCTGGTGCAAGGTTGCCACCGAGGTTAAAGCAGTCCCAGTCACCTGAAGGAATATACAGTGTTGTATGAAGATACATCAAGACAGGTGGTGGGCTGCCTGACATTCATCTCCTCACTCCTTATGAAGAGAGGATCCTGACTCTGACTGCTGCTAGTGGTTGAGTGACCATTTTCAAGACCATGGACTTCTAGCAAAGATTGCCCTTAACCTACGTACTGGGCCTCCCTGACCAAATGCTCTTCCCCTTCACTTGACTGATGTCTCCTAACACCACGGCAAGCTCCTTCATGTCTACACTAAAAGCCAAGGAAATGCAGAGGTAATTTCAGCCAGGTATCGTTGGGTGAGGGTGCAAAATGCAAAAGGGGAAGGCCGTGCAATACACTGCAGGGATGCTGTGAGTATCCACATAGCTCAGAGAGAGTGAGCGCTATGACAGCACTCAAAGAGCCCAAGATGCAGCTAGATGCAGTCCGTGGGCTGAGTGCGTGTCTTTGAACTCACAAGATTCTTGCCTTGGCATTGCAGTAACAGCTGCTGGTACAGCCTGAGGTGCAGCACTGAAGCTGTCTGTAAATCGAACAGAGATTTTCCATGAGCGTTCTTAGAGGCTGGCACATGTTGGATGCCAGTGCCCATGGACATGTGGTGCTTGTGGTTGCTGCCAATGCAGCATGCCCTGAGATGTTGGTGCTAGGTGTCCAACATGGAGGTCTTTTGGAGCAAGCAACCAGTTGAAGTCATAGTCATAGATTTGTAGAGTCATATGGCATAGAAACAGAACCTTTGGTCTGACCAGTCCATGCCAACCATAATCCCAAACTAAACTAATCCCTCCTGCCAGGGCTTGGCCCAAATCCTTCCTGCCAGGGCTTGGCCCAAATCCCTCCTGCCAGGGCTTGGCCCAAATCCATCCAAACATTTTTTATTCATATACTTATTGTTATAAAGCAGAGGTTAACTCCCCTCTGAGAACTAACACCGAATCACCCAAAGCAAGCGCCTCACCCTATAAGCTGTTAAAAAGGAGTGTGAAAAGTGGTGTAACCTGCCTCTCAGCAACTTCGAGTGATTAAATAAAATTAACCCCTGACACTCACTTATCAACAAGTAGCAATTTATTTATCTAGCTCTAACAGTGAGCAAATTAACTAAATTATTAACAAACAAAATAAACCCCTTCTAACTACTAACTATTCCTGAACAAAACAAGACTCTAACGGTATGCTGTTCCAATAAATACAGGTCCCACTATATATTTAAAAAAGGCATAGAATTCAGTCTCTCAAAATTACAGCCAGGTTACTTGTCTTCCAGAATGTTCTGTACCTTCTCTATTGAATATTCTGGCAGGAACACCTTCTCCGTTGAAGGTTCCATCAGGAATATTAACTATTTTTGCCGTAGGTACCTTTGCTTCGTGCTTTCTCAAAGACAGAGGAATCTGTAAGAGCCAGCGATTCTCTCTTGAGAGCTGTTAACTCCAACAGATGGCAGTTTGCATTCCGGTCTTTGTCCAAGTGCCCCTTCTTTTCTCCCCTTGATGACATATCAATATTTCTTACAATAGGATTGGTCCTATATTGCCTGTACCATCAAATTTAAACATTTGGTTTTTGGAATCTAAGTGCCTGGTCAAATGAATTGGGTAAATTTAAAACTTGTCTTGATAACAAAACCAAACTGTTGCTTGGTCTGTGAACTGTACGGCCTTTTGACACAAATGTTTCAATTCAGATACTGTCTGTACACCTGCAAACCCACAAGCTGCTGCCCACAGACATCCTTTTTGAATCTCTAAACATAGAAAAAGCACATCATCTTTTAAAGGGACTAGGCAGTGCTTTCCCCATTATGTACATGGCATAATGAATTTCTTCATTTAGATAGATGCTGACAGATCTGCTGAGCTTTTCCAGCAACTTTTGTTTTTGTTCCTGATTTACAGCATCCGCAGTTCTTTCGGTTTTAATTAGATAGAAAACTGAATATTAATAAGGTGAGTTGGGCTGCCAACAAGTTGTTTAGCAAGCATTAAACCCCTCTAATTGGCAACTCAGCATTGTCTGATTCTGTCACAAATGTTACCAGAATGCGCGTCACTCCCACTCCTATAAGACTCTGACCAATAATAGAATTTATAAGGAGTGGAATAAATACTTCCTAAACAATATTAAAAAGAGCAAGAGAGAGGAACAACAGAATTGGATTACATTAAATAGAACCACGTGAAAAAAACTGGCTTCAAAACAGATCTTGCTGTGAAATGCGTAATCTGCACCTTTTAAGTATTGTATTTCAATTTACTTTGCTGGATTATCTCTGCATTTTGCAACTAATCCTGGCCTTTTAAGAATTATTCAGCTCTGGTTTTCAAGTCATTGAGGTAACAGTGTGATGATACGGTTTGAGAGCAGTGAATATGGTAAGTTTGGATTCAATGTATGTATGTTTTAGTGAGTTATCAATTAGTTCAATCCAAATTAGCGTCATGCAAGCGTATGCAAACTGCTGTCACAGCCGTCACCCCTTCCGATCATACAACCCCAAACCTGAAAGAAGTGCCTGTGTGAATAATTGGGTTCCCATTGTCTTTTCATTTACATTATGCTCGGTTGTGATATTGAATATATATTACATGCTACACTGCCAGATTCATTTGATAAATATGAAAAATGCCATTGTTCACAACCACGAGAGACTGAGTCATCATAAGTCATCTTCATAAGTGAAGCAGATTGAGGAATACATCTCTGCCTGCGCATCACTCGTTACTATTCCACTATAAGTATAGATGGATAATCTTGTTTCATTGTTCTGTTAGTGCACTGTACAATGTGTTCAAGAAATTTTAGGATATTTCTGTTGTTTGTATTCCATCATTCTTGTGGCAGTGTTGTGGATGTATACTGGTTTTTCAATTGACTTTGCAGTGGACTAGGGCCTCTGTAATTTTCATATCTATTATTATTATTGGTTACCCGGATGACCGACACGTGAAAATCCATCACAGTGCTTAAGAATCTCTGAATGAAACCATTGAGAAACCCTGTAGATGTCCTATTTGGGGTATACTCCCACCACATAACTATAAATTAGCTCTAGTGCTCCAGGTTCCATTTTTGAGCCATATGCCTAGTTAGTTGTCAGCAGTACCTTGGAGTGTTGCAGCTTTTTGGTTGTGATATTAGATACTGTATCTGCCACAGAGTGTTAACATGGTCCTCTTGTTGCAGAACGAAACATGTGTCATTTTAGAATCAGCTTGATCCCAAAGAAACTCTGCTTTCCTCTTCATCGAGGGGAATGTTCACTGGCTGGTTTTTATAGGCAGCCTCATCTTTGCAGAGAATCATCACAGGTTTGTTGACAGCAAGTCCCAGGAAATTGAAACTGCGGGGCAGAAATCCCACAGTGAGATAATGCAGCCAATCTGCAAAATGTTACAGACTTCCGAGGAGTGTGTTGGCTTCAAGCTGACTTCCTTCTGGGGGCGGAGGCAGAGAGGGATGTTGATGAGCCAGGCACCCCCACAAAAATTTCTGAAGTCTAGAAAATCTCCACGAGCAATGCCAAAATTATTTTATCCCTTGTGAATGAGGTTTGAAATGTCTGTGCAAATCTATATCATGTTTCACCACCACCTTCATGCCCCAAGTACTGATATCCATCAAGAATTGACTTCCAGTCAATACCTTAGAGACATCTTCCCAAGTCATGCAAAACCATGATGCTACATTTGGGAACACTCACTTCATAGGGCATCCCACTGAGTCATCTATTGTTCAATATGATGGATGAGTCACAGATCCCCGAGTGCACCAGATAACAGCACAACAGCTTTTATGAAAAGGGACACTGCAAAGCTCTCAGAAATGAGTGGAGTAGATACTTGAGGTTTATTCCTTTGTTCCTTGTGATCACATATTGCTCACAAATGGGTCAGATAGAATAGATAGGAGTGGACAGCTTGTTTCAATCATCTTGTGTCAATATGTTATGTATATGTTAATATTTGTAATGGAGCAACAGTAGCAGTTGACCTAATAGTCTTTTCTGCATCTAAAAGCAATACATTGCATGTGAAACATTTAAATGCTTCTAATCAGATATTAATATAAATGCAAACTTTGTCTATCTTTTATATTTATGATGTTGCAGTGTAGGCCACACAATAACAGAATATAATACAAATGGGGATAACATAGAACAATGAATGCAAATGATTTTAGTTTGTTGGTATTCATATCACTGATTCATAATCAGTACGAGGCTTTGAGGCATCAGGTTGAGAAGAGCAGTAAGAAGATGCAATGCTAGCAATGCAAAAAGTGGACAAAATATGTTCCCCAAACGCAACAGTAAAAGGCTTTGGTATACTGAAGAAGCAAACAGCTATATTGGACTATAACATTAATTTAAATTCAGTATTATCTAAAATTGCAGTTGGCTGTGAAAGGTCTACCACCAATATGAACAAAATGTGACATCATCTTCCAAATGTAATGCTATGCTTGGCTGGATTCCTGATTTAGCTGCAAAGATGTTTACTTCATAGATTGAAGATGTTGAATTATTTGGATTTTATCTTGCAGGATTACCTGGGGTAAATATGTAAGTGTTGCAGTGTAGCTTTAGGCTATTATCACATCCAAATTCAAGAAAGTGCATTTACCATGATATTAGGAGTTATGGACAACTCTCATGTTTGTGAATTTCCTGCCATTTAGTAAGACCTAAAGGAGATACATGTTACATTTGTCCCCATTTTTTATTCTGCTTGAAGCCAAACGTTGCAAATATTCAGCCTTGCAAAACACTTGGTTTGCATTCTTGTCATTGGCAGATGCACAAGGGATAAATTTGGACATTACAGAATTACCTGTAAGTAAGCTATGTTTTCAAGCAAAGAAGTCCAATTATTTTCAGAATGAAAACGTGTAACAATTTTGGAGGAGCAAAGAGATGTACTCAAAATACTACAATCCAGTACACACAGACAAAAGGGCTGATGGAGTATTGGCAGTTATCCCAAAGCGATTCGATTGGAAAGGGGAGGAAATTGCACCAAAGGGATAAAGGTATAGCACACATATACAGAAAACTGCATTTTAAAAAAGGAGAGTTACATGTCAAGTAACTATGGACCAGTCAGTTTAACACCAGTGGTAGGAAAAATAATAGTGTCCCTAATAAAGAAGAAAGTAGAAAATATATCCATAAACCAAAAATATAATAGTTGTTAGCCTGCATGGATTTCAAAAGGGAAACTCTTGCTTGACCAAGCTCGTTGCATTCTTTGTTGCAGTAATAGAGAGGGTCGGTAAGGGTAATGTAGAAAATGCGGTTTACCTAGATTTCGAAATAACCTATAATATGGTGTTACATAGTAGATTAATTAATAAAGCCACAGTATGTCAAATCAGGAGACAAGTCACAGAATGAATAATTAATTAAAAGATGAAAGAACTGCAGATGCTGCTAATTAGGAACAAAAACAGAAGTTGCTAGAAAAGCTCAGCAGGTCTGGCAGCATCAGTTCCGAGCAAGGGTCACCAAAACCAAAATGTTATCTCTGATTTCTCTTCACAGATGCTGCCAGACCTGCTGAGCTTTTCCAGCAACTTCTGTTTTTGAAAATGAATATTTAGTTGGTTGCAGGACGAAAGGTTGCTGCTCAGTGGTAGAAGGTTAAAAAAAAAGTTCCATCGGGATCGGTGCTGGGTCTAGTGTTGTTTAAAAATTACATCAAATATACAATATATGTATTTGCAAAAAAAACCTCCAAATTACTAAAAGGAAGTGGTGGGATTTATTTGAGGAAAACATCAGTGATTGACAAGAAAATATCAATAATCTTGTAGAATTGGCATATAATTGGTAAGTGAATTTCAACATATGTATGATGTGCTACATTTTGTTGAAAAATTATTTTTCCTCCTATATAAAATTAACTTTTCATCTACCAAGATCATCTGCAAAATACAGAATTCACATCAACAATTTCCATTACACATCACACATAAAAAGAACAAGAAGTTAAAAAAAAGTATTAAAAATGGTTGACAAACTTGTACAGAATGATGGATAGACCACATTTGGAGTCCTATGTTCATTTCTGGTCACCATATTATAAGAAGCATGTGAAGGCGACGGAATGAGTGCAAGAAAAAAATTACAAAGATAATATAAATTTCTGAGATTATCACAAACAGGAAAGGATAGTCAAGCTGGGTCTCTTTTCTCTGGTAAAGAGAAGGCTGATGGAGGACCTAAGACAGACAGACAGACAGAAGCACACACATGCATTCACCCTCACATACATGCACACCCACAAAGTGCCAGACTAGAAGCAACCAATTTAAAATTGTCAGCAAAAAATCAATTTGGGAATTCAGGAGAAACATCCTTACCTGGAGGGTGGTGGAATTTGCCACAGAGGTCAACAATGTATGTGCATGTAAGGGAAGGTAAGATAAGGAAATGAAGAAGAGAATAGAGATATGTGCTGACAATTATGTAGGGAAGGGTGAGAGAAGTTTCATTGGAGAATACATGCCAGCATAGACTGGTTAGCCCAAATAGTCAGTTTCTATTCTCTCTGTTATATTCAATTGTTCAATGTGGGCATTATTAGCAATTAAGCATTTGCTGTCCATTGCTAATTGCCCTTGAACTGAGTGGTTTTCTAGACTAATTAAGAGCCAGCCACACTGATGTAAGTCAGGTGTCACATGCAGGGCAGACCAGGAAAGGACAGTAGATTTCCTACGCCAAATGACAGCGGTGAACCAGATAGGTTTTTACAGCAACGACTGATAGCTTCATAGTCACCATTGTGGAGATTAGCTTATGATCTCAGATTTATTAATTGAATTAAGAGTCCACCAGGTCCTGTGGTGGAATTTGACCCATGCCTCCAGAGCATTAGCCTGAGCTCTGTGTTCCTTGTCCAGTGACGTTACCATAATGCTGCCATCTGCCCTGTTATTTGTAAGTCAGTGTAGACTATTACTGCTAATGATGTGTTCCAAAGCAACATCATCTTAATTAGAACTGGCCCTTTGAGAAGTCAACTGAGGAAGCAATGTTTCTTCCAAAGGATACTAGAAATTTGGAATTCCTCAGCATGAAGGGTGTGGGTGTTAGATCAATTGATCAGAACTTTGAAGACCGGGATTAGTGGATTATTTTTAGGTTTGGACACAAAGGATGAGAAACAAAGGTCTGTAACAGAATTTGAGGTACCAATCAGCCAATAGAATGACCAATATGCTGAAGGGAATGAATCTCCTCCTGTTCTTATGTCCCAAAAGGATCCTCCAGACTCGCTGTTACAATCAACAATTACCAGATACGTTTTCTCCTGTGTACAAGGCCCAACAAGTGGAAAAGAACAGAGGAAGCTTTTACCTTGTACATTTGTGGCTATGGAAGGGATAATTTGTGTAATGGTTGTCAATTTTAAGTAACCATTAACCAATTTGAGGACACTGCATTACTCTATTAGACAGTAAATTGCAATGATATTAGTCTACCCAAAGTGCTGTTCAGAAAGGAAATAAAATTGTAACCTCTGTATGACTATGATTTTCTGGTTGGGCTCTCAGGCTTGTACATTTGGAAATTGCAACTCAACAGCAATTCATTCATTCTAAAAAGAAACAAAGATTATAGGCTGGGACATCCAGTTTCCTGATGTGTTCTTGGATATGTGCCAAATGCCTATATCATAAAATATCAACTAACATTCCATCAGAACGCACCATTACACATTTCCAAATGCTTCACCCTGGAACTAGTCCTTAAGTAAGTTCTTGAATTGAAATGGTGGTAAGTGTGTAGCGAACTTGTTACTTTTAACTGAAGTGCAGTCGCATTACTTGATCACAACATCATGCCACTTATTGCTTTTTATTATAGACGTTTAAGTAGGGGCTCATAACTGATTGGTTAAGACAGAGCATGACAGTTGTGTGCTTTCAACAACTGACTCATCACCAAAGAGAACATGATACCTTGTTGAGAGCTGAACTGCAGTGTGACACTGTATTAGGTGGAATATCTGCCATTTTAGCCTTTTCATTACCTTGTTGGAGTAGAACAGCTTTTAAAAATAGTAACCTCTTCTCTCTTCCTGTGACAAGTAAGTTAAGCTCACTGTGCAAATTAAAGTAGGCTCTTCAAAAGTAAATGCCCTGGAAAAAACAAAAGTGAATATTCCTTTGCAAGAAGAATTAAATTAATTTAGTAGTTCTTGTCTTACCAGAAGCACTTTCTATTGTTAAAAAGTGCTCTGTTCTTGTACATCCTGTTGATTTAAATGAGAAAATTAGGAATGAGAATGTCATTGGAAAGGCTGTCATTTATTGCTTGTCCTTAGTTGCTCGAGATAGAAGTGATGAATTTGAACTGCTAGTTGTGGTTTGAAAAGCAGACTAGCTTGATTGGCCACTTTGTAGTAGTCAATCATGAGTCACATTTGTATAAGATTGGAATCACACAAAATTCAAACCAGTTAAAGACAACTGGTTTCATTCTCTAAAAGACACTAGTAAATCAGTTAGGTTGCTAATACAATCCAAGAAATTCATTCTCGCTTCTAATGAATTTATTTCCTGATTTTTTTTTCCCAAATACAGTTCAGATTCTCAAGCAGCCATGGTAAAGTTTGAACTCTTGTTTTCTTGGTGAAGATTCTGCATTATTGTTCACTAACATAAATATTCACTAACATAAGTATTCATATACAAAGATGGGACTGGGGAAACAATTCAACCTAAACCCATGTGTTTGTTTTTTGACATTCTGATATGAGAATTGTCTTATGAGGAAAGATCGAACAGACCAGATTTATTTTCACTGGAGTTTGGAAGAGCAAGGGGTGACTTGATTTCACCTTATAAAATCCCGAATGGTCTTCACAAGGTGGATGTCAAAAGGATGTTTACTCTACTAGGTGAATCCAGAACTAGGGGACACAGCTTAAAAGTGAGGTATTGCCCTTCAGGAGAGAAATGAAAGGGAATTTTTTTCTCTGAGGGCTGTTGCAAAATTAGAATTCTGCCTGAGAAGGCAGAAGAAGTGGTGTCATTAAATATTTTTAAGGTGAAATGGATAGATCTGTGTGAGGCAAGATCTTCAAAGGTTGTCAGAGTTTGATGGGAGTCTGGATTTCGGAATACAAATAGACCTGCCAAATTCATCTTGAATGATAGAAAGGGCTTGAAAAGTCAATGGCCTCCTTCTGCCTCAAGTTTGTATATTCCTTTGAGAGTTGGAGAAAGGACAGCCTCCCCTGCAGACTCTTATGTCCATTGATATTGATTGCAGGGCCCTGAAATAACTGCATAGAGGCCAGTATCTCATCACCAAGTCACCCTTTATTTACTTGTGCACAGTACACTCACTGTGACCAGCCAGCTCAGAGTCAACCACCTGCACTGAGAAGATTCTAAATCTCCTGGTTATATTGGTCGGCTAGGGCTCTTCTGATTGGCCCATGTTGACAACCTCAATCAAGGATCCCGTAATGAACAAGATCCAGCTGGTTCCAATCACTGCAGGCCTCCACTCCTACCCGAGGAGAAAAGCTGGGGAGCTGCTGTCATCCATGCCACGTGAACTGGGGCTGAGATAAACTCACTAGCGACTGCCTGAGGCACTTACATGGTCAAAAATTAGCCACTTAAAGGCCTCAATTGACATCAGGCCATGACGGTCAACTATGTGTCTTCCCATTCAGAACACCTTGCCTCATTAAGTTCCCTTCCAGCCTTCAAGCATGTCATGACTAGGAGCAGAAGATTTGTTCCAGTGGCTGGTACAAGGATGGGAGAATTGCAAAGACAGCTGTGCACCAGAATCAGGATGTACAACTTAAAACAGTCCAAATTATGGATCATTTTCCTGGATCCAGATTGTGTCTATCAAGCAGCTGAATATTTTTCTTGTTGAAATAACAGGCTGCTGTGAAAGTCTACTGAGATACCATTATTAGGAATGGATGAAATTGCAACCTAAAGTATTGGCAATTTTGTCACTCCATTGAAGCTGAATGATTGAGGATAAGAAATGAACGTTGAATATCATGACTGAGCATCTGTAATATTTGGAGTAATCATTTAAAGGAAGAATTAACTCTTACTCTTTTATGTTCTTTTGGATCACTATCTGTGTGCAGAAAATTACCAGCAAAATAACATCCGATCACATTCCCAATATTATTAAGCAGGGTGCTTTAACATAATACAATACAATATATTTCAAGATAGCACAGGAATAGGCCCTTCAGCCCATCAAACCTGCGCCAATTCTAATCCCTGTTTAGACCTGCTTCTTATTGCCTGCACGCAGTATCAATCCCTCTGTTCGCCTCCCATTCACGTGTCTATCAAGATATGCCTTAAACTTTACGAATGTGCCTGTTTCCACCACCTCCACTGGCAGTGTGTTCCAGGCACCCACTGCCCTCTGTCTGAAAAATTTTCCCTGTTCTTCTCCCTTAAACTTTCCCCCCTCACCTTGAACCTACGCCGTCTTGTAGTTGATCTTTCAGGGAAAAAGCCTCTAACTGTTCACCCTATCAATGCCTGTCATAATTTTGCAGACCTCTATCAGGTTGCTCTTCAGCCTCCATCGTTCCAGTGAAAACAATCCGTGTTTAACATGGTGGGCAGACAGTCCTCAAAATGGGGAATCTGTCCACCGTATTCAAAGTGGTAATTAAAGAAGCTATGAAACTCACTATAATTTCAACGGATTGGAATGAAACATCTGAAATAATGCAGCCAGTGGATGAGTAAAAGGCCAGTAGAGTAACTTGATTTTTAATGATTTTGTTTGTCAGGACAGATTTAAATGCAGCAGCTGGAATCAGTGACAGACCCTGGTCTTTCAGATGGTAGATGTCAGTAGTTCCGATTGGAGGTTTAGCATTTGTTTAAACTTATGAGGATTAGATACCCGAACATTGCAGGTACATTGTGTAAATGGTGCCTCATCTGCACTGCAGCCCATGTGTTTGTAGAAAAATGAGGATGGAGACAACTTCCAGTGAGGGAGAGGAGTGAGAGAATGAAAGGAGAGAACAAAGGGCGGAAGCTCAGGTACAAAACCCACCCAAAATGATAGCGGTTTCTCCAACTGCACAGGGTGAAGAAGCTGCAGAGAGCTGGACCCTCTCGGGTCTCAGAGGTGTTACATGACCAACCGAATTTACAGTTTCAGAATGACTTATATGTGAATATCTGAGGCACAATGCAATAGGACTCTCAGGCTCTTTCGATCCATAGTAACATTGTTTTGTGCCACACTGACTGGGAAAGTAGTCTCCAACTGCATGGGTGAACATCCAGCACCAGTGGCTCTAAAGGTGACCATGGCCTTGATTTTTTTTATGCGCGCACATACAAGTGGTGGCCTATGGGAAATCATCCAGCCTGCAGCCCATCGTTACATTAACGGTTTTACAGATGCAATGTTCCAATCAGCTCAACAATATATAGAGCTTACAACAGACCCTAATGACCTATTGGAAACTGCCATTGGGTTTGTCACAGTAGCAGGCTTCCCAAGGATTTAGGTTATCATTGGCCAAATGCATGTCACCAGCAAGGCACCAGCTGGCGAGCCCTGCATAATCATCAGTAGAAATGGTGTCCATTTGTATGAGACAACCAGCAAATTCTGCAGGTATATGTCAAGTACATGGACAGGAGCCACAACTCATACGTCTTGAGGATCTGACAGGTGCCAGGTAGATTTTCTGGACTTGATGCTTTGGAAAAATCTTTGTCAGGGCAAAGGTCTATCTCAAAAAAATGTCAGGGTACCTCGAACTGAAGCTAAGTAAAGGTGCAATGTCAGCCATGGTTCAATGTGCAGTACTATCAAACAGACTATGGGTCTGGTTTGGTGCTTTGGTGCAGAGGAGCTCTACAATATGCTCCAGCCAGCATACTCCTGCTGTAGTGTGTGCTGTGCTCTGTTGTTAAGAGGGGATGCCTTGGAGAAAGACCGGGTGCACAACAAGATTGAATCCTCTGATAAAGATCTCCACTGCGGACATGGACAGACCAGCTCATATAGGGAGGAATGCACTATCCTACAAGGGAGCTTCTTGCTGGTGGTGAGACTCACAAGCCATTAATTATTTCAGAGGTTTCAATAGGATATACAGTGTATCACTCTCAGTAGCCTGCAATCAATGTTCAATCCTGCATTACATCTTCCCTGGAATATAATACTACGATTGCTCATCATAATGTCATAGCCATCCATCACCCCGATTTCATCTTGATTCACCAACTCACAACAAACCTCATGGACATTATCTGCCTTCTCTTTATCGAAATATAAATAAACTACTGAACCCTGTCAATAAAACAGATCAAGGTGAAGCATCAGCAGAGAATGAGCCAAGGACCACCTTTTGGGTGCAGAGTATATGCAATGAAATAAGACTAGCATTTTGCCTGCAGTGAGTTTCCTGGGCCTGTTCACAAGTCCACTGATTAGCTGGTTAGATAATGGGAAAGCGGGATGGTTGTGAAGAGGCCTCCCAAGTTTTAAATGGAGGCAGTAATATCAAGAAGGGTTATTTTTTAGAATGAGCCCTCGATTCTAGCTCCATATGAGCCAGTGCTCCTAATTGCGGAACCAAGAAAACCTCTTCTAATGTACATAATGGTATGGAAGAAAATAGACATCACCACTTTTTAACGACATGTGACAAGTTCTCTGACCTACAAAGATGGGGGTACTGGGGACATGGTGCAGGCAATGCATGAACCTGACATGCACCAACCACCATTTGGTAAAGACCAGACAGTTGGAATCCAGCGTCTGTGCCTAAACTAAATGTAAAATCCTTTTGCATAAAAAAAACCAAACATCTGCTTGAAGTTCTTATGCAGTATTGTTTTAAGGCCGCAGTGCTGGTAGGAACTGCATTTCAACACCTGTTGTGCATCACTACTAGGCTCAACTATCTAGACGTTCATAATCAACCTGTTCAGAAATGCTGTGAAGCACTTCCAGTGTGGGATGGACTTGAATTCGGATCCCTGGCCCAAATTCCAGGGTGTTGTGTTCGATGTGCTCGATAGCAGATTATTTCTCTGCAAACTTGCCATGGAAGGTCGTCATCCAGTGGGAGTGTCATCAATAATTAGTTCCATGAAGGACACTTGAGTTTTACAGTTTGCACACTTGAAAGCTTTAGAAGCAAACAACGTGCCCTGGTTACACTAAAATAACTTAATACAGTGTTAAAAGTTGTGAATCTCTTAGAGGTTAAATTATTTACTACATTCTGAGTATCAACTTTGTCTGAACCTAGTGTGCAGAAAATAACACATTGTAATCACTCAGAGGAACAACAATTGATCTATAAAGTTTCTGAACTGCTCAACAATGCGCCATTGTCTTATAGTTGCTCCAAACTAGCTACTGGCTGCATTTTCAGTGGTAAGAAAAGGAATTGTCAATGCTGACTGTCTTTAATCCTCAGAAATCAGCAGGGATATCTGGAATCCACATGTATGCACTTAAATGCAGAAATCCAAATCTTGCTGCCAATAATTCTGAGCTTCCCCATAAGATTTTCTGTTTTAGTCTGTAGACAAGTAACAATCGCTGAACGGACCACAACTTTTTCTTTCAGTATGATATTACTGTTAAAATGCTGATCCTTCTTATTGAAGCGTAACTGAGTTTTTAAGGACCCCTCTGCCATAACTCTTCTGATGAACCCCTCTGATTCCAGAATACCAATTTTATATTTGTGTAATGTTGATCAATTTCAGTTCCTGCTTGTTTTAAACATAATCTTTTATGTTTTTAATTTTGTTTATCATATTTGAGCTTCTGTGTATATGGCAGTCATTGATTGAGCTCTTTATAAAGTCTATTAAATAAAGGATAATCAGTACCTTTTCATTTCTGGATTGCTGTCTATCAGAATACTTCAGTGTGGCTGGCTTTTGATGACATGACTGCATAGAGATCCCTTTGACTAAGTGCCAGATTCAAACTAATTTCCAGAAAGGTGAAAATTCAAACCCATATTGAAGAGATTGCTATGTTTGTGGGAGACTCATCAAGATCAGCACTGAGGGCCATTGCATCATCAGTAACTGTAAAATTCAAGTCTTTTTCCATCTAAATTCAGTCGCACTGACGAGGGTGAACAGCCAAGGTCTTTTCCCCAGATTAGGGGAGTCCAAAACTAGAGGGCCCAGGTTTAAGATGAGAGGAATAAGATTTGAAAGGAACGAGGGGCAACTTTTTCACACAGAGTGTGGTGCGTATATGGAACAAGGTGCCAGAGGAAGTGGTAAAGGCGAGTACAATTACAGCATTCAAAAGACCATGGACAGGTACATGGATAGGAAAGATTTAGAGGGATATGGACCAAATGCAGGCAGTTGTGACCTGTTCAGTTTAGGAAACCTGGTCGTCCTGAACGAATTGAGCCAAAGTGTCTGTTTCCATGCTTTCTATGACTCTATTTGACCTGCTTGACCATTTTAAAATAGTTGTTTTTAGCCTTTGCAATGTGCATCACTATCCAGATGGATCAATGTTCTCGTGCATAGCCCTTTGGCGATATACAAGAGCAGCTAAGATTGACTTGCCATTGGATTTCATGTCTTTCTATTGCAGAATTATCCAGTCACTGTTCAGTACATCCACTGTAATCACTGGATAAGGCTTAGAACTCAAGAGTACATACCCATGTCCTCCTACTTTGAGGCTAGTGACACATCACTTCCTCTAGATGCAACATATATATATGTAGGTTCTTTGAAGCCTTTGCCTGGTTCAAAGTAAAAAGGTAGACGTAAATTTTGTTCGGCATGATCATTTTGGAAACAGCTTTCAAGGCCTATGCTGCAGCAGTTTTATTTTATTGTAATAAAACAAAGGGCTATATTTTACATTCCCTGCGCCAGCACACTTAAAGGCAGAGATGACATTTAAATCCACATGAATTAGGAGCAGGAGCCCCTTAATACTGCTTCATCATTCAATAACATCATGGCCAATCTGCTTATTCCATCTTCCTGTCTTCTATTCCTGATAACCTCTTGCTTATCAATAATCTAATTATCTCTGCTTTAACAAAGACTTGGCTTTCATCATCTTTTGAGGAAGATGATTCCAATGACACTATATGTAAGATTAAAAACCCCTTTTTTTTAAAAAAATGAGTCCTAGCTCTGGATTCTTCCGCAGGAAGAAAACGTCTTTTCCACATCCATCCTTTCAGGGCCCCTCAGGATCTTACATGTTCAATCAAGAATCCTCTTACCCTTCTAAACTTAGTGGATACAAGTCTAGATTGCCCAATATTTCTCCTTATGATAGCCACTCCACTCCAGTTATTCGTCTAAAAAATCTTCTCTGAATTGCTTTCGCTACATTTATATCCTCCCTTAAATAAGGTGAGCACTGTTCAGGTGGATGGTCTGCTGCTCACCCCTGACCTGCCTGAAATTTTACAAAGAAAGGGGAGACACAATAATGCCTCACCTGTTCCTGGGTCTATTATTGGCTTTCTTTACTGTATGTAGAGAGAGGCCCATGCCAGGCTGGAAGCTAAGCAGCTTTAGCTGTCAGGCTGACGTTGGGCAAGGCATTGGGAAGGGTGGTGGAGGGGGGCCACTTTGCAGGGCTCCAGAACTCATTCAGTACCGCCCTCTGCATACCTCCACCCCCCCCCACCCCACCCATTGTTATCCCACCTCTATGACCCACCCCTCTGACCTCTTAGATCTCATACCCATCTGCCTGGGAGCTATGATGGTAATACAATATGGGTAGGGTATATTGGGGATTCTTTGGATGGAGGGTGCCAAGGATCCCAGTGGTGGGGCTTTCATAGCTATAAAGAATGTAGGAGTTGTCAGAGATCTAGGGCAGCATGGTGGCTCAGTGGTTAGCACTGCCTCAGGTGACTGTGTGGTGTTTGCATGTTCTCTCCATGTCTTCTTGGGTTTCCTGCAGGTGCTCTGGTTTCCTCCCACATTTCCAAAGATGTGCAGGTAAAGTTGATTGGCTGAGTTCAATTTCCCATAGTGTCCAGGGATGTGCAGGCTAGATTAGTCATGGGAATTGCAGGGTTATGGGGTCTGGGTCTGGGCGGGATGCTTTTTGAAGGGTCAGTGTGGAGTCGACGAGTGAATGGCCTGATTCCATACTGTAGGGATTCTATGATTCAATGGGGTTATAGCTGTTAGGGATTGCTGGAGAGAATTGGAGATTGATACAGAGTTTCTGAGATCACTGGGTGGCAGGAATCAGAGATCATAGGAGAGACACTGTTGTTGAATTTTGCAAGATGTTTGTGTAAGTATAGATTGACCAAAAGAACTGGTGAACTCTCCTTTCATGTATCAACTGACATAAGTTACTGTTGTATTGTTGATGAATTTCAGAAAGGCATGACTAGTAAATCCATTAGGACTCATCAGTTGTGGTAATGCAGCCATAATGTGTTCATTTTCAGATGCTGCAAAATGTAAGTGCCTTAAGCTCACAGAAGTACATGTAAGGAAAGTGCTGAGAATTTTTTTCCTTCAGTACCTTTCCCCTCATCCCCATAGCAATGAATTCGAATGAAAGATTGAAACTGCTGCTGCACTGGTCATGGTGGTTAACAAATTGTTTGCTTCCAGCCCATGATCATGCATCCAAGACGGTGTTGTTTTGGGAAATGTGATTCCCACACATGGCTGGAGTGGCACAGTCAAATATTTACCCTCACATGTTAAGATGTTGTCTGAGAACCACCTGAAACACATTTAAGTTCTTTTTTAAAAATCCAGACGCAGAAATTTATAATGAATGTCTTCCTGTTAGTGGGAAGATTCAGAAGATTTAGGAAGAGAGCTGAAGAGTTTGAGAAATAGTGGAACAATTTATTTTAATCATGCTGCACTTGAACTCTATCTTCTTACTCCAATAGTAGCTATTGCAAAAAACAGTGAAAGCAAGACATTGTTACATTGTTTATTATATAACCATTCTTTTAATTTTGTTTCTTCCTTTTTGCCTCTCTTTTGGTTATTCGTAAAGTTATCATATCAGCTGATATTTCCAAAAAGGGAATTATTGTTGGAATGGAAATAATGTTTGCTGAGAAGAGAAAGCTACCAGTTTTATTTCTTCTTCATTCATGTCAAAATTGCTAAATTTGTGATGGTATTCTGCTCATATTATTAAGAAATCCCTACACATGCATTTTGGTAACCGGGTAGGAAGTACTGCTTTTGAGTTTCGCAATACTGGTAAGTGGATGCATTGATGGAATTTTCCAAGCCCTTGGAGGTGGTGAGGTTGGAAAAATGAGAAAAACAATCAGATGGGCCAACACTACTCTAGGTAATTACCTTCTTTTGCTGGGAGCTCGGGGTTCCTTTGTAGGTGCATTCATCTTGTCTCATTGTATTGAACTGCTGTTTTGGCAGCAGAATTGATATTCAGTGTTTTCACCTCAATGCGATTGATATTATGATATTATACGTGTGTCATTCTGGAAGTCAACACAACCTGGTCACACAGCTTTCACTTGCCTCCTGTCCCTCACCCCCTCCCATGTTCTTTCCCATGGGGTGGTCTAGGTTTCATGCCAACAACACATTTATCCATGATAAGAAGTAAATTGAGTTAACTCTAGAATCAGTTAGTGGACATTTTTGAAAGGTGTTTCTGTCATAGAATCAGAGAGTCACACTCACTCATTCATACAGGAGAGATCAGAATGGGAGGGAGGAGGACTCTAAGATTAATTTCCTTTGATAGTTTAATTTGAAAAACAAAATTGCCAGAAGAAGTGGTGCAATATTTAAAAGGTGTCTGGATGGGTATATGGAAAGGAAGGATTTAGAGGAATATGGGCTGAAAAAAGTCATAGATAGATAGGTAGATAGAATCACAGAATCATACAGCACGGAAACAGATCCTTTAGTCCAACTCACTTATTCTGACCAAGTTTCCCAAACTTTACTAGTTCCACTTATGTGCATTTGGCCCATATCTCTCTCAACCTTTCCTATTCACGTAACTGTGCAAATATCTTTCAAATGTTGTAACTAGAACTGCATCTACCACTTCATCTGGCAGTTCACTCCACATATGTATCACCCTCTGTAAGAAAATGTTACCCCTCAGATCTCTTTTAAATCTTTCTCATCTCTCGCCTTAAAAACATGCCCCCTAGCTTTGAATTCCCCCATCCTTGGGAAAAGGCCTTTGCTATTCACTTCGTCTATGCCTCTCATGATTTTATAAATCTCTGTAGGTTCACCCTGCAACCTACATTCCAGTGAAAAAGTCCCAGCCTCTCCTTATAATACAAGCCCTCCAGTCATGGCAACATCTTGGTAAATCTTTTCTGAACCTTCTCCAATTTAATAATATCCTTCCTATAGCAGGGAGACCAGAACTGTTCACAGTACTCCAAATGTTCCTGTATCATACCATCAAAATTTGCCTTACTCCAATTAAGGACTTTAACTTTTATACAAGGCTTATCCTTTTCCATAAATTTTTTAAACTAATAGAATAATGATCACTGGTTCCAAAGTGCTTGCTCACTAACATTTCAGTCACTTATCCTGCCTTATTTCCAAAGGAAAGGTCAAATTTTGCTCCTTCTCTCATCGGTACACCTACATATTGATAAAGAAAATTTTCTTGAACACATTTAACAAATGCCTCACCATCTAACCCTTAACACTATGGCAGTCCCCGTCCATGTTTGGAACGTTAACATCTCCTACTATTACAACTCTGTTATTCTTATATATATCTGAGATCTCTCTACATATTTGTTCCATAATTTCCTCTGATTATTGAGGGGTATGTAGAACAATCCGTTGAGGTGATCGTCCCCTTTTTTTCTGAGTTCCACTCATATAGTTTCACTGGACGATCCCTCTGAAATATCCTCTCTGAGTACAGCAGTAATGCTTTCCTTAATCAAAAATGCCACTCTCCTTCCACTGTTGTCCCCCTTTGTATCCTTTCAAAGTGTCTATACCCTAGAATATTAAGCTGCCAGTCCTGTCCCTCCCTCAGCCATGTTTCTGTTATAGCTATGATATCCCAGTCCCATGTTGCCATACATGCTCTGAGTTCATCTACCTTACCTTTAAGACCCCTTGCATTGAAATAAATGCAGTTTAATTCTTCAGAGTTGCCTCATTCTTTGTCTTGCTCTTACCTGCCTTTTCTAGTTAACTTGCTCTTTTTTAATTCAGAACCATCCTCACTCATCTTTCTACCCTCACTACTACTTAGGATCCCCTCACTCCCCCTCCCAATTAGTGTAAAAGCTCCGGAATAGCACTAGCAAATCCCCCTGCTATTAGTCTCCTTCCAATTCATGTAACAACCATCCCATTTGAACAGGTCTTTTCTGCCCCAGAAGAGATCCCAATGACTCAAAAATCTGAATCCTCACTCACTGCACCATCTCCTCAGCCATTGATTTATCTGCCTTATCTTCTTATTACTACTGGCACATGGCACCAGAAGTAATCCAAAGACCTTTGAGGTTCTGCTCTTTAACCTTCCACCTAACTTCCTATATTCACTCTGCAGAGCCTCAACCTTTTCCCTAATTATGCCATTCTTACCAATGTGTACAATAACTTCCGGCTTCTCACCCTCCCCTTTGACAATATGCTGCAACCAGTTTGAGGCATCCCTGACCCTCGGACCAGCGAGGCAACATACCATCTTGAATTCACAATCTCAGCTGCAGAATATCCTGTCTGTGCCCCTGACAGGAGAGCCCCCTATAACAATTACTCGTTTGAACCTTTACAAACCCCACTTAACATAAGATTTATTTTTGGTGCCCAAGATCAGGCTGCCACTCCTCTGAGAGACTATCCCCATCAACAGTAGCCAAAACAGTATATCTGTTTGAGAGAAGAAAAGCCACAGGAAACTCCTGAACTACCTTCCTGCCTCTCCTGACAGTCACTCAACAGTCTGACTGAACCTGTGGTGTAAAAGCCTCTCTAAACCAACAGCCATCACACACTGTGCCTCCCATCTGCTTCCTAGTGACACTAACCGCCTCTCCAGCCAATCAAATGGTCTGATATGCGACAGATCCAAACACACCTCCTGCAGACATAGTCTCCAGGGACAGTCAACTGTTCCCTAATCTGTCACATTCAACAGGAAGAGCATATCACTCCATTGGCTGCCATAATTTCTTCTTAAAATTTGCTCACTTAGATTTGCCTAAAAAGACCCACACTTACCTCAAATCCAGTGTTTGTAGACTGAATTCTGCTGAGACCTATGCTGAGTGAAGTTAAAAACTGCATTCTATATTGAAAGGCCAGAAAGAAGATGCTCTTAAAAAAAATGAAAACAAACTACCCTTTCCTTACCTACAATTTTTAATTTTATGCATGCGAAAGAGAAAAAGAAGTAATATTTAAAATCTTAAAAATCCAGCACTTAGCTGAAACTCCCAGCAAACAAAAACAACCTCCTCCTCAAATCCTCTGTCAGTCAGCTCTCTAATCTCCGAATCCGAATAAAGGAATGTCAATCTCTGATCCCCAATTTTATTGAAACCGCTAACGTCAAAACCTCAACAAACACTTTGAAAAGATCAATCTTCCGAGTTCCACACAAAGAAAAACATCTCTCTCTGGAGCCTTAGATACCTCAACGAACATGCGGACGGGCCTCTCTCACAAACTCTGTGTAATCCAATGTCTCCTTCCTGACAGTGTTTTTGGATTATGAAAGTTCCAAAAATAATTTTAAACGAAAAAATTTCTGCTTCTGCTGTAGAAAAGCCAGAGGAAAATCACAAGAAAAACCTCAAACTCAGCAGCAGTACAAGATCCATACTACTGTCCTTCCACCTTTTTGTTTGATGCTGGCAAATGGGACTGTATAACTCGCTGGTCATTCTCAGCTCATCAGCATGCAAACACTTCCCTTTGACTGCCTGTCACCTGCAGACGGATCAACCTGGAAAGTGTTGAGTATGAGAAATCCGCTGTCATTCCCATCAGCAGTATAACACCTCCACTTTGTGCCACCCTGTCTTTCTCCATTCACCTCTGCAGCACACAGCAATCGCAGTGGGTCTGCTGGCCACCCTCCAGTTCCTTGGACAGCAGTCCCAGAGATGTTTTCTTAATGGGAAGATTGTCCCATTCCCCAACTTCACAACCTGGAAATCAGACTGAAGACTTGAGCAAAAAATTTGAGCTTGCAACTTTCGAGTGACACAACTTATAATACAAGCAAGGTTTTTTTTGGTGATTAACTGAACATTAACTGTGTTTGAATCCTGTTAGAAGCATATCAAGACTTCTTTTCCATGTCCTCATCTACCAGCTGTTCTGCTTTTCATATAAATAGTTTTGAATATCACAGTGTGATGTACAGTTATGTGTACCCTTGGCAGTGAAAAACAGTGTGTTTAAATATTCCTTGAAAAACAGTGTGTTTAAATATTCCTATACATATGCACATAAGTTTGAAATTTAAATTCTTGTTTTCAGATCACACCATGGCCTTGTCCGAACCTATCTCTCCAGCTCTACAGCCCCCTGTGATCATTACAATCCTTCAATTGTAGCTTCTTCTTCATCTTTGATCTCTTTTACCACCCCACCATTGGCAGGCATATCTTCAGATGCCTCAAGCTATGCCCCCTCTATATCTCCAACCCTATTCATTTTTCTTTCCTCTTTTAGGACACTGTTTAAACCTTGCCTTTGTGATGTAGCTAATATCCCCTTACATGGCTTGATGCCAAAATTAATTTGATAACCCTCCCAGAAAGTCTGATCCTGAGTGTTTACAGCAGAGAAACAGACGATTTGTTCCAGTGTTCATTTCAGTGTTTATGTTCTGCATAAATCGCCTCCCTGTCCTTCATCACCCTATCCTGCACAGTATATAGAACTATAGAATGGTTAGAGTGCAGAAAGAGGCCATTTGGCCCATCATGTCCACGCCAACTCTCCGTAAGAGCTACTCAGCTAGTCCACTCCTTTGATTTTTTTTAACAGTAGCATTGCATTTTTTCCCCTTTAGATCTATTTTACTGGGCCCTGATCTTTCATTTCAATCCATAAGGATTCTGTTTCTGTTAGTTCAGTGCCATTTTTTCAATTGGTGTTATAATATTACTAATAGCTTCTGCCACCCTCCCTTATTGTGTTGTAGGTATTTTCTAATGATCAGAGTGATGATAATTCATACCTCTAAGGCAGATGGGACTTGAATCCAAGTCTTCTGGCTCAGTTAGGAACACCACCAGTGCACCACAAGAACCCCTGTTATTGTGTTACATGGGATGCAGTGCTTGAGCTATCAAAAATGGCTAAACAGGTTAGAACTTTATTCATTAGAGTTTAGAAGTATGAACCATAGAAGATTCTGAAGGGGCTCGACAGTGTAGATGTTGAGAAGATGTTTCTATGAGTGTTGGAATCTTGAACTAGGGAACATAGTTACAACATGAAAAAAATACTGAGATGTGAAGGAATTTCTTCTCCCTGAGGATACTGAATGCTTGGAGCCCAGTGAGTTGTGGAGGCTGGATCATTGGAAATATTTAAAGAGGAGTTTAGATAGCTGTTTGAAATATCAAGAAATTGAGGGCTATGACAAGCTGTTAAATAAAAGAACTTGAAGCCTTGCACTGGTCAACCGTGATCTTATCAAATGTGGGAGAGGTGTTAGGGGCTGAATAAACCACACCAGCTTCTGTTTCTTGAATTCTAAGCTTTTAGCTGCTGATCTTGTCCTTCCTGTAGGCATTCTCAATTGACCCTGTTGCCTCTTGGAATATTTTACTTTGTTTAGGATAGGATAGAATAGAATACATACACACTTTTCATTGTATTTTATACTGAACACATATGACAATAAAGGATATTCCATTCTATTCTATTCTATTTGGTTAAAAGTACTTTATAAATGTATTCTGTTCTGGCTTTAAGTGAACTTCAACCATGAATCTGTTATTAAAAAATTAAAAACTGCAACTTTCAGGATTAGCTGCATGGCCAAACTGGGTTATCACATTGTATTTTCATCATCCATACTAGTGGATCACATGCCCTTGACAAACACTGAATTTTCTATTGCAGGAAATATTGCTGTTTGGTAAAATAAATGTAATAACTGCATTGTCTTTATTTTGGCATAAAATGTCTTTCTCACCCCTAATGCCTGGATGAATGCACTGTAGGTGACAGCTTTCCTGTTTGTTCATTGCAAGAGTTGAGATTTTACTCACCTCAATCATTCATGGAGGGCATGAACTCGTGCTACAAAAACTGGCATGAATTCTACACAGATTGAGACAAAATTTACATTCTGGCTGAAAAATCAAGTTGCATTTAAGATGGAAAATAGAAAGAACAGACTAACTCCACATGAGTCAGTCTACTGAAGCAGTGACTTGTTCCATTAAAACGGTAGGAGATTTTAAAGATAAAGGATAAAATATCGGTCAGAATGTTACCTCCGGACCTGCAAATTCACTTGTAAGAAGAACAGTGCTGACTTCCAGCAGGCACGTTTTAACATAATATAATTGCACACTTCTGATGCTGTATGCAATTTATTTTTGTCTATGTTGGAGACAAAGTATCTTCTCCAATTTGAGGATACCCTCCATTGCATTGCCACTATGCTGATTGAGATAGATTTTGAACAGATCTAGCAACTAAGGGCCTGAGATCCATGAGGCACTGTGGTTCATCAGCAGCAGCAGAATCATTCTCCAACACAATCTGCAACCTCTTGGCCCAGCGTATCCTCCACTCTACCATTACCATCAAATTAAGGCATTGACCCTAATTCAATAAGGAGTGCAAGAGGGCATGACAGGAGCAGCACCGGGTGTATCTAAAAATCAGGTGTCAACCTGGTGAAGCTACTGTACAGGACTACTTGCATAAGCAGCATAAGCAATAAGTGATAGGGCTAAGCAAGTTCACGACCAACAGAATCAGATATAAGCACTGCAGGTCTTGTCACATCCGGTGGTGGTAGACAATTAGCCAACTCACTGAAGGAAGTACCTCCACAACCCAACACATCAGTACAAAAGATAAGGCTGAACTATTTGCAACAGCATTCAACCTGAAATGCCATGTGAATGATTCATCCTGGCCTCTTCTGGAGGTTCTTAGCGTCAGCGATGCCAGTCTTCAGCCAGCTATCAAAGTAGCCAGTCCAGCAATGGACACCGCAATGACAAATCAAGCTGACAGAAAAAGATCATGATGTTGGGAACTATATGATAAGTAATTTCAAAAGATGTTGCCAACTTATGCTAAACCATAGGTTATACATTCTTTCAAAGCAGAAAGTGCTGATGAGGCTTTATTTTTAAAATATAGGTAATCGTTAAATACTGTGGTTTCCAGGTTGTCTAGTTTTTGGCAAGTTGCCAAGAGACCTAACAGCATTTTGGAAGCAGAACATTTTTCAGACGCATTGTACAATAGTGAAGTGCAGAGATGATAATGTAAAGATGCTCATAACTTTGATTTATTTGTCCTGAGGTACAACTCAGCCATCTCTTCAGATATTGCACAGCTTTGAAGGATAGCCGTTGTCCATAGCCATAATGGATTTAGCTCATGAGTGTTTGTTGACACAGTTGTTCAATGGACTTTAGTTATTGTCTCAATAAGGTTGATTTTCAAACCTACTTATAAGTTGCACTGAGTTTATGGGTCTGTGTGTTAACTTATAATCAACAGTAAGGATTGTGTCTTCCTCCACTCTTCTATATGAGTGCAAATTGAAAAGGGTATTGAGCTTTAGAACTCTTCAAGAAGAATTACCTCACAAAGGTTTTATAGGTGCCCTCAATTTTAGGTACCAACACCCACTGGTCAAAGGCAAGTCGATTTAGTTATTTAAATTCCAGATATGTTTGTTCAGATCATTTCTTGAAGGTTTGGAACTTTTGTATGAGTGCCTCTGACGCTGATTGACATGTATTTAAGAGATAGTAGGAACTGCAGATGCTGGAGAATCTGAGATAACAAGGTGTAGAGCTGGATGAAACACAGCAGGCCAAGCAGCATCAGAGGAGCAGGAAAGCTGACGTTTCGGGCCTAGGAGTGTTTCCTTTTGCTGCCTCGGTCAGTAGAATTCTCCTCAATTGATAATAAAATACTGATAATAACCAAACTGAATTGTATAAAAATAAAATTATAATAAAATAAAATAATCATACAATAATTTTATGTGCTATCTGTGCCACTCTACTCTGTAGTGGCAATCTCCATGCTGGTCTGTCCACTTTAATTCCTGTGTTAACTTTACATACGAGATAAACAAGGTGTCCACCTCTTTCTTATTACATTTAGGGATTCAGTGTGCAAACTTGACTACTTCAGCCTTTAAGAGTTAGGCATGGTTTCCTCACCTCTACTCTGCCTTCTCAAATTGAGCTGATTCAATGTGACTTCCCTTCGACTTTCCATTGTTTAGAATTCTCTTTCTTGCCTTTCTCTGCTTCCCTGTCCTGTAATAATTTCTCCTTTGTTTTATACTGTTGGAATTCTATTTCACATGTCTTTTGCTCATGTTTGAATTTATCGGCTTCATCATCCTTATTTTCAAGCAATAATTATTTGGCAATTTCTGATTCCCGGCTATCAGGTGGAACTCTGCACTCAAGTGCCTACATAACCCAGTTAATTCTTTGAAATTTAAGACTTTTAGTTTTTCATAAGTTCATCCATGCTGTTCAGTGAAATAATTAGTAAGCATTGATAACTTAGCACTTAGTGCAACCTTTTTGAAATTTCTCTTTCTTTTAATAAACAACTTTTTGAACAAACAGTGCTTTTCTTCCAATCAGATTTTGCTGTTCGCCTGAGGAAACATCCCAAACAACCCCATGTGAGGTGGAAGAACCTGCTCCCATCTTTACACCACCCCTCGATCGATGGTAGCAAACGTTTTCATTTTCTTTTTAGCACTCTGGTATCTCACTTTAATTAAATGCCACATGACCCCAGGTTATAGTCCAACAAGTTTATTTAAAATCTCAAGCTTTCAGAGCACTGCTCCTTCATCAGGTGACTTTTAAATAAACCCGTTGGACTATAACCTGGTGTCATTTGACTTTTGATTTTGTCCACTCCAGTCCAACACTGGCATCTCCACATCAAAATTAGAATGCAGTTAACTAACTCTCAATGAAGAAGCCAGTTCCAAGGTTTTCTTGAATGTAAGCAAGCGGAATTTTATTACTTATCAACCCCTCCAAAAAAAAAGGAACATCAAAAATACACATGAAACCAAGGAAGTTTAAAAAGAGGGGTGAGAGTATCCAGGTAAAGACAATTGCGGTTACAGTTGTTAAAGTCTTTGGGCTGTGAGAATGACCTGAGTCCCAATTCTTTAGCTGCCATCTTATTTCTTTAATAGTAGTAAAGTTTAGACATATCCTTGAGATCATGGTGAATGGTTGTTTTTCAAAGTTGCTTTTCCACAGGGCCCTTTTTTATGTTAAGAGAGGCAGGGATTAAAAACTGTGCAATGTCTTTGCTGTTGTCAGTTCATATTTCTTCTCCATACCTTTGCTACTAAAAGCAACTGTTGATATTCCTGAGACAGCTCCATTGTCCTGCCAAGTTGATTAATTGCAGGCACCCTTTTGATTCCGAGTGTGTGCAATTTATGACAGTTGTATTTACTAAGCAGGAATTTTCTTAACCCAGATTCAATTACCTATCTTCAGACTTAGGAAAGCATGGTAATCTCATTCCTGAGAGGCTTCAGATTAGTCCATATCGGTAAACAAGACTTGCTGCATTCTGTGGTCAGGTGATCACAGCAGCCATTTTAGGCCTTTTGTGTTTGGTCTTTTTTAAAAACAAAGAATGTTTCGGGGACTAAAATCAGCTGACGGAAGTTGACTATTTGTATTTTATGCTTACTATTATCTTAACACTTTACATAGTAACAAAATAATCATGTACAAATGGGTTAAATGTTTATCCATTACCATTGCCAGTAGTTTCCAAACCAAAGTCTATCTTTTTTCATCCACTAGAATAAAGATTCCACTTGTAAACTGTAGTGCACCTTGGGTATGCAAAACAATTCTTAATGATCAGTACCTGAATTAACATATATTTGAACAACTTATTGTACATTTAATTATCGCACTTCCAGTTTGGTAGTGGCTTGTTACATGTTGCTATAAGTGTAGTTTTAAGTTTTATTATTTTTAACCTACCATAAGTGGAATTCACGTCTGGTTGGTTAAAACAAATATACAGCTATGTCAGGAAAGGAGGGAAGGGTCAGGTCTGCTTTTCTAGTCCAGACTTTTTGTTAGAATTGGAATACGAGCAAACCTCATTCTTGGACAGAAAAAAAGTGGCAGGAGAGTTTGTAATAGTCCAAATTTTACAAGCCATTATCTATACTTACTTCATTAAAGTTTCTTTGATGACTCAGATGAAAATCCATTGACTCCCAAAAATACTTATAACCTACTTCTCCCAATTCCATCCATCTGCTTTCGTGACTTCAGCACTGGAATTCATTATTATACACTTAACATCTCTTCTTGCCTTATCCATTCCTCCTCCCTGTGCTGGTTTGATCCTTATCTTCCTACTTCCATTTCTGATTGTCTGCAGCTGAAATGTTCACTTACATTTTCTCTTTTCAGAACCTGACTCACCTGCTAAGTAGTTCCATCATGATCTCCCCTTTCAATTTCCAGTAATCATATTTATTCCTTTTCACAGCTTCCTATCAAGCTGGTTATGATCATTTTCAGCTCTTTCTCTTGCAGAATTTGCTCTTTTCTTGAATCTGAGGCAGTGTAATTTTTGAGGAATACTTTTGTTTGAAAAATGTGCAGCCATAGTTACCCTAAATGGTTGATACATTGTATCCGGCTCAAAGTTTCATTAGGAGAGCAGTGGATTGACATAACAGTTCAGGTTTGATCTGATTACAAGAAGAAAATGGTATCTTAGAAATAAGCTAGAAGGGACCACCTATTGTGATATGTCATATAATTATTTCCTTAAAACCTGTTTCCTTAACCAAGCTTTAGTTCACATGTCTTCCGACGCTGCTAAATACCACTGTGAATTGCCTCGGAGCATTAGGATTCATGTAAAAATGTTTGTTGTTTTTGCTGTTTGGCCCTTGATTGTAAGACAACTGGTTTTTGAACACAAGATCTGAATGTCATTTGGAAATGTGCCTTCGTGTTATTGTTCTTCCTGTAAACTTCAGTCTAATCGAGAGATAGAGCAAAAATAAATTCCTGGAGTTAGACTTATTGACTTTGACGGAAGAGATAATGTTATTGGTAAAGGATAACAGTGTGAACATGGCGCTTGCCATATGGATATAAATTGGAATCAATGGATCATGAGTAAAATGGTGCCTGTGCAGTTCAAAACTCTCCAGTTAAACTCACTGAGCACCAAGGGAGATTGAGATGTATCTTACATAGTACAGAATCAACAAGTTGCAAAGGCTCAGAATCATGCATTCATCTACTGCATGCATTTAGTTAAGTATTTTGTTCATGGGATGTATATTTTTGGCTCCGTTAACTCAATTATGGTACACAGGGATTAGATGCAGCTACAAAAACAGCTGCACACACAAATAATACTTTCTTTTTGAAGGCCTGCTGGTTTGTCATCCAGCATAGGCTAAGCGAGAATTCAAATCACACCATTTAAGGATGAGTATGCTGTGTGATTTATTCAGATATGCACTTAATTGTCAGCTTTTTGAACTGAATTGTCAATTATGTAAATTTGCCCTGACTCCAGTTACAGTAATCAGCTTCCTTCTTTTCAATACCTCAGAGTATATCTAAGCTTTCGCACAAAGAAGAGTATTCCAACAAACTTTGGAGTGATTCTATCAGAAACCTGGCCAGACTCTCCTGTAATTGGTAAGAATATAAAGGAAAACATTGTTTTTATAAATTAAATATATAACATATTGAACATATCCAATAAGCAAGAAATTAGTATTGTCCAAGATCCAACAGGTAACAATAGAAAGAATTATGGTACACTGAAGTGTATTTGACACATCATGTCATTGCTAGCTCTTTGTATAAACGATCAGTTTGTCTCAATTTGAACCTGGGCCTCCCAGACCAAGAGTTAGGACAAAGCTACTGAGCCACAAGAGGGCCATCTATCATATATTCAGTTTTTTAATTCTTTTACAATTTTTCCTCTAACAATTTTGTCTAATCAATCTGTCAGAGATGTTATTACACACCTCTGGAGCAGGTGGGACTTGCACCCAGGTCTCTCGGTCCAGGCATAGGGCCACTAACACTGCACCATCAGACAATACGATGGCTTTAAGTGGTGTACTTCGTCTTAGGTTTTTTTTTGAAGAGTAGTTTTATGCCATAGGTATTGAGCTGCCTGGTCCAAGCCAATAAAGTAAATAACTTGTGAGGCCTTCGGTTTATTTTTAAAGTTGGAACAATAGAAGTAGCCTGAATAGGTGGATTCAGGCACCCCCAGAACCAGGGTTTTAGTTTAGTTATCAGTAGTTGCTGGGTTTTTGAAGCTGGGTGTGGAAGCGGCTACATTTCTCTCGCTGTTACAGCGGAAAACTTAGGTCCCCATTGTGCTGCCAGAATCGAATGTGAGACAATCTGTTTTACAGTCTTTGCCTTTGCCAAGGGTGTGTTTATCGGATGTTACTAGATTGGAACAGTTGCTGTTTAGTAGTTAAATAATCTGTTATTTTGTTGGGCTTTCCAATAGTGTTAAACTTACACCAATGCTTTTTTCCTTAGTTTGCATTTCAACTGGGCTAAGAATAAAGTATTCAGCCTGGAGCTCGGTGAGCAGTGGTGTTCCGCAGGGATCTGTTCTGGGACCTCTGCTGTTTGTGATCTTTATAAATGACTTAGATGAGGAAGTGGAAGGGTGGGTTAGTAAGTTTGCCGATGACGTGAAGGTTGGTGGAGTTGTGGACAGCGTGAAGGGCTGTTGTAGGTTGCAACGGGATATTGACAGGATGCAGAGCTGGGCAAAGAAGCAGCAGATGGAATTCAACCCAGAAAAGTGTGATGTTAGTCGTTTTGGAAAGCCGAATTTGAATGTAAGCTAATGGAGGATTCTCGACAGTGTGGAGGAACAGAGGGATCTTTGGGTCCACGTCCAGAGAACCTTCAAAGTCGCTACCCAAGTTGATAGGATTGTAAAAAATGCATATGGTACGTTGGCTTTCATTGGCAGGGGAATTGAGTTTAAGAGCCGCACTGTAAGGTTATGCTGCAGCTCTATAAAACTCTGGTTAGACCACACTTGGAATATTGTGCTCAGTTCTGTTCATCTCATTATAGGAAAGATGTGGAAGCTTTAGCGAGGGTGCAGAGGAGATTTACCAGGATGCTGCCTGGACTGGAGGGCAGGTCTTATGAGGGAAGGTTGAAGTGGCTAGGGTTTTTTTCATTGGAGTGAAGAAGAATAAGAGGTGACTTGGTAGAGGTTTACAAGATGATGAGAGGCATAGATGGAGTGGATAGTCAGAAACTTTTCCCCAGGGCAGAAATGACTATTACAAGGGAGCATAATTTTTAGATGATTGGAGGAAGGTATAGGGGAGATGAGAGAGGTAGGTTCTTCACACAGAGAGTGGTGGGCGTGTGGAATGCGCTGCTGGCAGTGGTAGTGGAGTCAGATACTTTAGAGACTTTTAAGTGACTCTTGGACAGACACATGAAGGATAGTAAAATGTAGGGTATGCAGGGTAGATTGACCTTAGTAGGATAATAGGTCGGCACAACATTGTTGGCTGAAGGGCCTGTGCTGTGCTGTACTGTTCTATGTTCTATGTTCCATGTTCTAAAGTGTGTTTTGCTTAAAGTCGGGTTGTGTGACCAATGAAATTACGTTTAGAACACAGTATTTTACACTTGCCTTTAAATAAGACAAAAGTTACAGACTTAGCTATCTCCTTGATATATTTGCAGGGGGAGGGTTGGTCTTGTCCACAGCAACCACATTAGGGCCCCTCTTCAATCATGTTTTTACCTATTTTTCTAATCACACTGTTCAGAGGTATTATTGTACACTTCTGAATTAGGTGGTTCTTGAACCTGGGTCTCCTAGCTTGAAGGCAGGGACGCTACTACTGCACCACAAGAACCCCTTCAAGCATGTTTTCATGTAGTGCGGTCTAAATCATAACACTTGGCTGAGTTAAAAAAGCTTCTTCTCTGCTCTCCTCTTGCCTTTTTTAAAAGTGTTTGAAAGTTTTCATAAATAAATGTAACTGGTATTATTTCTTTACATATTAATTTATTGTTCAAACCTAAAACTAGTTAAATGTGGATTTCACAAGCTTCAAAATCTCCCCTCCCCCAACCGCATCCCAAAACCAGCCCAGCTCATCTCCGCCTCCCTAACCTGTCCTTCCTCTCACCTATCCCCTCCTCCTACCTCGAGCCCCACCCCCATCTCCTATCTACTAACCTCATCCCGCCCCCTTGACCTGACCGTCCTCCCTGGACTGACCTATCTCCTCCCTACCCCCCCACCTACACTCACCTTTACTGGCTCCATCCCCGCCTCTTCGACTTGTCTGCCTCCTCTCCACCTATCCTCTCCTCTATCCATCTTCTATCTGCCTCCCCCTCTCTACCTATTTATTTCAGAACCCTCTTCCCCTCCCCCATTTCTGATGAAGGGTCGAGGCCCGAAACGTCAAGCTTTCCTGCTCCTATGATGCTGCTTGGCCTGCTGTGTTCATCCAGCTCCACACCTTGTTATCTCAGATTCTCCAGCATCTGCAGTACCTATTATCTCTGATACTAGTTAAATATGTACCATTTAGTCATCTGAAAAAAGAAGACTTTGACATGTATAGATCCTGTCACAGCTTCAGCCAATGAAGGGCTTGAGGCTTAATCATTGTTTCATTATTGTTAAAACAAGATAGCCATTGGTACACAGCCATGAGACAAATAACTAGATAATGTATTTTAAGTGTTGGTTGAGGATTAGATATTAAGAAGGATTTCAAAGATATCCAGGAAACAAAAAGTATGTAAATTAACCATAGCAAAGACCTTTTCTTTGTTCTCCTGGCTGTGCGCTTTAATTTACTTGGATCTTGGGAAAGTACACACACTGTCATTTATATAGGGAGTGAGGGGTCATCTTCTAAATGTAATCTGAAACACAGAAGCCAAATCAAAATATAAAGTTAAAAAATGGTAAATTACACCAAAATGTATCAGCAAGAACAAAGTTAAGAATAATAGCTGCTTTTCAATAGCTCAAGGAACTGAGGGAAGAGACTGGAGTGATAGAACTGGGGTAAATGAAAGGGAAGAGTGAATGTACAAGGTATTTTGTAGGGGGTAACAATTAATTAGCTACTTATGCTGACCATTGTTCATGACAATGAACACTGCATAAGTTTTGTGTTTATTAATCAGTGGTCCAACAGAGCGTCCACCAGTATGCTCACAGCAATTACTTGCATTCATACAGTACTTTACTGTAAATAAAATATCCTAAAATGATTCACAGAAGAGTTATAAATCGAAAACGCCCATGTAAGGCAATATTGCGCCGATGACCAAATGCCTGCTCCTATGATGCTGCTTGACCTGCTGTGCTCATCCAGCCCCATGCTTGTTAGCTCAATAAAAGACCTAAGTTTAAAGTGGCATCTTACAGGAGGAAAGTGAGGTGAAGAAATGGAAAGATATATGGTGGTGATCCCACAATTTAAGGACTCGGCAGCTGGTGGCCTACCACCATTGGTGCAGAAACTAAAATCACGGTCATTCAAGAGACCAGAATGAGACGGATGCAGATATCTCAGAGAGTTGTGGAATTGCAAGGGAATACAGAGGGAAGAATGGGCTGGGGGATTGAAGAACAAAGATGGGTATTTTAAAATCAAGGTGCTATTTATACCCTCTAGTCTATGGAGATTATGAACACAGGGGCAAAAATACACAAATAACTACGGGTGCTGGAAGTCTGAAATAAAAACAGAAGTGGAAAGAGAGGAGAGTTAACATTTTGGATCCAGAGCTGAAGAACATTCTGAAGTTGGGGCATTGAACTCAAAACGTTAGTTTGCTTTCTCTTTCTGGATGCTGCCAGGGCTGCTGAGTTTCTACAGCAATGTTTGTCAATGAATACAGGGTTGACTGGTGAGTGTAATTTTGTGAGAGGTCATTGGTAAGTAATAGTGTTTTTGATTATCACAAAATGAGTAATAGAATGGGGAGGCCTGCACAGGAGCATGTTAAATTCTGTTTCATAAAAAGGCATGAGTGAGGGTTTCAGTAGCAGAAAAGTTAAGGCATTAATCGTAGATGAACAATGACAATAAACCTTGGAGTAATCATAAGAGTTATGGGGAAGATTGAGTGTGAAGTGACCCTAATAGTTAAAGGCAGCTGAAGATTCTTTTTAAAAATGACAAGGGACGTACATCTCTGAGAGATAAATCATTAAAAAAAATTAAGATTTACTGACGGTGTTTAATCCTTGCCTGAGATACCATTTATCATGTTCTGCAAGACACTAGTACTTAATGTGAGCACCTTGACAGCAAGGACAAGTTAACAGTGTTAAGATGGAGCCTCTAATTGTAGCATTGTTAACTTTGAGTTTGGATGCTTACTGATGATGGTACGAAATCAGAGAGTTTAAATCCCATCATAGAAGATTGTATCATTGAAGTTAGAATAATCATCTAGTCGTGCACTGAAACCTTTACAGAAAAGAAACAAAAATGCCTTACTCATGTGCTGTCAGAAAAGGGACCTGACTAGGATTTATGCCTCCAGTTGCACTGTCCTTTGCTAGTGATACATCCCAAGGTCAAATTAAGATAGAAGATGCATTGTTTCAACAAAGGTACCCAAGCATCAGGAAGCACTCAAGGAGAAAGATTATTCTGCTTGATCCCAATGATCTAATTCTTCAAAAGTTTCCTTTAGCACTGGACTCCCACTTTTTTGTGTTACCAACATTGCTTAAGGCAAGTTGTGGGCTGATTCACTATTTAAGAGCAAGAAGCATATTATTGAGAGTAGGCAGCACTTGATTAGGAATAGAAACACTGCATTTTGATTGGTATCAAATATTAGTTAAAGAACAAAGAACTGCATTAAATTGATGCTTTTCACAACCTTAGGATGGGCCAAAGCGCTTTACTACCAATTAAAGTGTTGTCACTGTTGTAATAAAGAGAAAAACAAGTTTATTTGCACACAGCATGGCCACATAAGCAATAATGTAACAATGACCAAATGATTTGGGTTTTTTTTATTGACTTTGGTTGAGACGCAAATATTGGCAGGAATGAGGGGAGATTTCACTGCTGTTCTTTGAAATAGTGGCGTGGGATCTTTCATAATTCCTGAGAGACCATGTGGAGCCAGGATTTAACATCGAATCTGCAGGATGGCAACTCCAGCAATGCAGTGCTCCCTCAGTACCACACTAGAATGTCACACTTGAACTTCTGATCAACTCTTTGGAATGGAACATAAAAGCATATTCGCACTTAGTGATGACAGTGCTATCCACTGAACTATGGTTGCTATGAAGTTTTTATCATCCTGGAACAAATTTCCCAAAGTCTGTGATAAACTATCAGAGGTTCGGGGCAGAGCCTGCAATTTTCTGACCCTAGTGGGAGTGGCAGATTCGTAGAATCATAGCATGATGTTGCATGGATGGAAGCCATTTTGACTATTGTGCTTCTGCAAGCTCTTTAGTAGAACTACCCAATGAATTCCACCATCCCACATGCACTTTGCCAAACTTCCTGAATTATCTCCTTTTAAGTATAATCCAAGTTCCTTGTGAAAGTAGTCCCGCACCACCCTTTCATACAATGGATTCTATATTACACCAACTCATCTTTAAAAATTGTTATCTCAAGTTGGTTCTGATTGCTTTGCCAATCACCTGAAATCTGCATCCTCTTTGTACTGACCAAATGTGACCAGGGTTATTCTCCTAACCCTTCAATTGTACAATACTAATTCCATGTATTTTTTTCTTATTCCCTCCAATTAATTCTGATTGCGTTAAATTCTATCCTAATTATTGTGATATAATTTTCTTTAGGGAGTTTGTGTCAATGCCTTAGTGGCGCAAAAAAAAGGTCTTCTTATTATACTAGTTATCTTATATATGTCCTATTGACCAGTAACTGAATATGCTCTAAACACATTCTTCAATATACTCCATCATATATTTTCACATGTTAGTTATTTGACACATTTGTGAATGTCATTTGCCGAACCACAAATGCTTACTGACATTAGTATCTCAACATAACGTTTTCCTTTCTGGACTTTAGGTGATCTTATCAAAAGATCAAGGTATGCATACATATGTGATGGGGCTCTCTACCTGTATCATCTTGCTTTCCTACCCCTGCATGGGACTGATACCTTGGATATCCACAGGAACATCAAATTATACTCTCTTAAAACAAAATAACAATGATACATTACCAAGAGAAAATTGAAAATTACGAATCTACTCAATTCCAACTTGCTCTAAAATGTATATGGATGTCAGATTACACACATGATGTTTAATCCTAATTTAGTATTGTATATTTTTCCTTAACTCTAACTCCTCTCCTCAAACACATTCGCCCATACAAGTTACACATTCCACTAATTAGTATCTGACCTCATTCAACAGCAATGAATTAACTTTACTGTTCAACAATATTTACTTATTGGGGCCTGAACAGTGTGGGCACTCCTAAGAATTGTAATGAAATCTTACAAGAAGTCCTATCTCAATGTTGGGAGCAACTAACAAAGTTCCAGTTGTTGAGGCACACTTAACACTCAAGAACTGCAAGTTGTCTGTTAAAGGGAAGCATTGCTTGTTAATGACCTTATTAATGACACAACTCACCTCATGAATGTGCAGCTTCCTACATTAACACCCACTGCGAGCAAACTAGATTCTGAGCGTTCTTGACATGGATTTCAGAGTGGACATCAGGGACATTCATGCTGGATACTAGGCATGAGCCTCTCAGGACATGCATCATGGGCACCAACCACATGCACCTCATGTCCACTGACTTTGGCACCTGACATGTGCCAGCCTCTAAGAACCCTCATAGCACATTTCCACTCCACTTACATGACGCTTCTGCACTTCAATGCTGCACCTTAGAGTGAAACAACAACAATCAACTGCAAGAGAGGACACTTTGTTCTTAGGAATGCAAATGTAGGCCATGGACTGGACCAGGCTACATCTCCAAGCTGTTGGCTTGCTTTCATTGTACACCCAGATAAGCTCAGTGTAAGTGAGCACGATGAGAGCAAGCAAAGAGCGCAGAACTGCAGCTTGGTCCAATCCATGAGCTGTGTGAATGTTCCTGAGTACAAGGTTCCTTGCTGCAGCATTGCAATGATAGTTGACAGTGCAGCATTGAACTGTAGAAGTGTCCTGTGAGTGAATTGAAGATATGCTACAAGGTTGTTTTACACATCAGATGCTTTGTATGTGGACGTGGGGTGCATGTGCCTGGTGCCTATGGAGAGTGCCCCAAAATTTTGGTACTGAGTTCCAGCATGGAAGTCCTTCAGAGGAAACAGTGAGCTGAATCTGCTGGGTACAGCCTCCAATTTCATGTCCTGTTTTCCTGATATCTAGTTGATCGGACAAGTTTTGTAAGGTCAGAACCTGAAACTGATAGGGCTATTTGATCAAGGAGCTTAACGGGAGTTAATTCCAGTTAGTTGGCAACATGCTGCTACCTGCTGGGGATAGTGCCAGGCTGTGTGAGAAAATCATGAAAGGTGAAGTGAGATGATCCCGATGTTGAGATGGGCCTTGCCAGACTTCTCCTCCAATTCTGTCACGCATCTCACAATAGCTGATGTTGCTTGGGTCCTTGTAAGATTCTGCCCCTCAGGCTGAGAGGTGGCCCTTGCCATCTAAGGAGGGAGGACTTTATCCCCGACATGTGTCTTGACAGAAGAGAACAGAATAGCCATTTTTGTCGCATATTCTCAATGATTAGAGTGAAAAGTTTTTACATCACCAATCACAGTGCCTGCTAGATACAAAAGTACGTAGGCACAACTTTAGTTACAAGATCTTAGACAACAGAGAGATAAAACATCCAGCATTGCAGAAAAAGAAGTTCAGTACACTAGACCACGCTGGCATTAGGCTTCTGGTCTGCACCAGGCCCTGGGTCTACGTCAGGCTGGGAGGCCCCTATGGGAGGAAGTTACCACGTCACACCTGGAGGCCACTGCACTAGTCCATTGCCGGAGGGCCAGGAGTTGTCGCCGGAGGGCCGGGAGTCGTCGCCGGAGGGTTGGGAGTCATCAACGGAGGGCCGGGAGTCATCAACGGAGGGCCGTGAGTCATCACCGGAGGGTTGGGAATCATCGCCAGAGAGTCAGGAGTCATCGCCAGAGAGTCAGGAGTCATCGCCAGAGGGCCAGGAGTCATCACCAGAGGGTCGGGAATCATCACCAGAGGACCGGGAGTCATCACCGGAGAGTCGGGAGTCATCAATGGAGGGTTGGGAGTCATCAATAGAGAGTCGGGAATCATCGCCGGAGGGCCGGGAGTCATCAATGGAGAGTCAGGAATCGTCACCGAAGGGCCAGGAGTTGTCACCGGAGGGTCGGGAATCATCGCTGGAGGGCTGAGAATCATCATTGGAGGGTCGGGAGTCATCAATAGAGAGTCGGGAATCATCGCTGGAGGGCTGGGAGTCATCATTGGAGGGTCAGGTATCGTCACCGAAGGGCCGGGAGTTGTCACCGGAGGGTCAGAAATCATCGCCAGAGGGCTGGGAGTCATCATTGGCGGGTCGGGAGTCATCATTGGAGGGTTGGGAGTCATCACCAGAGGGTAGGGAGTCGTTGCTCACCAGAGGCCAGGAACTGTTTCCAGAAGCTGGGTGTTGTCACTGTAGGATGGGAGTCGTTTCCAGAGGATAGGAGGGTCGGGAATCATCACCAGAGGCCAGGAATTGTCACCAGAGGCCGGGAGTCACCAGAGGCCGTGGGAGAAGAGAAAACCCAAGCACCGAGAGGGAAAAAAAGAGAAAAAGAAGAAGAACGGGCTGAGCAGATGAGCTCCGTCTGGAGTGCCTCCGATGCTTAAACCATCACCTCATTAACTCATGGCAGTCATTACTATTCTAACCGCCTCAGAGAGGAAAATCATGCCTTTGTCTTGAAAGATAAATAGTAAACAAATTATAATGAATGAGCAGAATAAGTTAACACATTTACTCCTTTCTAAATAAGGCACAGCTTTCAATCTGAATCATCATCACATTCTGAGCAATGTTCTTAAATTCTTGAAGCAGTTGAAATTGATTGCTGTCTGTAATCATGTCAGCCACCTATTCAGAGAAACAAAGGCCCATTTGGATTCACGCCAAATGAGTTAATTTAGTCTAGACATATTTGACAGTTTAGCAACTTAAAATATCATACCATCCAATGCAAAAAACTTGGCTCGGCAAACTAGATGTGCTGAACATAGCAGAAAGAGTTGACGCTGCTGGTTTGAAAAACAGGGGACCCTGACAACCACCAAATTCACTGTCCCCTGCTGAACTCCATTTCAATAGCACGCTGCTTTTTTGCAAATGTGGAATGCCCCTGTGTATGATCTCATCGGAATTCTATACAATGTTCCTGGAATTGGGCACAATGCACGGTTGCAAATGATGCTGAATGTTAGCAGGCACTGGCTAAAGAAAGCCCAAGGATAAAGTATCACGTTTCTAAACCAATTGAAACCTTATTTTAGAAAAAAAGGTGGAGAATCCTTAAAAGACCTCCTGATTTTTCCTCCTTGTACAATGCAAGCTATTTAATCTGTTTCTCCAAATTCCTTTCACTTAAATTATTTTGTTTTTTCTTTGGTTGACACTTCTGAATTTAAAACGCCCAGACTGTTTCAGTCATAAACTTTGTAGGTTTCAGTGAATCCAGCTTTTAAAAATTCCATTTTCCTTTATGAGAATTGTGTCATGGATGAAATTCCCAAAGATTGATCATAATATGTGCTCAAACAGAGATTGTGGCCAGCAAACATAATTCAAGATTAAGTAATTTAAATTTATTTTGTTTAAAACTGCACTTCCTTTTCAGTCAAACCTACAATTCTCACTTAAACTTAAAATTTTGAAACTATTATTGCTACTGTTAAAAATCAATTATTTGCCATCACTGCCTACTTACTGTCCATTAGCCTAGCTTGTATTCAGATTGCTAATGTCCCTTGAAATATCAGTTTTGTTAATTACATTGTACTTCTTCACATTGCCTCCATGAGCACAAAGTGTCAGCTGGTATACAAATGCATAAGTTGACACTTCAGGGTAGGGCTGTGGGAGGTGCCATTCCTTGATAAGGTGATTAATGGCCTCATCTGCTTTTTAAGAATCCCCTACAGTGTGGAAACAGGCCCTTTGGCCCAACAAGTCCACACTGAACCTCAGAGCATCCCACCTAGACCCACCCCCCAAACCTACACCTCCCTGAACACTATGGGCACTTTAGCATGGCCAATCCACCTAACCTGCACATCTTTGGACTGTGGGAGGAAACCAGAGCACCCAGAGGAAACCCACACAGACATGGGGAGAATGTGCAAACTCGACACACAGGCAGATGCCTGAGGCTGGAATTGAACCCAGGTCCCTGGTGCTGTGAGGCAGCAGTGCTAACCACTGAGCCACCGTGCCACCCAATGGTTAGATAACCATTTCAAAGGGGAAATAGCAAGAACTACAGATGCTGGAGTCAGCGATAACACGGTGTGGAGCTGGAGGAACATGGGAGGCCAGGCAGCATCAGAGGAGTAAGAAAGTTGACATTTCGGGTCAGGACCCTTCCTCGGAAATCTGAAGCCTGACCCGAAACGTCAACATTCCTGCTCCGCTGATGCTGCCTGGCCTGCTGTGTTTGTCTATTTCAAAGGGGAGTTAGCCCTTGTGTCCTGGACCAATAGTTACGCATCAATCTGCATCAGTTAAATGAAAAGTTATCTGACCATTATCACATCGCTGTTGCTAGAACTTGCTGCACACAGAATGGCTGCTGCATTTCCTTTATTTGAACAGTGACTACACTTATAAAAAGTTAATTGGACATGAAATGCTTTGGCATGTGTATATAATCCCTTCTGATCTTATTGTAATTATTAGCCCTATCCAAATATATGATGATGCATGTACTTTGGAGATTGATACCTTCAAATAGATTTGAAATAAGTTTTATTTGTAGCTGTAAACCCAAATTATAAAAGCTATACAAAAGATCTTTTTCTCCATTTCTGAGATCCTTTGTGATGTAATTTGGATCCTTTTTAAGTATTAAGTGTCATGCATATTTCTGAGGCATTTTTAATTTAGACTGATTTCAGAAACAGTTCGTGTAGCTCCAAAACTAATGAGTCTCTAATGAAACTGAAGAACAGAGATATTTGCACTCCTCATCTCATGAAGAGTGATAGATATGTGGAATAATTAATGTTGCTTTGACTGGCAATTTTTAATAATTGGGCATAGGCCTGATTGATAATAACAAAGATTATAAGAAAAACTATAGTCCTTGATATTTTGATGACCAGACAGTCTGGCGCATTGAAACAGTTGAAATGCATTTGTCAAGCAAATGGTTCAGCCGGGAATATAAATGTTAGATTGATATCCTGGATTTTATTTTTCATTCTGGTACCTTCACCAGCCGAGGAATTTCATTTTTCATTGAAAGCTGGGCCTTTAATTAGAAGATTAAATAAGTTAATGTGAATGTTTGAAAAGGCTTCTTTCCTTGTCTCTTTGGCCTCAATCTTGCACTTGCTCCTGCATCAAATGTGAAGTTGCCTATATGGCTGATGTACTTTAATACCAGATGCAGATGAAAAGTAACTTCCTGCAAAGTGGAACATACCGCTTGCGTCCGAAGATGTGAAGATCTCATAATTTAAACAGCCTGGACAAATGCTTGTATCCTCTTACTTTTCTACATTTCAATCGAACACACTTATGGATCCCAGTTGTTAACTATATGAGAAGGGATTCTGGGTCAACCAGTTTAATTGGTTTGCGTTAGAGCAGCTGCTATCAGGTGAGTACAAATGTGTTGCAGGTGGCCAAATGTCACCTCAGAGAATATTCAGGTCAAGAAGAAACTCATTAGGGGTGAGAGATTTGATTTTTGTCAATGAAGCAGCTATTAGAAAGTTAGACATTTCATTATTTATTATTATTGTTAGAAGATATGCCAGTACTTTTAGTCAGTCATTTTTCTCCTTGTCCTTTCAAAATCTATGTATTATTGTATTGGCTGATGGATGTGATGGCGTGGTGGCTCAGTGGTTAGCACTTCTGCCTCACAGCACCAGAAACCCATGTTTGATTCCAGCTTTGGGTGATTGTCTGTATGGAGTTTGCACATTCTTTCCATATCTGCGTAGGTTTCCTCCCACAATCAAAAGTTGTGTAGGTGAGGTGGATTGGCTATGCTAAAGTATCTGCAATGTGTAGGCTAGGTAGATTAGTCATGGTAAATGCAGGGTTAAGGGGTTAGTGTAGGGGTCTATGTAGGATGCTCTTTGCAGATTTGATGGGCTGAATGGCCTTTTTTCTGCACTACGGGGTTTCACTAATGTAGCAAGGTCAGCATTTATTGTGGATTCCTAATTGCCCTTAAGGAAGTGAGAGAAAGCCAACTTCATAAACCACGTGCAGTCCTTCTGGTGTAGTACAGTGTGCTTCACATCAGGAGTTCCAGGATTTTGAGCACATGATGATGAAGGAATATGATTTCCTGTCAGGATGATTTGAAACTTGAAGGGGAACTGCAGGTAATGTTGTTTGCACACACCTACTGCCCTTTATCTTCCAGCCAGTGGAGATGGCATGTTTGGGAATTAATGCTGCTGAACCCTTGGCATCCCCAACATCACTTGCCAAATCGGCATGGGTCAAGCTTGTAGACTTATTTAGCCAGATTGGAATCTGACAGCCATAGTCAGAATCACTTCATTCACGCAGTTTGTTACCCTGCCGTGTGCAAGGAGTGTCACCAGTTTCTGGTCTCCCTTTCAGTAGGAGAAATGTTGTTATTTTCGCTTCATATATGCTGTTAGTTTATTTCTCTTGTTGTGATTCCAGACTCTGCCCAAGTCTACTCCAAACAAAATGCCAACACTTGAAAGAGCAAATTACCATTATATTTCAAGTATATTGGTATTCTTGCAGGAATGTAAACAGACATGTTAGATATAATTCTACTTAAGAGATGTTTGTGCAAATTTTGATCTTAAGGAGCATCTTGAAGGAAGGAAGAAAGACAGAGAAGCTTCAAAAGAGTGTTGTAAACCTTAAGAAAAAGGTAGCTGAAGGAATAGCCTCCATTGGTGAGATGAAGGAAATTGAGGCTCCCCAAGAGGTTAGAATTGAATGAATTTTATTTTATTTGTTCATGAATTGTGTCTGTTGCTGGCTATGCCAGCATTTATTACCCATCCTTAATGGAGTAGACAGTGATAGGCTGATTTCTCAAACCACTGCAGTCCCTCGGCTGTAGAAAAATCCACATCTGGAAGGGAGTTCCAGGATTATGACCCAGAGACAGGGGAAGGACAATGATATAGTTCCAAGTCAGAATGCGATGTGACTCGGAGGGGAACATGGAGGTTGTGGTGTCCCATGCATCTGCTGCCCTTGTCTTTCTAAGTGGCAAATGTTTGGAAAGTGCAATCGAAGGAAAGATGACTCACAAGATGCAGAACATGGAAGATGACTTATCTCTGACAATGCTATCCGTCAGCCAGTTACCATGACGCACGTCAATGTATTCTGGTTTTGAGACTCCAGCAATATAGCCTCCTCTGCTCTGGGGCATAGACTCACGCTAAACTGGCTCTCATGACCTGACAATCCGACTGACATCTGCAGCTTCCTTTGTGAATTAAAGGTGTTGGCATTTTCACTCCATAATCTAGCTGACATTTTTCTTGCCTTTGTGAGCAGATTATCTTGGTTATTGAGAAAACATTGAAAAATCACAATGTTGTAGGAATAGTAACAGAAATGGAACCTTTGACTGATGCATCTATCCAACTCCAGCTGAAGTAATCTATTTTCTTTTCATGAATTTTTTGTTTAGGTAGCGCTGCCAGCCCTGTTTTTGACACTGGAATGACAAATTTAAGGTGTGGAACAGAGTTCTTATTCTTTACCAGGCAGATGACACAGTAAGCACACAAATAAGGACTTAAGAATGCTGTTAAAGACATTAAAATCAGTCTTGCTATGCTGCTGATGTCAAGCTCAACTGGGTTTGTGGCTCTTCCATCAAGCAGGCATTTAAAATGCTCATGGAGCATAAAAACATAAGAAACAGGAGCAGGAGTAGGCAAATTGGACCCTCAAGCCTACATTAGCATTCAGTAAGTTCATAGCTGATCCCACTCTCCAGAAGCCCCCATAAACCTTGACACCCTTGTTGGTCTTGTTTGTCTAACTCAACCTTGAAAGATCCAATCCCCATCACTGTCTCGGGTAGAGAATTCTGAAGATTAATAATCCTCAATGAAAAGAAATTCCTCCTCAACTCCAACTTCAATGGAAAACTCCTTAATTTGAAACTGTGCCCCCTCATTAGATTCTCTAATGCAGGAAAAATATTCTCACAGCATTTACCTTGTGAAGCTCCCCTTAGAATTTTACACGTTTTACTCAAGTCTCATTCTTCTGAATTCCAATATATCAAATTCATTTTTTTTTGGAGGTGGAGTGATATAGTAGCAATTTCAGTGTAATCCAGAGCCATCAGGGTAATGTTCTGGGGACATCAGGTAGAATCCACCACAACATTTGGTGAAATTTGAATCCAGTAAAATCTGGATTAAAAACTGGTCCGAAGACCATCATCTGCCAATTGTCATAGAAATCCATCTGGTTCGCTAATGCTTTTTAAGGAAGGAAATCTGCTGTCCTTACCTGATCTAGTCTACATGTAACTTGAACACACAGCAATGTAGTTGATTCTTAACTACCCTGGGAAATAACCCAAATGGCCAATCATTTCAAGGACAATTAGGGATTGGCAACAAATGCCAGCACTGCCAATGATGCCAACATCCCATGCAAGACTAAAACAAACCTGCTCAACCTTTCCTCATAGGACATCGCCTTCAACCCAGGAATCCGTACAGTGAAGCTTCCAATGCAAGCTTCCCATCTTCATTAGAAGACCAACTGTACTCAACATGTGGCCCACCAACACCTACTCAGTTCTAGCAAGACTTTTATACTTCACCCTTCTTGAAATAAAGGCTAACATTCCATATGTCTTCCTAATTACTTGGAATATACTTCCATGTTGACTTTTTTTGGGATTCATGCACAAGGACACCCGGATTCCTCGTACTACAGTTTTTATGGTAACACTCCATTGACGTAATAATTTGTTTGACTATTCCTCTTGTCAAAATGGGCAACTTCACCACATTATACTCCATCTGTCAACTTTTTAACCACTCACATGTTTAAAAACCCAATAGATCATCAGTTCTGTAGCTACTTACACAGTGTGTTGAGTGAAATAGTTTGAGCAGTGAATGCTGTCTCATGGTTTATATTTCACACATGGCAATGTTTGCAGATTGGAGCTGTTTAAGAAGATCATTAGGACTTAGTTGGAAGTAACATTTGTACAGCCCCCTTCAGAATGTTCCAATGTGCTTTACAGCCAATTAAGTACTTCTGAAGCGCAGACACAGTGTAGTGTGTTGATGTGCATGAAACATAAAAAGTTAGCACGTGGCTATAGCAGATAATTGAGAAGATAAGTTGAATTTTGGCCTTTATTCCTAGAAGTTGAAGTTTAAAAATATGAAAGTCTTGATATAACTGTACAGGCTTTTGTTGAGGCTGCACCTAGAGAACTATGCACAGTGTTGATGCCTATATTTAAGAAAGGATGTACTGGTATTGAATGTAGTGCAAAAGAGATTCATTAGGCTGATTCCTGGGATGAAGGGGTTGACTTATTAAGAATGGCCAAGCCAGTTAGATCTTTATTGATAGATTTTCAAAGAATAAGGGGTGACCTTTTTGGAACGTGTACAATTTTGAGGGGGCTGCCCAGGATAGAGGTTGAGAAACTGTTTCCACTAGTGGATGAAATTCAAGAGGGGCTTTCTCTTCACCAAAAAAAGGAGTAACTAAAACAGAGGGCAGAATATTCCACAGGTGCAAAGGGAGGTTATTTAGGTGAGATGGTGGTAGTTTAAAACACTGACACATTTGCACCTTTACTAAATTGACTTGTTGTTGGAAAAGCCCAAGAACCAATTTTCACCCTGCAGCCTATTAAGGCCCTTAAGTAGTCAATTAGTATCTACTTGAGCACCTCTATCAGCCTGGGCTGCACTGATTTTAGCTTCAGGCAAGAAGTTGGCCAATCTGATTGGTCCACCAGTGCAGGCAGGTGGTCAGTTGGTGGAGGATCCCTCAATCCACACTAATCTGATGGACTTGATCTAGGGAATAGCGTGGCTGCTGAATGCCAAAGACCTGCCCTCATTTCCCCAGAGTTTCCCACTTTCCATGCAACCTCCAGCCCCTGAGAACACCAAAGGTCTTGAGCCCTTAGTAGCATGGTGGTTAGCACTGTTGCCTCACAGCTGGGTTTGACTTCAGCTTTAGATAACTGTCTGCATGGAGTTTGTATGTTTTCACAATGTCTAATAGGTTTCCTCTGGGTGTTCCAGTTTCTACCCAGAGTCCATAGATGTGCAGGTTAGGTGGATTGGCCATACTAAATTTCCCTGTAGCCTCCAATGAGGTGCAGGCTAGGTGGATTAGTCGGATTCCAGGGCTAAGTTGGTTGGGGAGGAGGGAATGGTGTCTGGGTAGTGTTGCCTTTTAAGGGTCAGGGCAGACTTGATGGGCCAAATGGCCTGTGTTTGTACTGTAGGAATTCAATGAATCTATGAACACCTCCCTCCTCCAATACTTATTTTTCCCATAACACTTCTTCAACCTTGGAATCCAAGTGGTGTTGTGCCGGCAGCAACCATGGCATTGCTGAGTTCTGGACCTGCTGCCTGCAGCCCCTGGCAGCTTGGACTTCGTCATCCTTGATGCTAATTCTGGTGGAATCCCTGCTGACATCCAATCAGCTGTTCGATTGCCAGATGATCTGGCCTGCTTTCCATCTTTATAAGCCACGAGTTTGAAACTCTCCCTCTTTTCGGCTTTGTCCAGAAACAGGAAGGTGCCCCTTTGTGAGTCGGATCTCAGTGTGAATTGATGCTTCAGAGTAAAAACTCAGATTTATAGAAATAAATCTATTATTCCTGGTTTTTCTTAGTAGAAAAGATATTTTCAATGCTATTCATATTGCAAGCTCTTGTTTGACGTGTTTTAACCACAATAACTCTAAATTATATTTGCATATTTTGATGAAATACATGGTGCTTGCTATGTTAGTATTGTTGGTCTGAAATCTTAAATGCAGCCCAGAGCATGACAGGAGTAGTCAATCGTGATTACGTCAATCAAGCTGTAAACTAAAATGGTGCTGCTTTATTAATCGAATTTGAGTTTTTTTGGCATAATTCCTAACATGATGTCTCCCTGTTGACAAGCAAACAATTGCGCTAGATTTGACCCCGTTCATATCTGATGGCTCTTTACTGTCTCACATTTTATTTTCTCTTTGCACTGTTATCGTGGTTAATTTCTGTAAAGTGGCTTTTTTTGCTACTTCATTGTCAGACAGACATCCATAGCTTGTAAGGATATCATTTTATTGCCAATCCTTTGTTGGCTTTGAGAAGATGTGAACATGTTTGAATGGTACAGCAGCACATCTTTTGGATGGCGTACACGCTTCTACTGTGCCATGCAGTTGGAGGGAGTGAATGTTTAAGGTTTGGATGGGGTGCCAGCAAGGGGGCGCCATTGACCAAGTTGTCTTGAGTGTCATTGGAGTTGTTCCCTCCAGATAAGTAGAGATACTCCATCACACTCATAGCTTGTGCTTTGTAGATGGCAAGAAAGCTTTGAGGAGCCAGGTGGTGAGTCACTGACAACTGTTCATTCAGCGTGTCACCTTCCTTTGTAGCCATGGTATATATGAGATTAGCCCAGCAATGTTTCTGCCAACTTCGAGGTATGTGAAAGTAGTGGTGTTCCCATGCACCTGCTGTCCTCATACTTGTAACTGATGAAAAATACGAGATTAGGAGGTAGTGTCAATTCAGCTTGCTGCATGCTCTGAAAATGTTGATGCATGCATCTGCATCTCTCATCCATGTTGAAAACTGGGTGCCGATATCTCATGGGCACAGGCTACCCTATACCCACAGAAATTGACATTCAGCATGTGCCAGTCTCTAAGAACCCTCAATGGCACATCTCTGACCCACTTACATGTTGCTTCTGCTCTTCAGTGTTACACTTCATTGTTCACAGCTTCCCTGCCTTGCCTTGCCTTTTCACATTTTGCCTCTTCAGTCAGAGATGCAAAGTTGATATTACTTCTGCCTTGTTGTTTTGTGCAGGCACAAAGGAAGCAATCATGTCATGTTTGCCAGCAGGCCTCGGTCAAGTCAAGAAAGGGATCCTTCCTTCGGGGGCTCCCAGGACAGTAGGTCACAGATAGCTTCTGATACTAGTCCAAGGGATTAGGAATGGTCAGTTAATCATACAGGGTGGTGAGAACCAAGGTACAAGGAAGAGGTGATGAGCTGAATGTTGGGTAGCCCACCACCCATCTTGACTCTTTCAGCCCTACTGTGTGTTGTTTCCTCCTGGAATAAGAGAGAGGCAGAAATTCAGGAAGATGAAAGTGGGTATCACAGCTGTTACTGTTGGCACAGGTGGGGAGGTGTCCCAGCCAAATGATTAGGCAATGCTGAGGGCGTTCAGGGTTAGTGGGGTTGGGGGTTTGGGGCAGGTGACAGCAAATGAGGGAAGACATTAGATGTGAACGTGGGATTGGTAGAGCATGAGCCTTGGTGGCGGGGAGGTGTTGTACAGTGACAGGAATAGAGTGATTGTGAGGTATTGGGTGGTACTGACACTGGTGAAATGTTGAAGGTCATTGGTCTTCTTCCTACACACTGGACATTCCTCCAGATGGCCAAGACCGCACTGACTTGGATGGCAATCTCTGACCAGGCTGGTGTGGTCTTGTGACATTGCCTCCACTGCTGTTCCTGGGAGAAGTCGTCGCACCACTGCACTTGCTCATCGACCAGGACCTCAGGTCCCTGCCCAGAGAGCTAGGCACTGATTTCACCCACCTGCCATTTTTGGAGCAAATGTCTAGAATCAGGGAAGCTCCAGACTGACAGCGCTTGCCTGGCCATGGAAAAGCCTTGTAAAAGCTGCCAAGAGTAGAACAGATGCTGGTGAATTCCAGGTTATCTACTGAGAGACAATTTGTTTTGTATGTGGCAAATAGGAAAGTGGGGCTGGAATCGGACGCAAGGATGCCACAGAGCAGGGTAGGTAATTAGCGAAGCAAGTTTTGTAAGATACAGTGAGAAAACTTACTAGGCCTCATGGTGGTATTCCTTCCAGACCACTCAACACAACTCAGATGTAGACTCAGCTTGACTACAGATTTTACTGATTAATCAAGCTACTCTGCATTTAAATAGATTGGGCTCAACTTTAAAATCATGATTGGGAGCCCAGCACCCAAATAATTTTAGAATCCTGCGCCCAAACTGGACCTCATGCAATTCTGTTTTGAAATTGTGAGAAAGCCATTTATGCTGGAAGTGATATCAGTGCCCAAATAGTGGCAGCAAGTGTAATTAGGAGGCAGGAGCTCACAGTCGAACACAAAAGGCAAAAATTCAGACCAGCCAAAAGAATGCAGCATGCAGCACTTTGGAGGGCCAGCAGCCTAACCATGCATAAAACCACGCATACAGTCAAAGGAGAGGTAATGCAAGGAATCCATTGCAAGTTCCTCCAAGTTCTGACATTTTCCACATTACAAATAATCTTTCAATTCTTCCTGCATTAATCCCAAGAGCTGGGTGCTGATATGCACCAAGGTTTGTCTTCACCTCGTTGCAATATGAAAATTCCATTGTCACCCTCCCCAAGCTCTTTTAGTGTCAACCATGGCACAATTTGTAGCACCCTTGCCTCTGATACAAAGGGCAGAATCTTCTGCTCCCAGGAAATGATGTGCTGGAAAGCAAGAGGGGCACTCAATTATGACGGAAGGCCCATCGTCAATTTTCCCATCTCACCGTCTATTGAGGCTCTTAGGGTCAATTAATGACCACTTCAGGGCCTGAGCACTTGCCAGCTACAGACTGTGCAGTGCTCCAGATGAGAGCTGCCCTGCAGGTAGCTTGTCACCTCAGCAGGGTTAGGGGTCCCTTGTCCAAAAGTAACATCGGACTTCAGATAGTGGGTGCCCACTGGGAGCCGCCCACTGGGACCCATCCCCTGCTCTTGCTTCTGATCGCATATCCCCATTTCTTAAAGATCCACTAACCCAGAATATCACTTGCCTTTGCTCTGAGACCTCTGTAATTCTGGGACACCAGGGAGACTCTTCATACTACTCTCAGCCTACTCCATGAAACTGTTGAGCACAAGAGCTACTAACCTCTGCCTGGCTTCTCTCATTTGGCAGGACTTCCTCCTGCTGGGTCTTAATTCCAGACTAGGCCTACTGGTGACCTCACCACTGTTTGATTGACATGCGCCTTGATGGGCCTCCCTGGAGCATGGATCTCTTGCCAGTTTTCCAGATATCTGACAAGACTCTTGATGCCTCAACAACCTTTCATGCATGAGTTTCCAGGCACAAACTGATACGCCAGTGCAGCTCTGAAGGAGCGCTACACCGTTGGAGGTGCCAGCTTTCAGCTGACATTTCCAGTGGTCTTGAAAAGGGGCCATTGAAATGCAAGTTCTATTTTACTCCTTCACAAACTTAACCAGCCTTTAACTGGTGGCAAGCAGCTTTTGAGTTTTTCACCGCTTGTATTCCCAGTGATGCCAGGATCCATTCGTGTATTCCACAATTTTTAGATTGTGTCGGACCCATTCCCAACTCTTCCAGTAGCTAGAAATCGAGCCAGTTCTGTCTCCTATCCACGATGAGGAGGGTGACCAGCTACTGACTTGGAGGGAATCCCAGAAGGAAAAGTGAGTAAAACTTGTGAATGATATCCACTGGTCCAATTCGTTGTATACTTCAAAATGGAGCTCCAGTATGCCCTGTTCATTTATTTCTCAATATCCGCTTTTAACTGGTTTTTCACTCTGGCATTCCCAGAGAGTGGTCAGGATATACATTATATTCTCCTAGTATTTCCTATTTGTGGTCTGGTAGGGCCGAAGGCAAGGCAGTTACACAAGTTTTCATTGGTGCCTACATCTTGTCTTTCGTGGGAAATGCTTGTGATGAAGAAGGAGCCATTGTTTTTCTTGTTGGTGATGCAGATACGTACAGGTTTGGGGTGGTAAGCCTCTCCTCCATATCCCATCCCTCCACCCCCAGATTTCCTTGACTTTTACTTGAGATGTAAACTGTACATTCCTTCCTCCCTCTGTAATCTCCTTCAGGAATAATTGCTGAGCTCTCTGCTTTGCTCCAATTTTGAATTTTTTTTGTGCATTCCTGATTTTCCTCATTCCACCTTCGCTGGCTGAATCTTCATCTGCCCAAACCATATAAGCTTTGGAACACATACCCTTAACCTTGCTGCCTCTGTATTGTTCAGTCCACTTTAATTTGCTCCAGAAAACCTACCTCTTTGATCAAGCTTTTGGCTCTAGTATCTCCAACTATGATAAATTTGATGTGGTAATGTTCTTCTGAAGTATGCTGGCATATTTTCTACTTCAAAGGCACTATATAAACACAAATAGTTGTTGTTGTTGATACAAAGGGAAAAAAAAGGCCTGCACTCCAGTCTCATTATCTAAATATGCATTCAATAAAAATGCTACGAATGAACGGCTAAATCCTGTTTGTGTACATTTGTCGCAATCCACTTGCGCCTCACAGTCAGTTGGGGAACAGATTCTGAATTGACATTTTATGATTTTTATTGCATTTTTGCAAAGGAAATCATGCAGATGCTTAGAAATGGAATGATTTGAGATTTTTAACATTGTAACTGTCACTAGCTGCGGCTAAAAGTCAATTGACTGATAGTGCAGCATGTCAATGGAGATGTTGCATGTTTGGATCTGTCTCCGTCTCTCTCTCTCTCTCTGTTTGCTTAGGACACCTGAGCAAGTGACAGCAACTGTGAATGCAGTTGCCTAGCAACCAGTGCCATGGGAAATGTGAAGCGTATACATTTGACAAGCTCGGCAGTGCCGGTGATGATTATTAACTGGAGTTAGACTGTTCCTTGTGTGTGATTTGAGTCTCTTTAGTTAGCAAAAATGAAGTGGATTGTGGAGAATGACATAAGGAAAATACATCTGCACTTGTATGCTATAAACCAGGTTACGAGCATTCTTGTGACACACAGGTATGAATATCTCCATCAGTTGGCCATCTTGAAGGGAGCTTCAGTGTAGACACATACCTTTTTTTTTGCTTTAACAATATTCTTGGACTAAAGTATCAGAATTAAACAATTCTGAAGATAAATCTACCTGCCCTGTCCATTTAAACTGAGTAGGATAATTGTAAACAATGCCCTTCTATAAGTCAAAACAACATTGATTGTTGTATTAACATTATCATAATGCTGTGGATACAAGAACAGGTCAGAGGCTAGGAATTCTGTTGTGACTCCCAAAAGCTATCTGCCATCTCCAAGGCACAAGTCAGGAGTGTGATGGAACATTCTCCACTTGCCTGGATTAGTGCAGCTCCAACAACTCACCAGAGCGTTGATACCATGCAGAACAAAACAGCCCACTTTACTGACACCCATTCCACTGTCATAAGCATTCACTCCTTCCGCTACAGACATGGTGGCAGCGGTGTATACCATATATAACAGGTGGCACGGTGGCTCATCGGTTAGTACCGCTGTCTCACGGCTCCAGTGACCCGAGTTCGATTCTACCCTCAGACGACTTTCTGTGTGGAATTTGCATGTTGTTACCCTGTCTGGGTGGGTTTCCTCCCACAGTCCCCACAATATTGATACATGCGCAGTACTGCCCTGAAGGGAGTTCCAGGATTTTAACCCAATGACAGTAAAGGAACAGCAGTAGGTTCCCAGCTTGCTCCATGGACGCACATCCTGGGACATTGGCATCTGAAATGTGCAACCTCTAAGAATGCTCACATCACTTAATCTGATCCACTGACTATACTCCTGCACATCTGTGTTGCAGCTCAGGCTACCATGGCAACTATCATTGTTATGCTGCTGCTGCAAAAGAAACTTTGTGCTTAGGGACACGCACCCAGCTCATGGACTAACTGGGCTGCATCTCCATCCTGTTCGCTTGCTATCATTGCACTCACTCATTCTGAGCCTCAGCATCCCTGCCTTGCCTCATCTTTTTGCACTTTACCCCCTGAGCCAGAGGTATCATGTTCACAGAACTGGAGTACTGTCATGCCTGTTAGCACAGATTGTGATGGTTGTCAACAGTCCTCAATCACATGGCCTTCGCCCATGGGATCCTGGCACATTAATTCAAAGCCAGCCTCCCGTACCAGCCCAGGGACTTGGCCGCTCTGAGTCAGGGTGCTCACCACGTAAGGCTGAGCAGCAGAATAACAGTCAGGTCACCACTTGTCTTGGCTCTTTTTGCCATTTCGTGGGCTCTTTCCCCCCAGAAATGATAAAGAAGCAGAAATTAAGGGACATCAAAGTGGGTGTCACAATAGTTACTTTTCTTGTGAGTGAGGAGGTATCCTGAGTGAGTGAGCAGGCAACATAGAGGGCAAGTGTTGTTGGGCATTAGGGTGGGTGACAGCATGTGAGTGAGGGTGTGGAGGCAGCATTGAGAGTGGTTGAGCATGAGGTGTTGTCAGGAGGTGTGTACTGTAGCAGAGAGAGAGTGAGTGTGAGGTATCAAAGAGAAGATGGTGGCACTTATACCAGTGCAGAAGATCAATGACTTTCCATTTACAATGCTGTACATTCCTCCAGCTGGCCAAAACTGCAGTTATCCAGGTAGCAATTGCAGATCAGACTGGCATGGTCTGGTGCGGTGATACCCCCTCTGTCTGTTCTGGTGGAAGAGGTTTTTATTTTAAGAATCCCTACAGACTGGAAGCAGGCCATTCAGCCCATCATGTCCACACTGACCTTCTGAAGAGCATCCCACCCAGACCCACCCCATCCCTGTAATGCCATATTTCCCATGGCTAACGCACTTAGGGCAATTTAGCATGGCCAGTCTGCCTAACCTGCACATCTTTGGACTGTGGGAGGAAACCCACGCACACATGGGGAGAATGTGCAAACTCCACACAGACAGTTGCCCAAGGGTAGAATTGAACCCGGGTCCCTGGCACTGTGAGGCAGTAGTGCTAACCACTGAGCCACTGTGCTGCCCCATCCTGCAGGATCTCCAGGGCCTTGACTACAACGCATGGCATCAATTTCACTTTTCTGCCATGTCCAGGCAAATGTCAGGATCTATGCAGGTCAGCTCTGGACAGCAGTTCTTGTCTGTGTGTTCACTGGCCTTTTACAGATGTTATAGGCACCAGGAATGCCAATCAATTCCAGGACATCCTGACAGTGGTGAGTTGTTTCAGGTATAGTGGATGATAAAACGGGGCGAGAAATGGATGAAGAGGACATCATCAATTGGGGTAGACAGTTATTGAGGTAAGTTTTCTAAGATATTGCGAGAGATCCTGTTAAGCCTCGTGGTGAAAAAACATCCAAAACATTTGATGCAACTCGCACTTAGCCAAAAAATGTAAGATTCAGCTAAATAACACAACAGAATAGAAAAGTCATTGTTTTCATATTTCTTTTATCAAATAATAAAAATATAATTGCCTACTGCATAGTACAGGTTATTATGTTGCTCTTTCCTTTCTAGGATCTGGGTACAGTGAGAGCCTCTGTCTATTGTCTATAATGGTACATGAATGACACGATTATGAAGAAGAGCACAAAGTTCTTCCCAGACCCCCAACCAAAATTTATTCTCAACCCACACCATCAAAACAGGTTATTATGACATTACCGTTTGTGGGAGCTTGCTTTGAGCAAATTCGCTGCTACCTGTCCACATTTGCAATTATGATGTTTGTAAAGTGCTTTGTTAACTATAAGGTGACATGAGGTTGTGAAAGGCTACAATTTCTCTTTCCACATGGGACCCGGGTTCGATTCCACCCTCTGGCGACTATTTGTGTGGAGTTTGCACATCCTCCCAGCGTCCATGTGGGTTTCCTCCAGGTGCTCCGGTTTCCTCCTGGAGTCCAAAGACGTGCAGGCTAAGTGGATTTACTATGCTAAATTGCCCACAGTGGCCAGGGGTATGTAAGTTAGGTGGATTTGACATGGGAAATGCAGTGTTACAGAGAAAGGGTAGGGGGAATGGGTCTGGATGGAATGCTGTTTGGAAGGGCAGTGTGGACTTGTTGGGCTGAATGGCCTGTTTCCACACCATAGGGATTCAACGATTCTATGATAAGAGAGGATTGGAGAGTCCAAATATAGTAGAATGAAGATGGCCCAAGTATATTCGGAACTGAATGTGAGGTGTTCAGAGAACAAGTACTGAACTTTTTTTCAATGAGGCTGTGAGATGACAAGAGAAGAGCAAAGTAAACAACTGTATTCTGACACTGACATTACCTGAAATGTGAAAATGTCCAATTCCTCATGCCTCAACAAATTTGTGTTCAATAGGTTATGGGCCTGGAACACACATACTTCCTGATGTCTGAGGTCAGATAAAGTTTCAAAAGCAAAGCATTGACATTCAGTCCACATATATCACATGAAAGATAGTACTGACTGTTGCACAATGCAATTTTGTTTGGAAACATAAGATAGATAGAGCAATACACCAGCCATTCAGCGGTATTAAAACATCCGCATACAAGTGTGGGCAATCATTTTAAAAAATGCCTCATTGTGAACTGGAGCTAAGCCTTTATGCAGTAATTGGCAAATTAACTGGATTACATTGTAAGTCTCAGTTGTTCGAGAATCAATCTGTCATGAGATTTCACTTCTGTCACCTTAACACCTTCCATGTTTTCAATATTATTGGGGAATGGGACCAATTTCTTGATGGTGCTGGCACAAGTGTTGTAATAAAGAACTCCAAAACTTTTTATGACGTAAGTTAATTAAATCATTTTTGGTAATGGTTTTACTCACCATGCCCTCCCTCCTTCTTAGCTTCTCACCCCTTTTACTTTACAACATCCTTTTCTGCCCATCTCTTGTATTGAAACAATGTGGTTAACTTATGGTTGCAACCAGTGATGCCAGCACCAATTGAGCTGCTTTTGTCTCCCCAGGTTTCTGCTCAAACGTATTTGCAATTCACAGAATGAAGATCTGCCTTGAGCAACACAATTGGGCAGTTTTAAAAAAAAATTTGTACTTAATGTTACTTTAACATAGCCAAGAGTAACACCTTGGGGGGTAACATTTGATTAATGTAGGTAAAAATGAATTTATCATAAAAAGCATTTCAATTCACAGTGACAACCCACCACCGGTAACATGATTCTAAATTACCAACAAGGTACTGAGCTCATAAAAACTATATAAAACCGCTTTTGAGTTAGATCTGGATATACTAGCGAGTTCTTTAATAAATTTAAAATGAATTCCAATGTAGATACCAGGACCCTGTACCTAAAAAGTCTAACTTAATTTTTGTACCCGACTCAAAAGCCTGCAAAGTGAAACAATTTGCAGAAAACCCTCGGAAGAGGCATATCTGGTTTTACAAGTGGAACTGTTCCAATATGATATTATGAAAACCAGTGCAAACTGTCACAGAAATTCAATTTGCACAGAGCACAATTTGCGCTTAGATATCAGGGGGAATGTGCCATAGACACAATGCAAGTTAAAGTAATCTCAAGGCATACATCTTTCCACGTTATCAGCGCTGACTGACGTTTAGCCTTTAAAAGTATTGATTGTGCTTTGATTGGTGAGGGAATCCCCAGCTAATGAATCATTAAAGAATGGCAATAGTTAATTGCATACATCAGTGAAGGTTCAGGATGACTACTCTCCATCAGAATTCTGTAAGATCAATCACTTAACCCTTCTTCATTCAATACTCAGGCAACTACAGTTACATTGTATTTACAATCAGCGTTTTTTATTAGTAAAATAGTGAATGCGTCGTAATCTAGACCTTGCTGACTTTGTTCCCTTTTATACACATTATCATTCGAATAACTAAAACTAACATTAAAACAATACACCATTACCCTCTTTCACACAATACATGGTTGTCGACAAAATGGTATGTAGTGATAGGATTTGACCTTTCTGACTCTTTTAACATTGGTAATGTAAATTGTTGATTGGAATAGGGTCTATCAGATGTCACTAGTTTGCAACAAAAATTCAAGAAAGGGTGATTCTTTCACCTAATTCCAGTAACTTCTCTGAAAGAAGATTTGTTAATGTCACAGTACACCAGAGTTTTTTCAGTTTGACAAGTTAAAGCCTTTGGTTATGTAGCTGTACCACTGAATGCTGGGTATATTTTGGGACACTAGGGTGCATTGGAGCTAAGGAAAATGCCAGTGTTTCTCGATCACCACTCCCATTTCCATTTGCCCTAAAGAAAGCAAAGATTTTGCAATCTAACAGAAATATTCATCAGCAATCAGAATATGTTATTAGAGAGTATTTAGAGGCAGGATGACCTTTTTTATTAGTGGGGGAAAGAAGAGGCTGCCTCTGTCTGGCGATGCACAGAAAATGATAACTTATTGACATTTAAAGCTGCATTAATGTATAGGATATCATGTCAAATATCATCGAACCTGCATTTGGTGAATTAGAATTAGCTTTATTGTCGCATGTACTCAAATGAGTACAGTAAAAAAGTGTACAAATCACTGCTTATGGTGCCACCTTAGGTACAAAGTTCCCTAGGTACAGTTTTATTCAGCTATAGTTATTAGTAAAATGGAGAAGTAAAAATGCAGCACTGTAGATTTTAGGAACAAGTTATAAAATGGAGAAAAAACAGTTCAGAACAACAGGCTTCCAATTGAGTCCACACTGGCACCTAGCATCCAGTCTGCGCCAGGCCTTGATTCCAGATCACTCCAGGCTTCACCTAGGGGTTCACTGAGCCAGAGGATCACTCTGGAATCGCCTTGAGACCAGAGGTCCATGCTGAGGCTACCCCAGGTCAAGAGACCACCATGTACGACTAGAAGATCACCATGTTGGACAAAGACACCGCCACACTGGGCTGGGAGGACATCTTGCTAGGCTGTTATGCCAGGCCAAAATGGAGCCTGGTTGGACCTGTGCAGACACTGGGAGTTCCAAGGCCACGAGTTCTGAGGCTGGGAATTTGGAAATCATAAACAATAGTGGGGAGTGGCAGTGTTACTGGACTGGCAATCCAGAGGCTCTGAGTAATTTCCTATGGATTTGAGTTGATGTGCTACCACTGCTGTTGATGAAATGTAATTAATTAACAAATCTGCAGTTTTATAAAAAGCTGGTCTCTGTCATGCTGATCATGGGTTGAACTTTACCAGAAATCTTCTTAAGATCAATTCTGGGGACGTTTCATGGAGGTTTGATCTCTGTGAGCTGTAGCAAGCTTTCTCATGTAATTCTCCACTGCTCACCTCATAATGTATGTACTATGCTTCTGTGGTGCTGCTCTTGCCCTATTGTACTCTCACTAACAGCAGGGTATTTGCCACTGCTGGGACCTACCACGATTTCTGCTGCTGGCACCAGATTTAAAACCCATCTGTTCACCTGGTCAATTGCTTCCAGCCATCAGTAGCCCTTCATAGTTCATGTATTGAAACAGAAAAGTAAAAGAAAGGCTTCTGAGGGCGCATCGGTAACACGGGTGACACTTCATTACAAATGTATTGCTACTTTACACCATCGCCTGTCTGATTGTCTTTCATTGTAATTGCAGCTACATAGGCTACCTGTCCTTAGTAACCATACCATGCTTGAACCTTGTTTAAGAGAGTGGTACTCTTTCTCTGATGCCTGGCATAGCATAAAATCTCATCTGACTGAGGCCGCTGCCCCTGATTGACTTTGAGGGATAGTCCCAATTAATGAGTGACTAGACTCCTAACTGATTTCTGTGCACCTCCCAAGTGACTTGATCCCCTTTCTGATTCTGCAGGACTGACTGTGGCCCATTGCCTGGATTGTAATCTTATGGAACCACTGACCCAGACTGTCCCAAATACCAATTTATTGTTGACAACTGATGATACTCCCCATGAATTGATTTAAGGGCTACTCTCCTTAGACTTTCAGGGATGGCCATTTGTCTGAAGTACTCGCGTTTGGTGTGTAAGCTGCTGGTACATGATGTAGTTGTGACATCGACATAGCCATACATCAACATATGTGCTCTTTTGACTGATCATTACTGGCAAACATTACATCCGCCAGGCTATGAGTCTGCATTAAGAGGGAAGGCAAGACAAAAATACTGCAAGCCCACAAGTTCTGAATGATGTGACAATATCCTGTTAGCATCCAGTAGATGCAGACTAAATGAATGCTAAAAGAATGAGCTAAGAACCCTTAGAAGTATCCTTGTTTTAATTAATGAGGTATCTGCGTATCCCTGTTTGCAAAGTGGCCTGACAGCACCATTACAATACAACGTATCAGTGACTTCTAAAGTGCAGTCTCAAAGTACGTAACTATTCTGAGTGAGTGGACAGAGGTGCAGATGGTCATCACTATAGAGCATGCCCTGAGACGATGGAGAATGGCTAGCCAAGGTGGAGGCATGGAGAAGCAATTGGCAAATTGAAGCAGCCAGATACCTGCTCTGACTTCCTTATTCACCATCCAATTTCTCTCTGCCTCGGGGGAGAATAGCAAACTGCACATAAATGAGGAGAGGAGAGATACCTGTAACATTGAGCTGTTGATTCGTGCAAATAGACACCTCACTAGCAAAATCCTCACCTTGGCACCGAAACCTTGGGTGCAAAAATCAGACTATTTTCTTGACACCAAGAGCCTCATTTTCCTGTTGTCACTAAATTTTCCCAACTGACTCATTATTGCACACATCACTTAGAAGTTGGGAAAGTTCAGTGCCATAAAACTACTAGTTGGCAATATCTTCTGCACAGCGTATCCATTGGGGGTTTGCAGCTACAAAGTCCTGTTATTACTTGTAGAATCTTCCTGTCAAGGAAGAATTTTGTGTAAAAAGACATCGTTGCATTTTGTTTTGTTTAGAAAGGGGATGTTAAATTGCTATCCTGTGATGTTTCCTTGTCCTCCTGACAGCACAATCCCCAGGACTTTAAACTCCATTACAAAACAGAGCTACTTAATATTGAGAACTAATGATATTGTACAATCTGTAATATATGTCATGACTGCATATGTCTACTCGTGAATATTTTATGGTTATTTTCTGAATCTAAACCACAGCAGTAATGAGAAATACGTTACCGAGAGGTAAACGGTAAATACTGTCAAGGTAGACACATGAATACCCAGCAGAAGTTATTGGAGATCTGCACACTTTTTAAAATGGATGTAAGCTTCAGATGCAGGAATTACACAAACTTATCAAACAATCAGTCATAGCTAAAATTCAAACCAAAGCTTTTCCAAGGACTGGTGATAAAATTTATTTAATGTGTTTCATAAGAATTTAATCAAATAAGGAACAGCTTGCATTCATTGGGCTGAATTTAACGGTTGCAGCTGCAGTCCTGACCATTGGCCAGAAAGCCAAGAGCAATTCCATTGCAGAGATTTCCAGCAGCCCAACAGATGGCCATCAGGCAGCTATCCCTGCCTGGTATCTGGCCATCCATGCCTTTCTTGGTTGAGGCTGCAGATACACGAGCTGTTGACCCATCTAATGGCTGGCAGCCCTTTGGCACCAGTTATACCAGGTGTGGAGGCCTCTGCCAGGAGTGTACCCAGTCCTGAATAATGGTGTGTGTGTGTGTGTGTGTGTGTGTGTGTGTGTGTGTGTGGGGTAGGGGGGAGGTGAGGAGAGTCTGTTAAGGGTGTTGTATAGGTCAATGATTTTCAAAGCTTTAATGTTGAATTTGGATTAACTCAACTTAATCAGATGGTGTTTGGATGGAGACACAAGGGAATTCCACACTGGCCTTCATAGGGAGTAGATTTATTCTGCACAATTCCTGGGAGTCCTTCATAATTATCCCTGTCTACCAAAGTAAATTCTGCTTAATGCTTTCATGTGATTAACCAAGTGCCTGTTCTGTTCAGACTTATTAGTAGTCCACCTTCCGGCACAGATAATTCGACAGGCCACAGGCACAGGATAGACAAAAGAGGATTGATTCCTCCTATGTTGAAAGGGTGATTTTAGCCCTTCATACTGTCTTACACCAGACGAGACTGAGGTTCCTTTGTTTAAATATTTATGCATGCATGCATGGGAGATGCACTTAGCCAAAGCTCAAATCTTTGTTTCAAAAGCAAAGGTTTTATATCATTTTTACAGATGACAACCTTCCAATCAACTATTCCTGGAAATAGTAATTTCCAAACAAAATATTGGACTTTTACTGACATGATGTTACCCAATTGTGACTGGCATAGTTTACATGACTATATTATCCAATCATGTTCAAACTAATGCACATGCTTATATTATCCAATCATTTGTTGGATGTTCAACATGTTTACATCTCGAGCTGTTAGTATGTACTTTTATGGATACCTATAAACCTACACTGTCTTATTTTCCCTTTCAGTCCCTCCCATTGCCTTTACTGTCTATTTTCCCATTCAGTAGCAAATTACATCAAATAGCCCTAACCAATGCTGTGGTTCTGCAGACTGCCAGCAGTGGTAATCAGGGCAAACACCACAGCTGGGATGACAGTGGCGAACTTTTTGCAGGGGACAGTTCTTTCGATCACTGTGTGCTTGATCGGGAGGCACTCCGCCGAGCCCTCAAAATGTCTGTCAGCATTTTCAGGGCAGCTTGTTAACATTGAGTTTGCTACCCTTCACCCATGACTGGTAGAATGCCACCCCATCTCCTAACCTGGCCATGTTGTGCCTATCATGACATTGGGACCTCACAGGCAGTCAAGAACCCACAAACACCACATTTATTTTAGTGATAGTTGATTGAGGAATAAATATGGTCCTTGCTTCTCTTCACATGCCTTGGGATTATTTTCATCTATCTGAGAAGTAGGTAGTGTCTTGGTTTAACTTCTCATCCTAAAGGCAGCATCTCTGACAGCACAGCTGATTCTCACTAGTGTACAGGGACATCAGTATAGAATGTGTGCACAACTCTCTGTAATGAGACTTGAACCCACAAGTTTCTGATTCAGAATATCAACTGATCCCTGCTGAGTCAGATCTAACGCCTGCACACCATGATTAATCAGAAACATACAGTGATACTTTACGTGTGTTTTGGTAAATCTCACCTGTTCTACATTTGTTTCTTTCTGTTGTTTTTGATTGAATCCACAGATGATATTTTTATGAGCAGTTTTGTTTTTAACTGTATGCACATAATCCCTCCACCATTCACCTCCCCGTTTCCTGTCCAATGTAGCAGCCCCCCAGCTACCTCACATTGCTACAGGGTTTAAAGGGCCAGATGGCATCAATAAAGTCAGCCATAATCTAATGCGTATGCAGAGAAGTCTGAAAATGCATAGAGGAGGAACAAGTTCAGATATGGTCAGAGGCCCGAAGTTTCTGTTGCCACAATTGGATCCAGATATCAGCCATTAATGTCAAGGAGAAATCAATTCCCGGGGATGAAGGAAACCCAACCAAGTAAGAAAAGGCAGTCAGTACCACCTTCATCAGCTCACCATTACAGTGCCAAACAAGGTTTAGTGACCTCACAACATGGGTGCAGAGATAAGCACCTGGGAACAAACAAGCATTTACATGACCCTTTTCATGATCTCTGGCTGTTCTGAAGTCTCTTATTACCAATGTATTTGTTTTTGAAGGGCTATCATTGCTGTGATATAGGAAATATAACACAGGGCAATGTCCTGCTAGCAGCAATGTGATAATGCCTGCATAATCCATTTCAGCAATGTTGGTTGAGGGATAAACATTAGCCAGGATGCTGTGGATATGTCCTCTCCTGGTCTTAAAAACAGTGTTCAGGGATCTTTTATATCAGTCCCAGCTGTGGGAGGATGGTTGGAAGTTTGTTTTAAAATCCAGCTAAAAAATAGCACTTCTAAAAGTGCAAAGCTGGAATGTCAGCCTTGATTTTGTGCTTGTTTCTGGAGTGAAGATAAATTCAGAAGCTTCTCGCTCAGAGCCAAAAGTGCTACCCACTCAACTGCAGCTACCACCCAAACATTTATTGAAATTTTGTTAGAGTGAGACCTACCTCCATGCTTACTTGTTAACTCACAAATCGATAACATCCATTAGCATTCACGAATTATGCTTTTCTATCACAGTTATGTCAATGCTTCATCTCAATGCCTGGGATGAAAGGTACCAAGCAATATTCCCTTGCTCCTTCTGTCCCAATGTATTGACTTCCGGTTCCAGAAGCCACTGGTGTGAATAGACTGTCAGGAAGAAAAATTACAGGGAACATAGGTACCGAGTACTTTTCTAACTCCGAGTCTTCTATCTTTGTCGTTCTGTGGGGGTTAGGGCAAGCATGAGGTAAATTTTTTTGCCCCTCTACTTCTTGCTGCTTCCAAGTGAGAAACACCTGGCATCAGAAATATAATTCTGTCTGCTGTTATAAGTGGGCAGTCGACCACTTGCTGATTCTGAGCTTCCATGAATAAGGCCTCTTGAAAAGGCCTGTCCTTTTAATTGATTAAACTTCTCCAAAGAATGCTAGTCTCCTGACAATACCACATTTATAGTGACATTGATTCCCAGGCGTGAGAAAGTGGATGAATGAAATAAAAGTACGACAAGCAAGAGTTTCACCCATTCACTGGCATTTCGAAGATCTGAGTAGGCTTTGACAGATGAATGACATTTTCAGGGTTTCTAATGTATGAACAGAGAATGATGCAAGAACAATTTGAGGGACTGTAATTCACAAGCCATTCACCTCCAGTGCTTGATAATAACTTACCTGTTATAAATGCTGTGTTACCCAACCTTCAGTCAGCTGTTCCTTTGAGTTTCAATTGATACACAGGAAACCACCATGGAATTGTGGGACAGTCAAAGCTTAGAGTGAGGCCATCATGTCTATGTTAGCTATTTGCAAGATCAACTTTGTAAATCCCCTCTTAGACCTTTTCCTTGTAACTCTTTAATTCTTTCCTATTCAGATAATTATCAGCCATTGTATCGACCTCCATCACATTCTCGAGGCACCTCTTTCTAGATGTTAACCACTAATTCTGCAACAAGGTTCTTCCTCATATTGCTATTCCTCAGTTGCCAATCCTCTTACACCAATGTTCTTAGGTTGTTGGGCCTTCTGCCAATGAGAACAGTTTCTCACTTAACTACTTAGACCAGACCCATCACCATTACTGTCTGTGGGAGATTGCAGTGTACAAGTTGGCAGCAGTGAGACCCATAATACTACGATGATAACATTTCAAAAGTACTTCATTGGCAAAAGCACTTTGGAAGCTGTTCTGTAGTTGTAAAAGGCAATATTATAAATACATTCTTTCAAAAAATCAAACAGTTCTATAATTTGTTCGGATTTGAATTTGAGACCTGTTGTAAGCCTCCACTGTTCCAGTGCAATGCCAAGGAAGTTTGTTTTCTGCAAGTTGGCTGCAACATTCCCTACATTACAGCATTGACTCCATTTCAAAAAGCACTTTGCTGGGGCTCTAAGGCATTTCCACAGAATCACAGAATTCTTACTATGCAGAAGGAAGCCATGCAGCCCCATCGTGCCGACATTTAGAAAATCCTGGGGTTATGCAAGTAAAGTTTTTTTTTGTCCCAACATGTTCAGAGTAATTACAGTATTGTTCTTGATTTTCTTTTGGATGGAACAGAAGGAGTTGTATTTTCAGCCTGATACCAGAATATACCTAACTGAGGAGCAATGACGACCCAGGGCAATAATAGGTTTTTCCTGTTGATTTCAAGAATTCAAAATCTTGCATATTGGCTTTCCATCAGGTGAACTAACTAGGTCGATATCAACTTATTATTATGGTAATCAGAGATGAATTTCATATTCAAATATATTCAACCATCATAAAAATGACCTAACACACTGGTTAAGTTGTAGATTCTATTTTGTGCACACTAATGTACTCTGATTGCATTTTGTATTCAGGAAATACAATGTGAGCTGAGTTAATAAGTACCATGTGACTTAACACAGGAATCCTTTGAGGGAAAATTTATATTTCACTCATGCTTAAGCATTCCTGTGAATGTTCTACACACAGTGGGGCGGATCTTGGTTTTGTGCATCTGTGTACAATAGGCCTGAGTGATTCCACACATGACTTTTCTCCTGAGTTTTATTTCCATGTTTTGTTTCCATTGAAGTCAAGATCAGTTCTGTGGGTAATCATGGCAGTCATTCTTTTTGCACAGTTTCCAGACAAATTCCAGTCAGATGAAGTTAACTTTACTTATGAAGGTGAGAGGGGAACTCAGGTGGGAAGTTGGGCAGGCTCCCTGCCGGTGGACCAATTAATGGCCAGTTAAGCTCTTTTGGACAAGTGGAGGATGCATCTTGCTCAAGCCCCAGGCCAATTGGATCCTTCCTCCGCCCCCTCCAACGTTATTGTCCCTCCTGGGCTTTCATACCCTCCGTGCCCTGTTTATGCTTGCCCCCGTTTCCCCTCACTAGGGCCTGTCAAGCTGGCTCCTCCAGTCTGGGCCTCATTGGCATTTCTTTCTTGCATACTATTGCAGGGGCTGCTACTCACCATTTGCAGCTCCTGAACGCAGATTTTCCTCCCTAATGGGGGCCGAAAGGTCTGTCACAAGCTAATGACTGGCCTGATAGCCTATTAAACGGTTATTGCTTACCTTTTGAGTTGGGGGAAATGGCACAGGTTGTTAGGGAGAACCTTTAGCCTGGGAGGTTGGGACCCCAGTGACAGTGTAAAATTTTCCTTTTTACAGTGAAACACAGGACACAATGTTGTTGAGTCATCAAAAAGCTAGCAAGGGAGCTGCATTGTCTTTTCTTGTGAAGGCCCTCCATAAACACAGACCGATGAGGCAATGGCCAAGCTAGCAATGGGTTTACTCCCGAGTCAAGACACCAGAGACAGAATTCTCATCTATCAAGACCTGCTGGCCAATCAGAGGCCAGCAGCTCTCATGCCCAGAAGTGCCTCTGGGGACGCAATAGTGACTGTATGAAAAACGCTATCAAAATCCAAGGAACCATCGAGTAACCTAGATCACAGTTAGGTCATATGGCCGAGGTGGGGTGCAAGTGTGCAGGGTTAGGGTGATGGAGAATGGGGTTTACCTGGTTTGATAGCAAGGGAAGGAGGCTCACTGTCAGCAATGTCCAGTCCTTCAGTCAGGAACTGAGGGCCTTTGATCAAAGTTACCACCTCAACATCACAGCTCAGCTCCCCAACCCCAAAGGTAACAAACCAACCTCAGAGCAATATGGTCCTTAGGTAGTTACTAATTAGACACTTAGGGACAGAGAGGGTGGAGAGGACAAATTAAAGTTAATTCTGGAGGCAGGCTTAGGAATCCCACCTGATTTTAGGTTCATCCCACCTCCAAGGTAGCCACCAGCAACTACCGAAGATTCCACCCATTCATTCTGTTTCTCCCCACAGATACTGTCTCACCAGCTGAGTATTTAAAGCATTTTCTGCTTTTATGTCATATTCCTAACATTAACAATATCTTGCTTTTATAAAGTTAGCCCATAGAAAACCTGGTAGCAAATTGAAACAGAGCAAGGTCCCACCAGCAGGCATGTGATAATGATGAATTAATCTGTTTTAGTGATGTGAATTAAGGGCTGATTATTGGCCAGACCAAATCAAACTAGGACCTGGTATGCTGCATTAAAACCAAATGTAAAGTGCTCTTGTACACCTTTGTTTGGGGCATAACCTCTGCTCACCTCAAACAAAACCCTCAACGTTAGAGATGGCAAGATAAGGAGCAGAGACTTCTGGAACTGGGGTTTCACCCTTGGAAACAGTAATTAAGGAATCAGCAGCTGCCATCTCCGAGAAGAACAAACCATACAGATCTCTCAAGAATGACTTGGGCCTAGACTTCCCCAAATATTCATTGCAAAAGCAGAATTATTTTGACCTTATCACAAAGGGAACCAGTAGCCTCAATCGAGACGGAACGTTTGAATTTCTGGACCTAGCAGATGTTTAATGCTTAATGCCATGAGAACAGATGTGTTTCCTAGATAAAGCAATGTAATTATCAAACTTCTCTTTGACCTTTCAGCAGGGCCATTGCAGGCCTTCCCAGCTGGGCACTTACTGACTTTAGATTCTATGCAGCTGGAACATCCTCAATCAAGATCACCAAAATGAACATTTATCTAGCTTCCCTTTCTTTTTGGGATCTTATTTGCCTAGATAACAAAAGCAATCATTGGGTATGGTGTACTTTGTAAAGTCCTAAACATATGCAAGGTATTGTGGTAATGTAACTTGTTCCATCCGAATGTTTGCCACAATGGGTCCCAGCAGCCAGTTTGGCAAGGAACCGTTATCCAGCATTTCTGTGTTTGACGGCAGTTCAGTGATGCCTTTTGGGAGCTGCACCTGGTTATGATGCCCCGTGCTATCACATAGCAGGCCAAGATCACTGAACCTATTCTTAAAGGATGCCCGCAGTGGACAAGGTAGAGTGTTAGTGCACCTGGAGCCATAACCCCACAACAAAATCAATTAGCTAAGGTGGCATAAAAGGGAAGAAAGTTTCAACGAAATCATGTGCAGTGTTGTCCTCCATAAATCAAACCAGCAAATGAAAAGGCACCTTCGAAAAGAAGCTAATGTTAACCCTTTAGTTTTGATGTCAAAACCTTTACTTGTGATTCATTTCATGCTGTATTGCATTATGACAAATTGTCTTTCATCTTCTCTGTCAACCTCTCATGGACTGTACCCCATCCATCTAACCAAAGAAGGAAAGCTCAAACATTTCTGCATGCAGAACAGAATGGATTGTTCAAACCTGACCTTGGTATTGTACTGTATTTAGTTGCAGGCCATTTCATTCATTATTTATGTCTCAATCAGTTGAAATATGCAAACTATTATCACAGATCCCTGCATCTGTGCCTGGTAACAGTTGTCCACTGGAGGCTAATGCCAAAGTTATTCCTCAATATCAGATACAAAGGATGGATGAATCCTTCAGTGGGCAATCAGATGCCCATTTCTGATTTCCTTTTCAAAACTAGCTTGTAACCCCTGTCAATCCAATTGATGTCTGCTTTGTGCCGACATCACAGTTAAAATTTTGTCGGTGCAGTAGAATTAGTGCACCACAGCATTATCCCCATCACCTGCCCTCCGTCACTGTATAACCTTAGTCAGTCAATGATCAAAGTCAATGTTGAAAAGCAATTTAAAGGAACTAAGGAAGGACTCCCAGTGTCCTTGGATGAGTTGTTAATGTAGTGAGAGGGCACCTGATTTAGAATAAATACACTTCAAACAGAGTATTTGTTCATTGTTACGGGGTGATTAATTTTTTGTTTATTCAATGTTTTTATTGAGCTTTGTACACGGAGAAGATTACCTTTGGGACAATTCACTGAACAAAATGGAGATAAATCAGGCTACAACATGTACAGGAAATGTAATGTTGCACAAAAATATTGATTTTTGATGCCCACTTGGCTTTCTTCAGTTATCTGTTCCCATTTTCCTTTGCCCTGCATGATGCACTGAGATATAATCTTTTGTTACCATCGTTCATAGCAGAAAGAACAATCGATCATATTTGGAAACACAAAGCACAATTAATTTTCAGGACTTCATTGCTGGAATTTTAGCAGGCGATTTATTTGTGCATGTGAGAAGCCATGAGATTTTACATTCCAAGTATCTTTTCCATAATCACCTCAACATGAGTTGAAAAGTATTACATCACTGACTGAAGTCACTTCATGGCAAAAGACAGCTCTTCAGAAAACTTAGTTATAGTCTTTTCCTATCTCCACCAGACAAGAAGTGGCTGGCACATTCCCAAATTTGTATTGGCAAATATTTTGAGGACACAAAATTTCTAGGAAGCACTTTAAAGAGATGGCAGAATAAGGAAAGGCCATGCGTATAATTGAATGGAGATTCTGATCTGGGCAGTTAATGTCAGATCTTTGAAACTTCAACCTCAGTTGTTTATAAAATATATGTCCCCTGATTTTACCATTTGGCAAAAACCGGTACTGTGTTTTACCCCGTTCAGTGCCAGGAAATAAAAATGATCCTCTCTTGTGAACTTTTTCAAGATTGAGATGATACTCAGGTTGAAAGGGTTAAGTCACGAGGCCAGATTGTGTAAACTTAGCTTGTATGGTCTTGAATGTAGATATTAAGTAGTAATCTGTTTGATGTATTTGAAATAGTAAGATGAATAGAAAGCTTAAATACAAGTTAATTAATGTCACTAAATCAAAAAGGGGACTAAGTAGAATTAAATCAGAAAGTAGTTTTTCTCAAAGAAGAGCCAGAAGAACTCTGGATTTCTTCTTGTCAAGACATTGTGAATTTTGGGACAGTTTCAAGACTGCAATCAATAGATTTTTGTTGGGCATAGAGATGGAGATGTTTATACCCAACATATGTCTCGTGAAGTGTCATTTGACTCGAAACATTAGCTTGCTGTCTCCACGGATGCTGCCTGACCCGTTGTGATTTCCAGCACTTTTTTGTTTTCGGTATGTCTCATACATACTGCATATACCATGTGGAATAACATAGTTCCCATGTGGAGATATGGGGTATGGCTGTAAGACAAGTAAGTAGAGCCAAGGTGCAGATCAGCCTTGGTCTGACCTAATATTAGGAAGGCTTAAGGGGCTTAATTGCTTACTCGTCATCCAATGTTCTTAAAAGTTTAATTTTCATGAATCCTACTGTTCTGCAAGTGCAGGCTCTAGCCCCTTCAAGTTGGTTTGTGCTTAGCTTGTTTCTTCCCTGCTTGAGTATGCTCAACCTGCAATAACTTTCAGAGATTACCTTTCATGTTTTATGAATTTTCATTCTTAGAAGTAAGTCAACTGTGTTTTCGTATCCAGCATCCAAGTGCTTCATTATATTTTTCTGAAAAGTTGTTGAGATGCTTGGGTAAGAATCTTGTTGAAACATTTTCTCAGCTTCCACCATGTAAGGCCTCTGAAGAATTTTATATAATTCACATAGATCGCCTTGCATTCTTCTAAACTTCAGGGAATGCAGGTCCCGTCTACATAGTCTCTCCTCATCGGATAATCTTTTCATCCCGGGGAAACATTCCAGTGAACAATCGTTCTACTTATTTGAGGGCCAGTATATCCTTCCTTCAGTAAATTAACCAAAATCAAATGCCAAACTTTAGGCAGGGTTTCATCAATATCCAATTAATGGTTGGACAATTATAGTCCAATCCCTAAACTAATATGCCTTCATTCTGCGATAACAAGGTGTCGAGCTGGATGAACGCAGCAGGCCAAGCAGCATCAGAGGAGCAGGAAAGCTGACGTTTCGAGCCTAGACCCTTCTTCAGAAATGGGTGAGGGGAAGGGGGTTCTGAAATAAATAGGGAGAGTGGGGGAGACGGATAGAAAATGGATAGAGGAGAAGATAAGCGGAGAGGAGACAGACAGGTCAAAGAGGCAGGGATGAAGCCAGTAAAGGTGAGTGTAGGTGCGGAGGTAGGGAGGGAATAGGTCTGCTTACTGCTGCTGAATGATAACTTTCTGTGATATCTGTACAAGGGCAATCAGGCTCCTTGGAATGCAAATATTTCCTCTCTCTCACCATTGAAAAGTATTCTGCTTTATAATTTTTCCTGCCAAACTGGATGGCTTCAAACTTTGCCACATATTACGTTGGCCACCTGGTTCTTTCCCATTTCTCCTTCTGCGCCTATGCATCTTCCTTTGCACTTATTTCTAACCAAACTGCGTGCAGTCAGCAAAGGTACCCAACTTATACAGGAATGGTAGTGTAGGAATTTCACTGAACTGTTGATCAAGAGGTCCACGCTTAGACTAATACTCCAGAAACACAAGTTCCAATTAACGGTCATTTAAGAGCCTTTTCACCTCCTGACAGTCCTCGTGGTGTAATGGCTGCAGTCCCAGTAGTGGTCACCACTGCTGGGACTGCAGAGCAGCCTACCCTCTGAGCAGGGGCACATCCCCCTAATCAGGGGCAAAAGCCACAATATGAGCCACTTAATAGCCTAACGGCTGTAATTGTCAGATTTTCATTTCCCAGCATTACAGATGTGGGCTCAGCTCCCAAGTACCATCTTGGTCAGCAAAAAAAAATTCCAGCCATTAGATTTTTGCCTCAAAGAGATTGGGAAGGAATATTCAAACTGAATATTACACTTTACAATCTGGATGAAGGAACCATGGCCGTTGTTGCAAAGTTTGCAGATGACACATATGTGGAGGGACCAGTAGTGTTGAGCAAGTGGGGAGGCTACAGAAGGACTTCGACAGGTTAGGAAAGTTTTTAAGGAAGTGACAGATGGTATACAATGTGGGAAAGAGTGAGATTTTATGCAATTTGGTAGGAAAAATGGAGGCGTAGGCTATTTTCTAAATGGTGAAGGGCTTTGTATATCTGAAGCACAAAGGGACGAAGGAGTCTTAGTTCAGGATTCTGTTAAGCTTAACATGCAAGTTGGCAATTAGGAAGGCAAATGCAATGCCTGCATTCATTTGGAGAGTGTTGGAATACAAAAGCAGGGATATACGACTGAGGCTGTATAAGGCTCTGGTTAGACTGCATTTGGGATATTGTGAGCAGGCTTTGGCCCCATATCCAAGGAGGAATGTGCTGGCATTGGAGGGGGTCCAGAGGAGGGTTTATAGGAATAATCCTGGGAATGAAGGGCTTGTCATTATAAAGAGTGGTTAGGACTCTGGGTCTATACATAAGTTTGGAAGGGTAAGGGAAGGATGTCATTCAAACTTACAAAATGCTGAGAGGACAGGATAGAGTGTCTGTGGAGAAGATGTTTCCACTAGTAGGAGAGACTAGGACCCCAGGGCACAGCCTCAGAGTGAGAGTGCAACCCTTTAGAACTGAGATGAGGACGAATTTCTTCAGCCAGAGGGTGTGAATCTGTGAAACATATAAGCCATGATCGAAGGGTGGAATGGATTTGATAGGCCGAATGGACCTTTTCAGCTTTGTTTTTTATCGTTTTACGAAGATTGAAAATGTCAAAAACAGTGATGCAGCCACTTTGCATCATACCTTAATATGGTACACCATGTCATAAAATCCTCAAATCAATCCTTCAACTATATTGATGTTAACAGAGAAAGAGTATCATAGCTTTCACGACGTCAGCTGGTTGCAAATTTCTTCACAGCAATGAGGTATATTTGAAGTGTGATTACAGTAATAACATAGGACATGCAGCAGCCAATTGTGCGCGCAGCAAGTTCCCTTAAACAGCAATGTGAAAATGACTAGATAATCTGCTTTTGTGGAATTGGTTGAAGGATAAATATTGGCCTGGATACCTAGGGAAAAATACCTGCTGCTGGTTGAAATAATGCAGTGGGATCTTTTATGTCCAGCTGAGAAGGCTGTAAGGGCCTTTATTTAAAGTCTCACCCAAATAACAACTACCTCAGAGAGGTAACCTTAACTAAACACTCAGGTGTCTGGCATGAACCCATCAGATGGAATCTAATAGGGGTCGGAGATAAAAGGTACTGCAGATGCTGGAGAATCCGAAATAACAAGGCGTGGGGCTGGATGAACACAGCAGGCCAAGCAGCATCATAGGAGCAGGAAAACTTGACGTTTCGGGCCTAGACCCTTCATCAGAAATGAAGTCCATCAGAAATGAAATCCATTTCTGATGAAGGGTCTAGGCC
>JAHRHZ010000029.1:11915173-11936144 GCA_024137785.1 Ginglymostoma cirratum
GTCTAGGCCCGAAACGTCAAGTTTTCCTGCTCCTATGATGCTGCTTGGCCTGCTGTGTTCATCCAGCCCCACGCCTTGTTATCTCTAATAGGGGTCGGATTGTTTGGACTGTGGTGAGATGTGTGGCAGGATCAGATGAGAAGCCTAGCAAGGCCCACCTTGATGTCAAGTGAGATACTCACCTTAAGAATATGGTTCTTCCTAACTTCACCATTTGCAGCAGTATTTCTCCTACCGCAAGAGAAATCCTGGGAGTGCCCATCTTTCCAATTCTTTAGGCAGTCATCCAGAACGGTAACGCAGGACCTCATTCCCTCTGTGGACATGCTAAAGTCCACCCTTTCACCTGCTACAGACCTTTAAATCTTGATCTCAGTTAGAGACATGTCCTTGGAACTTGGCCAGCAAGTCCTGATGAGGTTGATGTCAGAAATCCTGATGGGTTTAACCGTTGTAAGGCCTGACCTTCACATGCCAGTTATTTCTCAAGCATTTGTTGAAATAATGAGGATGAAGTGACCGGGTTTTCCTCCCAAGAATTCAGCTTTGCCAAATGGAGTAAATACTTAAAAACTCAAACTCTGAGTTCTTAATGCCGTGTTCTTAATATCACTGGATCAGTAATCACAGAAAATCCAGGCTAAAGTTCTGGGGACATGGATTTGAATCGTTGAATACTATATGGTGAAATTTGAGCTCTATTTTTAAAAGTTGGAATATAAAGAAAGCCTAAAGGTGACCACGTAACCATTGTCGACTGTCGTGAAAACACATCTCGTTCACTAAAGCCTCTCAGACAAAAAAAAATCTGCAATCTTTACCTACCTTGGCTCCAGATCCCCAACAATGCTGTTGACTCCTAACAGCCCTCTGGACAATTAGGGATGGGTAATAAATGCTGGCCTAACCTATTGTATCTACACCCCATTAAGAAATATCAAAAAGCTTGACTCCTACTGCCCTTCTCCCACTTTAACTGAGGTCAGTAAGGCTAAGCAATGTCTGCAGTCTCAGGAGATACATCAGTAAGTATAATGGTCTTTTGTCAGAGGATCAGGATCTTGGTTTTATGAACACTTTTGTAGTGAACTCATAGATGGAAGGAAGTACGAAGGGCCTGGATTTGTGAGGAAATTGTCTTTATTAGACTGTTAGTGGACAGATGGACCAAATGAACACTTACATCCAAGCTATAGACTTCCTCACAAAATGTCTATTCCCCCCCCCCTCCCAATCTCCACTTCCCAGTTGTGCAATGTTCAACCTCTGTCTCACCACCCACATTCCTCCCAACCATGTGTGATGTTCAGTCCCACCAGTGATGTCCAGTATACCCAGTGATATCAGATTCCTCCAACCCCAGCCCGTCTTATAACTCCCCAAAATGTCAGACTTACGCAACCTTTGTTGTCCAGCTGCTCTGCCACCTGGTTGTTAGTCCACCTGACTGTTATGTGGAAAACCTTTGGGAATGTTTAGGAGTTGTACCAATGTTAATTCCTGATGGACATGTGGGAAATGTTGAATTTCCATCTGGAAGTTTTCCTCCCTTCCAGATCCTCATTAAAGAGCAAGGCATTTTGTGTGTAGCACTTCAGTGAAAATACCTTTTCCTAATAGCACTTAGCTGTTTGGGAATAAATACAGTGTTGATGTTGAGGTTGATGTCAAAGGCTACCTAACATGGTAGTCACCACTTAGAAAGCTATGGATTTCATGGTCTTTTCTGCTGAAGCCGTGAAGAAAATGTCATAAACACAATGGAGTCTTTTGGGATATTTTCTCAAGAATTCACTAACACTTAATGAAGTTTATTCTGAGGAATTCACATAAAATAAGTGGTAATCCACCTCACTGGCACCTTTTAGAGTTGAAATCAAACCTCAAAAATTATAAGCAAAAACAGAAATTGCTGGAAAAGTTCAGCAGGTCTGGCAGCATCCGTAGCGAGATATCAGAGTTGATGTTTTGGGTCCACTGACCCTTCCTCAGAACTGATGGTTGCGAGAAAAATGTTGGTTTATATGCAGACGATAAGGTGGGTGGAGGGGATCAGGACTAAACAATAGGTGGAGATAGAGCCCAAAGAGTGAGAACAGTTGGACAGACAAAGGAGTGGAAGTCACATTGGCAGCTCCACAATTCTTGTGCCCAACCAGCCCCTGCATGCCATATAGAGTCATACAGCAGGGAAACAGACCCTTCAGTCCAACTTGTCCATGCTGACCAAGTTTCTCAAACTAAATTAGTCCCATCTGCCTGCATTTGGCCCAAATGCTTCCAAACCTTTCCCATTCATGTATCTGTCCAAATGTCTCTTAAATGTTGTAACTGTACCTACATCTACCACTTTATCTGGCAGTTCATTTCACATATGAATCACCCTCAGTGTGAAAATGTTGCGCCAAAGATCCCTCTCAAATCTTTCTCCTCTCACCTTAAAATTATGCCCCTAGTTTTATGTCTGCATGTTTCTGTTCAGTGCCTAAGCACGATCAAAACATGATAATCATCAATTGGACTAATCATTGCAGGCTAAATGAAAACAGTCAAACATGCATTTCTTTCAACACAGCGTCCATTGAGCATCAGCCTTTGTTCAGAATAACCCGCAGTGTTTTCTGCCTGAGGGTCAGAAGTTGATTCGGTGCCACCTCACTGAAATTAAAACCAAAGAAGTCTTGAGCTCCATGAATCTTCTGGTTTGACTTTGAAGCCTGAAATTTTCCCCTCTGCAACCTGTGAGCAAACAATTGGAAGAATTAACACACATCAATGTGACTCTAATTGAAAAGTCAAATACCAGTCAATAATATTCTGGTTTGGTGAAGGTTTATCCATTGTTGACATATTCAATTACAGATTGTGTCAAGTGACTTGTCATTGACAAGTGAAGAATGAGGCACTCAAGCAGGTTTTGTTTGGTTAAGGAATCATCAAGATTTAATGGGGAAAAACAAAGTAATTTTTAGGAACAAATATTTGTACATATCTTCAATATGTTGCATGTCATTGTTACTGAGTAAATTAACTTATTTTTTCAAAATGTAAGCTGTTAGAACAGATTAGTTCTGACCTAGATTCTGATTTGGCTTGGAGTTGAGGTTGAGGAATCGTATGTCCAATTATCCTGTTGAATGACCAATGAAATGACTAAATGCAGAATCTTATAGGGAATTGAATGACATTGGTTATGGCCAGAAATCTAGAAAAATCAAGTACAAAATCAGGCAAGGCCTTTCTCAAACAAAGTTCCAGATGTTGCTATGAGATTCTCGCCAGATCATGAGCTGCATATTAATAGATTATTGAGGCTCTTCTTGCTCCTGGTTCTTTGGACACGTGGGTGTTTTTCCTGGCAGTGGACTATCATTAAAGTTATTTACATACCTGGTGTTTTTACTGTGTCTTGCACCTACGCACACATAGGTGCTGGAGAAAATAAGCAGTACTGCTGTATGGCAGTAAGAAAAAAATAATTAACCGATTATTGATTGTCATCAGCCTCATTAATTGTAAATCTTGCCTTGTTAATATGCAGCTTCCTATAGGTATTTCTCCTTTAACACAATAGTTGCGTTCTTGTGCGACCTCGTACTATAGAAAATCACATTAAAGGGAAATTGCTATAGAAAATCACTATACTGTACAGTAGAAAGTTTGTGTAATCCAAACAGCGTCTACTATTCATCAATTGCATTAGAGCCAATTTGCATTAATGAAACACGCACTATAATAGAAATACCTGTATCTGTACCACCCACTGCAAAGGAGTTCGATGTCGACAGTTCCCAACAGGAAAGTCAGAACGAGAATCTGGCAACTTCATCTTGCTGCTTGCTTCTCCAGTCCACCATCTTGGACACCTGGCAACAACATCTCGGGGCACACTTCAGGACACCAGATGCACTCATCTCCCATCCACAGCCACTGGTGTCTCTCATGAGCATCAGGACACCTTTTTAATTTACTTACTGGATGCTTCTGTACTTTAACAGTTTACTCCAGGATGCATGGCAATGATCATTGCAATGCTACTGCAAGGACACTTTATGCAGGCTGTATCTCAGACCCACTTCTCTTGCTCAATTAGCACTCACTCGCCTTGAAGCTCTGTAGGTGCTTACAGCATCTCTACCTTACCGTGCCTTTTAATGCTCTGCCACTTAGCCAGAGCTGAAAGGTTCACAGTGTCTCTAATTTGCTTTGCTGCTTAGCCACAGAATCAAACCCAGTACACTTGTCATGATTGTCGACAGCCTTCAGTCAGTGGTCTATGGCAATTTAATGATGGGATCAATCATGCACCAGTATGCAATGAAATCTCTGATTAGTTCACAGCAGATATTGGCTCCTCTGCAAACCACAAAGTCAAAAGGTTACAACTTCTTTCCCTTATTAGGTTTGATGTAAAATTTGTTTGGTATTGCGCCCGTCATGTGCTTTAATGCATTTTAATAAACCAAACGTGCTGTATAAATGCAGGTCATTGGGTGTGGGGACAGTTTTTGGAAAAGGAAATTTCATTGTCTGATTGGACGGTTTATAACTCTTGTGAGGAAGAATTACCAAAAGTGGAGATGACAAATTGCAAAGCCAGTATGAGAAATAAAAACTCACAACTGTGTTAAAACCATTACTAACCAACAATAAAATGGGGCAGAAATAGTTCTGTCAAGTAAAAAAAAGCTGATCAGTGTCCTTAATACAGGTCTGTAAATTCAGCATGCAGATATGATTGTGTGACATTACAAGTTGCTGGTGGTGACAAGGTTCAACTCATTGGGTCAAAAAATGATAAGAATTAAGCAGTAGTCATTTTGTAATCAGGTTTAAGGGCGACAGAGGTTTGATTACAGCTTCAGGATTCCTTCCACTGTTTATGTAGTGCAATAGGTTGCCTAACAACTATCAAATACATAAAGTATAGACCAGTCAAAGGGAAAGTGGTAGACAGTAAATACATTGCATTAACAAGAATCTGTGCTGTTGCATTGCATTTAAGTAATATTAGAAGTTCTTCTTGAAGAATGCACTTTTTGTGTTGCTGTAATACATTTATTTATGTACTTATGTTATTTCCATCCAACATTTCTTGTATCTGCATGTGCTGCCTTTGATCTATTTCTGTTGTATTTTCAAACATGTTTACCTTTCCACCTTTCATCTTTGCAGCATTTCAAAACATTTCCCAAGTCCAAACCACATCCATCCATTCCTCCTGTTGCCATTACTCCCAACCCTTTTATTCCCAGTGTGCCTCTACATTGTTTTTAAATTACTTTTCACATTCCTAGGACATGTCAAAGTTCTCCAAGTGTGGTGGCCTTGACTCATCACCTTCTCAGGGATGTGCTATGAATACCAGCGTTAACAGCATCACCCACATCCCTGCAGACAGTGATTAAACATAGACAAATATGAGGCTAACACCTGTCTCAACTCTATTTGCTGTTTATCTCCGTTGATTTTCTTGGGGATCTGGGGTGAGCACAGATGGCAAGTTGCATGGTAATTTACTGTGCCATGTTTCCACTCCACCTAAGTATCTCTGAAAATGACCTGCAGTTAAGTGCCATCCTCATGGTTCCAAACCTGCAGACCACCATTCCGTTGTTCCATAATCCAGCAACCCCTTTCACTGCACCCGCTGTTCCCCAACAGGAACCTTCCCCTGCCTCCATTTTTCCAAGGACCCCTCCCAGTCATCTTATGCTGTAAAAAGTACCTATTACCTGCTTCAACAAGATCTGTAATTCACTTTACAGTGCTCCCAAATGTCAGTACCTCCTCCAAATGTTGCTGAATGCCACTTCCTATAGATTAGACTCACTTCTCAGTCTTACCATTGCAAATCCTGACATAGTTTTCCCAAGCTTCAGCATCTTCTGCAGCCTGGCAGCATTTTCATTTGCAATTTCCTCAATTCCTAACATCCACCTGTTCCATAATACTGTTACAATAACTTGGATGTGACTACGAAAGGTAAAATTAGTAAGTCTGCAGGTGACGTGGAAATTGGGGGTGTTATTGATAGTGAGGTCTCGGACTACAATCAGATATTGATCAGCTAGTACATTGGGCAGATGAAATCCAATCCTGATGAGTGTGAGGTGTTGCACTTTGGGTGGTCTAGTAAGGGGAGGATTTACACAATGAATGGTACACAGAGAGTACTGAGGATCATAAGGACATTTGTGTACAAATCCTTAGATCTTTGAAGATGTTGCACAGGTAGGTAGGGTGATGAAGAAGGTATATGAGTTGCTTACCTTAATTAGCCAAGTGTAGAATATGGAAGCATGGATGACTGTTTGTAACTTCATAAAACATTGCTTAAGCCACAGTTGGAATATTGTGTGGAGTTCGTGTTGCCACACTATCGGAAGGATATGATTGCACTGGAGAGGATTTAAAGGAAATTCACCAGGATATTGCCGGGGATCGAGACTGGACAAGCTGGAATTGTTTTTCTTGGAACGCAGGAGGCTGAGGAGGATCTACAAGGGAGGTTAACAAAATTATGAGAGGTAAAAAGAGGGTAAATCATGAGAATCTTTTTCCCATGGCAGACTTAGCTGAGACCAGAGGGCATAGTTTAAGATAAGAAGTAAGCGTTTTAGACAGGATCTCAGGAAACAATTTTTCATCCAGAGGGTGGTAGAAATGTAAACATGCTGTCTGACAGGGTGGTGAAGGCAGATACTCTGGCAATATTTAAGAAACATCGGGATGAACACTTAAAATGCCAGGACATAGTAGGCTGTGGACCAAGTGTAGGTTTGTGTTTGTTGGTCAGCATAGACATGGTGAGCCAAAGGGCTTGTTTCTATGCTGTATGACTTTGACATGTTGTACCTATAACCTGAAGCATCTTTCCCCTATTTCCTTTGAAACCCTGGGCATTTAACAAAATAATGACTTTAAATTGACTATATCAAAGAGACACTTAATGAACTCTGTGTTTATGTGCACATGTGTATAAATTGTGAATCAATCGAAACCACCGATTCACAATTTATACACAGGGGTGTATAAACACAGAATTCAGTCTAAAAATATCATCAATGCTATCACAAGAGTGCTTGTTGATAATGGTATTAATTAATTTCTATCTCACAGACCTTGATCAAACATTGTACATTATATGGCAGATATTCCAGTTTCCTTTGTCAACTTTAACTCTTTCACAGCAGTCAGGAAGGTTCAAGTTTCAATCCAAATTTGTGTGAATAACACAATGTAGGAGCACGTTACTGCAGGTGCTGGAATCTGTACTGAAGACAACAAACGCTGGAGATCACAGTGAGTCAGACAGCATTCATGGAGAGAGAGCAAGCTAACGTTTCGAGTCTAGGTGACTCTTCATCAGAGCTCCGATGAAGAATTGTTTAGACCCAAAACGTTAGTATACTGTCTGATCCACTGTGACCTCCAGCATTTGTTGTTTTCTTGCAAATGACATACAGTTGACACTCTGTTAAGTACTTAGGCTGTGCTGCCTTGCTGAGATGTTGTTATTTGAACTGAAAGTTAAGCCCTAGCTCCATTGTTGGCAAGTTGATGTAAGTTATTCTGTCACCATCATCGGAAGTAGTAAGTTTGTCCCCAGTTCCCTGACCAGATTTATCCATCAACAACATAAATAAAACATTTCATTGCTTTATAAAATAAGTATCTATTCATGAGACCTTGTGTACAGAATGACTCTAGTTTCAAACATTGCAGACTGCAAGGCACTTCAGGAGATTGTAAGGTTGTGAAACGTGTTACAGAAATGTAAACACATACTTGGTTTCATTTGCTTTAAGCAAACACCACACATGCCAAAACTTAGCTCTATGTGCTGATTGTTCAGCATTTCTAAAGTTCCCAATAGAAATCTTGCACTAAATTTTCTTCACAGTACAACTTGGTTCATCTCTGTATTCGGTTTGCTTCCCTTTGGATACTGTATTTCTTTAGTCAGTCAGCATTAAACAATTCATTAATGTGAATATATCCAACTCCAGAAACTGAGTTACAGTTTGTTGACCACATGCATGTTTTGACATGCAATTCTGAAATTAAAAGGCTAGAACATGCATTGAAGAAATTCCAATCTTGGACAGTACGATGCTCCAATATGATTTTGGAAGTAGTCTGCAGAATTAACAATACAAAATTTTTTTCTCAGACTAATTAAAACCTGTCTGTCAAGAGTAAAAATGGGATATGAAATAGACTTTCCAATATTAAATGACATTGAGTATGTGTTTTAATAATGCAATGCAGTGTTTTACCTCACTAATGCAAAATTACAGTACATTATTGGCATGCCAGTTTAAAGGAAATGTCTCCCGTGATCTGAATCCTTGTAAGTTAGCTGACAGCAGTGAGCTTCTGTGTTCACTAATCAAGAATAACTTTGAAAAGTAGACACATCTATTCTCCCCATCATTAAAACTTGTTCCTTTTTTCCTGCACCTCCTGTATTTTTTGACACATTTGGACTTGTTTCACTTGCTAGAAAATAAGCTAATGGTACTAGGGATAAACTGTTCCAATTTTCTGGAGTGTTTAGAGGAGCTGGGGTTGTTCTTCTTAGAACAGAGAATGTTTAGCAGAGGTTTAATAGGCATGTTAAAAATGTAAAGTAAGTAAAGTTAAACTGTTTCTACATGCACCAGGGTCAGTAATCAGAGTAAACATATTGAAAATAACTAACAAAAGAATGAGAAAGGACTGCAGCAAGTTGTTACACATTGTAACCTAATGCATTAAAGGATGGTGAAAGCACATTCAAAAAGGAGAATTAATGTCCACTTCAAGACAAGAAATAAAATATTGTTATTGGGGAGGGAGAATCGGTTTTATTAATTGGGTTGCTGTTACAAAGAGTTAACATAGGCTGAATGCCTTTCTCTTGTCCTGTATGTTTCTCTGTCCTGTATTTTTCTCTGACCTGAGTGTGATGAGATTATTCTACCGACACACAGGTTGTGTTTTATTCTTCAGGTGAAATTGAGCTGGATTCTGCTCTATCTACATTTTTCAAGGCTCAGTTCTCTGAAGAAGTATTTGTTAATTAGTTTGAGGGCTAGGACAGCCTGTTTACTCCATACTAAAGTGGCCATCTTCAAACTTACAATTATGCTTTCATGGTTGCCCATCAGGGTTATATTCAATTTTAAAATACAGCACTTTTTGCTCAATATATCACAAATGATTTTTATAAACTCATTCAAGGGATGTTGGTGTCATTGACCGGCAAGTATTTATTTCCCGTTCCTAGTTGCCCTGGATAAGATGGTGACGAGCTTCCTTCTTCAACACCTGCAGTCCATTTTCCACAATGTCATGGGGAAGGGGATGTTCTTGGATTTTGACCTAGCAACACTGGAGGAATAGCAATATATATCAAAGTCTTGATGGTGAGTGGCTTGGAGGGTAACTTGCAGGTGGTGGTGTTCCCAAGTATATTCTGCCTTTGTCCTTCTAGATAGTAGTGGCTGTGTATTTGGAAGATGCTTTCAAAGGAGCCAAGATGAATTCCTGCAGCGCATCTTGTAGATGGTACACACTGCTGCTATTGAGTGTCCGTGATGGAAGGAATTTATGTTTATGGATGTCATACCAATCAAGAAGGTTGCTTGGTCCTGGATGGAGTGTTGTAGGAGCTGCTCTCATCCAGGCAGGTGGGGAGTATTCCATCACACTTCTGAATTTTATCTGCAGGTGGTGATAGGCTTTAGGGAGTCAGTAAATTATTTACTTGGTGGAGTATTCCTGGCCTCTGATCTGCTGTTGTAGCCACTGTGTTTATGTGGTGAGTCCAGTTGAGTTTCTAGTCAATGGTATTCCGCAGGGTGTTGATAGTGGGGTGTTCAATATTGGTGTCTAGGGCCAATGGTCAGATTCCCTCTTTTTAAATATCGTCATTGCCTGGCACTTTGTGGACCATGTGCTGCTTGTCACTTATTGGACCAAGCCTGAATATTGTTCAGACCTTGCCGCATTTGGAAATGAGATAAAAGGTACTGCAGATGCTGGAGAATCCGAGATAATAAGGCGTGTGGCTGGATGAACACAGCAGGCCAAGCAGCATCATAGGAGCAGGAATTTGGAAATGGGCTGCTTCAGAATCTGAGGGGCCACAAATGGTGCTGAATATTGGGCAGTCGTCAACAAACATCCCGATTTTCTGACCTTATGATGGAGGGAAGACCTTTGTTGAAACAGCTGAAGATTATCAGGCATTGGACAATACCCTGAGGAAATCCAGCAGAGATATCCTGGAAAGCTAACTTGGGCCATAGAGATAACATGGTGTAGAGCTGGATGAACACAGCAGGCCAAGCAGCATCAGAGGAGCAGGAAGGCTGACGTTTCGGGTCTAGACCCTTCTTCAGAAATGGGCCATAATTAGTTTGTGAAATAACAGTGCTTAGTGCAGACATTTCTACTGTATAATCATCCCACAACTTGCAATCTGAAAAAAAACCCAAAAGTTGCAAATTGTTCCTGTATAATTGGTACCACAAAACTGCTAAACTCTCAAAAACAGTAGCCCACCCTCAAACACCTCAAGAGTTTTAAGAAATGTTGCGTTTACATTGCTGAAATTATCTCACAACAGAAAGTTAAAGCTAGCACTCAACAGCCTAATGAGAAGATTTCTCTTCCTGAAATATCACTTAACCTTTCCAATCCAGAAAAGATACCATTGAATCTCATCCCTGCAGGTAGTAAAATGTTCTTAGAGATTTTTTTAATTTAAATTTTTATTTTAAAATGTTTTCAGGTTGAATATTTGCATAATGTGGCTCAGCTCCAATTTCGGTAAGTTTTATCAAGGGTTTCCCTCCATAGTGTAGCAAGTTTTCTCATGCAATTTTCACCTCATTAAGTATACACCACACAGTACAGCTTTCATGCTGTATTGTGTTCAGCCATTGTGTAAATGCTGTCTGTGCTTGCACCTTATAGTGTCCATGCCACAGGTAGTATATTTCAAGCCCAGCTCTGCATCATTTTGAATTTGACCATCCTGGCCTGAAGTAATCGCCTGGATCAGTACAGTATCCACAATGAAGAGGTCTGTGCAGCCATTTTACAAGGAAGTCAATGACCTTCCAAATTCCTTAGAGTAAGTGTCACCATTTTCTATCTGCTACCTCATGCCACTTTATCTTTGCAATTGCATCCACCTCCTACCAAGGGTCATGGTCTACTACTATCAATACTGCAAGAGGCATCTTTCCTCAATGGCCCTCACTTCTCCCCTTTTCCCACAAACTACAAACCCTGCCTGCCACATGTGCTTCTTACTCACTTACTCAGGACACCTATCAACTTTACTGACTGAAGGTGGAGGAGCTCCCTGATTGACCATAGACCCATTTAGCTGGTCTAAGGATTGTTCCCCTTCGACTTTCAGCCATGGCAGTTTGATTGAAGCACTTGCAATATGTAAGTTTGCCGTGTAAGCTGCTGTCACATGCTACAGGTGTATCATGACATAGAATGGTGTCATACACTGGCATGTCCACCCTCTTGACTGTTCATTGCTGGCAAACATGACAAGCTTCCTGGTTTTCTGCATGAGCTAAAAATACCAAGCCAAGGCAAGGCAGAGATTATATGTGAGCATCTAATCGAGTACAAAGTGAGTGAGACACTAAGGAAGCAAACCAAGAGTTGTATCCTGTTCTTATGCGTGAGATGAGTGCCTGTCCCTGCTCACATAGCAACCTGACAACAGCATTGCAATGTAAAATGTCAGTGAACTCCCAAGTGCAGTATTGAAGTGTGGAAGTGTACTTAGTCAGAGATCTGCCACGATGATGTGGTCAGGTTGGTGCTGCCATCCTCCATTAATGGCGAATATAGTCAGTTGCAGTCCATGGAGCATGCCATGAAACTTTGGGAAATGCTAGTAAAGGTAGATCCTCTGAGAAGATGCTGGTGGGCTACTGCCCAGAGGGCAGTTTAGAATCAGTCACATTGCTGTGAGCCTGGAGTCACAGGTAGCCCAGACCAGGTAAGGGCAACAGATTTCCTTCTCTAAAGGACATTAATGACCAGATGGGATTTTCCTGTCAATTGCCAGTTGTTTCATGGTTATAATTAGACTCTTATTTCCAGATTATCATTGAATTCAAATTCCACCATCTGTCATGGCAGGATTCTAACCTAGGTCCCCAAAACATTACCTTGGTCTTTAGATTAATAGTCTAGCAATAATCCCACCCTCAGCCATTACGTACAATTTTCGATGTCAATGTATGCAAATAGACCCTTCATCACTCAGTAGTGATATTTATCCAGCCTTAAGTTGAAAATCAGACTTTTTTTCCCTGCATGTTGAGTATATAAATTTTTCACTCTCACCATATTTCCTGCCATCGTCTATGTCATCTAGAAGCATGGAAAATATAGCTCCTGCTTTCTATAACTTTTGTTTTCTTTCTTCAGATTTCACATTTTGTTTTCCTGTCTTTATTTTTCTCTCTTCACGGAATTTGACTCTAATTCACAGATTTCCTTCCGTGTGCCTGCACTTTCCAATTTGTCTTTTGCTGGGTCTTTGTTTTTTACTTGCTGATCCAATCTGTTGGACGTTTTTGCACCAGGACCAGATATTTACAGCACCACTTGGTTGGAATGGAAGGGAATTGAGGTGGGAGGGGTAATATTGGCTCATCCTTCCCATGTACATCTTGTATTCTGCCTTTTTTGAGGTTGCCTAGAATACCCAAGCAATAGACATCTCTCCTGTTTCTCCTCAAACTGTCTTGGAAACTAATGGCCCCCAAACTCTGCAGAATGGAATTCCAGGGCATTGTATTGAAACAGTCCAGATGATGACTAACTCCTTACTCTCCCAAAATAAAGCTTTACCACAAGCTGAATCCCGTATAGAAATTCACCTAAATGTGACCACCATTCATTTTAAGCCAACTGCAGTTCTTTTCATTTATTTATCACAATTTATTATTTATTTATGATTTATTTATTGCTAAAGCAACTCTTTTCAATGCCCCAATCCTATTCAGTACACATGCATTTTTTGCAGAATCCCAATTAACAAAAGTATTTTTTTCAGCTTCACACTCAGGTGTAGTTCAAAATCATTTTGCATCGTTTGCAAGCAGTACTGATACGTATTAAAGAATGGAAAGCATAAAGGAAATCTAGTGATTAACAATGGCCAAGAAAGCTGCAGTTTATGTTATTTCTGAAATTATTTCCTTTTTGTGGTCCCATTGATTTTGTCGGATGAAAGAACAGCTAGAACTGTCCCTTTGGGACCTATTTGTAGGATTGAAGAAATGGGCCACATTTATAATCACAAACCAAGAACAAAAGGAAAATATGGTGCCTGTCTTAAGGGAACAAGGAATTGCTTACATTTTGTAGGAGTTGTTTATATTCTGCCCTGTCCTTTCTCCTTCCTGGCTCAGATATGTATTAAATCTATAATTGCCAGTGTTTCTCCTATTTGCCTTCAGTAATTCTACATGATCACTGTTCTTCTGTCGGATTTCACAAGATAGTTATGGAGAGAAAAGATCTGTCATAATTCATTGATGTGGAAAGTCCCTTCAATGCACTCTTCAAAGCTGTGTTTATTTACATAAACCCATAACTTCGTTTTTGGAGGAACAAGGCAGTCAATTTTCTGAAGAAGGGTCCAGACCGGAAACGTCAGCTTTCCTGCTCCTCTGTTGCTGCCTGGCCTGCTGTGTTCGTCCAGCTCTACACCTTATTATCTCAGACTCCAGCATTGGCAGTTCCCACTATCTCTAAGCAGTCAGTCAGTTAGCTTGGACAACTGCGTGTGTGTAAACCTTGTGACTTTCATTTTTATGTCTACTACACCCATCACTATTAGTGTCCTTTATCTGTTTCACTAATGATCTCAGACTTTGACGCTGCACCAACCACTTGCAATTTTTTACCATTCTGTTTGACTCAGAACTGAGCTGTTCACCACATATCCCCTCCATCACCAAGACCACTACTTCCACTCTCACAATATGGCCCACCCCTACCAATGTTTCATCTCAGCTGCTGTTGAAACAATCAACCATTCTTTGTTACATTTCAGACACTTATTACAGTGCTGTCCAGGATGACTTAAACATTGCCCTCTCCACAAACTGGAATTCAACCTGAAACCCTTTGCTAAAGGAGATGCAAGTTGTAGGAGCGTGGAAGAGGTCATTTGAGGTAGGACGTCAGTATGGGGTTAGAGATCAGTAGAGAAGAGGTATTGAGCAGAGGGGGCTATGACAAAGAAATTGGGGTAGAAAATTTGGAACCTGAAAGAACAGTCATGGAAACATGCCCAGAGAGATTGCATGACTGGTGGGGTTGAGTAAGCCACAGATGGGAGATACAAAGATTGTTTGGAGAGGGGAGCCTGAAAGATTGCTTAGAGGTGGTGTTGCCTGGGAGATTGTTATGGGACACAAACAGAAATTGTTTGAAAAGCTCTCTAGAACTGGCAGCATCTGTAAAGAGAAAGCGGAGTTAATGTTTCAGGTCCAACGACTGATTTTCAGAACTGATCGAACATGGGAAATGGTTGCTCTCTATGCTAAAGATGCGGGGGAGAGAAGTAAACAAGGTGTTGAGGTGTAGAGGTAGTGTCCCTACCCTACCCCTGGACCGAGAGGCCTGGGTTCAAGTCTTGCCTGCTCCAGAGGCATGTAATAACATCACTGAACAGACTAATCAGAGAAACAGGTGAATTTTTTTTTTAAATGCAGGGTTTTTGGGTTGGGAGTGCTGAATGAGAGGATGGGATATACAGCACAGTACAGGCCCTTCGGCCCACGATGAATATCATGGATGTCATTCCAGGGTACAGCGGAAATTTGCCAATGGGGGTCCTAGTGATTGAAAGTAGGTCTGGACATAGGAACCATCTACTCAGAATTGGGTTGGAGCACTAGGCATCAGCAGTGGCACCAACCAGAAAGGCAGTCTAAAACAGTCTAACAGCATCTGTGGACATATAATGATGATGATGAATAGGTGGAGATGGAACCCAGAGAGTGGGTTGAGCAGACAAAGGAATGGGTAAAGGTCAGCCTGGGAGAATGAGTAGCTGCTAATGGGAATGATTATTGGCTGACAATGGGTTGTTTGTAGTAGCAGCCTGTGTGATTACTGTTCCGGGGGTTATATTTGAGGAATGTCAAAGAGATCAACCAGGGCGAGCATTGGGGGTGTTGGAGGGGTTTATGTGAATGCAACAAGGAACATTGAGAAGAGAGTTGCTGGTGTTGGAAGTGAGTGTTGGTGATCATGGGAGGAGGAGGGCACTTATCGGGAATGTGGTCTCATTGAGGACAGTATAACAAGTCAGCTTCTTCATGGCCTATTAAACAATCTGGAAAGGCTCTTAACTTGGCATCACTCATTCTTGGCTCCATTCAGCTGCTGGGTATTGAAAGCGTGGGAAATCCAGCCTGCAGGCATTAAATCTGGAGCACAGATTTTTGGATCTTTACGCATTACCTGTTCAACATGTTCAGATTTCAAAGGAATTCCTAAAATAATAGCAAGTCATTATGTTAGACACCCTGTGATGCACTAACAGAAGGTTGAGGGGAGCTAATTAGCCGGTCTTTCCCGTCTCAATGGAATAGAAGACGTACCCACTTCAGCTCACGATCGTAGAAAACAGTGAGAGAAAACCCTGTGTTTGAATTCTCTCTGAGGTTTGGAGTGTGGCCATTTTCAGCTCCTTCCTGTGTTGATCATCAAAATCTATCTGTCAAATCAGCAATTTGCCCTTTTCCTGATGCTTCAGTCAAGGCCACAGGGGCTGTACACAGTGACAGCTTAGTTTGAAGCTCCTGTTTAATTTAAATCCAAATTGTGACTTTATTGCTTTATTTTCTCCATCACCATTAAGGGAGAATCACTGAGAATAGGTCAATGAAATATGCATCCTGAATTCTGCAACATTGTTAGAATAAAAAAAGTTATTAAATGTGTTCATTCCCAGAACCTTGGTAGGTTAAAGCTGAGTGCAGATTTGTGGAGTGTAAGTTATTGGCTCTATATCAATACTAATTATGATTTCTATATTTAAATGAGCATTGATCGTGTATGTTAGAATTTGTTTCTGCCTCATTACTTGGTAGCTTTATTTTCTTTCCACTGTAAAATGTTTTGCTCAAAAATATCTTACAGAATCGGTAATACATCAAGGGAACCTTACCTGAAGGTGTGTTATTAGGCTTTTGTTTGAAATAATTTGTTTTTAGATTAGCCATGTCTCAATAGTGGCAGTCTTGCTTTGGAATCAAGGAGCAAAAAGTACAAGACCCACTCCAGAGTTGTAAGCAGATAATTTTGGTGCTGCCCTTTTGGAAGTGCCCTATTTGAATAAAAAACAAAATTAAAGCACAGAGATAGTAGGAACTGTTCAGAGGTTGGTGGGGTGGTACATGAGGACGAGGGAGACTTTAATCAAAATTAAAGCACAATCTCCTTTCTCAGAGGTGGATACAAAGGATCTCATGGTGCTATTTTGAAGATGATCAGATTTCATCCTGGTGTTCTGGTCAATACTTACCTCTCAACCAACAGCATTTTTTAAAAAAAATCATCTGGTCATGTCCACAGGTAATGCCTGTTGAAATATGCTGTGTGAAAACTGAAATACACGTTTTCTACATTAAGACAATTACTGCAGTTCAGTGATCCCGTGAAGTGCTCTATAAGAAAGGGTAAATCTTATTTAATATTTATTTCCATTTCTGGAACTTCTCAGTTGAACCTTTGTTTAGCAACTGACATGACAGAGGATGTGATATTTCCATTAGAGAGTCATTTCAATGTTCTATGGTCCACATTTTTAGAATTGTGGCAGGCAGGATGATGAAATTGGTTTAATTTGTTGTTGAGATGTCAGTGTCCCTAACTATCCTTGTGGATATGTTGTGAGCCATTTTATTGACTTGCTGCCTTCCATGTGGTGTGGATGTACAACGCTGTTAATGTGGGAGTTCTAGCATTTTGAGCCAGTAAAGGATTGGCTTTGTCCTTCCAAGTCAGGATATTGTGTGACTCGGACGAGAATTTGCAGATAGGTGGGTATTTCTATCTGTCTGCTGCCCTTGTTCTTCTGGGTGAGAGAGACTTTAGGTTTGGAAGATGCAATCTAAAGAGCTTTTGAATCTTGTAGACGATACTGTTGCCACTGAAAGAAGTAAAAGCGCAATGTGGGGATTAGGGTTCGAATCAAGCAATTCCTTTATCTCGGATGGTATTGAATGAGTGTTGTAGGAGCTGATCTCATTCAAACAAGTGGGATGTATCCCATCTAATTCCTGATTTGTATTTTGTAGATGGTGGGACAGGCTTTGGGAGTCAGCAGTTAAATTACTCACTACAGAATTCCTAGCTTCTGATGCAGTCAATATAGATGTGGTCCAGTTATGTTTCAGGTCAGGGGTAATCCTCAGGATGTTGATAGTGGGGTTCAGCAATGGTACTGGCAGGATGGTCAGATTCTGTCTTGCGGCAGAGAGTCATGATCTGACACTTGTGAGGCTGAAATGTGACTTGGTACTTGACAGGCCAAGGAGATCCTTTCCTTCGTTTGACAATCTCATGTCATCAGTATTCACAAAGGAGAGAAATATAGTCACGGAATGATTACACTGAGCTGTATTGGCAGGTGAAAAGGATAAAAACAGGAGGCAGTGAAGCATTCTTACATCTGCAATGTTTAGGAAATGGTTTGTTGCCCCACCCCCTTCCAAAAACACAAACACCTGGAACTCAGCTGTACTTTATGTGTATGGAAATTGTTTTTTTTCCCAAATATATTTAAAACTCCTGTGCAGAACTGTGTAGAATTTTAAAATGTCTCCTTTGGTGGACCTGTGCAGAAAGATGAGCAGCTATTAGGTTATGCAAGGGGTGCAAGCAGGTAGGATCATTGTTTGATATCGGCTGATAAGATTATACATTAAAACAATAAATGAAGAAACTTACTAATATTTAATGCCAATAATGCTATTACATCATAAAATATTAACTGGAAAATATAAATTGAATTCTAAGAACAAATTCAGCATGAACTACTGTGAATGGAGTGGACATTACCTGGTTTGGAAAGCTGACAGCTACACTGAGAGGATGGATCCTTTCTATTCACTGACACAAACCCACTAGAAGTTTTTTGGAATCAAAAATTTTTTTTACGGTTTACTCACATCAGATTTTAATTGCTTTGAAAACTATTTAAAATAACCCCTATAAATGGCCAACTCCTAATCCCATTATCAGTCTACCTTTGACAGCGTACTGCTGAGCAGAAATTATCAAGAGTGATATAGATTGACATACAACCATGCCAAAGCTGTTGCAAAGCAGATTGCTCTGAAGTACAATGGTTTTGGCAATAAACCTTCTCCCTCGTGCTCCCTGCCAATTTTTAACATGTCCAAATATTATTTCCATTGACTGTTATTTCAATGACTTTTACCCTGAGGCAAATCCCCATAGAGGATCTGCTTTTGGACTCTGGACTTACGTATGTGAGTGACATGGCCAGCTCATCAAAGTTGAATTATCTGGAGTGTGCTTTTCATGCTGTTAAACTCCATGATCATAAGACAACAGGTGAAGATACGACACAATGCACAGCAACAGGGCATGGAGCAATGGAGTGAGACACAGAGCTCAATAAAAGCATTTTTTGAAAAAAAAGTGAATAAAAGAGATTAGTGCATGTCAAGGAAGCAAGTATAAAACAGAACTACCAAAACTGTGCACTGGACAGAGAGTCAGAGTTAAAAATCTAAACATAAAATTTGGATAGCATTTAAGGTTTCTAGGTTACACAACCAGCCCAGATCCTACAAAGCCACTCCTTAGTTTGTGCCACACTCCCCACCAACCACTCCAATGCGCCTGGTACCTTCCCCTGTAACCGAAAAAGATGCATCACCTGCCCACACACCACCTCCCTCACCTCCATTTAAGGCCCTAAACAGCCCTTCTAAGTGAGACAGAGTTTCACCTGCATCTCCTCCAATTTAGTCTATTGCATCCAGTGTTCCCGATGTGGTCTTCTGTACATCGGTGAGATCAAACGTAGACTAGGTGACCGTTTCGCTGAGCATCTTCGCCTGGACCGTAATGGCCAACCTAACGTCCCGGTCACCGCCCATTTCAACTCCCCTCCGACTCCCCCTCCGACATGTCCGTCCTCGGCCTCCTCCAGTGTCGCAGCGACTCAGAACGCAAATTTGAAGAACAACACCTTATCTTCCTCCTGGGCACCCTACAGCCCAGAGGACTAAACATTGAATTCTCCAATTTCAAATAACCTTGCCACCCATCCCCCGCCTCCCCTTCCAGTCCCACCTCCTCACTTCCATACCACCTACTGACCCACCCTTCTAGCCACCAACCGGATTCATCCCTCCCATCGACCAACCAGGTCATACCTACCACCAGTGTCCACCTATCACCATCATTTTGCCTCCACCCATTGGGGGGCCCCCGCCCTTTATCTGCAGCTCCCTCTAACCCCACATCCAGTCCTGAAGAAGGGTAACACCCGAAACGTTGACTGCTCCTTTCCTCCAGATGCTGTCTGGCCTGCTGTGTTCTTCCAGCCTCCTGTTTGTCTACCCTGGATTGCAGCATCTGCAGGTTTTTTGGTCTCCTATAAAGCAATTACTGATCATGGTGCTACATTATGAAGGAACAGAAACTAGCTCAGAATAATGTATGACATACAAATCATTCATGAAGAGAGTGAGAAAGAAAACTTTGATTTTATATTGTTGTTGAGTGACAGGAACCAGCAACAAGACAACTAAGTTGTCAAACATGTGCAACAGAGAATAACACACACCTCTCCAGACAGGTGTATGATCACCAGATCAGTATGAGCTGTCAGACTATCAAAAAATTACATTGAAATTTGAATTGTTAATCTTGTAAATTATGTTTTATCCATTTGCATAATTATCAAATTTCAAAGACTTACCTATTTTGGGTGAATTTTATTTATGGAAAAAGGAAGCTGTTGTGTTATGTTTCATGTTCGTTATACCTTAGAGAGATGCTCATCATGTCATCACTGTACGTGACCTGAGATACTAAAGTCTCAAATACCATGTTAACTGGGATCACTTGAAACATGACGCTCTGCCTGAATTATGCTTCTCTTTGTAACCTAAATAGAAACGTAGAATTTAGGAGCTGAAGTAGGCTACTCAACCCCTTGAGCCTCCTCTGCCATTCAATATGACTGTAGCTGATCATCAAGCTCAATACCCTAACACCAACCTTCCCTCATATCCCTTCATTCCTTTAGCCAGAAGTGGTATATCTCACTTTTTCATGAATGCTTTGGCCTCAACCACTTTCTGTGGTAGTGAATTCCATGGGTGCATAACTCTCTGTGCGAAGAAATTTCTTCTCATCTCAATCCTAAATGGCTTACACCTTATCCTTAAACCATGACACAGATTCTGGACTCCCTCACCATTAGGAATATCCTTCCTGCATCTAACCTTTCCAATTCCATTAGAATTTTGTAGGCTTCTATGAGAACTCCCCATCATTGTTCTAACCTCAAGTGAATATAATCCTAACTGACTCAATCGTTCCTCATATATCAGTCCTGCCCTCCCAGGAATCTGTGTGACATACCTTCGCTAATTTCATCAATAACATGAATATCCTACCTCAAATAAAGAGACTAAAACTGCACACAATATTGAGATATGGCCTCACCAATGCCCTGTGTAATTGCACTAAGTCATCCTTGTTCCTGTACTTGAATCCTCTCAACATGAAAGCCAATACACAGTATGAGTATCAGAGATAATAGGTACTACAGATGCTGGAGAATCCAAGGTAACAAGGTGTGGGGCTGGATGAACACAGCAGGCCAAGCAGCATTATAGGAGCAGGAAAGCTTGACGTTTCGGGCCTAGACCCT
>JAHRHZ010000029.1:11946144-12008015 GCA_024137785.1 Ginglymostoma cirratum
CATAGGAGCAGTTTTCCTGCTCCTATGATGCTGCTTGACCTGCTGTGTTCATCCAGCCCCATGCTTGTTATCTCGGATTCTCCAGCATCTGCAGTACCTTTTATCTCTGATACAAGTGCAAGATTGGCTGTCTTGTGTGCGGCTTCAAAACTGTATCAGCATGATAGTTCTGTTCAGCAGTTTGTGAGTATGGACTTTCTGCACTGTCAGCCCAAACATGGCTCCATTAATAGAGAGTAATATTCTAACTTAGTTATTGTCAATGTTCGTTGTGTATTGAGTCATGGCTTTTATATGGAAGTGATATGATTAAATCCAATTAGTAGGCATTGAAGTTCTACATTTTGTCTTGAATGTGTGTAGGTGTAATCTGTCAGCATGCACCATGTCTTAGATTTGCTTCAAATAGTGTCACCTTCTCAAACTTTTCTGCTCAAGATCAAACGCTACAGCCTTATTATTGGTACTAAAGTTCTGTGGACTTTCCTCCTCTACATCCTCAAAACCCTCTGTTCCTGAGTGCAGTTGGAAGGGACTGCAATAAGCAGTGCAGCTAAACATTCAATGGAATGGAATCTTATAGGGGTCTGAATAAGGTGGGCTACGGTAGAATTTGTAGTAAAATCAGATGAGAATCAGACAAGGCCATTCTAAATGTCAGGAACATCTTTGTGCATTTTTAGTTTTTGCAAACCTTGTGGAAATGAAGGGAGGATTTAACAAAAGCTATTTAAATTCAAAGAAAGGGTAACAAAATACAAATTTTCTCAGGCATTACGAGTATAACATGCTATTAAAGTTTATGTTGAGGTGTGGAGGATGGTGGAAGAATACTTGATTACTAATTGATTTGAAAAGGAGTCCTTCCATCAAAAATGTTTCAGAACAACTCGTGTAAAGCACTGCTTTGAAGGAAACATGCGACTATGACTGTTACAATGTGCATCTAAGGAATGTAGATTTGTAAAGAATGTCGACATGGACAAAAAGCAAAGTGCCAAGCCTCACAAGACTTGGGAATTCTGTGCCTATTAAGCGGTTCAAATTCAATGTTTAGAAGCATTGATAAGATATCAGTCATTGTGAGGCTTTTATCAATAATATTTGTAAACTGTAATCCAGTTGACTACACGTTAGACTTTTGTCTTTGAGACTGAGAAAGTATTCACAGAGAATTATACAATGGTAGATTGCATTTAGTGAATGGAAGGCGTGGACTTGTTGGGTTGAATGACACTTTCTCATTTCACTAAACTAGCTAAGGATGAGAAAATAAATTTGAGTGTTACAAGTAATCTGATGATCAATATACGGAAATGTGGCAAAGTGGTAACAGGCCTAGGACATTCTATTTAATGCTTAAAATTACTTATGTGTTTTCGGGTTTTGTTTAATTACCTTGGTGTAAAGCTGGAGAAACGTTATGCTGAATTGAGGAGAGTGATTAATAGGTCAACTAGCAAAAAATTAAGTTTGATTGCTTCCTGCAAATATCCTTATGGTCGAATCCTTTCACTGTCTTCTTAAACCCAATCTCTCTCAGCCTTAAAACCTGTGAGATCTCTGAGCTCCTGCACTTCTAGATTCTTGCATTGTTCTGATTTTCATCACCGTGTCGTTGTTTGTTGTGCTGTGCCTGCAGCTATTGAGACACAAAATTCTGGTCTTCCCTCTCTAAACCTTACACTTCTTTCCTCCATTAGGTCATTCCTTAAAACTTGCCAATTCCATTAAGCAAAAGCAAATATATGAATATTTGTGTATATATAAAATATATTCATTGATTTATATAATTTTAATTAATTTTGAAAACAATCTGTATGTTTTAAGATCTTCGTCTTTAATATACAGAAGAAAGCTACTCAACATCTTCCCTCATTAATTACTGCCTATTCACAATTTGGTTCTAATTTGGTTTCCAACCCTTTTCCAATACAAGTCCATACATTCCCAGTTTGATAATGTCGTCTCTTTCTTGTCAAATCCTGTTTGCTGTCTGTTTAATAAGTGTGTGTGATGCAGATGTATTTTGTATTGTCAACCCTCTTGTCACTTCAAATCACATTCACTTCAGGAAATACAATTTGACACTTGCATGAGAAGATTTCGGTCCTTGATTATAGGCATTGCCCAGGCCTGTTATATATTATTATTGGTTCTGAGGAATTCTTGGCTATTCACATTCAAATGATAACCTGATGTTTGAGAAACCTATTGATTTTTCCCAATTAGCTTCAGTGCTTTAGAGTGAAGTGTAGTAGAGAGTCAGCTTCCTCCTGAGCAAACAACATCTGAGTAGATGTGTCAATTGTCTGTGAAGAAGTTGTGTCCTATTTATACTGGAAATAAATGGAAATGGATTAAAGTCATTTGATGCATTATTAACAAGGAGTACTTAACATGCTGTACTAAATGGCTTCATTAAGGTAGTGGACTTGGCAATTTTATTTCAATCTATTAACATATACACGAGTAATATTGCTTTATGTGATTTAAATGCCGAAGGGTTAATAAAACCACAACAATGAGCACCACACACACACTTCTATTTTAAAAGCTCCTTATTGCGGCATGTAGGCACTACATGAAGTATGCAAACTTGAATTGTCTGCTTGTTGGAATTACAATTTGTGCTTGTGCATTTATCTGTATTGACCAGTTTATCAAATACAGTGATACTTCAATAAACCTGGGAATTTGTGTTGAAGCACCAGAAATGTAGCCGCGAAAGTAACAGGATTGTTGTAAAAACCTGACTGGTTCAACAATATCAATCAATGCAGGTTTCTTCCATCATTAATTCAACGCGGCCTACGTGCAACACTCATCCAACTTCGCATGATTGCCTCTAAATTATGTATATTTACATGGGATCTATAGCACAAGGAAGACAGTTCAACCCAACTCACCCAAGATGGTATTTACATTCTATGCAGGCGTCCTTCCACTCAGATTACTGCCACTAATGAAGAATCAATGCATGTATAAAATAATCAATCTATGACAATTAACTTCAAATTGAAGCTTCTTCTAATAGTGATTCCAGTAGCACACAGATATAGTTTGCAATGTAAATGGTTTTAATAATTCTCGGTAAGTGATGGTATACTGTGTTGAAAGTATCAGCAATAGGATCTTCCTCCATTTCAGTTATATCTTGGGCGATTATAGTGAATTAGGTCAGTACCCAGTGTTGGGACTGTCCGATTGTCCAAGGGTACAGTCTCACAGTTTGATCAGTATAGTCAACAGATTGATAATACAGATACTCTGTGAGCCTTTTGCTCTCCCACTCGTCCAAGATCTTAAATTATCTGAGTAATCTTCTCCTCCTTTCTCAGGCACCACTATAGATCAAATTGAAGTTGTTGATTGTGATAACTTGAATTATCTGTGCAAGTATGAGACAGAGTATGAGACTTTGTACAGTAGGTCGCTTGATCATAGGTAGTTATTTATTTTTCCTGGGCTGGCACCGTTCTTTGTTTTCTGACCTTTATAGAATCCCCTTTAGATCTTTTGCCTTTGACATGTTTTTGGTACTTGCTTCACAATACATGTTCATATTCAACACTTTATTCGATCTTTGAGCTTTTTATATAGAACATAAAACAATACAGCACAAGAACTGCCCTTCGGCCTACAATGTTTTGCGGAATATGATTCTACATTAAACTAATCCAATCTGCCTGCCCATGGTCCGTATCCCTCCATTCTTTGCATATTCATGTGCTTATCTAAAAGTCCCGTGAACACCACTATAGTATCTGCCTCCACCACTACCCCTGGCAGTGCGTTCCAGACACCTACAAGTCTGTGTAAAAAAACTCACCCCTCACATCTCCTTTGAACTTGCCCTTTCTCACCTTAAATGCATGCTCCCAACTATTAGACATTTCACCTCTGGGAAAAAGATTCTGACCATCACCTCTATCTGTGCATCTCATAATTTTAGAGACTTCTGTCAAGTATCCCCTCAGCTTCTGCTGCTCCAAGAAAACAACATTGGTTTTTCTAGCCTCTACTTATAGCTCATACCCTCTAATCTAGGCAGCATCCTGATACACCTCTTCTGTACCCTCTCCAAAACCTCCACATCATTCCTGCAATGTGGGTAATCAGAACTGAACGCAGTACTCTTAAGTGCAGTCTAACCAAAGTCTTTTAAAGCTTCAACATGACATCCTGACTCTTGTACTCAATGCCCTGACCAATAAAGGCAAGTATGCTATACACCATCTTTACCACCCTATCTACTTTTGTGGCAACTTAAGGAATATGGAATTGAACCCTAAGACCTCTCTGTATACCAATACTGTTCAGGGTCCTGCCATTTTAATTGTACACATTTCCTTAACATTTGACCTTCCAAGGTGCTGCAAGCTCACACTTACCCGGATTAAACTCCATCTGCCATTTCTGCACCCATAACCGCAACTGATCTATGATGATTTTGCCTAGGATACTAACGAAACGTCTGCACACCATGGAACAATGGGCTTAGCGAGCTAATGAACTGCAAACTGTTTATTAACAAATGTCATATGGTTTATTAATAAAAAGAACTACTTGTATTCAGACAAACATTTCACAACTTTAGGACTTTACTGCCAGTGAAGTACTATTTGAAGTGCCATCGCTATTGTAATGTACGAAATGGCTTTGAAGATGTTAATTACAATAATTTAATATTTACTTGTCATCAATAAATTATGTTTCTGGAATATTGGCAGGACCAAATTGACAGATCAATGGATACTGAACACTTGTTTATGTGCAAGCCCTGCCAAAAACACTTTGCAACCTGCATATAGTGATTGTTCTCCAAATTAAGAATAGGAGAGCAGCTGCAATTCAATTGCCTAGAAAAGTGTGCCAAAGAGATAACCATCCAGCAATCAGGCACATCACTGGGAATGATTGAGTTGATTGCTCATGTACACTGGCTTGGAAAGGGGAAAAAAAAAGTCAAACCACAACATCAAGAATGGTGTATCTGTTCGGACACTTGGAAAAACGGTTTCCAAATGACGGGACAAGCAATGATTTTTTTCCTTTCACTTTAAACGTTCAGCTCATCTTGGATCTTTCATGCCCGTATTAGCCCCCATAGAGGAAGAAAACTTATAATTTGGGCATTGATAAAATAGGCCACAGTGACAGTCATTCGCCTCCCAGATTTCAAGAAGCCATTGAAAGATGACAAACTTACCATTAGCCTGCCTTGCCAAGTTTAGCTCAGCTATACCTATGTCTGCCTTATGGTCCATACATTCTATTTGCAACAAGCACATTATATATGGGGATAGTGAGATGTGAAAAGTGGGCAGAGGGCACTTTTATTCATAACCTCAGCACATTCCCAGCACCAATTAAATATTTTTATAGGGAAGACAGTGTTGCACTGCAGGCATATGTGACATCTGTTTTCTGCACAGCAAGATTCCACAAATGGCAATAACTACATCATTTGGTTCAGTGAGGTTGTTTGAGAAGTAAATACTTGCCAGGATGTCCTTGATTGTTCTCAAAAAGCACCATGGAATCTTTCACAACTGTGCCAAGGAGACAGATGGAGATCTTGGCTTAAGATCTCATCCAAAAGAAAGTGTCCTGTTTGGAGTGTCAGGTAGGATTTGTGCTGAAGCCTCTTTGGGGGCAGATTTGAACACACAATCATCTGATGTAGCAACAAGACTACAAACAGTTGAGCTTATCTGACTTCAATATGGAGGGTTGTCAGCTCTCCCAAATTGTCTTGAAGTCTCCAAGAACATGTGACCATACAAACCATGAACGAGGCCAGGCCACACAGTTGTTTGAGCCTGCTGGCTATTCAATAAAACCATGGCTGATCTGATTTTAACTTGAACTCTACATTCCTGCATATCCCAGTGATCTTTTGCACCTTGATAATCAAGAATCTATCTACCTCTGCCTCAAAAAATGTTTAAATATTCTGTATCCACTGCATTTTGAGGAAGGATTTTTCAAAGATTCTCAATTTTCTGAGAGAAAAAGTTTCTTCATCTGTTTTAAATGGGTATCCCTTTTAAACTTTGATCCCTAGTTTTAGATTTTCCCCCAAGATGAATTGACAATTAATCTCATGAATACTACTGCAAGCACCCAGGTGAAAATGTACTTTTTCATTTTCAACTCATTGTTTTATTACCAATTAAAATGTTGGAAATTGGGACCAGAAAACATAATGGTTTGAATCACCTGTTCTCCCACATGACTGGATTGGAGACAGGACAGAATTTATTTAGGCATCATTGCCAACTTAAGGGTCTCATTCCAGTGTCACTGGTGTTAACTGAGCAGTAGGGTGGGGGCTTACCATTTGAGGAGAATAACAACCAAACCCCTAAAGGTAGTTTGTGGGCCCATGAGGGCAAAGTATATCAAAGATGATCTGCTTCTGAGCAAGGCACCTGCTATTGGAAGGAGAGGCAGCTTGCTGAAACCAAATGTTTATTCTTGCTGCTGACCCTCTCCCACGACTCCCAGTCTGTGACTCCCCACCCCCTCCCCCAGCATTAATTATCTGTGAGCTGCCATCCAATTAGTGATCACGGGCCTTGGGGCAGGAGTGGGTGTAGTACTGGGAGCAGCCACTGTCATCCTGATGGCGCTGCCATTCAATAGATCATCCAACTTCTGGCTGGCAGCTTTCAGCAGGTGGACCTCCATCCCCTGAGGACCTTGATCCTAAGGAAGGGTCTGCTGTCTGCCTTCTTAAGTGCCTGAATGGCACATTATGTGGTGAAACTTCCTGAAAAGAGTTAATCAGCTTTTGCTGATCTCCCACCAGCAGTCAAGATCCCATTAGCTTCTGACCATTGTAACAGTTAAGAATCATCCTTTCAGCTCAGTAAGGAGTTGTTTGTTTTCCAATTAATGTGGAATTCTGGTGCAGTGTGACAAGAGGCATATGTCAGGCAACCAAATTGACAGCAAGGCAGTAGTGCAGGTCTGTGGTTGTACCTCCAAGAATCCAACGGTCAGAAATACTAACTCTAGCTGTTTTCCATAGTGGTTTACAACATTTTCAACCATTGTGTTTGAAAGATGCATGGCGTTGTTTGCATTGGAGGTTTTCTACCGACAAACCAGGTTACAGTCTATAATTTTTTTGCCCCAGAGCTTCCTTGCTTGTTGATGAGCAGTTAAGCATTGATGCCAAATGGAAAACAAGAAAGCAATTCCCTTTGAGTGCTGAATTTTATTAGCAGTTATAATGCATACTTTGGTGTCAATGGGCCAATAATTTTAGAACTGCAAAATAATTCTTTTATAATAGTCACATGATTCACAAGGGAATGTCTTTGTGCCATGTTACCATTGCAAAAGCCAGCCTGCCTTCTTCCACAATAATTTCAGATCTTGACTGTTAATATACTGCTAATGCTGTTGTGTCTGTGGTATGCATTAAATTGACTTTGAACACACGAAAACATATAATCTGTCAGTGAGAGCCATCTCAGGTTCTGATCTATGACTTCAAAGGAGAGCAGAGCAATTCAATCTCTCTGCCTGAAAGTCACACGAGTTAAAGTGTTCTTCCTTTGAGCTTCAGTGAGTTTGTTAATGATTTTTTTTCTCGGTTACCCTGAGGGAAAGATGTTTCTTATGATAAGTCGTTATCAGTGAATACTGATCTCATCCTTGGGTCAAGGGGGCATAGGTTCAGGTCCAATTGCGGAGATTGGAATCCTCAATCTTCTTGATACTGCAGCATTGCATTAAGATATGTTTTCTTTCTGATGCAATGTGAAACCAAGGCCATGTTTGCCTTCTTAAGTGGATGTAAATGATCCTAAATCACTAATTTGAGGAGCAGTGGACTTCTTCCCTGTATTTTGCCCAAATTTTATCCCGTAACCTACATCGCTGAAACCAATCATCTAGTCATTTATTTCATTCTGTTTGTAGCAATTTGTTGTGCTCAAGTTTATTGCCATGTTTTCCAGATTATTGTAGTGACTGTTCTATAAGATACTTAATATGCGAAAAGGTTAACTGACATAACATGGTAAGGTCAATCCATCAGGATATAAAGGAATAATCCTGGTAGGAGCTGACCAGAGCTGTGAGCGGTGCCCTATGATTCATCCATGTGTTCACCAGGGTTGCAGAGAGCTCCCAAGTGACAGTTCTTCACGTCGACAACATGTAGCCAAAGTTGCGGTGTTGATTTACTTTTAAATTGAGCCTGATGTCTCACGAGGGATAATCATATGTCATGGACCTAATGTACCTAACTATGAAGTATCACGAAATATGCCTTTACTGCTTAATTAAGTCAAAACCTGTCTCTGCTTAAGGCATTGGGTGGGCATCCTTCCCCAAAAGGTGCCAAGTACCTCAGCTAGTATCAGCAAGAAGGATTGGTGCCAGTGAAACTACCCAAGATGTTCCAGATGGCTCTGCAGACGCTGACCTTTACAATATACCAGCAACAAAGGCATACAACGTTGTGAAAGCAATTACAGTTATTGGATAGAAGCACTTTTGGACTTTTTGTGTCGTTGAATGTTGCTGGATAAATGTATGTACTTATTAAAGTAAGTATTTATTAAATATAAGTATTTATTAATTTATGAAGTAGCCTGATGAGCCTCCTGTACAAATGGTGATTTTTAAAAAATTAGTCCTAAATTTGAGGAATGTGAATAAAAGGGCATCTGTTTTCTGCTTCATGTTTCCCACATCAGCATCAAACACTCTGCCTGACAATGTTTTCAAAAGATATACCAGGAGAATAGGGGAAAAGAATAAATAGTCTATACTCCCTCACCCCACCTGTTTTGTACCCTTCATTCTGAAGTGTCTTACTGAATGACATGCCACATCAGTTGTTCTCAATACAAGGGAACAGCAGTCAGCTATTAAACTCCCTAAACATGTTCATTCATTCGATTTGACCAGTTAATTTGTATCTTAATTCCATCTGTCTGCCCTCGCTTTATATTTCTTAACAGCCGTGCCCAGTAAAAATCTATTCACCTCCATTTTGACATTTTCAGTTGATTTATCATCAATACCTGTTTGCGGGAAGACTTCCAAAATCTTTTGATTTCTGTGAAGATGTGCTTCCCCCAAATGACCTAATTTTAATTTTTTATGTTCCTCTGTTTATCAGAGGAAATAGTTTCCATCTAATTGCTGCAATCCTTTACCGATATAAAACCTGCTTGGATCACCCCTTTCCTATCACTGTCCTTCAACCAATTTCCTAGTTTACAGTCGTCAAATTGCACTTCATTTCCTTTCCCAGGTCAATAATGATTTTCGTTACTGTGGATTAATAAGACTCCACCTCCATCAGTCTCTAGTACAAATGCAAATGAAAAGCAATATAAAACTTTCATTTGCCTCAGGAGGTAGCCAGCTCCTAAAAGTTGAAGGTGATGTGAGTTAAGAGAAGTAAGGGACAATTTTAATCCTCAGCAGAAATCAACTGGAAAAAAAAGCTACAGTGCCTTGCCAACTCCAGTCCCATTGCCTTTTCATGAATAACAATGAACCTACTCCATTAAGTTTGCCAAGAGAGGCAACCTACCTGAAGGCATTGCAAGCCTTCTGTGAGGATGCAGACCCAAAGTGTAATGACAACAGAGCTTAATTGGAAATTTTATCTGAGGACTTTGCAGGGAAGCATCAGATTAACAAGATGGCTACTGGAGCTGGCACCAAAAGTGGCTCATCAACGGTGCTCGAAGGCAATCGTGAGTGCTCCTCTGGACCCCATCCAAAGCCTTGACCCACTTCTACCACAAGCTTTAGCTATCCCTGCTGTGATACTGTCTCATGTTCCTTCCCAAACTCTTACCTGATTGCCAGGGACTGTACCTCTGTCTGTCTGAAATCCTGCTGCTGCCCAGAGAACAGTAAATGCTGCTCTCCAGGTAGGGGTAAAGGATTAATGGTCCTGACTTAGCTGCAGACTGGGTTGTTAAAATATCGAGACATCAGGGAGTGGAATGCTGAATTATTTCCCTTCACTCCCATAACAATGCACAGCTTCTGCCGTGAGGTATAATGAGCCCTGAAAAGACAGGTTACGAAAGTGCTCAGCCTGGAGACCCATTGCAGGAGACATACTCCAGTCAAGATTCTGAGTACTGAAGGATACACAAAGCATTCTTATTGGATATTGTGTAAAGTTCGATGAAGTATAAAACTCTTTGGTCACCAAACATTTTATACAGGTCTCATCTTCAACACCATAAGTGTAGGTGACCACCTAGAGACTAAACAGTAAATAAAAGCAAAGTATTGTGGATACTGGAATTCTGAAATGCCAATGTAATGTGCGAGGGATACTCAGCAGATCTGACAGTGTTTGTGGAGAGAGAATCAGAGTTAATGTTCTGTTTCTAATATGTCACTTCTTTGGAACTGAAAGGGGTTGGAAAAGTAATGGGATTTATTCTGTAGAAAAGGGGTGAGCAAAAGCATGTGGAACAGGTGATATGGGTGCCCAGAGCAAAAGGCAAAGGAAGTACTAGTGGTAATAGATAAGAAATCTTGGTGAAGAGTTAGTCATAATGTTAGGTGTTTATGACAGATAATAGGTCAGCCAAGGGCAACCCCATGCGACAAGACACTGAGGGATTGAGGCAGGGAAGTGGAGGTGATCAAAATGGAGGAGAGAGATCAAGTTCTGAGGTTTTTGAATGCAATGTTGAGATCTGAAGGCTGCAAAGTGTTTAAGCAGAAAATGAGTTGCAGTTCATCCTCAATGCGTTGGGGATTGCTGAACTGTTGGGCTGCAGATCTTGGGGAGAAGTGTCAGCATGAAAACAAAGTCCAATCCCCACCACTACCACCCGTCATGGTTGACAGGGTCGTGTCCAATCCATTTGCTGTACTTATGCCCTCACCCTTACCTCTCCCTCCAGGGTGCCAAATAGTTGACATACAAAGGGGGAGAGAATGAGCACTTTCTACCGCAGAGTTAGAAGAAATGCAAGGGTACATGGCTTCAGTGATAGACCTGCAGTTTGGTGAATTTTCTACATTACAGAAGTGACTATACTGTAAAGGTATTTAATTAGCTGGAGTACACTTGGGGATGTCCTGAGTTCATGAAAGGCTCTACATAAATGCAAGTATGGGGCTGGATGAACACAGCAGGTCAAGCAGCTGCTTGACCTGCTGTGTTCATCCAGCCCCATGCTTGTTATCTCGGATTCTCCAGCATCTGCAGTACCTTTTATCTCTGACATAAATGCAAGTAGTTGATTTCTTTCATTTCCCTGTTGTTTGATGCTATGTAAACAGGTTTTGGTGGTCCACCTTCTATAAACTGGAGGAGTATGATAAATAAGAATAAGCCATTATGCTTTAACTTATTGTGATTCCAATTGCTGTCACAAGGTTTAAAAAGGTGTTGAAAAAGAAGAATATGTCAAATATGCACACAAACAGCCTGACACATACAACCTCACCTTCGGAAACATGATCACTTTTCAAACCTTACTTGAAGGCTTTGAAAGACCATGTCACAGTTTGATAAGCTGATTTTTTTTCTTGTTAGTAAAATTCATTTATAAACCTTCTTGAATTTTCTATCTCTCTCCATTTTGACTTGTTACACTCATCGTTTAAGGTCGATCTTGTGAAATCGATGAGCTACACAACTGTGATGAAAGGCAGTCACTTCAACTGAGCCACAAAGCCAGTAAAGATGGAGGGAACAAAATAATTGGTTCTAGAAATCTGAAAAAGAACACACTACAAGTGTGCAGTGAGCATCCAAAGGGGTAAGATAGCTAGAAGATGTCTCAGCCAAGTATTATTGTTTTTACAATTTGGCAGTTTGTAATATTTGCAATCACTTTTTGATTCCCTCAATTTTTTATTGCCATATCACTCTCCAGAGTCATTTCTTGTCTCACAGATCTGAGGGCTGTGGGGCAGCAATTCCTCTGATATTTCACAGCCTATGATAAAAGAAAGGAGGGGCTTACATTCATATAGCATCTTCCATTACCTTTACAACAATTCAAAGTACTTGTCATGCACATAAGTTTTACTTTAAATCACTTTAAATGTCATTTGTACTTTGGAGATGTGGCAGTCAGAAATGTATGCAGCACTATTCTCAAGAGCAGTAATGTGGTCATAAATAGATAACCTGCACTGGTGATGATGGTTGAGGACTGAATATGAGCTTGAAAAGAACTTTCCTTTGAATGGTACCTTTTACATCCGTCTGAGAGGACTGATGCGTCCTCAGTTTGACATCTCACCTGAAAGATTGCCCTGCTAATAGTGCAGTGCTCTTTCTGTCCTGTACTGAAATGCCAGCCTTAATGTTGTGCTCAATTCCCTGGAGTTGAAGCAACTACGTTTTGACTCAGACAAGTATGTTACCAATACTGAACTCCAGTTGACAGGACCTGCCCTCGCAGAGAGAAAAGCCAGATCATTTTTTCTGGTGGTACCTCATTGTGTGAAGGAGCTTCATCCTGCACTTTGGATGAAACAAGACGGAAACAAACTTGTTTCTTTACTCCTCAAGAAAATCTCTGAGTAGTGAATTGTGGCAAATGAAGGCGTCTAAAATGAGAGAATCTATAAACTGTGGATTGGATCTGGAAAAGTTCGAACAAGGCACTTTGTTCAAATTACTTACTAGTTCATGTTTAGTTATCAGTAATGTTTTTGTCCCATTAATTATCATCTAGTAACAAGTGTTGGTCACTTCATTTTAAAAAAGAAAAATGTTCTTTCAACACTGATGATAATAAAAACTCTCCCCAGTCCACGTGCAAGTCAGTTGTGCACTTAACTGGATTATAGGACATTACAGTGTACATCTCTTTGAAACTGAGACCCAATGAAAGGGTTTGCCTCAAGCACGGGCATCATAGACAATTAAATCTGTCCATGCAATAGACTTGAGATACGTTGGTTACTGTCACTGAGCCAAGAAGACTAAGATTTAAAGAGTTTTGTAAAACAGTGAAGGATTTTGATTGTGGATAGCAAAAGACAATTTTCTTTGCACTTTTGGAGTATTGCGTTCAATTCTCATCTCCCTGCTGCAGGAAGGATGTTGTAAAGCTTGAAAGAGTTCAGAAAAGATTTACAAGGATGTTGCCAGGGTTGGAGGGTTTGAGTTACAGGGAGTCACTGAATAGGCCGGGGCTGTTTACCCTGGAGCTCTTGAGACTGATGGGTCACCTTAGAGAGGTTTATAAAATCATGAGGGGCATAGATAGGGTAAATAGTCAAGGTCTTTTTCCCAGGGTGGGTGAGCCCAAAACTAGAGGTTTAAGGTGAGAGAGGAAAGGTGGAAAAGGTACTTAAGGGGCAACTTTTTCACTCAGAGGCTGGTGCGTGTATGGAATGAGCTGCCAGAGGAAGTGATGGAGGTGGGTGCAATTACAACATTTAAAAGGCATCTGGATCGGTATATGAATTGGAAAGGTTTAGAGGGATAGGATCTAAATGCTGGGAAATGGGAACAAGATTTGTTTAGGATATGTGGTCAGCATGGACAAGTTGGACCGAAAGGTTTATTTCCATGCTGTGCATCTCTATAACTATGACTTTATGGCAAGGTGCTATCAATTCAAAATTCTCAGTGAAAGGAGGGAGGATAGGTGAAATATCTTTACGTAGGTTTTTTTTGGTGTGTAGAATAAATATGTTACACACATCGTTAACCAGCAGAGACCAATGCACCTCTTAAGGGAAAATTGTACACATTTTTGAACCTGGGAAGATCTAGGTTGTGAGAGGGTGGGACCATGGGGTGAATTTTGAATTGTTCAAACAAAAAAGCCAAGCTCAAATGTTGGGTGAGGTGCTTCCCTTGTATGTTGTAAACCTCTATGGTCTAAAGGATTGCAATTTCTGATTGCTGACAAAAACAAAATGATGAAAGAAAGAAGTTACATTTCTTTGGGATCTTTCATGATCATCTGATGTCCCAAAGTGGTTTGCAGTCAATGATGTAGTGGCATGGTGGCTCAGTGGCTAGCACTGGTGCCTCATAGCGCCAGGGAAGCAGGTTTGATTCCATCCTCGGGTGAACGTCTGTGTGCAGCTTGCACATTTTCCCCATGTCTGCGTGGATTTCTACCAGGTGCTCCAGTTTCCTCCCAGGGTTACAGGGATAGGGTGGGATGCTGTTTGGAGGGTTGGTGTGGACTCAATGGGCTGAATAGTGTACTTTCACACTCTAGGAATTCTTTGATTCTGTATACTTCTGTAATACAGTAATTGTTGGCAATCAGTTCACAGCAAAGTCTCACCATGTCAACATGGCCAGATAGCCTGCTTTTGCATTGTAGGACAATAATAGGGAGGCCTCCTCTTATTTTATTCAAATACTGCCATGACAATTTGTGCACCTGCCTGAGAGGATGGGCAAGATATTGGTTTAATTTCTCATCTGAATGAAGCACTCTGACAATGTAGCATTCCATCAGTACCCTACTGAGGTTGTCAGCTGGATTTATAATCCTGGGTATAACTTGAATCCTCTGACTCAGATGTGAGACTGTTACCATTTGAGTTCAAGCTGAGCACTGTAAAGAAGTCAGGATCCATGCTGTCAAAGCAGAGGTTAAACATATCCTTCCTATTCTTCAGTTGAGTTTGACTTTGTCTGGAAAATTTGAAACAGAATTACTGATCTGCCAGTTGACACAGCCAAGGTTATTAAGTAAAAATTTATAATAGACGCCTTAACTCATTTTCCTTCTGGAATATTGATATTCTGCTACTACTACTTGCCACAGGTTTTTGGAGTCTATTGAAATACATGCGGAAGATGTTATGAGTATTAATTAGTGATGAGCCTTACTTAAGAGCTGGAAATGCAGCCAGTTGGAATATTTTTTCTGAAATATTTGTGGCATGAATACTGACTCAAAAGCTCTAAGAATTTGTTATTTTTCACTTGATGTGAGTTGACAGTAGACCTGACTATATTTTCCCCTACTGCAAAGGCAATCTCCAATTGGCAGATAAGGTGTTGCCTAAAAGACACTGTCAAATTTTTAACAAAGTTGTCTAAATGGATTTTTCTCTTATTCTACACTGACCAGAAGGAACTGTTCTGATACTTGGCAAATGTTGCTTATCTGCTTCCCATGGGGCATGTCAGCATCACATGCCAACATTGTAGCTGCCATGCCAAGGTGAGAATTATAATGCCTCCTTTTCAATTAGAATCTGCTGTTTTTAAGAGGCGTTCTGGATTCAAACAATCAATTTAAGCAATGGCTAGTTCCAAGGGTTATCAAGCCTGATTGGACATAATCCTGGACGTTTCATCCCTTGACTGCTGGCCTCTAACCACCCCACTCTTAAACACTCACCATTAATAGCCTGACATATTCATTCTTGCGCTTATAATCTTTCCACACCAAACAAAAAGCAACTGGATCAACCATTCTTAATATTCGATTGTTATGAAAACTGTACATTCTTTTTCCCCATACAACAACCCAAATATTCCACTTCCCGTATATTTTGAAGGGGAAACTATGGATTGTGTCAAACATTTCCCATATCTTGGCAGCCGTCGCTCTCAAAATATCTCCTTCACAAAGAAATCCAACAATGTATCAGGGGCATCAGTTCAGCTTCTTACAAACTGTGGCAGTGAATTTCTGACAATGAATACCTATGCAAATCAACAAAAGCCCCTGTGTACAGAGCTGTTGTCATTATCACACTCATTTACTGTGGTTAAGTGCTAGCCTTGATATTAGTGACACATTACAGTCCTACAGAAATTCTGTTAACAATGCAGACTCAAGTGGAGGGCCATTAAACAACACACTTGTCTTTTTTGAAACCAGCTCCCCAAGCATTCAGGTAAGACGGCTGAAAAAAATTGACTTTGATGAATGAGACACTGTGTCGAATGATTGAAAAAAAAATCTCCAGTTCACATTTGTTCAGCTCTCAAATGACCAATGTCACAGGGGAGAACAAAGAACACACTTTGAAGATACTCTGAAGTTCTCCGTGGAGCATTGACATTAATGACTGGGAAGAACTAGTTACCAGTCTTTCAAATGACCCATCAGGCAGCATCATACTTTGAGTCCAAACATCATAATGTTGAGGCGTAGTGGCAGCAGAGAAGCAAAGAACAGAAAGTGAATCCCACATTCCAGATCCCTCATGATGCAAACCATGTGCCCAAAGATCCTTGGGTCAAGAACTGTCCCATTCAGTCACTCACAGGCCTATGGAGAGGAAAAACAATCCTGAGGTGATGTCATTCTCAAATTGAGGGATAACCAATGATGGTTGTAATCCAAGTCAAATATTTTTTAACTAGTAAAGATTTCAAAGAATTTTTCTGCAAAACACAGTTTTTAAACACTAGCTTCATAGGTGTTTGTGATCCCTCATCCTCAATAATGGACATAGATCCAATTTTTATATCTGCTGTCTTTTAAATGGTGGAACCTCCAAAATTCTGCCATTTTGACAAATTCCTACAGCAACCTTGCAAAAGCCTTTGGCACAACCATAAACCAACCTTCTCTGAAGGAGCCTAGCCCCCTCTTTGTAATAGCTTAGTCAGATTAGATAATAGATTCCTCTAGACGCTGTTTACTTCTGCACCATTCCTACCAAATTTAGCAATTTCATCATCTGGGTTTTGAGGATTCATTTAGGATCTAAGGGTGTCCCTGCATATACATGCTTGCATCTGCTCCTGATTATCATTTCATCAGAAGAGTTAGTTTCTTGATATTTGGCTTGAATTAACCCTCATCCTTGATGTAACAGGGCATTGTTCTAATGGTGCATAGCAAAGGCATTGGAGACACATGGGTTCTGATGCATTGTATTTCCATTTACATGCACTGAGTAAGGGTCACTGGACCCAAAACGTTAACTCTGTTTTTTTTTCCCGTCACACCTGCTAGGCTTTTCCAGCAACCTTGTTTTTGTACATGAACTGAGACTTCATCAACATTTTAAGGATTGCAACCTGGAATTACAATTACCTGAACAAAGTATTGTTGAATTCTCACTTTTTTAAAAAATCTCATTTGTAACTAACTGGTGAAACAGAAATGTTGAGATATGTAATTTTGTAAATGTCTCCATACATAGTAAAATAAGACCAGAAGTTAGCTGTTCAGCTCTCCCCTACATCTGTTCCATCATTCAAGTAGACAATAACTGATTTGTATGTCAGTTCTATTTACTTAGCTTCGTTCAATATTGCCTAGCAATAATTTGTCGTTTTCAAATTGCCTTGCTTTGGTAGTTGTATTTTATGGCCAATATTTCTGTTAGCCAGTTGTTACTTATAGTGAAAGAAGGTGTAAAGGGTAATCTTCAAGAATGGCCAATCAAGGAAGGCATTTATTAAGTCTCCAAGTTACTCTCACTAACTCAGCAGCTTCAATTTACACAAGGGGTTTTTTTGAAATATTTAGGTTGTCCCATAATGCTCCAAAGCCTGGATCAGATCAAAAATTCTTGTCAACAGCTTGAGTAGTGACATGTAGAAGTGAACAAGGTATGCCAGAAATGCCTCCAGTACGATACTTGATCTGTACTGTATCAGTAAGGATGGTCGCACTTTCTCCCTCCTTCCCCAGCGAGTGAAAGAAATAAAGTACTGAATTTCCTTTCAAACATCAGAGGTCTCTGCTACAGGAAGGACTACATTGGCTTCACCTGTAGTGGCCTCTTTTCTCATCGCATTATCCACCACCATTCCCCTCACTATCGATTGGACTAATAAAAGTCATCTTGTCATGACTGATCCCTAGGTGAGGGTCCCCGATTTCTTATGATCCCAGACTGGATATTCACAAATAGTTATGTTCCCAGGTCAGCTGGGTCGAACTGACTCCCATTCTTAATTCACCCTTCTCTTGGTTGGTCATGACAAGATTCATTTATAAAGGATCCCTTCCTTGTGGATATATCTTCCCAATCCAAGATTCCTTACATTTTTAAAGGAGGTAAATTAACCAGGCTTTCTTGAATTGAAGAAAGGGTGTGTTTATTAGCTACTAAACAAGAGGAAAGGTAATAAAATATAACATACATGTACACAGATGAGAAATGTGAATTGAAGTAAAAGGATAACACTTAAAAAGACGTAGGAATTAGTCTCTGTGTTCTACGAAGAGTAAATGGTGTAACATTGCTGCCACTAACTTGGATGATACTGCTAATAATGACATTGGTAGTGAAGCAGTTAATTTCAAGATTTTTGCTTTGCAAGTTAGCTGATGGGGTTTTGTCCTATTTCCTGTTTAATGAGGACTTCAGAGGGTTGCTTGGCTTTGGCACTCAGAGAAAGAGAAGGTTTTTCTTTACCTCCTTGCAGGCGTATCTACTGGTTGTCCTCCAGCTGTGATCTTGACAGCACACTCGTCTATATTAGCACCTCGGAGACTGAGAGTTGAAGTTGATTTTTAATCCCTTTTTTGTAAATTCCTGGAAGGACAAACCAATCACATCTACCCTTTATGTGTTGCATCTCTCCCTTTAAAGGCTTTCTGTCTGAAGTTCCCTCTACATCTTTTCAGGTGTGATATTCCATTGTTCCTCTGAGGACTTTGTCTTTCAGTCATTGGAATTACATCTACAGTCACCTTTTGGCTATATTTCCTCTTACAAAAACATATCAAAATTAAAATTTTCATGTGCATGAGTAACTTGGGGTTATGATCCTTTGTCATAACAATTTTGTAAGTTCATACATGAAGATTGGGATCTTGGAGAGATACAAGAGGGTGCAATCTTGGCACACACAATCTCTGATTGAGTCAATAATCTCTGCAGAAACCAAGAGAAGAGAAAAATAAAATAAACTGGCATCTTTACAAAGAAAAGAAGAATGAAAGAGAGCCTCTATAAAGTGATTTTCATATCCTCCGCATGACCCAAAGTGCTTTGTTGTCAAAAAAGGTACTTTTGTTTGAAGTACACTTGTAATGTAGGAAATGTGTTGGCCAGTTTTCATACAATGATTTTGGTTGCGGTGTAAGTATTGGCCTGGACACTGGGGAGAACTCTCCTTCCCTTCTTTGAGTAGTGAAGCTAGACTTTCCTCATAACTGAAAGGTCATTTTGCCCTATTTTTCAATTTGTCATTTTTCACATTCTATGTGATGTGTCCATTATAGAAATGTCACTGGTCATACGGAGAGCACATGATGTATATCAATGTTACAAAATGTGCCCAACAGGAAATTGTTTAATGGTTTATTGATATTTTCATATTCATTTAAGAGAAGACAATGTGGATTGTATTAAGTAGGAATTGGAAAATCAGGCTGATATCTGATTTATAGCAATATTTCTCCATGCTTTAACCCAGCACGACAAAATAGAAGTATTTTATCGTCTAGATAAAGTTATATGGTACATAATAATTCGGTGAGAGCTGCAGTCTTTTATTTTACTGTTTCAAAGCATCCAAAGCAGAAATCAGTAGTTAGGAAGTACACATCATAAAATTGAGTTTCTTGGAAGAAGATCATGAAATATAGGTTTCACTAAGAAGCACTAAGCTTGAATGTGACAAAGTTAAGAGAGATGCATCTTATTGAAATGCCACCAAATTTCCTATAACATGCGTCATGGCAAGTTATAGATGACACTGTTTTATCATATGGAAGAGGCAGCAGCTCTGTCCCTCTCTCAATCCCAGCATAGCCAGAGGCATATGTTTCTATAAGTATATTTTTCTCTCACTGTTTCCTTCTCTACTGAAGGTGAGACATTCTTACCCTATTACTGACCTTCGCTGGATCACTCTTGACCATTGGTTTATCCCCGACATCCTTCCATTAGTGACTTGTCTCCTCTAACTGACTAAACAGAGCCCTTTCCTCTCTTCTCTTACTCTCTTTGCAATAAGATGAAACCTACTCTCGGTAAATGATCATCAAACACAACCATATCCAATGGATGATAAAGGAGGACAAGTTCTGGAACCCTACACACTCAGGCTCCAATTCTAAGGCTGCTGTCAAAGTGACTGTCAAGACCTGTACATTTTTGAATATGGCAACTCCCTGCTGGGGAGCATGGTTTGCCTTCATCTGACAGTTCTGATTTATGAATAATCTGTCAAAATGGAAGTATGGCTTCATATTTCTGAGTGAGACCTGAACAGAATCTCCTCTCAGAATTGCGGAGCATGCTTCTTTTGTTAAAACAAAAGGCCAGAGTGGCCATCAGTATGACTTTGCCACACCTCGGAAAATCTGACCCTATGTGTTTAGAAACAGAATGATGCTTCTTCTAAATTAATTCAATCATTCCAGTCTTAAGGGATCATCACTTCGCGAAATTGGTAAAACAATTCAATTTTCCACACCTGCAACCTCAAATAGATTTTGAATTTAAGCCTTTCCAGGCATGAGGAGTGGTGTTGAAACTGGATAAAGAACACAAGACCTGACTGCAACAGAAACTGGGTCAACTGATCCTAATAAACATTATTGCTGTTTCATAGGTCAACTGCACTTGCCCACATCCTGCTTTATTTTCCTGCCATCCCTACAGTTTTCAGAAATACACCTACTTGTCTACTGAACTCCTCTGTGTCACCTGCTTCATAGATTCTCCGCTAACTTTGTTTATATTTATTGTTACTTGATATGAAACAATTTCTTTCAACTTAAATATCAGGGAGCTGAGTGAACCTATTAAAAAAAGGGAACTTTTGGACTAGAACTAATTCACATCCAGTATTCAAAGATGAAGAGAGTGTTTATTAACCAATTGCTTGACTTGCTCCATGCAACCAGCCAACCCCCAACCCCCGCCCCACTCTCCAGACACACAACATGGCATTCTGGATAGTAATGGTACATCTTTTAATTCTTAAGCCAACAAAAAATAATTCGCAGGAATGTTTCTTAATTAGTTTACACAGGCAGCAATAAATGCATTTTTCAGAAGTCACTGTCTATTTTAGTCCATCTTCAGATCACAAAATTAAAGGCAAGAAGGACTTCAATAAATTTAGCATCGTAATGCTTTGACATATTCACTGCCAGTATGTATAAATTAACAGCAAACCATCCCAAAAAGGGTATGTTTTAAATATTCAGCGTTTTCCTCTTTCTGCATCTTTGCCTTTAGATCAATGTAGTGATACATTTGTTGAGATATTTTCATATGGTACAAAGGTGACATCTCACAGCATGATTTTTCTGTGAACTCAATTTAAGGGAAAATCAAAGGCATTATCTTTTTCAAATCTTCAGTACGTCACACCAGACTAATTAACACTAGCACTGCCTGTAGCACCAACCCTATTAAATTGACTCCATGCAATCAGCTTCTGCTGTAACCAATCTACAATCCGCTACAGAAGATAGTCCAGCATAAAGCAAACTTTCATTTCATAATTAACATTTTTCAGGATGTGGTACAAACAATATTGGTTATGAAGACAAGCAAGATATGTCCAGTGTTCCACTCCTTTCCCTTGAGAAGCCGGCCACTTATCTAGTCAGCGCACTCTTCGAATACAAATCTTGTACCAAAAGACCTCACAAGGATATCCTCTGTCCATTTATCACCTGACAACCCACTTCCAGGCCCTTGTCAATGCCATTTAGTGATATTGAGGGAAATATTAGTGCTGACTGTAAGTGTGTGGTGGTAGTGGAGCAGGGACAAGCTTTTACACAATGAGATGTATAACTGTAGAACACATGATTGAGGCAGAGACTCTAACCAAGGGTTGTTGTACAGCTGCCCTTCTTCCACCATCAGGAGTGTAAAAAAAATTCCCTTTTCACATCTTAACCTGCAACAGAAGTACACAATTAAGGGTGAAGAAAGATTTAACTTTGGATACTGTATTAAACGATCTCCAAGTGTAGAACCCTAGGAGAGGGATTCAGGCCGTTAATACTTCGTCTGAGTTCAGCATATTGTCCCTCTCACTATGACACCCAGTGCTAAAAGGATGCAAGAACTGAAGGATTGCATCAGAACGAGGATGCAAGGAATAGATTTGAAAATAGGGACACCATTTTATGCAGCATGAGAAGAGGCTGCTGACTGGTTGGTCCATCATTGGTAGCGAGATGCAGCAAGAACAGTTAACTGTTAATATTCACTCTCAACCCAGACAGGTAGATTCTGATTGGTCAGGGTGTTGCCATGCAAATGCAGCAGAAATTGACCGTCTTCATGACTCCATTTTTTAAATGAAAAAGATGGAATGTGTGTAGAAATTCCATTTGTTTACGTAAAACAGGGTCCTATGTATTTATATATAGATTCTAGCATGGGCAACACAGTATGAGCCTGACTGATGATATTAAATTGGTTCCTGGTGTAACTCTTAGCACAGTCTGGATTATTTAATGAATCATTTCCAAGAGCATAATCCCATGTAATGGTGAATATATCTTTCTCAGGTTGACAAGTTTGGCCTGGTTAAGCACAATTGGCATGCTGCCAATTCCGAAAAGTCAATGGAACATGTTGTTTGAAATGGTCCACTGCACTGCCAAATAATTACTTGATTAACAACTAATATTTGTACAGCAGCTTTAACATAGTAAAACATTCGGAAATGCTTCAAAGAATTACCATCTGACACTATAATATATTAGAACTAGGAAGCTTGGTCAAAGAGGTTGATTTTAAGGGGCATTTTAGAGGACGAGGCATAGAGATGTTTTGGGAGTGAACTCAAGAGCTTCAACTTAAGGCAAAGGTGGCCATAGGTGTGGTCACCAAGGTGAGGTGGGAAAAATAAGGCATGCATTAGTGATCAGAATTTGAAGAAGAGTGACCATGAAGGGTCACAGGAGATTACAGGGGTAATGAGAGGCAAGACCAGAAAGTGGGGCTCGATTTACAGCACGCTACCCCCAGTGAGTCATGACACTTGGGAGTTATCAGGATCTGTGCAGACTATTGCGATCAATATACAATGCACTACCGACTTCGGTTATGGAGACAAAACTCATGTAATTGTTAGAAAACCAAAGGGATTCTACAATGACGTGATGTTACGATGTCTTTGGATGGATCATATCTTACAAATGGCTGTGCAAGCTATTGTTCAATGTCAAGGTGAATAATCCTGTCAATGCTTCAGCTGATGCAGTGTGAATCGTTATGATACTACCCAAAATGGATTACTAAACGCAGCAGTTCAATTTTTATTTATTCTTTCATGCGATATGGGTGTTGTTGGTTGGGCCAGCATTTATTTCCCATGAACTGAGTGGCCTCAGGCCATTTCATTGACCAGTTAAAAGTCTGTGGATCTGGAGTCACATCTAGGCCATCCTGGCAGATTTCCTTTCATAAAAGGCATTGGTGAACCAAACAAGATCTTATACCATTCGACAATGGTCATATGGTCACCATTAGATAAGCCATCAATTACACATTTTTAAACATTGGACTCAAATTTCACATCCCAGCCTGTTAGTGTGCCATCTGGATTATTAACCCAGTTACATTACCATTCTACCACCGGAAAATGGTCCAACATGGATGGCTAACCCCACAATTTGAGCTGTTCCTTAGCGATCAAGCAGCCACATATTCTCTGGTGTAAGTTGCACCTGAACTGGAATGGGTCCAATTTCCTTGCTGGGAGATTGGCTAATACTGCTGGGGAGGTTTTAAACTTACTTGTAAAGTCAGGAGCAGCCATGGGCATGATAAAGCACATGGGAAGACCTGAAAGCTAATTTGTAACTATTTTAACACAAGGAACTTGATAGGTAAGGTGATGAACTTAGAATGTTGATCAGCACATGGGAATATGATATTGTTGTAATCACAGAGACATGGTTGAAGGACAGGTAGGATTGTCAGCTCAACATTCCACAGTATGGAACTTTCAAGCATGAAGCAAAGTGGGTAAAAGAGAATTGGGCATTGCATTATTGATAAAGAAGACCATCAGTACAGTAATGAAGGAGAGTGTCTTAGAAGTCTGTTCAAATATGGCCATCTGAGTAAGAGGTTAAATATAAAAAACGACAATCACTTTGCTGCAATTACACAAAAGGCCTCCCAACAGTCAGAGGGTGATAAAGGAGCAAATTATGTAGGTAAATTACAGAGAGATGTGAGAGGAATAGGGTTAGTGTCGTAGGGATTTCAACGTTGCTAACATTAACTGGGATCACTTAAATGTGAAAGGATTAGATATGGTGAAATTTTTAAAGTGTGCAAAGGGGAACATATTGTGCCAGTACTTAGATAGTCTTATTAGAGATGGGGCAGTGCTAGACTTAATCCTAGGGAATAAAGTTGATCAAATGGTTAAAATGTCAGTGGGCGAGCATTTTGGGGATAGTGACCATAACTCTGTAAGTTTCAAAGTTATAATAGAAAGAGACATGGATAGTGTAAAAGTTACATATCTAAATTCAGGGAAGGCCAATCTCAATATCATTAGACAAGATCTGGCAAACGTAGACTGGGAGCAGCTATTTGCAGGTAAGTCTACATTTGGAAAGTGGGAGTCTTTTAGTGAGAGTATAGTGTGTGTTCAGAGTCAGCGTATTCCTCTAAGAATAATAGGCAAGAGCAGCGAGTCCAGGGGAACCCTGGATGTCAAGCGATTTCAAGACCATAAAGAAAAAGAGGAAGCATATGGTAGGTACAAACCAACAAAATAAGGGAGGCCTTTCAGGAGTACAGAAAGTAAGGGGGGAGGGGTGCTTAAAAAAGAAACTAGTAGGACAAAGAGGGCCAGTGAAATAAGTTTGGCAGATAGGATTAAGGAAAACCCCAAGGCATTTTATAGGTATATTAAGAGCAAGAGGATAACAGAGAAAGAGTGGGGCCTATTGGCAACTAAAGGGGTAATCTGTGTGTGGATGACCGGAGAGTAGCTAATGTGGTTCCTTTATTGAAGAAGGGTAGCAAGGATACACCAGGTAATTATAGGCCAGTTAGTTTGATATCAGTGGTGGGGAAATTATTGGAATAAAGTTCTTAGGGACAGGATTAATCAACGTTTAGAAAGCCGGGGATTGATCAAGTATAGTCAACATGGATTTGTTAGAGGGAGACCTGTTTGACTAATTTAATTGAGTTTTTTGAAAAGGTGACTAAATACATTGATAAGGGTAGTGCAGTTGATGTGGCTTACATGGACTTCAGAAAGGCCTTTGACAGGGTCCGACATGGTAGTCTGGTCCAAAAGAGCCCATGGATCCAGAACAATTTGGCAAACTGGATCCAAAATTGGCTTGCAAATAAAAGGCAAAGGGTGATGGTGGAAGGTTGGTTTTGTAATTGGAAGCCTGTGACCAGCAGTGTACCATAAGGTTCAGTGCTGGGACCCTTGTTGTTTGTTAAATAATTTAACAATTTGCATGTGAATGCAGAAGGTATAATTAGTAAGTTTGCAGATGACTCAAAAATTGATGGTGTTATTGATAGTGAGAAGGATGGTCTCAGGCTACAGTCTGATATTGATCAGCTGGTAAGTTAGGCAGAACAATGACAGACAGAATTTAATCCCGGTAAGTGTGAGGTAATACATTTTGGGAGGCCTAATAAAAGAGGGATTTACACGATGTATATTATGGTCCATTGGAGGTACTGAGGAGCATGGGCACCTTGGTGTACAAGTCCATAGACCCCTGAAGATGTCATCACAGGTAAATAGGGTGGCGAAGAAGGCATACGGGATGCTTGCCTTTATTAGTCAGGACATAGAATATAGGAGCAAGGAAGTCTTGTTGCAAGTTTGTAGAACATTAGGTAGGCCACAAATATAATACTGTGTGCAGTTTTGGTCACCACACTATCAGAAGGACATGTTTGTACTGGAGGGGTTGCAAAGGAGATTCACCAGGATGTTGCCTGGGACAGAAAGTCTCAGTTATGATAAGAAACTGGATAGGCTGGATTTGTTTTTCGTGGAACAGAGGAGGCTGGAGAGGGAGAGGTTTGGTTCTGATTGAGTTATATAAAATTATGAGAGGCATACACAGGGTAGATCACAAGAATATTTTACCCATGTGGAAGTGTATAAGTTTAAGATGAGGAGTAAGTGCTTTAAAGAGGATCTAAAGACAACTATTTTCACCAACACAGTTGGTGAATAAACTGCCTGAGAGAATTGTGAAAGCAGATGCTGTCGCAGTACTTAATAGGCATCTGGATGAGCGCTTAACCTTCCAGGACATAGTAGGCTATGGTCTAAGGTAAATGAGATTAGAATAGTTTGGTATTTGTTGGTCAGCCTAGACATGATGGGCTAAAGAACCTGCTTCCACACTGTATAATTCTATGACGCTAAGATATCGGACTGTTATGAGTTTTTGGGTGTAGAGTATGTTCGAGTAGGGCTAAGGGATTTTAGACAAGAACTTCGGCTTTTTTTGAGGTTCTGTGTTGGTGGAAACATAGAAACATAGAAAGTAGGAGCAGGAGTAGGCCATTTAGCCCTTCAAGCCTGCTGTGGCACTCCTTATGATCACAGATGATTGAGCTAAATAGTTTGTTCCCACTTTTCCCCCACATTCTTTGATCCCTTTAGCCCAAGTGCTCTATCCAACTCCTTAGAGTCATAGAGTTGTAGAGTTATACAGCGCAGAAACAGACCCTATGGTCCACTTTATCTGCCCCAACCCCAGCTATCCTGAACTGATCTAGTCTCATTTGCCAGCATTTGGCCCATTTTTCCGTAAACCGTTACAATTGTTCTTGACTGCTTTCTGTGGTAGCAAATTCCACAGGCTTACTACTTTCTGAATGAAGAAATTCCTCCTCATCTCGGTCCTAAAAAGTCTACTGCATATCCTTAGACTGTGACCCCTATTTCTGGACTCCCTTGCCATCAAGAACATCCCTCCTGCATCTATCTTGTCTGGTCCTGTTAGGATCGTATAGCTTTCTATGAGATCACTCCTCATTCTTCTGAACTCCAACAAATATAATCGAATCTGATTCATCCTCTCCTGAAATATTAGTCCGGTCATCCCAGGGATCAGATTGGTAAACATTAGCTGCACTCCGTCTACCACAAGAGCATTCTTCCTTCAATAAGGAGAGCAAAACTGCACACAGTGATCCATGTGTAGTGTCACCAAGGCCCTGTATAATTGCAGCAAGACTGCTTTGTTAGGTGTTAGTTGGTGGTGATCTTTGAGGAAGATCATCGGGAAATCCAATGTGCATAAGCACAGGAAGCCATGTGAGTTATGTTGTCTCAACATTCCAAAAATAATCCTCATGATTGTGAATGGTCAGATATACTGAACATTTTTCCTCAAGTATAATCATCTTGTGATTTTATATGCAGCAACTTCCATAACCAACACAGACTCCCTGCTTCAATCGAGTTACAGAAAATGAATTCAAGCTGTGCCTAAGTGTTACCTCACCGCCAGTTTGTGTATACTTTGTGCAATTGCTTTTGGGACTGTGTATGTTTGAGGTCCTTATATTGTTCCATTTTGGAAGCATTCAGACTGATTTTGTCTTTCTTGTGTGGTGCTGGATTTGTGCACTCGATTGTACACAACGTGAGAATTTGAAAAAGAGAAGGGCTAAGACGAAGGTGCCTCAAAAATACCAGCAAGCCTGTCACAAGACCATGCCCCGTGAGACTGCTGAGAGGCAGGTTCAGTACTTGCTAGGATACAGAGCCATGGAGAAAGTAACATCTGGCAAACATTCTGGAAACCTGAAGCATTTTACATCGGGAGCCAAGGGAGATAACTAAGTGGATTCAAATCAGTGCTGAATATACTGATGATCTCAAAGCTTCTAACCGATGCCTGCATAATTGGGCCAAGAAAGATCTAGATAATGAGTGAGTGATGACTATATTTTCCCTGTTAACTACTCAATATGCATCAGATCAAGAAAGAATATGGTTCCCAAAGAAACGCTGGCAACACGTAACTCTGTGCCGAAATAATTGCTGCTGAGACATTCTATTAAGGATAATAATGGTTTGTTTCTTACAATTCTTTTGTTATTATTTTATGAGAACTCTTTACTTTCTCCTAGCCTTTAAAACCTTTCTGGTGGATTGGGAGAATACACTAGCCAACTCATCCTTTGTGTCATATTTTAGTTTGTTCAGATTTAAGACCCTAGTTTTAGAATAAACTACATTATATTTAAACTTCACCTGAAATTTTATATTATGCTTGCTATTTCCCAAAGGTTTTCTGACAGCAAAGTTGTTGATTAGCCCTTTTTCATTACAAAACCCCAAATCCAAAGTAATCCACCCCGAGTTGGCTTCTTAACATGATGTTTCAGAAACCCATGACAGGATTTCATTCACCATTGGTTGACCCGATAGCTGACTTGCAAGTCTCCACCCCAAACTGCCATTCGTTTCCATCTAAATATGCTGTCTATGCTGAAAGGATATTTTCTTGTCTTTCAAAGTTCATATTTTAACCTGGGTCTTGAGGTTAATGATGCTGATAACATGAAAACCTCTCTGTCAGTTAAAATCAGTTAGTGGGTCATACCTCATTCTTCATGAAATGGGAGAAAGAGATACAAACGATGAGGACCGAAGAGTCACCAGCTCAACACAACTTGGCAAAATCACTCATACGCAACTGGATTCCAAATTATGGAGTGTATTAAACTTCTGGTCACTTCACACATGAATAGGAAGGCCTTGAGGCCTTTAATCTCTCATTTAAAATCTAGGACTGAATGTTTTGCTCTTTTTTGGTTAAATGTCAGTTTTGTTGAATTTCATGAAAGGTCTCTTTCCACAAGGGCTAAAAGTTCTTTCACCATATTTTACCAAACTTGCCTCATTAACAATCTACCCCGTCCCAATTGCAGCCTTGTCACCTGATTGGAGGCCCATTCTACTTCTTACTGTGCCCAGAACAACTCAACAGTACCAAGGTATTATGGGATGGACCAGGATCCCCAGCGCTGGTGCCATTCTAAAAGGCTTCTGTGCATCTGGACAAGCACCATTAGTCCAGAGTTGGCCTGCACAGTTCCACATATTTGCTCTGGACATTGTAGATAAGAGGAAGTTGTTGTCTCTCGTTGAGGGTAGGGACCTGGAGGTCGTGGTGGATGGGGTGATGCAGAGATGGAGATCTATAATGACCATTGGTTTGGGCTGGACCATGCCAACCTGATCACAGATTGTTAACTGGTTTGGTGCAGTCTCAGCTGCCTGGTGGAATATGTAACAATATATGGAGAAGGTCACTTCCCTTCTCCAGTTTGCCAATTTCTACAACAATACCCCTCTTCCACCAAGGCTCATGCTCTACCATTCTCACTATTGCCTGAATCATCCTCCTTCACTCATTGTCACTCACCACAGCACCAGAGATCACCAACCCTGCATGTCCTCTGCACTACTAATCATTCAGTGAGGACACCTCCTCATCTGCGTCCTCAGTAACAGCTGTGCCACCCACTTTCATCTCCTTTAGTACCTTCCTCATCCTTATTCATGGAGGAAAATAGCTCACAACAGGGCAGAGATGGTTGGTAGGCTGCTTAATGTTCAGCTCCTTACACATTATGTGGAAAGGATCCTGAATCTGACCACCTTGAACAGCTGACTGACCATTCCCAAGCACCCGGACTACAGGACGCTGCCCTTCACTTACTCTTCCAGGTACCCCTGATGGAAAGTTGACTGAAGCCTGCTGACAACCATGATAAGCTTCCTGACTTGATGTTTGCATTAACTGACAAGCAGTACTGTGAGCCTGGCTGGGGCGCAAGGTGCAAAAAAAAAGCCAAGATAAGATGGTGATACTGTGAGCTCAAACTGAGTGTGCTGTAAGAGAGCACATGAACAGGCTGGAGATACAACCTGGTCCAGTCCATGAGCTGAGTGTGTATCCCTGAGCTCACAGTGTCTTTTCTGCAGCATTATAATGAGAGTTGCCATTGCAGCCCAAGATGCAGCATAGACCATACCATTGGTGAATTGGAGATGTTCATGAGGATTCTTAGAGGCTGGCTTATGCCAGAGTCTGTGAATGTGCGTGCTGCCTATTGAGCATGCCCTCCAACATCGAGATCCTTTGGAATAAGCAGTGAGCTGAAATCGCTAGAAACCCATTGTAACCTCCCTGTTAACAATTTTTGGCATTTGGAGTTTGCTCGCAGCAGGTAGTAGGATGGGAATGTGTGGAGTTTGCACATTCTCCCCGTGTCTGTATAGGTTTCCTCCAGGTGCTCCGGTTTCCTCCCACAGTCCAAAGATGTGCAGGTTAGGCGGATTGGCCGTGCTAAATTGCCCGTAGTGTCCAGGGATATGTAGCTTAGGTGGATTAGCCATGGGAAATGCAGGGTCACAGGGTTAGAGGTTGGGGGTGGGTGAATGCTCTTCAGAGGGTTGGTGTAGATTCGATGGGCTGAATAGCCTGCATCCACACTATAGGGATTCTGTGTGGATTCTATGAAGCTGCATATTGGTGAGGTGAATGATCTAGTAATAAAGTTGTTAGTTAGTAATTGCTCCACTTAATAGGGAACTCGCCACTCCCTAGCAAGAAGCTTGCCTCGATGTAAAAGTCAGTTAAAAGATGCTATAAGTTGCTCCTGACGTTGAGATACGCCTTGCTGGACTACTCCTGTGATTTTGCCGCATTTCTCATCTTAGCCCACATTGTTCATGCCCCTACAAGATTCCGCCCTCTGTGTTTACATATTGAGTGGGAAGTTCTCAGAAGCCAGGCCCCACCTTGACAGCTCCAAGTCCTGTACATTCTGGACCTGTTGGGTGTTTGGGAATGATGATGAATGTCACCAAATTTTGATACAACAAGGATTAAAGCAGTGCCAGATTTGGCTCTGCAGCTCCAAGAATCATACCACAGGTGATCAACATGTTAGATCACCGTTTCAGTAGGAATTTTGTGTGGACCCGTGCCTTGGATCAGTGTTGAAATGAGACCTAACCAAAATCATATTGTATGACCATCATTTTCTGTTACATTATGAGGCTGTGAGTAGGAGATCTGATTGTAATAGTGCTATATATCTAAGGTAGTTTTTTATTATTTTGGTGGTTAAGCCTGTGCCTCTGTAAGGTTAAACTCCCTGAATTATTACTGTGAACACAGGCTTCTACTGATGGGAACTTACTCCCGATATTCTGGCCTGTCATTTTGGGACTATGCATAGATTTCCACAATTAATAAGTAGAAATCATTCAGATGCCTGGATTCTCACTAATCTGTTTCCATTGCATGAAACACTTGTTCCAGGAGTGTTAAGTCATTCAATCATAGACTAGGCCACCTAAATAGCCATTGTGAATCCCTTCAGCACAGTCTTTGAGCTCAAAACTAGAGCTAAGAGTGTTGTGGAGATCTAGAAAGTGGTTACAAAACTTTGGTTGAACCATGTCTGGAGTACTGCATTTCGTTCTAGCTACCACAAATTGGGAACGCCTTAGAGAGAGTAAATTCAAAATCCTACAAGAGCTAAAGGCAATTATATTTGTGACAACATGGTTTATAAACTAGACTTTTATTCTGTCAAGTGTAGAAGATTATGGTTTGATATATCATGGTGGTTCAAGGATGTGAAAGGTTGCATGGAGAAAACCTATTTCCTCTGGTGACGATACAGAACAGGGAACATAGCCTTGAGGGAGCAAGCTTATTCAGAGGTAATGTAGAGAAGTATTTCTTCAACAATAAGTTGGGGAGGTGATAGCTAAGTGGTATATCATGAGATTTATTAATCCAGAAACTAGCCAGCATTATGGGGACCTGAGTTCGCATCCTAAACAGGATTATCTGGCAGATAATGAAATTTGAATTCAATTTTTTAAAAAACCATCTAGCTCACTGATATCCATCAAGGAAGGGAATCTCCATCCGCACTTGGTCTGGCCTACAATAAATATATGACATGGGAGTGTAGCCAGAGTAAAAGAGGAGCTTGTAGGAGACAGATCCGGGACTAGTGTTCTCTTAACAATCTGTAGGAATGTTAATCATATTCTTCTAATCTGTAAATAGTTACAGATTTGTGACAAACTTCATGCTGTTGTTCAACAATGAGACCCGAAATCTGGATTTCCCACTCTATACTAGACCACACCCAGCTTGAGGGATTCGTAAATAACACCAACCGGAAGTAGAGTAGAGAATGAGAGACAGTGTATAAGGTCAAGAGTACAGTGAAGATGAAAATGAGCGATTTTTAAGTGGGTCCATGGTTAGTGAAATGACATTCTGAGTTTGAGATCCCATATCAATAGAAAGAGATCCACTTAAAAGTTTCCCGTTACCTTTGCTTCAGTACACAAACTTGCTGTCAGCTTTTGATGTTAGACTGACTGTAACTACCAGTCTCTATTTCTTGGAGCTGACAGTAGTTTCATGTAACAAGAGGAGAAAATGGAACACCTCTGAACAGATTTCTTGTTCCTGACAAAGAGTTCAAAGATTGAACTTTGTCAATAGCAAGACATCAGTTTAACTACATTCATTCATTCACATTTGTTTCTTTGCGCCAGGCATTGTGGCAATGCCATTAACCTCTTGCTATCACCAACAGCATAAATCACGAAGTAAACTCTATCATTGAGGATGAGATGGGATTCTGTATTTGATACTTCTCTGAAGTATCCACTTCTGATTCTCTGTGTCCTAGTCAGTGACTCAAATTTTAAGAACCTTGTATAATCAGAATCACAATTAAACACAATGCACAGAAATTAATCCAGATGACAGTGAACTGCCAGTCAGTCAGAGGGCCAGTGAGGACCACTCCTTCAGGCATGGCCTTGTTGAGCTGTTTTTGTAAGTTTGAGCAGAGCGACACAGCAGTATTTAGACTGAGATAAATTACCTTTCAAGTTTGGCAGTGCTGACGAGAATGCTGAAACAATTCAAGAAGTAATCTGAGTTTTTTTTTCTGAGCAGCTTCCCATTATGACCTGAACCAAGATGTTTCACAGAAGCATTGCCAGAATGGCGCTTGTCTGAGATAAGCAGATAGGGTTGGACTGTTCGGCATATTGCCTTTACACAGAGCAGGATGAGCAAAGGTTTGTCTCACAAAATTCAGAGGAAGTAGGTCATTCGTGTTGGCACAGACATATGCTAAAAGAAGTGGAGTCCCCATTTTAACAAATGACAAAATTACAGACTTGGCATAATTAGCGGACTACAGCAATTAGATTCTTTGAAGGACCATTTGGTTTTACAGGTGGGTCTACCAAGTGCAAAACTGTGAGCTCAACTATGAAGATTGCTGCTTGCAACTTGAAACAAGTCATCCTGATTTGGGCACTTATTTCTCATTTTTGTTGACTGTGCCCCAGTTCAGACATTGCACTCTGTCAGTAACTGATTAGTACAACCCATTAGTACTCTGTGGTAGAGAGGTGCAGCATGGTACAAGTGTAAACTGGAAATATGCAAGAGAATAGAAATGCAAACAGTATGAGTGCACCCTTCACAGTGTGAGAAATTGTAGGCTGTGCCATTTGAAGGTGCCATTTGAAGATTGGTGAGAATTCAACCAACAAAGTACAGAGACAATGAACTGACATAAAGGAATGGCAGATGGCAAAGATGAGCAATGTATGTACTGAAAAAGATAGAAAATACTGTTAGAAGTCAGTTCCTATTAGATACAGATATCTCAAGGGTGTGCTTTTGATCTTGCTTATAATGCCAAATTTTGACTTAACGAGTATTCCACTTCAACTGAGTGTTTTCTTTTACTTTAGCTTCAGTCCAGAGTTCAGGAATTGTATAGCAGCCATAGGAATAAGGTGAGATGAGAAGCATTTCAGCACCATGTTTAAAAGATCTCAAATCCTCTGAGCTTGGCAGTATTAATTCTGTAACAGAATTAGAAAAATGGTAACAAAATCCTGACATCCCATGTGACCTTTGTAGCTGACATTAATTATTCTCCCCATCACTCCCCCCTACCTCCGTTGACCACCCACACAATTTCTCCATATCTTTCCTTTAGATTCCCTGCTGTCTATAAATTATATGGAAATTACAGCAATAGCTTTAACACATTGACATGCATCTTGCCTCTGAATCAGAAGGTTGAGAGTTTGATCCCAACTCCAGGAAGCACAAGATCTAGTCTAACACAGTGCTGAGAGAATACTGTACTGACAGAGTGCTGCACTGTCAGAAATGCCACCTTTCAGACGTACTATTCAATTCAGTCCCAGGTTGTTCTCATAGGTGGATATACAAATTCCCATAGCACTGACAGAGCAGTCGTATTCTGTCCATGTGATGCCTAAAATGTATCCATCACTCAAGGCTGCTAAAGCAAATTAGCATGGATTTAGTTGGTCTGGTTAGATAGCAAGCCAGTTCTCTGCATCCTGTTCAGAATCAAGTGTTGTTTAAGGCCACGAGACGTGGGAGCAAAAGCCCATCGAATCAAGGCTGATTCGACAATCTTCAGCTCCACATTTCTGACTTTTCCCTATAAATTTTGATTCCTTTACTGACTAAAAACCTGTCTGTCTTATCCTTGAACATACTTAATAATCTGGCCTCAACTGCCCTCTGCAGTAAAGAGTTCCACAGATTCACTACCCTCTGAGACAAGAAATTACTCATCATCTCTGACTGAGATCATGCCCTCTGGTTCTAGACTCTCTCATAAAGGGAAACAACATTTATATCCTGTCAGTCCACTAAGAATGCTTTGTGCTTTTAATAAGGTCATCTCTCATTCTTCTAGATTCCAATGACGACAGGGCCAACATTTTCAACATCTCCTCATAAGACAGTCCATCCATACCTGGTATCAACTAAGTGAACCTTCACCGGAGTGCCAATGCCAACATATCTTTCCTCATATAAGGGACACAAAACTACACACAGTATTCTAGCTATGGCCTTACTTGTGCCTTGTTTGGTTTTAGCAAATTCTCCCTACATTTATGCTCATACAATCATAGAGTCATACGGCCTGGAAACTGACCTTTCAGCCTGACTTGTCCTTGCCAATCAGACATCCTAATCTGATTTAGTCCCATTTGCCAGCATTTGGCCCATATACCTCTAAACCCTTCCTGTTCATATACCCATCCAGATGCCTTTTAAATGTCGTAATTGTACCAGCCTCCACCACTTCCTCTGGCAGCTCATTCTACACACGCACCACCATCTGTGTGATAACATTACCCCTTACGTTCCTTTTAAATCTTTCTCCTCTCACCATAAAGTTATGCCGTCCAGTTTTGGACCTCCCTACGCCTGGAAAAAGACCTTGGCTGTTCACCCTATCCATAGCGCTTCTGATTTTTTAAGCCTCCGATGCTGCAGGGAAAAAGACCCCAGCCTGTTCAGCCTCTGTCTTTAACTCAAGCCCTCCAGTCCCAACAACATCCCTGTAAATCTTTTCTGCACCCTCTCACATTTAATTGCCCAGCAATTTCTTCCCTAGTTTCCCACAAAGTTCTGGGAAATCAGGTCCCGTCATTCCTTTGAAATAAAGGCAAGCTTTCCATTTATTTTCCTATTACCCACTGAATCTAGATGCTAACCTTTGGAGTTTCATGGACAAGGACTGTCAAACCCCTCAGTTTTGTAGCTTTCTGCAGTCTTTTTTTCATTTAAATAATTTTCAGCTCCTCTATTCCTCCTGCCAAAGTGTGTTACCTCACATTTTCCCACATAATATTCTTTCTGCCACATTTGTGCCCACTCACTTAAAGCTGTGTGCAGATGATTTGTAGTGTGTCAGTGTCACTACTTGCCTTCCAACCTATTTTGTGTCATCCACAAATGTGGTACTGTACGTTCACTTTCCTCATCCAAGTGATTAATAAATATGTTGTAGATAATTACTTCACTTAATATTTTGCCATCAGGTTTTATTCATGCTTGAGGCCACTGGTCATGCAGATTCCACCCCCTGAAATGTGCCAGTCAATTGACTGCTGGCAACACCGCACCAACATGAGGGCAAAGATCATGGAGGGGCAATAGGCCACAGGCGAGTAAAGTTGGGATGGGGTTCATGAGGAAGCAGTTGCATGAGAGGAGTGAGGGGAGGCACAGATAAGCACAGGAGAGTGACTTGCAGTAGCTCATTCCCTGCCTCAATTGGGCAGAACATGGCAAATAATGAGGGTTCCTCGACAAACCTAAGAGACCGCTGGTAGACCTGACAAAATTTGCTGGGCGGCTGTCTAGTGTTATGGGAAACTCCTGCAGCCTCCATTTAATCCTTGAGCCACCATTAAATTGCAGTTTGCTCCTGGATAGTGGAGTGACTGTTAACTGCCCCATTATGAACCTAAATGATATTCTGCCATTGCCAGTGGGAATCCTGCATCAGTCCCCTCTGCCCTCAGATTTAATTGAGGATGGGAAGGGTGAGGGTGTTTCCTGCCACAGAGAAAATATTATTGGGCCTCTCCCACAATGAAGTGGGCTTGGAAACTCTGGGTCCTGCTGCGATAAAATCCAGTCCATTATCCCATAACTATTGTACTAATTGTTTGTGAGATCCAGCTCTATTCAAATTGCTCGTCAAATTTCATACATTGCAACAGTAATTACACTTTGAGAAAAGATCACTGGCTGTAAAGTGACTTGGAACTTCCTGAGCTTGTGAAAATTGCTACAGAAATGTAATTCTTTCTTTTCCTCTGTAAAATGATAAAATCCTCCCAAGTGGTTATTTTCTGAAACTTAGAATACTAAATACAATTCAATAACCCAGTGTATAAGCGATTGTTAGGACAGTAACCAAAATAAAAGAGTGGCCTTTTATTGTGCTTTGTAAAGGAGCTTAAATCCTCTGCATATTCCTTCTGTTATAAATTGGAAAAATACCAATAAGACCTTTTTCATTCTCCTTTTTTATTTTCCAAAGATTTTGTGAATTAACTAATGTTGAAGAAATCTGAATCCTTGCTTCAATTCTTTATGACCTGCTTTCAAAGTGAAGGGAAAGTCATCTGTTGGTAGCTGATTTGTATGATTGAAACAAAATTGCATATATTGAGAGCTGGGTAGAATGTTCAGCAATCAAAGAACTAGAATTCTAACAGTTTGAATCTTCTTACAGTAGAACCTCAAAGAGCTAATTCACCAAGGTAACTTTAGGAGACCTTTATTATGGGAAAGTCTCATATCAGCTTTGGCAATCTAAAGAGATTTCATAAATTATTCTTAACCTTACTACATCTACGATCAGACTGCTGCATAGCAGGAATCTCTGCAGCAGTTGGAGAATTTAATTCACTATTCAGTTACATCAAACTTGACTACGGTATAAAAATCTCTCTCGGGCTTTGTATCTGAACCCTCTCGTCCCAAAGTTTACAGTCCCCTTTGATGTTAATAATTGTCTCCTTGAGGTACTGACAGTGGATGTATCCATTCTGTGGGTATGTAGAAAGAGTTCTTTGATGTTTATGCTACAGGTAGTGTAATGAGCATCATTAGTGCACTTAAAAAAATTAGAATACTTTAATGATCTTTCTGGATCCATCATCAGACCCTAGAACGATGTATATCCACTGAACTCCCAATTCTTCATACTGATTGACACTGCATCATTGGGATATTCTGCTGATAGGAACAGTTTTCCCATCTCATGCCACTCAAGCTAAATTATCTACCAATATCCAAACAGCAGCAGGGTGTCCATAGAGGGTTATGAGAACGAGGGAGAAACAAATATATGAGGCAGAAGCAAATCAGCAATTTGTTCACACCATTGGGTAACAACCATAATTGACAAAGGACTGGGGACCAAGGCAGATATATTGGATGAGGTCTCAGAATATTCATTATCTCAATGAGTGGTAGAATAGGCTTGAGGGGCAAAATGACCTGCCCTGTTCCTATATTTGTTGAGAGGACTTGAAAATCAGGAAAAGTTTCTGAACTCAACCTGATTGATTGATAACTTTTTTGAATGGAGTAGGTTGCAAGCAGCTAAGTAGTAAATGATTTGGCATTTTAGGGTGGTGTGGCTGTTGAAGGTGAAGTTCTAAAATTTATTGAGAAAGATATAGGAAAATTCAAGTCTGGTAGAAACAAAGACATGAATGAATTTGTCAATGGTCTAGGAGCAAAGTGGAAATGGGTAATGTTATGGAGGCGGAAGTATAGTCTTGCGGATTAGTTGGATATGGCTCTTCAGGTTAACCCCTCATAGCCACAGAACAATGCTGCTAGAGTTCCTCAAAGTAGTGTCCTCAATCCAACCATCTTCTGATGCTTCATCATTTACTTCCTTCCTGCATAATTTCAGAAGTACAAAAGTTTGATTTACGCAGTATTCAATTCCGTTTGAAGCTCCTCAGAAACTGAAGCAGTCTGTGCCTGAGTGCAGCAAGACTTAGAAAACATTCAGGCTTAAGCTAATAAATGTCAAGTAAAGTTCATGCCACATTAGTACAGGGCAATGGTCTTCCCCCAACAGTACAGAATGTAGCCATCTCCATTCACATTCAATGACATTACAGTTGACAATCCTCAATGTTCTGGGAGTTACCATTGTCCAAAAACTGAATTGGACCAACCATATAAACATTGTGGCTATGAGAGCTTGTCATATCCTAAGAATTCAGTAACTCCTGACTCCCTGCAGCCTTTTCAGCATCTACAATGCACAAGTCAGGAGTGTGGTAGAACAGTTTTAGTTCCCTCATGGGTACAACTACAACAATTCTCAAGAATCCAGGACAAAGCAACCTATTTGGTCAGCTCCCAATCCACCATTGATATGCCTCAGTGACTCACTGAGGCATTTTGGCTCCTTCAACATCTCCTATCTGGAAGAACAAAGGCAGCAGACTCATGGCAACTCCATCAACTACAATTTCCCCTCCAAGTCTCATAAAATCTTAACTATATCACAACTTCTGCATTGTAGCTGGATCAAAATCCTGAAACCCACTCCCTAAAAGCACTGTGGGTGTTCCTGGATCACACAGTCTCTTGCAGTTCAAGAAGGCAGCTCATCAGCACTTCCTCAAAGACAGTTAGGAATGTTAATAAATTCATCAGCTAAAGAAAAATAGTTCAGTATAAGTGTGAAGCAGAAAAAGGGATGGGATCAGAAAACAAGATTTTAATTTGGTGGTAATTGAATTGACAGCCACAATCACAAGCAATGGTTGTACACAAAGTGGACTCTTGTTGGTTTGACTGTATACTCTGTGCACTCAAAGTAGACTCTGTTGGTTTGATTAGGAACAACCTGAAAGGATTTAACATCCAAACAGCTGTGTAATTAAGAACTCTGATGCTGTACATGCCTTATTATATGGAGTTTCCTCTATGTAACAGCATATGTTGCTCTAACATTTGCTAATAAACGGCAGGTGAATGATTTTTATGCTAAATTACTCAGATGACTCAGAGTGTTGAAAGTGACTGGAATGTTTAGATGCTTAAAGACGTGGAGCGATGATGGCTCCTTTACATTTGTTGAGTGCCTACACATCAGTTGAATTGAGTGTAACTCAGAGATTCATCCATTCTGTTAGATTGCCATTCTTAGTGAGATTGCTCATTTCCATTGAATAGTGAGGCCATGTCCGCAAGAATCTAAGTTATGTCAGCGTAGTTTCTCAAAAGGCTTTGCATCAGCATGGCCTAGATTCAAACTCATGTCCTGGAATGAAAGGACAGTGTGCTTTCCAGTCTTTTCAAAAGATTCATCGTCATTATGGTACAGAGGAGACCCCTGCTGCTCTGTAGAGCAATTCAGTCATCCCATTCACCTGTTTCAACCTTGTAGCCCTGCAAGTTTAGTTCTTTCAAGTGCCCAGCAGTTTCCTTCCCATTTCCACTGCCCTTGTCATTTCCATAGAATTGTTGTGTTGGTCATTGTTTCCTCTCATTTTTCATCCCTTACCTCCAGGTGGCGCTAAGAGGCTGTAGATGACCTTTGCTGCCTGAACTCCATGTTAGCTTACGCAATTTGTTTGCACACTTTTGAACGGGAAGGTAGTTCTCCATTCTTTATCCCAGTTATTAGAAGTTTACTTCTTTCCCCTATTTCTCAGTTGGCTGAATTGCCCTTCCTCCCCATGTTCACCACCAATTGTCGCTGCTGACTCCCTCGACCATGGGCCAGAGATTGAACTCTGCTGCATTGTGCGTCAGTAATTTCTGGTCTCCTGCAATTACCATTCAGTCAGTAATTTGTATTCCCAGCATTTGATGGAATAGGATTCCTGAGCAATGCAACAGTATCCATGGTTGAAGGATGGCCTTAATTGCATGGGAGATTTACAAGTGTACGCTTTAGATTTAATATCTTTGCAGTCCCATTTGGGTTGTATTCATCTCCTGTGTAGGTCAGCAGTTGATTTTGATCATTTTTGGAGTAATAATTTGTCAGCAGTGGCTTGTAATACAGATGCTGAGCGCCAGCGCACTGCTGAATTAATGCAGGATGACATACAAATGGAGTTTCCTGAAATCGCTAAGTTGATCAAGTTTAAATCAAGAGTTGAATTCCAGTAAGTAGATATTTTACAGTAATAATGAGAAGAGGAGAGAAAATTGGAAATAATGGACTAATGGCGATCGATGTTGATAGCTGATGCTACTCCCTTGACATATTATCTGCCTATTAGCTTTTTAGGGGGATTGGGACTCAATTGTTTTCAGTATTGGTCAGCAATGGTGTGAGGCTGATGATCATGATCTATCTTGATGCGTATTATATTCCTGGGGGAGGAAAAAACTTTCTGTTACTGATAATTATGAAATAAATTATATTTTGCTTTAGGGTGTTTATGGTAAACATGCATCAGCTCAATTTATAGTCAAATTGCTAAGCAGAAAGCCACCGGGGTTAGGATGCTCTAGGGGATAGTTATTGATCCTGCTAGACTTTTATTACGTGCACAAATGCACACTTTAGCTGTCTCTTACTCATACCACTTCTGCCCGTACCTCTCTAACCCTCACATGTCTTTGCATTTTATTATTTGAGATACCGGGGATGGGGACATAGAAGCCCACCCCTAATTGCCCTTTATGAAGGTGTTGGGTAAGTCCTTGTCAGGCAGGTGCAAGAGTATTATCTGTTTTAGATGAAACATCATGCTGGGGTCCTCTCACTCATTACAAATACTTCCAAAAGTGCATACTTTTAAGTTGGTCCCACACACAGCTGCTAAAAATAAAATGGTCAATGTATAATTGCATGGCTTACTCTGCTCCAGCTCCCACTCCAGTCCCAGCCTCCCACCCTCAGAGTATTTCTCAACTTCTGCAGGTAACACCATATTCCCTCAGCCTCAGCACTGCTTAGATTTGCAAACAGTGATCCACCAACTGTGAATCTTATTTGACTTTTTGTGGTGATTTGATGTAATTGAATGCCCTGCCAGGTCATTTCAGAGGATAGTTAGGAATCAACTGTGTTGCTGTGCTAAACACATGTAGGCTAGAGCAGCTGAAATTGTGGTGGAGGGAGGGTTATGAGGTGGTGACAGCTATAAACAATCATCCGCAGAACTTTGCTGATTGATTGCAGTGTAAATATTGGCCAGGATGCCAGAGAGAAATCCTCCATTGATCTTCTTTTATATCCATCTGAAAGGGAAGTCAAGTCTCTGGTTTAATGTCTCAACTGAAAGACAGGCACTTTGACAGCACTGTCTCAGTATTAAAGTGGAGTGTGAGCCTAGATCTCTGCTCTGGACTCTGCTGTTGTAGTTGAACTTCACGACTTTCTGAAACAGAGGCTCGCTCTACCCCTGAGTCACAAAGGAATTGTGACTGCCATGTTTCAGATATAATGATGTTATGCAAGTTATGATTCTACATTTTGCTATTCCTATCCTGTCCTTGTGTCATACTTGGTTCAGAGACCTACTGAGGCAAGGTAGTGATCTATGTCTTTCATATGTAGTGATGAGTGATGTTCATGAGTTCTAATCCAGAGTTCCTCCTGAATTGCTGAGAATTCACTGTTTATATTTGGAAATTGAAGTTGAATCAGGAGGAGGTAAAATCCAGTTGATGCAGCTCCTGTTTGCAAATATAAACATTGCAAATATTGCCCTTTTCGAATAAACAAGATGCCAGAGCTGTTGGGGAATTTAAAATTAGTTGATTAAATTAATTTCCATTCACTCAACTGAAATAAATCTGGCATAAGACATTGGTAACAAGTAAAAAGTGACTAGATTGCTAGGAGTAGCCAACTAGTTCACAAATACCATCGTAGGAACAAGACAACATGTTTTTCTGAAATGGTCAGAAACCTATTAAGTGTATCAAAAAATCACTATTTCTGACTATAATCAACATGACCATGAATGTTCCAGAAGGCAGCTCATCACCTTCTCAACAGCAGTTAGGGGTGAACAGTAAATGATGGCCTTACTAGCAGCACTCACATTCTGTGAATTGGCGAAAAAGACAAAGCTCGAGTCAGATTTCTGTGCCAGGATGGGCAAGTACAAGTCCAGCTCTTTTGCACCTTCTGAGAGGTAGCCTGTAATTCCTTGTAGCTTGTTACATTTCCAAGTCCATGTGTCCGTGTGTCCGTGTGTCCATGTGTGTGTGTGTGTGTGAGAGAGAGAGACAGAGACAGAGAGATGGATTGCAGAACCAGACTCTTAATCATCTATAAAAATGCATTCATCTGTCTTGATGCTCCAGATCAATGTGTTGGTCAGTAACAACTTCAATGTCAAAGAAAAATACCTAGTTATCCCTGACCTTTCAAGGGCCAATTTATTAGGTTAGATTTAATAATGTGACAAATTCAGAAAGTGTAAACTTCTCATCTGTGGAACAGATTACAAGTGGTGATATAATTGGTATGTAACATTGACACGGAATTATTGTCCTAGTAAGTAAGGTTACAAAAGGCAAAAATGTTTGTAGTGAAGTCTGGAGCTCAACTGTTTCAATAATATTTCTGCATCTGTTCAGTTTCCATGGTGACTGACATATTTGAAGTCTTTTTTTGAGTTAAGTCTGTGATGTAGACTTTTTTAGTTGCACATGTTCTCATTATTTTGCTTTCTGGATTTTATAGATAAGATTTAGTACTTTCATGTTTGCGTAATTAAACTACTTGGTAGAAGGCCATATGTTTTCTGATGAAGCATTTAGTTGAGTGATGCTGCTGACTTTTGTGGAAGAGAACGGTATGTAAATCAATGCGAATAGTCATAGATGAAAATGGTGGAAAGTAAGCAAAGAACAACACTTTTTTTTCATTGAATGGTGAGAAAAAATTAGATTTCCATTTTACTCTGACTTTAGTTTAGTTGTGCTGGACTTGAGTTTACCATTGTTAAAATGTCAACTTGTAAATGCACTTTAAATAGATTTTGTTCTTTGGTTTCCTGAGCTCTTACTGACCCTCTGAATACACGTTTGTTCTGTTAAACCAAGCCCAATGAGCCTGGGGCTTTGTTCACACATGACATTGTAACTTGGGTACTTATTTCTGGAGAGCTGGTATGTGGACATGCCGTAGGCTGAGATTTGATTTGCTGTTGCAGAGCTAAAATTCAGTGTGTTGATATTTACTGCAGAAAGAGATTGAGTGAGGGCTTAATGCATAGTCCACTAGAGGAAGGCTTTCAACTCGTGCCCCATCTTGTAAGCAAAACATGTTGAATGCTGTGAAATTATTTTTTAATGTTTGCAGAAAATTGAAAAATCGTAATGTAAAATGGTTAAAAATGACGTAAGATGGTTCAGAAAGTTATAAAGTTGCATCATTTAACATTCCAGATTCAGTCCCCAATTTGGATAGAATTGGAGAACTTGCTTACGTTTATATCTCTTTTCTAATCACAGAAAGTTTCAAAGCACTTTGCTGCTAATGAAATACTTTTGAAGTGTTGTCAGTGTTGTAATTTAGGGAATGTTGCAACCAGTTTGCACACAGCAATCTCCCACAATAACAACACAAAAACGACTGGATAATCTGTAGTAATCTTGGCTTGAGGACAATCATTGGACAGGAGAAGTTTGATATTCCTTGCTCAAGTAATGCCATGGGAACTCTAATGTGAAAGACAATTGTGACAGTACTGCCTCAGATTCATCATTTTTGCAATGGGTTGTTGGTGCAAATGAAATGCTGAGTGGGACTTTAGTTCAGAGGTGAGAATGTTGCCAACTGCACCATAGCTGACACATCAGTTTGTGATGAGTGGCACACTACAATGGTGCTCTGGGACCTTTCCATTGGCAGGAGATGGGAGTGAAAAAATCGCAGGATTCCCATTGTTGATGGAAGTTTTCAGCAAATCTTATGAATGAACATGTGAATTGAACTAATGGAGCCAGGCTTGAATAAAATGCAGTAATTTTTTTAGAGATTTAACAGTCATATTTCAAGATGTGGGTGTGTTTAGAAGTGAAATAAAATTTAACACTAAACCACTTAGGAAGTTCGTAAGACTAGTGACTAAAGGCTTGGTTGAGAGGTAGATTTTGACACATGTCTTAAAGGCGAGATACAGAGACGATTCAGGAGGAAATTCCAGAATTGAGGATGAGGTAGCTGAAAGCACAGTTAGTGGAGGCACGAAAATCAGGGATGCATAAATATAAGAATTGAAGGATGGAGGAGAAATGGATACTCTTATTTTGAGAACATTTTGGATCAACAAATTCACAATTTACTTTTGGAGCTTCAGATAAAGGACAGAGTGAGTTGCATTGATGCATACTGGGAGATACCGCGCGCGCACGCACACACACGTTGTAAAGTGATTATTGTGGCAAGAACACCAATTAAACCTTTAAAGGAGGCTTAGAAAATTATTAATGGATGTATTCAAATACATAAAAGATAATTTTACTGGAAAGTCGAATTATTCTGAATTTTGAAGTGATAATGCTGTTACATTTCAATATTATTTTCAGGAATTTAGTTGAATCTGCATGTGGAATGAGCTCACTGATTTTAAAAAAGGAATATCCTGATTGAGTGATTTGATTGACTTGTTTTTGCATCATATTTTCTTCATTGTTTGTATTTAATTTGTTCTATGTTGCTGTGTTTTTGGTTTATGAATACAAAACTTAAGTCAATAAGAAAGAATGCTGTTATGCCTCACCAAGGTAGCATATTGGAAATCAAACTCCAGTATTTATGTGGTCTTCACAGAAGTTTTAAAAAATGCTAAACAAAGTGTGTAAAGTCCCCAGTTTACCTGTCTTGATAGGCCGGTTTTCTGTTCCTGACAAGAACTACTATTTATTACAAGTAAATAGATTCAAATGACATTATACAATGATGAACTGTCAATGAACAATGAGTTTCAGTAACTTTTAAAATGTACAGCAATTCCTTCCTCAGTCCTTTGTATTAAAATCGCCCTTTATCCATTTCAGTTCACAATTGAAATGCAGAAAATAAAATGATACTGTCTTTGCGATATCAATCAAAAGTGTGTCACAGAAGTATGGCACTTGAAATACTTTGTAGAAGTTACTTTAAAACAACAAGTTTACCATGGTATTGCTCCCTTGTAGTTGGAGAATATAGCAGGATATTGTGGAAGGGCGCGACCTTGAGGTTTGGTAGAACTGAGAAAAATGAAGATCTTAATGTTTATCACTGTTTATCAATAACTGGAGGGAATTCAGGAACTTGGTAACCCAAATTAGGCAACATTGCTGTATAATTAATTGTTTGAACTAATAATTGTTCTGAAACTTGAAATATAAGAGCCGCAGTTGATCTACATTGCCATTTATGCAAAGCTTTTGCTGTAACAAAACTTCTAAAATTAATTTCCATCCTGTTTAATAAGCACTTAGATAAAGAAGTTCATGTTTTATTACAAACCGATAATTCACTTCACACAAAGAACTGAATTTGATCTTAATCTTTGAAAAATTTCTCTTTGCCATTATTGTTTATGAAGAGCAGATTACGTGATGATAGAATTTTTCTTTACATTCTTTCTGAACCCAGCTTTCTTTCTAATATAGAAAATCATCATATGATTGTTAAAAGAAAAAAAATGTACCTGATTGCTTAAAACTCATCCCCTGGTTTGTTTTGAAATCACTTTAGATAATAAAGGAAAGGTTCTGTAATCCTGTTACTTGCAAAGAGCAATGGGCGTGAAAACTTAATTGCATGTTCTTTGCATCTTACAAATTATAGACATTGATTTAGTACATAACTCCAAAATCAAAGTATTCATGTGAATAAAGACAGATGCTTTTATAGGTAAGTTTCTTTAATGTAGAGATACTGTCTGAAAGTGACAGATTGTTCAACATTTTCAGTTCCTCGGATAGAGAAGCCATCTATGTTGATATGAAACTAGATTTGGAAACACATTCAGGCTTAGATTGAAAAGTGGTGAGTAACAATCAAACCACATAAATGCCAACAAGAGAAAATTAGCCTATCTCTCCTGGACATTCAATGGCATTGCCATCACTGAATCCCCAATATCACCATCTTGGGTGTGGTCATTGACCAGAAACAGAACTGAATCAGCACATAAATACTATAGCTCCAAAAGTGTACAAGGAATTCTGATGATGATTAACTCGCCTCTTGACTCCCCATGAGCCATCCTTCTACAATGCACAAGTCAGGAATGTGATGGAATACTCCTCACTTGCCTGGATGGGTGCAACTCAAACAACACTAAAGAAGCTTGGCACCATCCAGGATAAAGCAGCTGGCTTGATTGGTACCACATCCACCACTTTAAATATTCAGTTACTCCACCATCAATTCTCAGTGACAGCAATGGACAGGATGCACTGCAGCTTCTTACAAAGCCTCCTTGGGTGCAACACCTTTGCAACATTGAGTACCCAGGAGGACAAGAGTAGCAGATGCTGGGAACAACATCATCATCATGCTATACTCTAGCTACACACCAACCTGACTTGGAACTACGTAGCCATTCCTTCACTGTGTTGGATCAAAACCCTGGAATTCCCTACCTAACAGCACTTTGGGATGGCATGCAGCATTCAAGAGCTCGGCATCACCTTCTCAAAGATAATTAAGGATGGTCAACAAATGCTTGTGATGCCCACATCCCACAAGAGGTAAATGAAAAATATGCTGGGCAATTGTGTAAACATGCATGAGGTCCATGATGTGCGATAATCAAAGCTTTGACACTTATTTTAGGACTATGATGCTAAATTAGTCAAAAACAAGGCTGAGCAAGTGCATGATTATAATCAGGTCTGGGTTGGCCTGAGCAAAGGGCTGCTAGGGCCAGCAAACTGCAAGTACATTCCTTGATGTTCATGAGGAGCAAGAACAACTTCAAGACCACGCTGTTGAGTGCTATTAGTCCACACTCATGGCCTGATTTCTCATTTGTGCCTGTCAATCCACTCAGGCTGGACTTAACTCAGATTGAGGCGAACAGTTTTGGGAATATTCAGTTGCATTGGTTGACCCTTTGTCACTTGTTGCTCCATAATTCAGGAAAGCATCGAGGCCCAATTTAGTCGCAGTCCGTAAGTTGCTACCTTCAGACGTTATTGGTTACCATTTACTGATTGAGCAAAGAAGTATGACGGGGACAGATTTCTTCACCTTATCTGTCAGTTGCTGCTGTTTTTGATTGGCTGGAATTAAAAGAATGAGTTATCAGCTGATCAGCCAAAGAATTCAATCATTGCAATCCACCCCCACCCCTTTCTGGCCGCAAACACTAACCAACCACATGAATCAATGTCACGTGACTGAGTAATTTTTGACACATTGTCTTCCCATTCATGAATTGCATGCCAGTTTCTTCATGATCTATGACACAGTTGCCCCGCCCCAACCCACCACACCTCCCAACTAAATCTGATATGCTAGATGTTCACCTTTGCATTTACAGAAGCAATGTCCATTAAAATAGTTAAAATACTTTTTAACACAAAACCCCCAACCCTTGAAGCTAAGTTTTTATTTCTGAGTCAGTAATGAAAATGATTGTATTCCCTAATTATTTAACATTTTAGAATTTCAAAAGTTTTGTAAACTTGAAATAAGCACACTTTGTGCAAATGCTCTTGACCTTTGTCACTCTTTATCTGAGACAAAAGCATAATTCAGCTCTTCCATTTCGCTTTGTAGTCAGCTAATCAATAAGATTATCAGCTTCTGCTTTTACCATGGAGATCTCTCATCTATTTAAATGGTCTTGCTGTTTTGGATGCCATATATTTAGTGAACTGATTTTTCCTTAAATGAGCTTCCATGTTGAGGAAATGAGGCTTAATTTACAGTTGATTTTTGCTGATGATCAGACATTGCCTGATCTGGTGGATGCACTGGGCTTGATAACTATTTCACCTATTCTTGTCAATGTTCTCTTCTGTCCTGTTAAATATCTGGGTGTGACTTGGGCAATGTAGAACCAGTTAAAAGGAAAGAAGGAAGGGATCTGAGGATGGTTGTACACCTAGTATTTGAAACATTAAATCATGGTGACCCAACAATAAGTAAAATGAAGCAAATGAGTAATTATTTGTCCCAAACAAATTTGGATATAAATTAGAGACTACATCTTAAAAAAAAAACAGAAATTGCTGCAAGGATTCATCAGGTCTGGCAGCATCTATGAACAGAAATCAAAGTTAACATTTCTGGTCCAGTGACCCTTCTTCAAAATTGATGGTAGCCAGGGAAATGATGGTATTTATGCAGAAGATAGGGTGAGCGAAGGGTGGGGAGAAGTAAACAATAGGTGGAGATAGGGCCCAAAGATAGAGAAAAGCAGGGCAGACATAGGACTGGGTCTTAAGAATCATGCCTGCTTCAGTCACCATACCATATCAACAGTAATGATGTGCATTTTATAAAGCCATTTTAATTAGCAAAATGTCCCCCAAGTTTCTTCAAAGGACCATCATTAGATATTGTTTGGACACCAAGCCACGCTGGGAATTTCATAAGAGAACTCCATCAGGTTCAAACTAACAGTTAACATGGTGCCTTTCAGCAGGATTCATTAGAGAGGGATCAAGAGGAGGAATGCTTGTATTTTCTTTCACTCTTTTTACTTCAGGGTACCTGACGCAAATTGTAAAACATTTAAATGTCCCTAGGCTGCTCACAATAATGTTATTCGATAAATTTCAAAACTGAGCCAAACAAAGAGATATTGGGCATCCTAGAGTGGTTTTGGAGCCTCGGAGGTACAGAAAGTAAAAGTAAACCAACTTACATAAGGTAGGCTTCACAACAGGTTCCTGTCTGTATGCATTTTTCTCAAAGCTAGGCTCCCAGCAGTGAGTACTAAGCTCCTGGCAGTGGCAGGTAGCCAATTAAGGCACCTAGTAAGGCAGTTAGCCCCTTTTATTGAAATGAATTGAAATTTTACCAACTGCACACAAGATCCCCACTGTGAGGGAGCGTGGAAAGTGAATAGAGCCAGTTTCACAAGGGTTGATGTGAGCTGTGAACCTTGTGAAACCATTTATTAAGTTGCTGGCATTAAATCACAGTGCTCGGGACTAGTAAAACTGAAGGTATATCACTGCAGCCACTGCATGAAGGCTGATGTCTCCACTAATATTGCCGTGATTGCCATCCTGCTGCAAGCAGTTCCATGCCACTACTGATGGTCCTGCTTCTAGTACCTCACACTGTGCAGGCACGACCCATGCACTATGCCAAATATATCTCCCGATGTGGGAATCTGGCTGCCTTTCCTATTGGATCTAAGTCGCAGAGGTCATACCTAAATCAGTCACTTCTGGTAAAATTGTGTATGAGTTTCTGCTAAAAAGGGTTCTGTAGACTGTGATACTATCCCTCCCTCTGGGCCATATCCCATGTCAGGATGTGTTGAGCAGAGGGATGTGTCAGACTATGTCCGGATTGTTTGATGGAACAGCAAATTCTTAGGTCCTCCCATGCCCATTTCAGACTCTCAACCCAGAACAGAGGCTCATGTCAGAATCATGGCCCACTCACAGAAATTCAGATGTCTTGGACCAGGTGACCAAAAGTTTAAAGAAGTAGTTAAGGAAGGAATGAGAGGTACTGAAGTTTGAGGGAAGAACTTAAGAGTTTAGAACTGAAACAGCTAATGGTACAACTGCCAATGTAGCAATAAAAATACAGTGTGTACAAAAGATCAGTATTATAAGAACGTGGATAACCCAAAGACCTTGGGCTGGGGAGATTATAGGGAGGGTTATGGTCAAAAGTGGACTTGGAAACAAGGGTACTAAAATTTAAAATTTTGGATTAATCACAGAGACTGCTGGCATGAACTTAGGTTATGCTAGTTGGCTTCTGTGCTTCTCGTTATAGAATACCTGAGCATAGCCCAGGCCTTCAGTTCATTCAATCTGTGCACCACCAGTGTTTTCCTTCACATCAGTAATTCATCTGCTAGCTCCCGTACCTTTTAATGTTTTGCTCTTCCCGCAACATACCAATTCCTTTTGAAAAGGACGTATAGATTCTACAGAAAATTAACATTTTCGTAAAGAATTTTGTTTCTAACCACCCTTTTAATTTTTCTCATTATTGTCTTCTCTTCATGCCTGCACACTGACCAACAGAAATAAACTTTCACTATTTAGTTACATATTCTTTGACAGGTTTTCCTGTTCGAAGTGACAGATAACTGGTACAGCCCGTTCACGATGAGTTTGTCAGTAATAAAACACAGCATCTTATTCCATTGAGTGCCAGTTGGTGGCAGTGTATGTTCTACAGTTGACAGTGTTTGAATCCTGTTTTTAATTCGCTGAAAAATAATCAATAATACTGGCCAGCCTAGTATTGTTTCTCCTCCCAGCCAACTGTATGACTCTGACGCCAATCTATCTTCCACCACTCCCCAGTGCTCCTGTTGCCCTTTATTTTCCTGCCATCCCATCTGGCCATGTTTGACCAAATGCCTTGTATTTTCCCTGTACCTTCCTGTATTACCTCATTCCCTCTACTCCCACCCCTGTAGTGAGAGGAATTCTTCTGTGAGTCTGTCCTGGACTCTCTTAGGTCCTAAACCTGGCTTATTGCTCTCATAATAGAATCCAAATAGAGATACAATATCTTATGAGTGTTGGGGAAATAGTTTATTTCTAAACAAATAAAGCTTAATGGAATGAACTGAACAATAAATGCATGTGCATGCTTACAGCTAAAGAGCAAGGTTTGGAAACAGGCTTGTAATAATAGGCTGTGTGTACCACAACCATAAGATTGTCTCTGGGGTTGTTCACAATTGAATGTGACGACAGAGTTAATTTACTACAGGGAGATGAGCTCCCTTTGGAACAAGTGGCCTTTTTCTAATATTGTGTTCCTACTGCCTCCTTGTCATCGAGGTCAATGTGATTAGTCCGCTCCTGAACTCATTACTTTCTATCTTTGCTTTTATAGAAATCTTCGCATCTACAGTGGGGGTTGGGATGGGAGTTAGATGAGGTAACAACAGAACCCTCTCTTGCTTTCATGCTTCATGAGTGTTTCTGTCTCCAGGAGCCACATTCTTGGCGTGTGTAAATGTGTTAATAATTCAGAAACGTCGATGCAGCGAGAGATTGTGCGGTTATGTCATACGATGCGATCTGAAGCTGTAAGGTGCAGCTATCTATTTATTTCTGAAGAGAGAATCCGAACAGAAGAAAGCAGGAAGGAGTCCAATGCACGATTGGGAGGAGGCGGAATAGAGTCGACCTGAATGGATTACGGGTTAAATTTATACAGTTGAATGTAAATTGACTCTCTCTCTCTCTCTCAGGCTGTCTGCTGCAACTAACAATGGTCTGAACTGTCGCCTTCCGCATCAGTAAATCGTGTTGAATCAAACTGTGAATCCACAAGTGGTCCAACAAATAAGGCATTGTTATGCGGCTGCACTGCTTTTTTTAAAATATATACCAGCAGCCAGACTGAGAGCTGAATGTGCAGAGCTCAGTGGATACTTCAAGTGGAGAAAGCGGGGTGTCCCCGATTCCAGGATAGGAGAAGCTATGGCTAGGATTAAATGGCTCGGCAGTATCACTGACTTGCAGCATCTCATTTCCTGACTTCAAATCGGAGGGCTTCTCAGAAAGGGGCACTTGTAATATGTGAGTAGAGAGAAAAAAAACCTTTCTGTCTCTGTCAAAGGCCGTTCGTGAAAACACCGAAAGGTGGAGATGGAAACGAAGACAAGCTTACTTGTTGCAATTGTTCTGAAAATCGAAGCTAGGTGTGAATTTTATTGCGCGGTACTGAGTGAAAACTTCTTTCTTCTCTTCGCGCTCCCTCCCACTATCTAAATTTCTGGGCATTTCTGTCCCTGCATTTGCTTTTTCGGGTGCCACTCTTTCTTTCTTTCTTGCTTGCTTTATTCCCCACTTGCCCTTCCCTTCCTTTGTTCCCTTTCCCCATGTGTGAGTGTCTGTTCCCTATCTGTACATGTTCTCCTCCCCCATGCTGTGACTCAAGTGCTTCAATGGTTTGGCATGCTCGACATTATCACTGTTGTCCTACAAGCAAACTGTTCACCATCTTACATATACAGCAGGATTCCACAACCACCATCTGGTAAATGACTAGTTAATTCTTTTTGGTGCTGTTAGTTGAGGTTTCTGGTTTGGTCAGAGGCAATTCCTACTTGTCTTCAAAAAAAAAGTGCGGGCTCTCCAGTGTTCAGTCCTGCTGTGAGATCAGATGTATGGGTGCAACACCTCACCTTGAGGGGTGGCGCTTCCCACAATGCCGTCTACATCACATTCAGGCCTAGGTTCAGAACGTCGTAGAATATAGAATCCCTGCAGTGTGGAAGCAGGCCATTTGGCCCATTGAGTCCACACTGACCCTCCGAAGGGCATCCCACCCAGACCCACCCCCTTACCTTATCCCTGTAACCCAGCATTTCCCATAGTTAATCCACCTAACCTACACATCCGGCGACACTTTTTGCCAATTTTGTACGCCCATTCCACCGAACTGGCACATCTTTGGAATGTGCGCTAGATTTTCCCACCAAGAGATTGCATAATCCAGCAATAAAAAGTCTGGTGTTTCCAAGCTCGCCTCCAACATAAAGTATATTAAAAAAAATCCCAGCAACTGAAGCAATTGCCTAAATTTTCATGGAGGATGGAGAAATATCCAGCTTAGTGAAGTCATGATTCTACAGGTCCCAACCCCAGATTTGGCCCCATGCACTGACAATTACTGTGGCAGTGGAAAGTGTGGGGGAGGGTGATTTGCAAGAAGAGTGTGATGTACATGGCACGTGTGTTCACAGAGACCCTTTTTTTTTCTGATGAAGGGTTTAGGCCCGAAACGTCAAGTTTTCCTGCTCCTATGATGCTGCTTGACCTGCTGAACCAATGTCTCCCTGGTTTGTGGACGTACTTCTGACTGGCTAGTAAACATTCAGGCCACTATTTCACTTCACTACGTAACTTTTCACTTCAACTGTTTGAATATTTGAAGTAAATGTTTATGTCTTTGCTTCATTCCGTGGAGGTGGCTGTTAAAGAGTGTGACACAACTTGATTTAGAAATCAGGGGCAAGAACTTGAATTGCTTTTGATCCCAGAGAAGGAGATAACTGAGAAAGCTCTCTTAATTCAAAACGACATCAATAGGAGCCCAGTACAGAGGCTTACAGCTGTTTTAAGTAATTATAGGAATAACTATGAAAAGTTCAGTTCAAGATATTTAATCAACACCCAGTTTTTCTGTTCTAACCTGCAGTTTCTCCAGTTTGTGAGATTGTGGCTCACATGTACCTAAACTCCATCCACCCACCTTGACCCCAATCCCTTAACACCTTTGTTCAGCGTAAGTACATCAATTACAGATTTATCATCATTAATTGAGTCTCCGTCAACTACTTTCGTTGGGAAGTGCCACACTTCCACAAGCTATCCTTGAGGATGTGTTTCCTAGCTTCCCACCTGAATAGCCTGACTCTGATTTTAAGTTTATGTGCACATATCCTAGACTTCTCCAGCAGCATTAAACCTTCTCCCGATCTATGTTATCAACATTTTTCAAAATTCCAAAGATCTCAAATAAATAATCCCTACACTTTCTGTACTCCACGGAATATACGTCTATAATAATGCAGTACTTGGCATGCTGGAAACATTATAGTAAAACTGCAGTTCCGTCCTTTCAAGGACAATATAGCATCGTTTGGTGTGGTGCTCAAAACAGTACAGAAGTGATCAAACCAGGACTTTGTGTAGTTGCTGTAAGATTTTATCTGCTTTATACACGTAGCCTCTAGTTTTAGAGACCAATATTTAATGAGCCTTTTTGATGTTCGCCCCTGCCTACTAAATTATAATGTCCTGTGTACATGTACCCCTAAATCTCTGGATCTCCAGTATTCCTGTATTTAAACCCTTTAAGAATAATCTGGCCTGCCCTTTTTGGTTCAAATTGGATGATCTAAATCATACCTGCATTGAATACCATGTAGCACACTCAATTTGTCAGCATTTCTGTAATTTTACACCACTGTCTGCACCATCCACTCTGCCACTAATCAAGTGCAGACCTGAGGATCAAGCAGATGCAAAGCTAAGGTGTTATGTCTTATTTGAGGAAACATTAATTGTTTTGTGTTGTGGAGATAAGGTTTAAATTTGGTAGCAACATCAAGGCTAAGACTTCCATGTCAGATGGCACATTCATTTATTTCAGAAAGTAGTGATCAAGAGTAAAATTCAATTGCAGTCCAAACAAAAGCGTAATACTTTGGATGCCAGTCACACAGTATTTGTGGCATGAGAATCTTAATATTTCAGGTTCACAACTGAACTAGAGACTTGCAGGTAAATAATTATGTGGGGTAGGGATAATATCACAGAATCCCTACATTGTGGGAGCAGGCCATTCGGCCCAACAAGTCTACACTGCCTTCTGAAGAGCATCCCAGCCAGACCCATTTCCCGACAACCCAGCACCCAGCTAGCCTGCATATCCCTGGACACTACAGGCAATGTAGCATGGCCATTATACCTAACCTGCACATCTTTGGACTGTGGGAGGAAACCAGAGCACCTGGAGGAAACCCATGCAGACACGGCGAGAATGTGCAAACTCAACACTGACAGTCACCCAAGGGTGGAATTGAACCCAGGTCCCTGGTGCTGTGAGGCAGCAGTGCTCACCACTGAGCCACCGTTAATAGTCAGGAGTAAAATCCCCTCTGCTTGACCAGCTCACCAATGGCTATTTTATACCTTTTCAAGTTGAATCTCAGAAAGTCGGTAAGCAGGTACAGCAAGTGATTAAGAAAGTAAATGGAATGTTGTCATTTATTGCAAGGGAAATAGAATATAAAAATAGCGATGTTTTGCTACCCTCATGTACTGCATTAGTGAAGTCACAATTGGTGTACAGTATATGGTTTTGATCTCCGTATTTAAGAAGAGATATGTAATTTTGAGAAGCAATGCAGTGAAAGTTCACTTAACTGTTTCCTGGGATGTGAGGGGTATGGTGTGGGAGTGTTATTCTATGAGGAAGGTTTTGTCCTAAGGCATGGCAAGCTGATATGGAACTGCATGAAGACCGTATTTGGTCCCATCAGACGTCAGCCTAGCTCCCCTGGTGAAAGAGAGATGGGGGCCAGGCTGGATAGCGAAGCAGGGTTTGTCTTGTTCAGACCGGGTGGAGGCCTTCTATAGATGCAGTGTTCTGAAAAAGAGGTGCCCATCTTGCCACGCAGTCACCAGTTAGCCAAGAGAAGGCTCTCAAATGGCCATTAAATAAAAATCTACTACTGTAACAGGCACTAGCCCACAAAGTATAACAATTCCATGTCAAAAAAAAGTATTAAAATTTCATCAATGTGTCAATGTTTATTTTTTAAAAATGCTATTCCCCATGAGTAGATCTTTGTCCTTTTCCTCTAGTTAGACACACATGGATCAAATGGCCATTTAAGCACTTCATTTAGCATGAGAGTCAATATTTATCCCTCAAACATCTCTGCTGAACCATTTTAGCTGGCCATTTATCATATTTTTTAGTGGGATCTTATTTTTTGGAAAACAATAATGTTCCATAGTTCTTTACATTGTATCAGTAAATGTACTTCAAAAGTACTTCAATGACTGTAAAGCATTTCAAAGGTCCCAAGGTTGTGAAAAACATTAGAGAAATTCTTTATAATCTTTATTCCTATAGTCTACTACTGTAACAGGCACTAGCCCGCGAAGTATAACAATTCCATGTCAAAAAAAAGTATTAAAATTTCATCAATGGGTCAATGTTTATTTTTTAAAAATGCTATTCCCCGTGAGTAGATCTTTGTCCTTTTCCTCTAGTTAGACACACATGGATCAAATGGAGATTGTGAACTTGAGCAGATGATTGTGAATTAGTTACCCGATAAGTCTTACCCAACACCTAATTTTACCAAATATTATCTATGGTTGGTTTCAGAAGTTTAAAAAACCCTGTCAGTGTGCAATGCTGCTGGATCTACCATTGTTAGTGTTTCAGTCCCACTGAGGTAATTGTCTACATCAGAGTTTCCTGGGTGAGGTAGAGTTGAAAATTGGCAAATAATTAAACTGGTTTTTCAGTTCCTCATTTTAAAGCCGTCTTATTATGTCAACAGTAAAACACCACACACACTGGATACTTTAAATAAGAACAAAAAGAGTATACAAACCTCAGAAGGTCAGGTGCCATTTGAGCGACTGTGGGGGCTTTTGTTTCTGTTCGCAGATGCTCCCTAACCTGGTGTGTTTTCCAGCCTTTTTTTTTGTTCTTAATCCATGTTTCTGTGGTATTGTTAGAAAATCAAACTTAGCACCAATGTGGCAAGTGGAGTTTGTTGCTGTTAGTTAGTTAAACAGCCTCAGAGTGAAGGGATGACCTTTGGAACTGAGATGAGGAGAAATTTCTTCACCCAGAGGGTGGTGAATCTGTGGAACACATTGCACATATGGCAATGGTGGCCAAGTCATTGAGTTTTTTCAAGACAGAGACAGTTAGGTTCTCGATTAGTAAGGGGATCAAATGTTATAGGGAGAAGGCAAGAGAATGGGGTTGAGAAATAGATCAGCTATGATCAAATGATGGAGATGACTTGATGAGTCAAATGGCCTAATTCTGCTCCCATATCTTATGATCTTATAAATAGACTTGTCTGCAGTACAGACTTGAATTAGAGAGGAAAAGAGAAGATGCTATCACCACTTGCAGGAGAGTCTAATTACAATGTGTCAAGTTCGCATTGGTTAACATAGGAAAGTATCATGGGAAATCATTGGGAGAAAGTGTGCACAAATGCAATTTTTCCTATTATGGATCAATATTATATGTATAATAATATGCATTGGTATATATCTTGTTTGATCATTTATATTCGTCAACACACACCTGTGAATCTTGCACCAAAGAAGCTATTTGATCTATTAGACCTATGTTACCCCCAAATAGATCTGCGCAACTGGTTCCACTCCCTTCCTCTGGAGCCCTGTATTTTTTTTTCCATCAAGTATTTATGATACTCCCATTTGAAAATTTCTTTTGAATCATCTACCACCCTTTCAGATAATGCATTCCAGATCATACCAACCAGATATTTACATCACCTTTCCCAGTCACCTTAATTCTGTATCCATTGGTTACTGATCTTTCTGCCACTGGAAACAGCTGCTCCTTTTAGAACACCTCAATCAAATTTTCCCTTGAGCTTTGCTCTTTGGGGAACACTTCTGGTTTATCCATTTTCTCCACACTACTCTAAAATCCCATGTTCCTGGTACCATTCTAATCAAGCACTTCTGCACCCACGAAGATCTTGATACTCATCAGAAGGTGTGATGTCCAGATTTCAGCACAATGCTGCAGCTGAGCTATGGTCAGCATCTTACAATGATTTAGCACAGCTCAATTCTGTTACGGTTAAAATCAAGGACCCCACTTTTTTTTAAACAGACTTCTTGATATTTCATGTCACCTTCAAAGATTTGCACACATGTGACCCTTCCCATTCATTTTCATCCTATTCATTTTAAATTGCTTCTCTATGTTCTTACAAGCAAAATGTATAACTTAACATTTTATCTGCATTAAATTTCTTCTATCCTGTTCTCCCATTTCACAAATCTATTTTCTGTTCTATGTCTGTACACATTGCTTATTGTCCTACTCATTTTTACAATGTTTTGAAGTTTTGTGTCTTCTGCTAACTTCCAAGTGATGTCCTGGAAACTCAAATTAAAGTACTTAAACATTTAAAAATGTATGTTGAATACACTGTATCACTTTCCTGCCCTGAATTCAAGCCATTAATGACCTCACAAGGAACAGAAAGCAAAACCATCTGTCAGTAAAGCTGCTTTTCAGAACTCCTGTTTCATGTGCATTGTCAAACTGAATTGGATTTCACTTGCAAATGGATGGCTTGGGTGAAGATAAAATTCAAGTTTGGGAATGTTAGAAGTCCAAAAGTTTTAGCAGGTCAGTCTGAATTTGGTGAAGAAAGATGGTTGAAGTTTCAGATGGGAGCAGGGTCCGATGGTGTCATGCAAATTTGACATTCTGCAGTTTGATTCTGTGGAGAATGGAGACAAATTCAGTTTGGTTTAATTGTGGTTGTGTAGCATAATCACAGCTGATAACAGACATTGAATGAGGCAAATACACCGTCAATACATGAAAGATCACAAATTAAACTTTTGTTTCCTATTGAAGTTACATTTCACAGTATCATTTGTATGTACATAACGTTTTTTAATAAATGTATTTGTGTATCCACGTTTCTGTTTGATTATGTCCTGCCTGTTACAGAAATCAAGCAGTGCATGTGCATATAACATAATACTCAATCAGAAGTAGTCAGTTGCTTGCTGCTTCTGTAAATGAAGCAGCATTAAATGGCTACACGTTCAACTATACTTCCAACAAACCAGTAACAAACAATCACTCAAACACGATGTGGAATCATATTAAAAGAAAAGGTTGAACACACAGTTCAGCATTGTGAGCTCTACCTAAAATATAAGCAGTTATTATGATAGTTAAACGACAAACTCCTGGAGCAGTTTTTGTGACTATGCAACTAACATTTTATATTGTGTCAACCTGCATTTAAATGGGACCTTCAAGTGCTCTGAATTTCTCAAATTCATGTTCTGCGTCCTCAGTTTTCAATGCTGTACCATTTGCAGCCGTGCTTTCAACTGCCTAGGTTTTAAGCTCTGGTATCCAAATCTTGCTTACTCTCCTTTTCATTCTCTTCCTTTAACACGTGCTTAAAATCGATGAATGGATGGCATAGTGGCTCAGTGTGTAGCATTGCTGCCTCACAGTGCCAGGAACCTGGGTTAGATTCCACCCTCGGGTGACTGTCTGTGTGGAGTTTGCACGTTCTCCCTGTATCTGCATGGGTTTCCTCCAGGTGCCCTGGTTTTCTCCCACAGTCCAAAGATGTGCAGATCAGGTGGATTAGCCATGCTAAATTGCCCACAGTATCCAGGGATGTGCATGCTCAGTGGATTAGCCATGGGAAATGCAAAGATAGGGTGGGTCTGAGTGGGATGCTGTTAGGAGGGATGGTATGGACTCACTGAGCCGAATGGCCTGCTTCCACACTGTAGTGATTATATGATTACCCTGTGGTCATCTATCTGGATACCTCTTTATGTAGCTGGGTGTTAGTTTTTTTTCTGATTACTCTACAGCATTGGACAATGATTTAAGTGCATGTTGTCATTCTTCACTTGACCCCAGAGATCCCAAACCAGAAAAGAATAGAAATGAAACAGCAGCCTTCCCGGTCCCGAGCTGGAATATTGGCCCTGAGATTGAGGGGGAAAATGGAAGTGGGTGGTTGTTTAATTTTGCACCTCCTGTCATCATGTTGATAAGCTTGCAGTGACTCACCTGCAAGATTCCCAGGGGTGGAATCAGGGATGGAAAAACTGCCCATAAGGGACAGGTAACAAGTTAAGATGAGTATCAAGTTGAGCCCAGTTATTGTAGGCCGACAATGGAATCGGTGGCCTCCATTGACAGACTTGGATAAGGAGGGCAGCATTCCAGAGAAACTCTGAGGCCCTCCTCAATTCATTAGCCACCGCTTCCCACCATCAAGGTCAGATGATTTTTCCCGATCCTGTACTGTCTCCGGAATAGGCACACAAGACTCATTTTCTCTTGAGTTGGCAAATTAGGCTACAGGGCACCCTGCCCTTCAAAATGGGCTGTTGGGTGGTCTATTAGGCTTGACGGCCGATAGGAGGCCATTCAACATGGAAGGAGCTGCACCCTGCCATTGGGGGTGAGAGAGAGAATATGTCTCCATCTTGAGTCACTCACAGCACTTCTAACATAATGAATTTAAAAAATGGCCTCAGCTGTTGACCGCCATCATGGTGGGAGGCTGTTTCATTTCTATTTCTTTCGGGTTTGGGAACTCTGAGGTGAAGTGAAGAACAACAATGTGCATTTAAAACATCATACAGTGCTGTAGAATAATATTATCACACATTAGACCTTGATGTTAGCTCTGTTGGGTGGAGTTAAGATTCTCATTTGAAACCAGAGCAGGGATAACCTCCCACACCCTCTTCACCAGCTCCCCCAGTGTCCTGTAAAATATTTCTCTCTCAACCAATCCCTTTGTACCAATTATCTGGTCATTATTTCTTTGGTCTTTATGGGACCTCACTGTGCATAAATTGCTTGCCAAGATTTCAAAATTACAACACGGACCATACTTCAAAAGTGCTTAATTAGCTGTAAAATCACTTTTGGACATGGTGAGATTGCATAATTTCCAGTCAAAATAGAAGCTTCACTGACCTTTAGATCAGGATTTCTGATTCACCCTTTGGTTTCAAACATTGCTAACAGTTTATTAATTATAGATTTTGATGAGCAGTTCAGTGTTTATTTGTCGGTCTAGCTTCTGTGCTTAACCATTTCTGATGTGCAAGGTCAGAAATCTATAGTACCCTCAAGACAAATGCTAATGTTCCATCTTTAAAGTGCCAAAAGGTGATGTCTTTGAGGTTCCCCTCCAAATTGCTCGCTTGAAATAATGAACTCAGTAATTTTCCAACCTGGTGTTTTTCCTGCTTTTAAACTCATTTGGTCCAGTGCTTGCGAGTTACTGTGCAACTAAAACTGTTTGTACTAATCTTAATGAAGAAGTTGGTGTGCATATGTGATGGGAAGGACATATAAAACATTATATGGTTGTAACAGATCTGCAGGCTACTGTCATGCAGGTAGTTTTGATGTTTCACTTGTCATTGTTCAAGAAGGTATTTGACAAATTATTAGAATCTCCCTCAAAGAGATTACATTGTGAAAGGGAAATACAGTGATATTATACCTCCTTCTTGCTCATCACAGTCATCAACGAAAATAGCTTAATTGTTTTGCAATATTGTTTGGCCTGAATATAAAACCTAGCTACAGTAATTGGTTGAATGATGATGAATAGATCTAATTAGTTGGTCAGAAGTACTCAATGATTATTGAGTATAAATTAGCATCAGGGTACTTAACATTTAGAAATCATGCTAAAATTAGGTTTAAAGATTAATATATTTCAGTGGGCTAAAGACTTGGAGCAGCTACTAGGTACTAGATAAGCAAGGCAATTTTTAAAGTAACTTGAATTGAGAGTTTGTTTCTTGAATTTTGCAGTCACAAAGAGGGGAAGCAAGCTAATAAATTCACCATGTGGAATTTTTTGCAACACTTCTACAGTCTGACAATAGTCTGAGAACTTGCCCCAGTTCTTATGAGACTTCGCATAAAACAACTATTATTGCTGGGTCAGCAAATTGTCTACTTGAGAGAGTTCTCACTCAAAAGGATGGACCCAAGCACCAAACAACAGTGAAACAGGTTGCTGTTAGTGTGAGAGATAGTAGGAACTGCCGATGCTGGAGAATCTGAGATAACAAGGTGTAGAGCTGGATGAACACAGCAGGCCAAGCAGCACTGGAAGAGCAGGAAAGCTGACGTTTCGGGTCTAGACCCGAAAC
>JAHRHZ010000029.1:12013015-12043573 GCA_024137785.1 Ginglymostoma cirratum
GCCCGAAACGTCAAGCTTTCCTGCTCCTATGATGCTGCTTGGCCTGCTGTGTTCATCCAGCCCCACACCTTGTTATCTCGGATGCTCCAACATCTGCAGTACCTTTTATCTCCATACCCTATCCCTGTAACCCCACATTTCCCATGGCTAATCTATTAAGCCCACATTTCGTTGGAGACTATGGGCAATTTAACATGGCCAACCCACCTGACCTGCCATCTCTTATTTATGAACTTCTTTTTTCTAAATTTTATCTGAAATGTACTTTGCACAAATGTAACTTTCTGTGTCCTTTTGACTTATTGTTACTGCTCTGTGTCATTTGATACTTTTATGTATTCCAGCATATTATCTATTTTCTAGACGGCTTCTGCCCACATCAGTTTCTCTGCACTAACAGTTTTCACACCTGTAAAGCAAGGTACGCATTTTTCAACCAACATGTCGTGTTTTCCAGTTGTCTGCCCCTGCGCATAACTGATGCAAATCCTTCTGCAGTTATTAAATGATACTCATTTGCAACTTGTCCTTCTACTTTATTCTTATCCATGAACAAAGAAGCTTACAAGTGATTTCTGCATCCAGGACATTTATGTAGATGTGACAACAGAGGCCAAAACATCTTTCTCAACCTTACGGATTGGATTTTCACCTCAGCATTGGGAAATTTGTTGGTTCAGCCTGTCTATGGAGAAAATGCCTGCAAAGCTGGAAGCATCATTATGAGGAAGATGGGTGTGACTTTGTGTTGTGACTGCTATCCTTGGAAAGCATTCAAAGGTAGCCACAGGGGCTGCTTATGCAGAAAGGGACGGTTGAAAGGGCCCACCTTGGTACACTGGAGCTAGGTTCCAGTTGGAATAAAAGCAATAGGTTAGAAAGAAACCTTTTATCCTTCACCCCTCACACTTGCCAAGCCTCCTCCGACGAAACTATGCCCCTCCACTTACCTACATCGAAGCTCATATCATCCATGTTAACCTATACACTTCAACCCATTCCATCACGACAGCATGGTGGCTCAGTGGTTAGCACTGCTGCCTCACAGCACTGGGACCCTGGGTTTGATTCCACTGTCAGGCGATTGTCTGTGTGGAGTTTGTACATTCTCTCCGTGTCTGTGTGGGTTTCCTCCAGGTGCTCCAGTTTCCTCCCACAGTCCAAAGATGTGCAGGATAGGTGGATTGGCCATGCTAGATTGTCCAGGTATGTGGAGGCTAGGTGGATTAGCCATGGGAAATGCGGGGTTACAGGGATAGGCTGGGGACGTGGATCTGGGTGGGATGCAGTTCAGATGGTTAGTGTGGACTTGCTGGGCTGAATGGCCTGCTTTGACACTGTAGGAATTCTATGATCATGGATCCTCCTACCTTCCATGCCAAGAAATGCCTTTTCTGTTGACTGCTTTAATCCCACATACCTGCCATGCATGCCTAGGGAACTTCCATGCAATTCACTCAATATAAAGCCAACAAACCCTCTAGTAACAATGGCATGTGTATAAAATTCTTTTTCTTTTTCAAAGTCACTCATTCGTAACTTTCTGGAAAAAGTTTGTTGTCTGCAGTCTTACAAGCTTAAGTAGTAGAAACTAAAAACTCTTGACACCCTTTTCTTTTCTGTAAATAACATTGGCCAATTAAGAAATAGATCCAGGAGAGAAGAACTATCAATAAAGTGATGCTTCTCTCAGACACACATGTTTAAAAACAAAGATGTCAGGGGTCTGAAATAGAAATCAAGCTAGTGAGCTTTCCCTGAACTGTCTCCAGTACAAGTAAATCCCCCCTTAAATGAGAAGACCAAAACAAAGTATTCAAGGTGTGGCCTCACCAATGCCTTGTACCATTGTAAAAGATATCCTCACTTCCATGCTCCATCACCACAAACAATGAAATTTTACAAGATTACAATTGATGCTTCCACTATCTCTGTAACCACTTCTTTTAAGATCATAGACCACCAAGTCCAGGGGACTTGCGATCCTTTAATTTTCTAATCTTCTAATTTTCATTCACCATGGTGATATAATAGCTCTAGGCAACTAATTTCATATTCTGTTAAGTACCGTTTGGATGGGAGTTGGAATGAGACTTCAAGACACACTAGATAACTCTCTCAATCTCACAAATCTCTGAAGGACTCATTGTATGAAAATGGAAAGACACAGATTCAGAAGTAATTTCTCCACATTTTGAAATTAATGCTGGATGATCAATGCTTTCTTATATTGAACATGGGACACAGTGTGGGTATTGCCACTTCTCATGTTTGCTGATATAAAATGCCAGACTCAGCACTTAGCTCATATATTATGACTGAAGTAAAGAACTGAGAATAGCTTACTGTGATAAATCTGTGTCCCAAAGTCCATAGAGCTTTTTTTTTGTTGCTAGGAATTGAATGGGCTAGCTGAGGAATTAAAACAGTTGTTGTGCTTTGACTGAAAATTCCAGCTTAAAATGATACAGTGTAGAAAGAGGCCATTTGGCTCATTATCACTGCATTGGCTGTTTGGCAGAGTTCCCTGATTAATGCCTTTCCATGCATCTTCCCCACAGTCTGGCAACCGTTTTTTTTTCTCTTTAACTATTTCGGATCACACAAACTCATTGGGCAAAAAGAATTCTCATCCAGCCTTAAATCTGTGTCCTCTGATCACAGATCCTTATGGCTTAGTGTTGGTCATAGGCCTCCAGTCCAAGAAACAACCCACCATGCCACCCTCTGTCCTCCACCATCAAACCAATTTTGTATCCCATTTGCTAGGTCCCCCTGGATCCCATGTGATTTACCCTTACCAGCCAGTCTACCATAAGGAACCTTGTCGAACACTTTGCTGAAGTCCCCACTCTGCCTTCATCAATTTTCTTTGTAACCTCTTCAAAAAACTCAATCAAATTTGTGAAACACAGTTTCCCACATTCAAAGCCATGCTGACTATCCCTAATCAGTCCTTACCTTTCCAAATGCATGTAAATCCTATCTCTCAGAACCCTCTCGAACAACTTTCCCATCACAGACTTAAGGCTCACTGGCCTATCGTTCCATGGCTTTTCCTTACAGCCTTTCTTCAATAATGGCAACAGATTAGCCAACCCCTAGTCTTCCAGCACCTCACCTATGGCTATTGATGAGACAAATAGCTCAGTAAGGGGCCCAACAATCTCTTCCCTAGCTTCCCACAAAGCTCTTAGAAACACCTGATCAGGTCCCATGGATTTATCTACCATTTTGTGTTTTAAGACCTCCAGCATCTCTTTGGTAATATGAAGTCTTTTCGAGACATTAATATTTATTTATAAGCTGATAAGATACAGGGCCTGAATTTGGCCATTTGGACCATTGAAGTCTGCTCCGCCATTCGAACATGGCTGATATGCTCCTCACCCCCATTTTCCTGCCATCTCCCCATAACCCTTCAACTCATTTCCAATTAAAAATCTGTCTAACTCCTCTTTATAGTTACTCATTGTCCCAGCACTTTGGGGTAGTGAATTCCACAGATTCACAACCCTTTGGGAGAAGTCGTTTCTCTTAACTCTGTTTTGAATTTGCTGCCCCTTATCCTAAGACTATGACCCCTTGTCCTAGAATGCCCCACAAGAGGAAGCATCTGCTCCACATCTATTTTATCTATACCTTTTATCATCTTGAATACCTCAATCTGATCTCCCCTCATTCTACTAAATTCCAGACAGTATAGGCTTAAACTGTTCAATTTGTCTTCATACGACAAACCCCTCATATCTGGGATCAATCTAGTGAGGCTCCTCAGAACTGTCTCCAATGCTACTACATCTTTCCTCAAATATGGGGACCAAAACCGTACACAATACTCCAGATGCAGTCTCACCAATGCAGTCTCATCAATGCCTTGTATAGTTGCAACAATACTTCCTTACCTTTATATTCTAGTCCTTTAGCTATAAAAGCCAACGTTCCATTCACTTTCTTTATTGTCTGCTGTACCTGCATGCCAGTTTTCTGTGACTCATCAACGAGAACACCCAGATCCCTCTGCACTGGAATGCCTCAAAATCTCTCCCCAGTTAGGTAATCGGTCACCTTCGCATTTTTCTGACCAAAATGCATGATCTCACACTTATCCATGTTAAGCTCCATCTGCCACATTTTAGTTCATTCTCCTAATCTATCTGTATCTGTTTGTGAGGTTCATATTTCCTCATTGCAGTTTACCATCCCACCTATTTTTGTGTCATCCGCAAATTTGGCTATAGAGCCTTCTGTCCCTGTATCCAACTCGTTAATGTAGACTGTAAATAGCTGGGGTCCAAGTCCTGAACCCTATGGCACCCCACGAGTTACTACTTGTCATCAGAAAAAACCCACTTATCCCGACTCTCTGCCTTCTGTCCATCAGCCAGTCACCTATCCAAGTTAATATCCCCAAGTTTCCTGGCTTCCAAGTTCTTCTCCAAGGTAAATACTGATGCAAGATATTTATTTGGCATCTCACCTATCTCCAGTGGTTCCGCACATAAATGGCCACATTCATATTTAAGGGGCCCTGTTCTATCCCTAGTTACTCTTTTGCCCTTCATAGAGTTAAGGAGAATCCAAAGAGATTCTATAAATACATTTGCCAAAGCCATCTCATGTCCCCTTTTTGCCCTCATGATTTCCCTCTTAAGTATACTCCTACTGCCCTTAAACTCTTCTAGGGATTCATTTGATCCCAGCTGTCCAAACCTGATCTATGCCTCCTTTTTCTTGACCAGAGCCTCAACTTCTCTCATCATCCAGCATTCCCTACACCCATCAGCCTTGCCCTTCACCCTGAAAGGAACATACTGTCTCTGAACTCTCATTGTCTTATTTCTGAAGACCTTCCACTTCCTAACTATCTCTTTGCCTGTGAATAGCCTCCCCCAATTAACTTTTGAAAGTCCCTGTCTAATACTGTCAAAATTGGCCTTACTATAATTTAGAACTTTAATTTTTTGATCAGTTCTATCCTTTTCCAGAGCTATTTTAAAACTAATAGAATTATGATCACTTGCTCCCCCACTGACACCTCAGTCACTTGCCCTGCCTTTTTTCCCAACAGAATGTCAAATATTTCTCCTTCTCTAGTAGCTACATCCACATATTGAATAAGAACATTTTTTGTACACACTTAAATTCCCCTCCATCCAAGTCCTCAACACTATGACAGTCCCAGTCTATATTTGTAAAGTTAAAATCCCCTACCATTACAAACTTATTTTTCTTATCTGAGGTATCCTTACATATTTATTTCTCAATTTCCCACTGATGTTGGCGGGCCTATAATACAACCTCAACAAGGTGATCATCCCTTCGTTATTTCTCATTTCCACCCATATAACTTAAATGGATGATCTCCCAGGAATATCCTCCCTAAGTATAGCTGTCATGTTCTCTCTAACCAAAACTGCCCCATCTTTCTTGCCTTCCTTTGTATCCTTCCTATAGCATCTAGACCCCAGAATATTAAGATGCCAGTCCTGTCCATCCCGTTAAGGTCAAGAGCAGCTGATGGCAAGATTAGTGTGAGCTTGGGCAAGATCACTGTGAGCATTATTTAGCAGGAAAACTGCTTGCAATTTATGCATAGGGCCTCATCCCCTCAGTATTCCTTGAGTTTCAGGTGACAGAGGAATGCTACAGAAGAACAATGGAACTGGGTCCAGTCATAATTCAGTCAGATGACCAACAAGGAGTGCAGTCTGAGGCAGGATTAGATGCTAAGAACAACTGGGGGAGATAACCATGTTTACGTCATGCATGAATCATTGTCCATAGGACCTACATCATGGTTTGATTACTTGCAAAGTAAGCGGCAAGCCTATATGGCTGAAGGGACAGGACTGACATCTCTGTGGACAGACTGGATTGACTGTGAACAATTGGTAATTTACTGTTGGATGGATATGTAGTGGTCCTGTGGGTATAATACCAAGAGCGAATGGTTCCTCTAAAACATCATTACACGCTGGAATCTATTGAGAATGAGGGATTCACAGACTTTCCTTACATGTCTGTTCATTGCCATGCCATCTGGTACTGAAAGCTAACTTGGAGACCTGTCTGCTTTGATCTATCTTTCCTATTCTCAGTGTTTTCTGATTTCTTGCTCCTCCATACACATGCTTGGCAAGGAATGTGTGCAACCTACTACAAGTAACTATGTTCCTACAGCATTTTAAGCTGTTTATTAAAGAGTTCTGCAAGAGTGGTGCAGGCAGCAGAACGTTATTTTCATCAACCCAATGGTTTTTTAAAATTAATTCAAGGGGTATGGTCATTGCTGGCTAGGCCAGCATTTATTACCATCCCTATTTGCCCTTAAGAAGCTGGTGGTGAGCTGACTTCTTGAACTGCTGCAATCCATTTGTGTTGTTAGTAAGGGAATTCCAGGATTTTGACCCAGTGACACTGAAGAAATATCAACATAGCTCCAACTCAAGATGGTGCATGGCTTGGGGGGGAACTTGCAAGAGGTGGCATTCTCTGTTTCTGCTGCCCTTTTCTTTATGAATGGTAGTGGTCATGGAATTAGAAGGTGCTGTGCCAGGAGCCTCGGTGAATTTCAGTAGTGCATCTTGTAAATGATGCACTGTGTTTGGTAGTGAAAGGTGGCTCCAATCAAGTGGATTGCTTTGTCCTGGATGGTGAGAAGCTTCTTACAAGTTGTTAGACAGGTATTTATCTAGGCAAGTAGAGCACACTGTGACTTGTAGATGGTGGACAGACTTCGGGGAAGTCTGGATCACTAATACAGTAACAATACCACAGTGCCATCCCTCAGCTCTATATTAGTCCGTTCACAGCACTCCAGCTGAGCTCACGGTTTTCCAGCAGGTATTCTAGTCTTAAAGGACAGTTCCCTTCAGCTGGAGCCAATCCTTGCAAGTGTGTGAGAGTCTGAAACAGCTGTCACACTTGGTGAGGGGGTAGTGAAAAATGCATGCATGATGACCGCTCCCGGGGAACTGAGTGAACACATCTGTGCTCACTCATTCTGTTCACAAACATTGCAAACTAGTCCCAGGGAGCTCTGATCACCACATGCATGTGTCAGTAACCCCCTACACCTGTGGGAAACCCACCATGCATTCTAAACCCTCAGATCTTTCCTCTTGTGTGTCGGTTCAGAACTAGGGGCACTGTTTTAAAACTAGAGACCATCCTTTTCAAAGAAAGAGATTTTTTTTTCTGTGTCTTGTGTAACTTTGGAGCACGTTGCCTCAGAAGGAAGCGGAGGTGGAGGTCATTGAATACTTTTACGATTTGGCATGGGGTATCAAGCATTACTGGGATAGATGGGAATTTGCAATTTGAAACACAAACAGACCAACTTATTGAATTGCAGAGCAGGCTTGCGGGGCCACGTTGTCTCCTTATGTCCCTATATCACATGTTAGCATCTTTCATCTTGGCCCTCGAGATCCAATCTAAACCACACAAAATCTCTGGCTCTTCGAAAGAGGGCATACATGGCCCCTTTGATGCAGTTTAAGTGCAGCTGTCTGTGTGATGTTTGTACATGCCCCTGGCAAGCCTTGAAATGAGCAGCTGGTGTAGTAATTTAATGTTGTCGTAATTTCTAAAGTCACATGCACCGGGATCCCTCCTGATCCAACGGTGTCACAATGGGGAGCACACAACTCACTGACTGATCCTTAGGTGTCCATGACCAGGATTGATATTGCCTCTCCAACATCCGCAGGTAATTGAGGCAGGAATGATAGACTTTATGACATGCTTTTTGACCTGTGTTGGGAGTGGCCTTAGTTGGTACGCTCATTCATATTTGCCCTCAGCATCTGGCCCTGTCTCACGTTGCACCCCTAGTTGGTCTTCTGGCTGCTATTTGGTTGGCCCCAGATCCATTGTTCTCCTGTGCAGTTCCTCCTTTGCCTGAAGCTCCATGGACACCGAATGGATGAGGCCAGTGCTTCCTCCAGAAGTTCAACAGCGAATAAAACCCTGGCATGTGTTCTCCAAGGGTGGTCTGACTCAGCCTACTAACTCCTCCTCTGAAAGTATGAGCACTTTTTCTCATTGGCACCTAGACCTCCAATCGCATCAGTCAACAGCAGGTTCGCTGTTTCGGTAACATTCTGTTCACCCGATAACGTAATAGGCTGAGTGCTGTTGCTCCATCCAGCAATGCCCATCACAAGTAGGTGATTTCCACCCCCCCCCCACAATGGATGCACCATTAGGACCCACACCAGGATGACTACATACTACACAATATTCCAGCATAACCTATCTTTTATAAAGACTTTGCATAACTGGGTAGTTTTTGGACTCTAGTTTTCTCTTAAAGTCAAAGTTCCTATATGCGTTATTAACAGATTTGCAACTTGTCCTGCCACCTTCAAAGATTTGTATACATTCCCACCTCACCCTCTCCCCTCAGATTTCTGTCCCTGAACCTGTCCTTATAATTATATCATGTAGTTCACATGGCCTCGTCTCATTTTCCTGACTAAACGTTGCACTTCTCTGCATTAAATGTCATCCAACCTGTGTCTGCCTGTTTAACCAGGCTATCACATGCCCTTCTAAATTCTGTTAATACCGCCTTCAGTGTTTACTGCATTCCTACATTTTGTCATCAGCTAATTGTGAAATTATGGCCTGGATATCCAATTCCATGGCATTAGTATATATTGAAGAGTAGAAGGCCCAAAGCATACCTCCTGGGAACAACAGAGTATGCTTTCTTGCTCTTGAAAACCAACTGTTCATGATAACTGTCTGTTTTCAGTCCCTTAGCCAATTTTGTAGCCACGCTACCCTTCTGACATAGTTTTAATTTTGCTAATGAGTCCAATATAATGGAGGATATGAATCATCCAATTTCTGTACAGCAAAGCCCCAGAAAATAGCAACATCTCTAATGGGCTATGAAGCATTTTTGAAGCAATCCAGCAACAGTTTAATAATAGATCAATTTCTTTCTCAAGCAGCATGAAGTATAGCCTAATATCTTTTTGAGCCCATTGAATAGTCAGATACTTGATGATGCTCTTTCTTAAAAAACAAAATCTCTCCCTTCTGGGAAATAGTGAAAGGTTTTGAATGGTGCAATAACCAATAGTAAATGATCGCTGAGATTTTAACAGGGTTGTGTTGACATTAAAGTGATTACTGGACAAACTTTGGTTCAGAGTATGATGTCTCTGATTGAGGCAACAGAAGATTTATCGTGAAAATCTCCAAGTGTTTTAATCTCAAGGTTCCACCAATGGAGAATTTTATAATTTAAAACCTATATAGGCTGACGTGATTCCCTTGAGGTAAGATGGTGGGAAATCTTGAAAGATAGAATTTTTCATCTTAAATCAGGTTTTTAAACTCTTTTAGACACAGGTATGTAACCCTGATCAGCTGAAAACAGAGTCTTGTCTATTTGCCTTTCTTAATATCCAATTATATATAAGTTCACAGGAGTGGAGGGCTGGTATGTAGGGAAGCTAATTGATTTTGCAGAGCTTTCTGAGAAAAAAATACATTAAAAGGAAGATGTCACCTCTGTTAGGGGAGTACAAGATGTGTGTTAGCAGAGAGGCATTGCAGCTGATAAATAATTAATCAAAACTTTTGATTCATTTTAGCGGTTTTATTGTGCTTCCAAATGTTAAAGGGAAAGACTGCCATCAAACAGTATTAGTTGGATGTTTTTCACAAAAATGACTTTTTCTGGATTTAACTTTCAGATCTGGTATGAATTGGAGAGAGATGTTTCTCAAAACGTAATATGTATTAAGAACATCTGAGGAATAATCCTTGCAAGGCATTGTCACTGCAAGTTCCTTGTCTGTGTTTGTATTTTAAAGTGAGAATGATGGCAATCAAAATAAATTACTTGCATGAATGAAATATAACAGTGACACAAAACAAAGTAAAGCACCTTTTGTAGTATCGACAATTTCATCATTGGGTTATACTGTACATTGACCTATAACTAAGCACAGCTTACAGTGGAGGCTTGGTACAGAACTAATTGCTGTGTTCCTCCTGCAGGGTATTCTAACTGTGACTCAGACCTCACTGCAGCCTCTCGACCATTCCAAAAGATTGTAGAACTTGAATCCATTTTATGCAGTGTACGTTTGGAGACATATTATTGAAACAAAATAAACATGGGTCATTAAAAGTCTCTGGCAACCAAATGTTACCTCAAGAGCTTTCAGAAATATTGTCATTTTGCCACTTCTTCAATGTAGTACAGCAACTGTGTTGGCAGATTCACTGCAAAATTCACGTGGCAGAACTAGGCAAGCTCATTAATGCAGAATCTTATCATATGGATTGACTATCTGTCCTCTGTGTCTGATGAGGTAACCATAGCTCAGCTGGTAGCACTCTTGCTTCCACATTAGAAGACTATGGGCTTAACTCCTTCTCCAGGGATACGAGAACAAAAATCCAAGCTAACACATCAGTGCAATACTCAAGGCTTGCTAATAGACATGCCCTCTCGGTTGAGAAATTAAACTGGGGCTCCAACTTACCTCTCAGGTGGATACAAAGATCTTTTCGTACTATTTCAAAGAAGAAATGACCTCACCGATGCTTATCCCTCATTCAACATCAGTGAAATAGATTGCCTGATCATTAACCATATTGCAGTTTTATTTCCTACATTAAAACAGTGACCACACATCAAAGTAATTAATTGCTTGTATTCAGGGCGATGAAAGATGCTATATAAAAGGAAGCTTGTTCTTTCTCACATCAAGCAGGTATTCAATAGTATTGCTGAATGGGTTAGTGGGCAGAATTTTATTCTTCCCCGAGGTGGGTGGCAGGTAGTTGGAGTGTGGAAAATTTGGCATAAGACATGGGCACCTTTCTCAGCTTCTAACCACTGACCCTCAACACAACCCGCAGCAGGGGAGGTATTAGGTGGGCCACCAGCCTTTGGGTCAAGTAAGGCTTTAAGGACTGCTTCCTGTCCCACAGCAATATTTGTAGCTGTGGGCGGAGGGGGATCCCAAGTTTGAATCAAACTCTCAGCACTTGTGCTACTGACGGGAAACTGTGGCTTACTCTTTAACAGGTTTACTGGCCCCAATCCCAAGAATCTCAGGTTTTCTCCTCCCATCTTGGTTAGCATGCAGTCCCAGAGTGACAGTCACTCCAAGTGTTGCGGTTGTACCCAGAAAGTTGTTGGACATCAGATTGACCAGCAGTTCTGAGGGTGGTTCTTCCTGTTAGACACGAGTAGAAGTCACATTCTCGAAGTGTTCAACAGCTGCAAGTCAGTCCATTAGCGTCAGGCAGACTTGCATTTTCTGAAGAAGGGTCTAGGCCCGAAACATCAAGCTTTCCTGCTCCTATGATGCTGCTTAGCCTGCTGTGTTCATCCAGCTCTACATCTTGTTATCTCAGACTTGCAACCGACTATTTTTCCTGAGAGTGCGGGGAACCGAACATAAAGTCGTACTCAGGTGAATCATTGGTTAAAATGTGACCCATAGAATCCCTACAGTGTGGATACAGGCCGTTTGGCCCAATAGGTCCACAGAGCCCATCTGAAGAGCACCCCACCCAGACCCATTCCCCTAACCCTGCATTTCCCATGTCTAACCCAAACATCCCTGGGCACTATAGCATAGCCAAACCACCTAGCCTGCGTATCTTTGAACTGTGGGAGGAAACCCACACAGACATAGAGAGAATATGCAAATTCCACACAGATAGTCACCCGAGGGTGGAATTGAACCCAGGTCCCTGGTGCTGTGAGGCAGTAGTGCTAACCACTGAGCCACCATACCACCACAGGGGATACTCATGGGAAAGGCTTAGCATAGACAAATAGTGAACTGAGTGCACTGATGTTCCAAAGTTTTGTTGAAGGCTCCAGTCTCTTAGCTGTTGCAATCATCACAGTGAATAAAAGAGACCAAAATCCAATTTTTCAACAGCAGACTTCCCCTGCCACTCTCCTGGCCCTAGCTCATTCATTGTCCCTCCACCTAACAAACTCACTTAAGTATTTTTGATCATAGTAACTCTGTCCCATGGCTTGGCAAGTCACAAGTTCTAATCTAAATTGCCTTTTTTTCTTTGTCATTAAATATGGGTGTCACTGGCAAGGCCAGCATTTGTTGTCAATTCCTGATATTCTTAATTTGAGTGCCTTGCTCAGCCATTTCAGAGGTCATGAACATAAAGTCATATATAGGCCAGAGCATGTGAGGATGACAGATTTTCTTCCCTGAACAGCATTAATGATCCTGATAGATTTTCATAACAATAGTGATGAATTCTTTTTAGTTTCATTTTATTGGCTGCTCCAATGGGAATTGAACCTATGACGCAAGAACATTAGCAGGCCACTAGCTCATTAGCCCAGTGACATATACCACTGCTACCTCTCATTTACTTTTGTACTTTTTGTGGATTGTGAAATCTAGTCATTTCTCACTTAGGTGTTCAAAGCTGTGCCAATTGGAGAAATGATTCGAGCAAGATTTTAATCAATTCAAGTTTGTGTTAACACATCTATTACAACTTATGGCACGGTACTCAATTTTTTTAAGCGTGAGCTGTATCAGAAGTCTAAGTGAATAAATTTCACTCCAAATAAAATTAATCTTCTAAATTTATTTTATAGTACAGGAACAGGCAGTCCCCATCATTGCTAATTGTAAAACAAAAACAGAAATTGCTGGACAAACTCAGCAGGTCTAGCAGCATCTTTGGAGAAAAAGCAGAGTTAAGGTTTCGAGTCTAGTGACCCTTCGTCAGAATTGTAGTTGTGAAATCCCTGCCTTGAACAGTCAGTCGCAAGTTTAGGATCCTGAGGCAGAGGGCAAGTGATCAATATCACACTCAATGCGAGACTCCCATTGATGTATCAGAGTTGATGAGGATGTGTGACTGCATGGAAGAGAAATCAATGGGGCTTTCAATGGGAGATGCCTACTGCATGTATTGAATTCGATTGGATTGTGTGTGTATGTGTTCACGTGTGTACATGGCAGAGATGACTATCAGTTCGAGAACGGAAACAAACCTTGTTCAAGGCAAAGTGATGCACAGGACATGAAAGTGACTTCCCAAAACCTGATCATTAAAAACAAAGTTGTATCCGTAACTCCATGGTTAGATGGCAAAGAGACCATGCATCAGCTGGATGCACAAGGATTATTTAACAGGTGAGAGAATTGTCATTAAAAGTGGCAATAAATTCAAGGAAGCCAGCCAGAAAGGCTGCACAAAAGTGGCGTGAACAAGCTATCAAAGCATCTCCACATGGAGGAGCAGATGGCAAATTGGCAAAGGAGGACAGATATCTGCATGTAAAACAAATAGATAAATGCAGTCAGCATTTCAGCCAAATCCACACCTGTACATATGAATCCTATTTCACCGTAGACAGATATGACTGCAATAACTTATTCCACTGGGGTGACATATGTGCTAATATATGGGAGGTTGAGTCAAACTGCTTTAGCCAAAATAAAACAGGAAAACTCAGTGAAGGAAAGCATCAAGAGTTTGGACCTGGTAACCTTGTGACTGACAGATGTATTATCAACACTCAGATGCACCAGCAAATGAACAATTCATACAGAGAGATGGACTGCATTTACACAATTTCTAGAAATTCTGTGGCCCACATTTTTGGAGCTGCTGATGAGTCATACAGTTTTGCTTTTCACCATATCCCTTCCTATCCCAAAGGCATGATGATACCAAGGGCACTGGGGCAGTGGCTCATCCAAGTTGCCCCTTGAGCTGAGAGGCAAAAAGCTAATTGTTCATGAACTATTAGTTTGGGAGCTAACTAAGGAACAGATTTGATTGGTCTTGAAGGGGTTTGGGGGAATTATTATTTTGGGCGACTTGACTCCATAATATAATGCAGACTGATACCTCCATACCATCAATATTGCTAAAACACAGATTATCTGGCCATTGTCATACTAATATTTATGGTGCCTTGATGTATGCAAATTGACTGCTCTGTTTCCTATGTTATGCTTCAAGAGTTGTTAGTTGGATTAAAGTACTTGGTGACATCCTGGGATGGGTCAGGAGAAGTGCTATGCAATTCCTTCTTCACCTCATCACACCTTCTCAACATGTCTTTTTATAGCTTTCATTTTCTAGCACACAGTTTCCTTTCCTTTAATGCGTCTATGCTTATCACTTCAACCACTCCGTGCGGTGGTGAATTGCACATTTTAACCACCCAATCGTCCAAGTACAAACTACATGAGTTAAGCAGCTGTGAGTACGTCAGTAAGCTGTGTCTTTGCCAACATAGTTTCCTGTAGTTGACGTATGGTTAGAATAAAGCTAGGCTCTGCTTCCAGATGACGACTAACGGGAGGGAGGGAAACCGTCCCAACAAGATGCCAGGTGTAAAAATAATGTGTTTACCATAAGGATGATTTGCTTAATTATACAGTTTAGGAGCAGAAGAAGCCATTTGGCCGCTCAAGCCTGCCCTGCCATTCATTTAGATCATAATTGATTTGATTATGACCTCAACTCTACATTTGCACCTATCCCAATAACCTTGACATTTTTCTTCATCAAGAATCTATCCGGCTCTCTCTTAAAAAAATATTCAATGACCAGGGCTCTGTCAGTGCCAATGACCAACCTAAAAATATTCACTCCATTGCTGTCTGCGGAAGAAAGCCCAGTCAATACACAACCCTTTGAAATACAAATTCATCTCCATCCTAAATGAACCTTACATTGTGTTCCCTTAGTCTTTGTCTTTCTCATAGAGAAAAACATCTTTTCAGTATCTGTCTCGTCCAGTTCCTTCAGGATCTTTTGTGTTTCAGTAAGATAACTTTATTTTGCAAATCAAGGCAATGTGTTCTTGAGTCAGAAAGAAATTTGAAGCAGGTATAAAATTACCATGGGCAATGTTTAATTCCTTTGTTTCATTGAATCAATGTTGCTTTTTTTTGCTGTTGAGCGCTACTTAGAAATCTCCAAGATTGAGTGATTACTGGACTATTAGATACAGTGTTTTAATTTAATTTTCTTAATGTTGTAATGTATGTATTAATAATCTTTCTTAGAATCATAAGAGTCATACAACAAGGAAACAGACCCTTCAGTCCAATCAGTCCCCGCGACCAGGAGTGTTATTTTCTCTCCATTGGAATACTAATTTTAAGTTAGTAAAATAGCTTAATTTGTTTGGTTTTCATGCCTCAGTTTTAATGCATATAGGGTACTTACAAACAAGCATATTAACAATAAAGGATGGGTGAAGGCTGCCTGGTCCATCCAGCCTCCCCAGCACAACTGTGATGCCTTGTGTCTCACAATATGTAACTATCCACCTCACTCAAAACAATATGAATTCTCTTACAGGTAGGGAAAAGAACTATTAAGAGCCCTGGCCAATTTGTAGGGTAGAAGTCTTGGAAATTCCTCCTCTATCCAGTTTGCTAGTCAACATTAGCCCAAGAGATAATTCAGTTCCTGAATTTCCTAATTTACCTACCATTCAGAGGGGTTGATTTCTGCCTCAACCAGAAACAGATGTTACTCTCCCTTAAAGAAATTGGGCAAGTCAGTGTCTTCTGTATGAGACAGCAGCCTATTTGAGAAGTCCACTATTCTTTGAGAAAAGGTCAACCTCCTAACATCCAACCTAGATCTGACCATAAACAGCTTAAAATTTTGACACGAAGCAAAATACCAAAAGACCCTTCTTCAGATTTATTAATGATGGTGAACAAGATAAAAGGTGGGACACTGGACCTGAAACGTTAACTCTGATTTCTCTCCACAGCTGCTGCCAGACATGCTGACTTTTTCCAGCAATTTTTGGGTTCATTTAAAATTTTGAGTTCTGGCTTGAATGCAAATTTCTGTTACGTAAGTAGAGAAAAGCTTTCTACTTCTTGCATCTGACTCTTTGCAAATGTCATCCATTCATTCCTATTATCATTTTCCCTCTCAAGATAGTCTTTAAAAATATTTGTTACACTCCTTTAGTTAACTAGATGGATTGTTTCAGCTAGAGCAAGCCCTAGTTCCTACTAGTCTGATAAGTTCCAGATCCTAGCAACTATTTACATAGATACAAAATAACACGTTCCCAATTCTTTGCCTCATCTTTAGGTAATGATCTACAAATGACATTTTCAATGAATTGTCCAAATGCTTTAATTATTTTTACCTTCTCAAACACCCTGAATTTTGGATTTCTCTGGCAGACCTTCTGTTGAACAAAAAGAGGCACAGTTTTTCACTAGAATTAAATTCCTTTATCCCTACTAACAACTTTTTGAGTCTATTCTTGAGTTGTCCATTACCAGCTGCATGAACAGATGCCACAATTGCTGAACTCAATAATTTTTTCCGATCTGCTCAGTAGAGAAGAAGTTACTGCTTAGTCATGGCCCTGTGCGTAGTGGCCTTGTGTATGAATCGGAAAGTTGTGAGTTCAATTCCCATTCCAGAGGTTTGAGCACAAATCCAGGCTGGCATTCCAATGTAGTACACAAGGAATGTTAGACTTTGAGATCTTCTCTTATGGCTGTGACATCAGACTAAGGTTTTTTTAAAATTATTCGTTCATGTGGTGTAGGCATCACTGACTGCGCCAACATATATTGGGCCATCCATAGTGTTAAACTCATATGATAGCGGGCCATAACTCAAGCTCCACTATTCCCGAAGTTGCACCAGATAAGCAGAAAGAATATTCCTGATGTTGGGGAAGTGCTGAACTAGAGGTCACAGTCTAAGAATAAAGGGTAAGCCATTCAGGGCTGAGATGAGGAAGAATTTCTTCACTCGGAGGGTTGTGAACCTGTGGAATTCTCTACCACGGAAAGCTGTTGGGACCAGTTCGTTAGATATATTCAAGAGAGAAATAAACAAGGCCCTTGCAGCCAAAAGGATCAAGTGGTACTGAGAGGAAGTGAGAGTGGGATACTGAGATTGCATGATCAGCCATGAGCATATTGAATGGTGGTGCAGGTCTGAACAGCCGAATGGCCTACTCCTGCACTATTTAGACTGCAAGACATAGGGGGGGAGCAGAAATTAGGCTATTTGGCCCATCAAGTCCACTCCTATGTTTCTATGGTACAGCATTTTTAAAAAGTATGGACTGTGCTCCAATTTACCGTACTTTCAGACCAAAGTCAATAGAACACACGAACCAGATTTCTGTACTGACAAGAATTACTATTTTGATGAGTAATTAGACTACAAGTAAACAGATATAAACAATTGGCATATAACACTACAAACTAAACTGTAATCCCCATATGAACTTCCCCTTACATACACACATAGAAAAATTGAGAAAATAGTTTATTGGCTAAGCCAAAAAAACTGGGAAGTCAGTTCAGTAACATTTACTCCCCAATTCCGAGGTTGAGATGGGGCTACTTTGGCTAGCCAAGGTCTTGATGTCTTTCTCTGGAAGCTTCCACTGGTTTGTGAAAAGCACAGAGTCTGAGTCTCTTGGAAAATGTTTATGATCTAATATTCAAAAGTCACAGTTTGCAGCAACTGCTTCCAGAAAGATGACCTGGTTTTCTTCAAGGTTAAACTGAGTTTTTTTTTACTGCAGAAAACAGGCAGATTCTGCTGGGGAGAACAACAGCACACACCTCTGTGTCTTTCTCTTTATGTGCGTTTGTGTCTCTGTAACTTGTTTCCAGTTCTAGCCTCAACCGTGTGAGAACCAGTCAGTTTCACTTGTTAACACCTCCTCAACTCCTTATGTGCATTGCACATTGCAGAAACCAACAACTGCAAAACAGAGTTCACAATAGATATCAAATTCCTTGCTGTGAAATTATACAGCCATCCTAATAAATTCTTGTTTTTTTTTTCTTTAAGTGTCTTTTCCCTTGTGGTCCACAGCTTTTAAAGACACAAAAACAAAAGACACAGTTCCCACACTCATTGCCCTTGGGAAAGTGGTATTGAGCTATCATCTTGAACTTGTGCAATCCATTTGGTGTAGCAAGACCCACAAACTGTGAGGGAGTTCCAGGATTTTGACAAAGTAACATTGAAGGAACAACAACATATTTAAGTCAGGATGGTGAATGACTTGGAGGGATCTTGCAGGTGTTCCCACATATTTGCTGCTCATGTCCTTCTGTATGTTAGTGATCATGAGCTTGGAAGGTGCTACCTTACCATGGCACTATTCAAAGAACAACAGAGAAATATTTAGCTCTCACCTAGTATGATTAAAAAAAAGGTCATTATCCCAGTTGCATTTGTGAGGAGCATTAGCTGTATAAAAATGAGCTGCCATATCTCCAGCATTATAATAAGACATCTCAAAAATAATTCATTTTGAAAAGCATTTGACCTTCTGAAAGCTCCTGTAAAAATATAAATCTTAATTTCTATCTTAATGCAGACAGGAATTGGAAATTTCACAGTGAGAGATTGAGCTGCTATTTACATCCACCCTGTGGCATTCTACTACTATGCTGCCTCTGCCATCTGCAGTATATAATTAATAGCTCTGGCCATTGTTTAGTACCAGAACTTAGGATGCAAATCTTTTGAACATTTTGGGATATCTAATAATCATCAGCACTTTTGGCAGTTGTCAGTTACCACTTTTCCTTGTCCTTAATTTGGCTTCATCAGTGCACTATCAATGAAGAGACCAGGAGTCCGTGACAATATTATTACTCCTCAGATTTTCTGCAATAGCTTTGATTTATCAGCAGTATAGTCCATTAGAGTTTTCCCAAACTCAACTTTTTCAGGTAAAGCAGGAGATGAAAAAGGGCTGGGAAAGGCAAAGTTCCGTGGAAGGGAACAAGCTTTAATAAAAACAAGCCGGGTAGATAGGTTAAAGTATTGCTGTCTAAAAACTGGTATGTTTTTGTTAATGGAAAATGGTTCTTTGAGGTAACACTTCACACTACTTAGGGAAAAAATTCCAAATCTGTCATAAAAATTCCAGATCAGCCCTTTCCAGGGTGAGATTTCTATCGCATCTGCATGCAAACTCAGGTCCCATAGGTAAAAGAACATTGTCTACTCACTGATTGGACACTGCTTGTATTTTGCAGAAGGACACTGAGGTCACAGAAGAAGGCTTAATTATTTCTGATTTGAAACCCATTCACAAACATCATGCGCAGCACATGGTATCTCGAGCAATGCTAAAGCATTTTTCCACTTTGTCAGTCTCTCAGATTGATTAGCTTTACATCAGAAAGAACTCAGAAACCTGCACTGAGAAAGCTCCCAATGTGAAATTGTGCAGACATATTCCCACTCCCATGTTGTGATTAGGGCTGTTGTGGAAACGCGCAGAATTAATGGTTAATTTCCTGGACAGTGCTGCGAGAAACCCAGGAGAACAACAAACATAAGAGGCATTAAAAAGTGTGGTTTTGTTTATTCTCTCTAAATATTTTTGTTTATCAATGATAAAAATATTGCAACTCAGGGAGAAATTGCTGTTTGGCCAGGTCAGGGTTTGAAGTAATGTGATGAAACCTCCAGGAATGCGTCCAAAAAGAGTTAGTAGCATAGACAAGATTAATATGCAAAATTCCTACAACCTTCCAAAATTGTTATTAAAGAAGGTGAAGTAAGATAATGATCTGGGTATTCTATTGCATATGTCTCTAAGGGAGTGCTGCACAGTCAGAGATGCTGATATTCAAGCGAAGCCATTAAATTGAGGCCCTATCTACACTCTCAAGAGGGTATTATGATCACAGGGCAGTATTTCAGCCTGGAGAGTTTTCCCAGTCTGCTAGCCAAAGCTTCCTTCGACCAATGTTATCAAAAACAGATTATCTGATCATTTTCACATTTCATGGGATTGAACTGTATACAAATTGACTGTCAAATTCTACACTACAAATTCTACACTACAGCAGTGGCTAGACTTCAGGAAATTACGTATTTCACTGTGATATCCTGAGGTCATGAAAGGTGGAATTTTCCCAGCCCCTGAACAACATGGACTTTGGTAAGAAAGTTGGCAAAGTCCTGCGAGATTGGCAGTCAGATGATTCTCAATGGCAAAAGCAAGAAGTCCCATTTTCTAACCAGGTGCTGAATGACAAAAATGAGAATTTTACTGATGTGTAGGCAGTGCAGAGGTCATGCAGAGTTAGTAGCATAGAGGCATTGTGTGGGTGAGAGCAAGTGAGTGAAGACGTTTCATGCAACAGTGAGAGTAATCAACCATGAACCTTGGTCAGAGGTAGGTGCAGTTACAGAAATAGAATGAGTGTGAGGTAGCAGAGAGAAAATGGCAGTTACCGTGGTGGAGTGGAGACCATCGTAGATCTCCTTCCTGAGTTTCAAGGGTTACTCCTAACCATGGCTATCATACTGACAAAGGGTGCCAACCTCAGAGCAAGTTGGCAGGATCTGTGAGTGGTATTCACCTCTACCAGTCCTGTGGGAAGAGGACAGCCCTCCACTGCACCACCACCCCTTCCACGATAGTGTCTGGGTTCCTATCAGCGAAGCAGGGTGCCAATTTCCCTTGATCTGGCAAATGACAGGAACTGTACATGGCAGCTCCTCACTGGCAGTGTTTGACCAGATGTATAACTTAGGTTTAAGTATGGTGTCAGCACAAACAGTTCCATGATCCTGGTGGTGGCAAGTACTTCCACCTGCAGCTGAAGTGAGGATGTGGCAAATTGGGACACCATGGTGGCCTGGTGCACAGGTAATGAGGTGAGTTTAGGAAGGTAGAGTGAGAAATCTCAGGAGGACTCATTGGGTGAAACTTTTTGTGAAATCTGTGAAAATTGACATGTTGCCAATTTCCTGTAAAATTCAGTACACTGTGTTCTGATCCCAGCTGATGGTAAAACTGGATAAGTCAGGTCCCATAGTAAAATTTAGCTTGATAGACCGTAAGTTTATATTTGTTATTTGTCTACAATATACAGGACATATTCACAAGAGACTGCAAATGTATTTTTAATAAAGAACACAAAGGTTTTATTATACACAAAAGGAAAACACCACAAACTATATGAGGATATTTGAAACCATTTTATTACAAATATCAAAAATAAAGATTTAACCCTTTTCCCATCAACTACAACCTTACAGATACTCAAATCTCAGCGAAGGTTTAAAGTCTCCACTTTAAAGTTAATTGATCTATTGACATGGTAATTGCTTTCTGGACTAAAAACAAAAAACTGCTGGAAATCACAATGGGTCAGGCCATATCCATTGTTTTGCTCTTTCCTCCAACAGGCATGGATGCTGCCTGACCTGCTGTGATTTCCAGGAGTTTTTGTTTTCAGTACAGATTCCAGCATCTGCAGTAATTTGCTCCTACAGTTGGTTTCTGTAGCTTTCTTCTAATGTGTATCTAAATCTTTCAGTACTTTAGTTCTTCTGCCCTGACTAATATGAAGACTGCTAAACAGTACTGCTGATGTTACAGGTCTTTTATCACTGAATTACCTCCTTCCAGCTAAAAGAAATCAGCACACTATCATTCTAAATTAACTTTTTTCTATTCGTTTTGCTGAGTAATAAGATGCATTGTTGCTAGGCAACAATCCTTTTCCACCCTTGTTGTAGATGCATTGAATTCTTCACTTTGAGGTTTTTAAAGCCTGACATAAATACATGTAAACATAACTTTGTACAACCATGAACCTCTACCCTTCAAACCCCTTCCAGCCTGACAATTCCCCAACCTGCATTACCCTCCTGACTGTCCACCAATTCAGGTTCAGTTCACTATGACTTCATCCAGTTCTATTTATGAGTGCCCTAGTCCTCGCCCATCATACTCTTTGACACCCAGCCACCTCCCCACACAAGCTGCATACCCATGTACCCAATATCTACTGTTGAAAGCATTAATAAACACTGGGAGATAGTTGGCGTTCTCATGAAACAGCCTAAATGAACAAACATCCATTCAAAGTATACTTGAAAATAAGAGCTCATAGAATTAGTATCAAACACAAAGCACTTCAAATTCCACTTGAAAATTAACATTAGTCATTGAAAGTACTCATAAATCTGTTAAAATAAGAAAGCGTTAATTTGAAAATCCCTTCAAAGAACTGTAATCCAATTAAACTGTTATAAGATCGTCAATCAAACAAATTTCATAGTCCCGTTGACAGTTGTAATAAACTATCCATGCTGAGATAAATACATTTGTGTAGTTTGGAACTTGGCCAAGTATTCATAATGAAATTGCATTGTCCACCTGTATAATAGACCCTATAGTGTTGAATATAATAGTTCCTTATGCCTTTATGGAACTGGAAAAATGATTTTGAAAAATCGAAGCTCTGTGATCCGATGTCACAATAATACCCAATTCACAATTTTGAATGCACAAGATCCCTTTATCTAATGGTGAAAGTACATCCATCGATTGAGAACCATATCAAACAACACATCACTGACTGTTTTAAGGTGGCAGCATGTTAATCGTGATCAACCAGCCTATGCTTGCAAGCCTCAGAACAAGATGTCCAACATTAAATGCGATTATGCTATTTCGAACATTCATTAAATCATTTGGATTGTGCTTGGAATGACACCTGAAGCCAATTTGGGATTATTAGTTAGGCTCACATTTGCACATTCTATCAGTTTCATATATTGGCTCCTGTTCTATGTAGGCAGAAGTACTTCATGCATATATTGTAAATTTTTCATTGAACAAACAATCAATGAGGCTGACAATCCCTGCTGCATTATTCATGGAAATACCCTGACCAATGAGAGTCTACCTGCCTGGTCTGAACTTTTTAAGCTAAATTTGAAAGTTAACTGTCCCTACTTCATCTCCATGCTAACCATGGTCAAATCAAACAGCATCTTCTTCAAATGCTGTGTTAGTTTTACAAGTTTTTTTTTTGTGCGTCAATCCTGATGTGTGCAGGACAAAAAGCTTCAACTTTCTGTTTATTATCAGCAACGTTCAACTTTGGTACATCCAAGCAATTGTTTGGATAGCACTCTGATGCACCTAAACACTTGCACAATGCTGATCAATTTATTTGCTGCTTACCATTCAATGATACAGCCATGTAATAAATCACTGCATTACAAGTATCTATAGCTTGTCATAAAGCATCTATGTTGGACATTTGAAGTTGGCAATAGCCATTAAAGTTAACTGTCAAAAGGTTCCTGATTGTTCAGCAGGATTTTCCCTAGATCTGACTGACCTGATACTTTGTACACAGGCTTCAAGAATCCACTCACCTTGCTGAAGATTTCAGACCTGGGAAAATTCAAAATTGAGACAGATATTTAAATAGCTGAACTTCATGTCATTCTGAACGTGTGTATGGTCAAAGACCCACCACATTTTCTGCAGTAGTCAAAATGACATCTGGCAGGAATCAGCTAGAAACTTATATTTACATTCCTCCCACCACTGCCACACATCCTCCTTAGCTTCCCATGCAAGTTAGCCCAGTGCCATGCTGGGAAAATCCAGCCCCAGCTGTTTTAACAGCATTTTGAAATTGCAACGGTTCACGACCAATTCTAAACTCTTGTTAAAATCGATCATTAGAAAATGAATGAGAAAATCAAAATAAAGTGGGCAACTTTGAAAGAATTGAAGTTTTACTCGTAATTAGAATAAAGTTTGATTAAACTGACTCTAGGGTAAAACATTTTCCATTTGTTTTAATGGTATCTTGCAGTTGCCGTTTCGCCTCCCCAGTAAATGCTGTTTATTAAAAAAAGTTCCGGATTGCTTTGGAAGAAATTTTGTGAAATATCATTGAAGCAGTTTTCAGCTTCTTTGTATGACAGAGGCTGCTTTGGTTTGACATTGCAGTTTGGAATCATCCCATTCACAATCACTGTCATGCAGCTAGTTTTAAACTAGACCAAGAGAACGATGCATCAGCTAGTGGGCTGCACATAAAAGTATCAAATATGGCCATGATCTCACTTTCCAATTAGTGTTGAGATTTGAGTTCTCTCTCGGGAATCATATTGGGAAACCAAGCCAAGAGGTTACTCGTTTGTTTGATCATCATTTTCTATTTTCCTGCTGCCAACTGTGGGTCATTATTGTAAAGCTTTGAAAATGTATCGCTCAGTAGAAACCCTTTTGCTGCATTGCTTTTAGTTGCATTTTTACTAAGCAATTACACTTTTGATCATTGTCAACTATTTGTTTATGTTTTCCCCTTTGCTCCATTTGCAACTGAGAGCAAAAGTAAATGCTTGCTTCATTATTTTAAACAGGGAGTGGATTAATTAGTAAGCAATTATGGATTCATACTCATTATTTTCAGCATTAATATTCATTGTAATGTTTTCTTTCTCCTTTCAGTGTTCTTTTTTCCCTCATTCTTCCTGCCAATTAATTTTCCTCCAGTTCTAGGCCACTTTAAAGGTGTATTATGTTGTTTGAGTGTTTACAAAGTGAGGGGGTTGGGAGAGATGTTCCAGAACTCTGTACAACAGCACTGAGAATTGATAGTTACTCCCCCGTTGCTTATTTCTCTGGGCGACAGTTAGTTTGCAGACTTAAGTTGATGATCTCACAAACATGTAGCATTTGCAAGACAAATCAGATCAAGGTTCATCTAGTTCATCCTCTACCATCCTGCTCATCTCATGAAACAAGTGTAATGGTGTTGTTAGCAAAGGATAGCAATCAATTCCTTACCAAATAATCTGTAACACACCCAAATATAAAATGAGGGAAGCCCCAGTGAAGCAAAACTATGGTCAGTTGTTCTTTGAAGCATGCAGCACTAATGTCATGTCTCAAATTACTCATACTATTATGTATAAGTATATATATATTACATTATTTTCTGACAGAATTATTCAATTATTTACAGTCCTAAACCCATTTCTCAGACCAATGATCCACTGTGATGCCAATAGATACTTGCCAAACACAAGACTCGGATATACCAGTGTACAGCAGAGTACACACCAGCTAAAAATACCATGCTTAGTCACTGGAACTAAGCTTTGAATGTAGACACAGCCTCCATCGTCGATAGTAGGGTTTGCTCACTGTACTGCAGTGAACAGTTTAACAAAGTCATTTTTTTTAAAATACAAAGCACCGTCTCTCCACTGCTCTCTATCAAAACTTGCAAATGACAGAACCGGTTGTCTTGTATATCTTAATATGGAACTTGAAATTGGGAAACTAACATATGATATCTGAAGATGTCAGGACTTTCCAGAAAGGCTTATTGACAGGAGAACACACATTAAAGCGATACAAACAATTGCTTACTCAGCTAGAAATAGTCTAAGTATCTTTGTAATTTATACTAACAACAAATGGTTAGCTATTCAATCTTTTTTAAAAAGTAATAGTATTTTATTAGTACACCCAATAATAACACTTATGCCATTAAAACACAGGCTCCACCAACTTCCTTGATTTTTCTCTTTAGCTTTCCAGCTAAAGAACTTTGCCTTGACAATGATTGGTTGCTTGGGCAGGCTTTCTTTGTCCAGAACTTTATAGCAACTGGCATGTTCAACATCAATAATAGGTACTGACCCTTCAGGTTTTTTGGCATAGTTTAATTGGGCTGTTCAGAGACCAGCATCCGCTGCTTATCCAGATTTATACTCGGACAAAACAACTGATTTTTCTTTCGATGATACCAACTTTTCCAAAGTAACCTGAATGAAATTGATTCTGTGATGGTACGTACCGTTAGCATAGCCACAACAACTGGATGCTTCCTGTGTTTACCCATTCAGCGATGACCGTGGCTAACATGTCCTCTCAACTTTTTGAATTTCCTCAATTTGAACGACAAATTGGCTGATGACATCCAATATAGCTGGTTCCCTGGGAGAAGCAGAAGAGAATTACTGCTAGACTCTGTTCTGCATTTATTACATAAAAATGGCTGTCAGCTGATGCTAACCCATTCCTTAATTTGCATCGTGCTGATTTTCCTCTGTATGTAATTGATAAAACTATATTTCCAGTTCTGAGCCATTTTGGGTCACAAGAGAGGAAACAAATAAATTACTGAAGGAGTTGTCAGCTAAAAAGAGTGCTGAAAGCTGTACTCCTTCATAGCAACACCATAACAGTGAAATGATAACTTGGATTTGTTCTAGGACTTTAGACAGAGGAAACAGTCCAAACCTTTTGCCAACCAAACTGTGCACTGTGCCACCCACCTCAGCCCTTCTAGACTGATGTACTTATGGTGTGAAAACACTCACTTTTGCACGTTAGTGCACAAATGAATGCAAGCATGTTCTCTTGAAACAACATCTACTGCTATTTGACATCCTATGTAGGACACGTTCTGATGATTTAGAGAAGAGGAGCTGTCAGTTGGGCAAACAAGAGTGTTGAACTTAATGTGCACATCTCATGCCAAGCATGTGACTATTGCAATGCTTTGTACATCTGATTCTAAATATTGTTTTGATAAAGTGACTTGATAAAGTGATGTTCTCTATTAACTGTGCACAGATATCATTCAATTGGTAAAAACGAAAGAACTGTGGATGCTGTAAATCAGAAAAAAAGTAACTGGGAAAGGTTCAGCAGGTCTTTTTCCAGCTACTTCTGTTTTTGTTCCATCATGCAATTGGTCGAGGCAATACAGATCTGATACATAACTTCAGATTCATTGTCAGTCTGTGGAGCTTAATTGTTTCTGGTTGGTGCCATAATTAACCGTCATTCTGGGTTAAATTGGCCAAAGGTCCTGCATCTGAGAGCTCTCCAGTGACCCCTAGTGGAAGAGTGCATAGACAATTGTTGGTTGAAAATGGGAATAGTCCTGAAAATGATGGTTATATACGTAGCATACAGTATGATTAGATAGGCAGTTATTCTGTTTTGTTCTCCCTTCACAAACTGCAGCTAACTTGGTTAAAGGCTTGTGTATAAAGCTAGCACCTTTGGATAAGTACTGCCACACTCCCTGTTATCATGCAATTCAAGAAGAGCGCACTTGATGGAAGTAGGGTTGACCTGGATTTTACAGGGAGTAAAGAATAAATTTCCAGAGTGACTCATGGATAAACCACAGGTAATTTTTAAAAGAAAAAGTTAATTTTTATTCATCAGTTATAAAAATGTGACAAAAAGTGGTGGCTTAACTGGTTTGAGGGTGGAAGGTTATGTGACAGAAATGCCAGAGTTGGCAACCCAAATGAAAGGTGAACTCGTATTCTCTGGATCCTTGTATTAAGCATTAGTTGGAAATTAACATGGATAAGAAGCCAAATCTGGAATCATATTGAGAGGTAGAAGAAGGTGGTTGTTTTCAGACTGTGTGAGAACAAGCTGGGCATTGATTCCTTTTTGCTTCACTGGTCACATTTGGAAGTACCATTTATATTTCAGGAGATCTTAAACCTTTTTCGACTGTGATGATCAATTCTTTCCTCATTTCTCTGAAAGCCAATGCTGTATCGATCATGTCTTCTTTTTAAATTAGCATGCACAAAAACGTATTGGCATTCTTCTGATGGCTTACGTCATCCTGCCACCTCAGACAAGGGGCATTGTCTTGCACTGTCAACAGTGCAAGTGTACAAAAAAGTAGATGAAACAAAGCAGTTTTCAACAATTACATGTAGTAGAAACTAGAATACTTAGTACCATTGCCGGTTGGGCCACCATTTAACACCCACCTTCACTTGCCTTTCAGGAGGTGGTGGCGAGCTGTCTTCTTGAACTGATGCATACAGTACGGTGTAAGTACACCTACAGTTTTGATAGGAAGAGAATTCCTGGATATTAACCCAGCAAAGTGAAGGAATGTTTATATAGTTCCAGGTCAGACTGACATGACTTGGAGGGAAATATGCAGGTATTGTTGTTCCAATGCATCTGTTGCCCTTATCCTTCTAGATGCTATAAGTCATGGATTTGCAAAGTGCAGTTGAAGGAGCATTGATAAATTGCTTCAGTGAATCTTATAGATGGTTCTTCAGATCACTGTCTGTCAGTAGTGAAGGGAGTGAATTGAAAGAGGTGGCTTGGATGCCACTCAGATGAGCTTTTTGTCCTGGATGATGTTGAGTGTCTTGAGTGTTGTTGGAACTGCATTCATCCATGTGGTAAGTATTCCATCGTACCCCTGACTTGTGCCTTGTGGGTAGCCATTGTGGAGTTAGGGGAGTCACTTGCGAAATAAATCTTAGCCTTTGATCTGCTGTTGGAGCAACAGGGTTTATATTGCTTGTCTAGATCAGTTTCATTTTATGGTTCTTTGCTTTTTTTGTAATGAAGATCCTTTTTGAAACATGTAAATACATGAAACAAAAGGCTGGAGAAGACCAAGACCAGCTACTCCACATGATTCCTGGATCACGCTGATTGACCACCCTGCCTCCCATTATCTTGTAATACCCAGGAGAAATGGAGAAACAATCTGGCTAAGAGGGACAAGACAAGTATTTTTCTGACCTCTTCAAACATTCCAAAGTAGTCCAGAAGATAACACTGACCATGTGCTTGATCTCTTATCAGTCTACTTACCTTCTGTATAATGGGATCTCTGCCTCAAATCAAACAAATCTAGAAAATATCACGAGCACAGTGGATTCTGAAATTGCATTCAAGGAAATTAGCGGGTTTTATTTTTACCATTTTTGTTCACTGATGGAATGTGGGCATTTCGGGCTAGGCCAGGATATATTGTCCATCCCTGACTGTCCTGGAGTAAGCTACTGTCTTGAACCAGTGTAGGACCTTGTGGTGTAGGTATGTCCACTGTGCATCAAGAAGTAAGGTCAGGATTTCGTCTCAACAGCACTGAAGGTTCAGCAATGTAATTCCAAATCAGGATGATGTGCAACTTGGAAGGAACCTGCATGATTCCTATGCACCATGTCCTACAAGACAACAGGGGTCATAGGTTTGGAAAGCGCTGTCCAAGGAGCCTTGGCAAGTAGATGTAGTGCATCTTATAAGTCTTCACTGTTTCATTGCCTGGGCCAGCACTTAACGCCCTTGAGAACATGACAGTGAGCTGTTTGGTGTGTAGGGTGTTCTCCAGTAAAATTTCTAGACAATGGTGATCCACAGAATGCTGATGGTGGAATATTCAACTATGGTAATATCATTGAACAGAACAGGCAAATATTCAGTTTTCTTCTTAAAAAAACAAAGAACTATAGATGCTAGAAATCAGAAACAAAAACAGAAATTGTTAAAAATATTCGGCAGGTTTGGCAGCGTCTGTGAAGAGAAAGCAAATTTGAGGCTTTGAGTCCAGTGACCCTTCTTCAGAACATTAGTTTATCGGTTCTGAAGAAGGGTCACTGGACCTAAAGCATTAACTCTGCTTTCTCTCCAGATACTGCGAGACCTGCAGAGTATTTCCAGCAATTTCTGATTTTGTTTCAGTTCTCATCTGCTGGAAATAGTATTGTGCATCACAAATGCTACTTCACATAACAACATTCCAAAACTCTATATTCAGGTTTTGATGCATACTGGTACATATTCCTTAGACATATGGTGCATAGTGAACACATCTGTGCTCAGTGTTTGCACCTCGAAGACCTTCAGATCTGAGTTGAGGAACTGGAGCCTAACCTGTAGACACTGAGCCACATCAGGCAAGGGGACAGTTAATTGGCTACTTTGCTCCAGAGGATAGTCACATATGTCAGACTAGGTCATTCAGAATTGGTTTGTGATCAGGGACAGGCTGGTATGACTGTGGATGAGGCAGGTATGAGGACCCAGAGGGTTAAAATGTAGGAGCGGCAGCCCCTTCAATGTCCAGCAGTATTAAAGTTCTTGCAAGCTGCATGGAAGAGAATGGGGACTGCAGAGAGGATAGGTAAACTGACCACAGCATCTTGGTACAGGGGACCATTGAAGTCGGGGGAGGAAATAGGAATATTGTTGTGATAGGGCATAGTATAATTAGGGGGATAGATACTGTTCCTTGGAGTCATGAGTGGGAGTCCTGAAGGCTGTGTTGCCTGCCCATGTCAACAAGTGAGATGGATGATGGTGTATTAATAAGAGGGGATTTACCAATCTTGCATTGCCAATGACAATCATCACTTGAAGGGGCATGAGTCAGAATATGAACACCAGTGCTGTTCCCCAAGTCAAAGCCTGCATTTCTGTGGGTTTGATACTATCTTTCTTGTCAATGCATTTACACTTCTCCTTTAAATACTAAACAAAGGGAACCTTGACCCAATTAAAGTAGGATGGCAAATTTAAGTTTCTAACATTTGATATCAGGGCCAGTACACAAAGTACTGAGGGACGATAGGGTGATTGTCTGAACTTTTGTGTTCTAATTATCTCCTAATAATCTCACCAAAGCATGGTCTTTCTTAAAGAAGATTTTTCGCTCGGTTTCCTGAATATTGTCGTCGGTTGGTAAGGGAGGAGTATTCTTATTTCATCCATCTAGGAAAAGTAAAATAAAAAATGCATTTGTTTTTATTTCTTCATTTTTGATTGTGGACTGAAATGGGAAAGGACTTTCTTGAAAACAAGGACAGTGGAAGGATTTGAGGCACTTTTAAAGCAAAGTTATTAGAATTCATGATAACAAGGCGTGGAGCTGGATGAACACAGCAGTCCAAGCAGCATCATAGGAGCAGGAAAAC
>JAHRHZ010000029.1:12043973-12148682 GCA_024137785.1 Ginglymostoma cirratum
GAAGGGTCTAAGCCCGAAACGTCAAGCTTTCCTGCTCCTATGATGCTGCTTGGCCTGCTGTGTTCATCCAGCCCCACGCCTTGTTATCTCGGATTCTCCAGCATCTGCAGTACCTTTTATCTCTTTATTAGAATTCATTATGAGTTGTGTTTACACTGCTGCTTTGAAAGCAGTGGAGTGGGTGAGAAAAGGCTCCAGGTTGTGATTCAGTCAGCAACAAGGTCACTGATTGAATTGTCTAAGTGTGACCAGTTGTGGACCCTGGAAGTCATCAACCTGATGACAGTTCTCTGATTGGTTCCTGGGCAGGCAAACAGCGTGTGGTTTACAATAGACTGGGAGAAGACTCTAGATTGCTGGAAGACCAGTGTCTGTATCTTTATCTTTCTGCAGTAAAAGTACCTGAAGTCTGAAGAAAGCAAGGTACTTTTTTCTAAATAGTTGCTGTAAGCAGTTGCCTTTAACAAGTACCTAAAAGACTTTGTAGTTAATGTCCCAATCACCCTGCATCTCCTGCAAAGAAGTGAAAGAACCTGGAGGAAGATGACCAACAGACACAAAATTTTGAGGAAGTTATAGAGGCATCTAAAAAAACGCTATGGACCTGAGTTATTGAATAATGTTTCCCCAGTTTTCTTTTCTCACCACCCATAACATCATTTGTTTTTATATGTCTGTGATTCGGGGTTTAAGGAGCGTTTAGAATTTTAACTAATAGAGTTATGTGACAATAGTTCATAATCGTGTTTACGCATGGCTATAATTCATTTATTTGTAGCAAACGGTAGTTCTTGTCTAACACAGGTGTGTTTTCTGTTAAGCTCGTTCCATCAGATAGGCAAATCGGGGATTTTGTATGGTTTGATTAATTCATTTACTTTTGAGGCAACCCCATGAGCAGTGGGGCTCAAGTGAGGGGGAGACGTATTATCCCTGGACTGTTCATCCAGAGACCTCGATAACATTCTGGGGACCCAGGTTCAAATCCCGCCAGGGCAGGTAGTGGAATTTGAATTCAATAAATATCTGGAATTTAGAATCTAATGATGACCATGAATCCATTGTCAATTGTCAGGAAAAATCCATCAGGTTCACTAATGTCCTTCAGGGAGGGAAACTGCCATCCTTACCTGGTCTGGCCTACATGTGACTCCAGACCCACAGCAACGTGGTTGACTCTTAGCCTTCTGGGCAATTGGCAATATGCAATAAATGCTGCCTAGCCAGTGACGCACTCATCCTGTGAATGAATTAAAAAAAGAATCAATGTACTTTCCCAAGTGAGTCATAACAGTATGCCTTCTGTTTGTCTTAAGTGAATACAAGGATCTCCTGTCCCTTACATTCCAGGGGAATTCAAATGAAATGTTTGTTACTCATTGTATAATTTTTGGCTTTAGCCCTTTGCCATTTCAAATTTGAGTCCAATTTTCCTACTTACATGACACATATCAAGGTTCTAGCTTCATATTTTTTATGTCATTGTGTGCCCTTTGTATCTCTATTAGGTGCTTTTTCAGCAGTTTCTTTTGAACACTGAAATGCTTAAATTTCCACAGGCTTTCTTCATAACTCAGTCCTCTGACATGAGAGATCTTTTTACAGTTGGTGAGTGTCAGAGCTGAGACTGACTACTGCTCCAGTCCCAAAGATCGATGTAGGGCAGTGTCCACACTAGGCACGATTAATAATTGTGAGACAAACAGTTCATGGGTAGCATAGTGAAGGGAAAATGGCCAGGGAACTGAATAGACTACCATGTATTTGTTATGTTGGTGCCAACACACTACAACAAGCAGCAAGAGATTAGATGAATACAAATAACAACTTGACAAATAGTTTTATTTGTCTTTTTTATGTTCTGCATTGTACTGGACAATCATACTCCAACAACAGACATTGAGATCATTGTCCACAGGCAGTGTGAATTTATCTCGCTAAAATTGTTGTATTATTGTACAGCACCCAGGCCAGACAGGTCATGTACCTTTAAGACAATTAGATGGTATCATGACAAGTGACATTGCAGAACATGTTTATTGGAAAGAGTGTCCATTCTTTAAAGAAAAGAGAAGAAAATGAAGCATTATGGCATAGATCCCAAACCAGATAGGTAATACAACTTCAAGACAGCTATATGGCATCATGACATACATTGTTCCAATATAAAGGTATCTACCTCACCTGCAGTAGCAGTAGTAATAACCGTGGCCCGCTTGCAGTTATTGTTTCTTTGTTCTATTTAGTTGGTAAGCACAGAACCCAGACTACATGCAAGTCTGAGACGTTATAGTGGTTTGAATAGTTAGTTTTGTTAAAAAAACTTCAAGACATCTGTCTCAACAAGAACCCAGTCTTCATGGTACATGTTATAAAAACTAACATACAAGGAACACTCAGATTACTTCATACCAGCGGTGGTGTTTTACACAGAAACCATATCAAAACTTATGTTGACACTGTTGTAGATTTCTTTGGACTAAAGCATTCAATGTATTATATTTGGTATGAAATAGGTTAATCTCAATTCAAGACTCAATTCAACTCCAAATGTTTTGACTGTCCAGCTCCCAGATGGTTCAGCATCATATATAAGGTACTTTCCTGTAGTAACCATGCAAAACCCAATCAAAGCTGTATAGAATCATTGCATGTCTGCAACATCAAAGGAAGCCTATCAGCCTATGAAGTCCATGAAGGAGGAATTTGACCAATTCTATTCTCTCACTTTTTTCCTGTTCCCCTGTAATTTTCTTTCTGTTCACATATTTGGTGTTGTCCCGTTTACAAGTCACTATTGAATCTGCATCACCATCTCACGCAATGTAAGTAATATTCTGATCATTTGTTACAGAAAAAGGTTTTTTTTTGTGCAGCTGTGGGTTCTTTTGCCAATCACTTTAATTTTTATATTGCAGTTTTGGTCTTCTACCAATGGAAATAGATTTTATTAGGTGTTGATGTTATATGATTTTGAACAGATCTATGATATCAACCCAGGACAACAAGGGGTAGAGCTGGATGAACACAGCAGGCCAAGCAGTATCAGAGGAGCAGGAAAGCTGATGTTTCAGGTCTAGACCCTTCTTCAGAAATGGGGGAGGGGAAGGAGATTCTGAAATAAATAGGGAGAAAGGGGGAGGCGGATAGAAGATGGATAAAGAAGAAGATAGGTGGAGAGGAGACAGACAGGTCAAAGAGGCGGGGTTGGAGCCAGTAAAGGTGAGTGTAGGTGGGGAGTTAGGGAGGGGATAGGTCGGTCCAGGGAGGACAGACAGGTCAAGGAGGCGGGATGAGGCTAGTAGGTAGGAGATGGGGGTGCGGCTTGAGGTGGGAGGACTGGATAGGTGGGAGGACAGGTTAGGGAGGGGGGTACGAGTTGGGCTGGTTTTGGGATGTGGTCGGGGGGAGGGGAGATTTTGAAGCTTGTGAAGTCCACATTGATACCATTGGGCTGCAGGGTTCCCAAGCAAAATATGAGATGCTGTTCCTGCAACCTTCGGGTGGCATCATTGTGGCACTGCAGGAGGCCAAGGATGGACATGTCGTCCAAGGAGTGGGAGGGGGAGTTGAAATGGTTCGCGACTGGGAGGTGCAGTTGTTTGGTGTGAACCGAGTGTAGGTGTTCCGCAAAGCGGTCCCCAAGCCTCCGTTTGGTTTCCCCGATGTAGAGGAGGCCACAACGGGAACAGCGGATACAGTATACCACATTAGCAGATGTGCAGGTGAACATCTATTTGATGTGGAAGGTCTTCTTGGGGCCTGGGATGGGGGTGAAGGGGGAGGTGTAGGTGCAGGTGTAGCACTTCCTGCGGTTGCAGTTGATATCAACCCCTCAACTTTCCCTCTCTAGGAAGAACTGCCTTAGCTTCTCTAACCTATCAATGTAACTAAAGACTCTCATCCCACATCAATGTTTTAAAATTTTTCTGCATCCTCTTTCATGTCTTTAAATCTGAAAGTGTGGTGCCTAAAATTGAACTCAATCTTCAAATCGAGATCAAATCTGTAATTTATAAATGTTTATTGTAACTTCCTTGTTTTTATGTTCTTTGTTCCAATTAATAAAACCTAGTGTCTCATGTGGCTTTTTTATTTCAAATGGTTTTTGTACAGTGTAGAATAGTTTGTTTTTTCTTTTGTGTGTAATATTCCTTTATTAAATGTATATTGCCTGCCTCTTGTGAAAGTGGTTCAGTGACTGTCCACCAAGTAAACAAAAAGCAAAAATAATACTTATTGTCTATCCAGCCAAGGGATTTGCTTTATCCAGCATCACCATTCAGCTGGGTTCATAACATATTTATTTAGCAAGTAATAAGAATGCCATTCCTTTCACCCAAGAGCACCTTGCAAAAGGCTGCTTATTTGATTCTGATGAAATAACAAATTACATTTTCTTTAAAGTCAGGTAAAACTGCTAAAGGGATTTATTATGGCCAACCTGGGGACAGGGCAGGGTGCAATTAAAAAGAGGGGAGCCGATTCGTCCCTCCTCACCCAGTTGACAATTTTCAGTGGATCACCACCACGGTGGATAAGGAAGTGTCAGTGGTTTTTGGTTACACAGACTTTTAGAGTGGGGTTTGGGTAATGTTCCACAAAACAGGTTACCAGCAAAAAAAAACTAATCACAAAACTCTAGTGATAACGTTGTGCTTGATAATTAGTTGGGAGGGAGGTGAAAGAGAAGAGCGATTGAGTTTGGTCTCTGGTTGGTTGATTTAACAAGTGGTGCTTCCTAGAGATCTCGACTGGGGCTTTGGTTTTAACCTAATTTATGAGTTGGATGTAGTGGGTTTAAAAGAGTGAAGTACCTCTAGTACTGGGGTTGATCAGTCACTACTGTTTTGGATGGTGGGGCAAGCTCAATGTACTCCTGTTCCTATATTCCTGTGAATTTGCATTTATATCATGTCTTGAATGGGGTGGCATGGTGGCTCAGTGATTAGCACTGCTGCCTCACAGCCCCAGAGACCTGGGTTTGATTTTAGCCTTGGGTGACTGTCTGTGGGAGTTTGCACATTCTCCCTGTGTCTTCGTGGATTTCCTCTGGGTGCTCCAGTTTCCTCCCACGGTCCAAAGACGTGCAGGATAGGTGGATCGGCCATGCTAAATTGCCCATAGAGTCCAGGGATGTGTAGGCTGGCTGGATTAGCCATGGGAAATGCAATGTTATAGTGATATGATAAGAGGGTGGGTCTGATTGGGATGCTGTTTGGAGGTTCGTTGTGGACTTGATGGGCCGAATGGCTAGGTTCCACACTGTTGGGATTCTATGAGTGATTTTTTTTACATTTGAAGTCAATTTGCACATTGCAAGATCTCACAAACACAAATGGGTTCACCTGTTTTAGTGATGTTAGTTGAGGGATATATCTTGGCCAAGGTTCTGAGGAGAAAACTCTTATTCTTCATTGAATAGTACCATAAGCTCTTTTACATCAACCTGTGAGGGCAGGGGAGTCATTGTTTTAACCTGTCAACCAAAAGACAGCATGACCAACAATGTAGCACCTTTAAGTCCTTCAATGAAATATTTGCATTGATTATTTTCTATTCAAACCCCTTACTTGGTGCTTTCACCGTGACTTTGTGACTAAAGTACAAGAATGGTACCTACTCAGCATGGCTGATATTTACTGAATAAAGGGTTATTTTTAGACTATGGTAAATTGGGAGGACCAGGCAATCATATAGAGGGCAGGTAAATTTAAAAAAGAGATATAGACGGCATAATTTAAGTGAAAGAATTACAAAGATAGGGCTCAATACAACGAAGTAAGGACATTCACTTTGGATCTGACAAAGGCAATGTTAAATATTTCCTAATGTTGACAGCCATTGAGTATTAGAGGAGCAAAGAAATTCGGGTGTACATATGGAGAACACAAATTGCTAATTATTTTATGACATCAAAACAAGTTTACATTCAAAATTCAAAAGCTTCCATAATTTCTGGTCATCTCTATATGAAGTGCCTAAGTAAGCTTCAAGCTTTGGTTTTCACAGGTACAGAGAAAATCGAAGAAGGAATGTAGCTATGTTCTGCACTTTTCTGATTTCCGCCCCCTTTAGCCATCTTTCTTGTTCCAGCTGTGGAAATCAGATTGGCATGCCATTCAGACATAACTGGTGAACATCATAACTACCTAAAGTGGAAAATGTTTCAAATTAATATGATGCAGGAAATTTGAGCAATAACATGCAGCTGTGTGGCATGTTTGCCGTGGATGAGGAGAAAAATATGCAAGTGAAACTATCTGGGGAGCTGCTGTAATTCATGGCAATGTTTTCTCCAAACAACAAAGAATATTGGCAGCTTAAGGACAAAGGCAAACTAGGAAGATTGGCAGTCCCAACAAAATCAGATAGGTTTCCTTGCTCTCAGAATGGAAAATCACACAGGTCTGCAATCACATTCCATAGCTACATTATAACACACAGTGTATGATTCCAAACATGCAAGAAATTGCCAACTTTCAATAATGAAAGGAAACTGCTCCTGATGACTGAGCTCCTTTCATAGTTGTTACCTGTGAGGATTCCACCTTTATTTAGCAGTGGTCTTGGATTAAGTAACTAAGATGATGGACAAACCCACTGAACCCCTGCAACCAAAAGAAGTCCAAACAGGTGGAAAAACAGGACTTTGGACTTTCTGTTTAATTTCCACAGTGGTTGGCCACACCCTCAAAATTTATGGAATCACTGTGCAAGAACCTCGTGTACAAAAACATTGTGCATAAAAAGTATACAGCACTTGTATTTTAATGTCTTTTGCAACCTCAGAATGTCTCAAATGCTTATTCCAGCCATGAAATACACATCAAAATTCAGTCATCGTTGTAGAGAAACTCGCCAGTCAGTTAGCGCACAGCACGATCCTGCACACAACCATGAGATCAACGTGCGGATCATCTGTTTTAGTGATCTCAGTTGAGGGACAAGTATCGGCCAGTACAATGGGAAATGTGACAGTGCTGTTCTTTGAAATCATGCCACAAATCCTTTACACCCATGTGAAAGGGTAAATGTGATTTTGGTTTAAAGTGTCATGTGAAAGATAAGCATTGGGTGTTGATGGAGTTTCAGTGGGGGGTATGGGTGGTAGAATGTGGGGTATAGTCTGGCTTTGTTTTAAGCAAAAGTCTCACGAAGATGGTCCACCACCACCTTTCCTCAGGGCAAAGAATTGGAGAATAAGTGTGCTTTTCTAATAAAGCCCAGATCACTGGGGGATCCTCATCACTGCAGAAAAATCATCATGTGAATCTTTGTGTGGGCGAGAAATCTGAAGATATGAAAAGCAAAGCAATTTTAATGCGTATTGTGACTTCCCCTTTCAAATTGAGGGAATGGCCATATTTTCATCATTAGATTTTGCACATACGTTTGTTGCCTAATAGGCTATTATATTCATGCAACGGATGAGTGAAGCAGTATGTTCGTAAATGCTTTACTTTAGAATTGACTTAATAAGGTTATCAATCATGGGACAAAAGATGAACTACTTTTTCTTGCTGTGCATTGGATATATTATCCATTTATCTACATAAAAAGGAAGGAATTATAAGGCTCACCATATGAGTCATGTATGCTGGAATTCAATTATGAGGTACTCATTATTCTGTTTTCCCACCTTCTGATATGACTGTAAACTAATATGATACGCTCTATATCAGGTTTCAGTTACTTGGCTAACTTCTGCAGATAAGTAATGTTACATATGTTACATATTCATAGTTCCTTCTGTTTGTAGAAGTGCATATATTATGGACATAAACTTAGTGGTAATTTGAAACAGGGAATATGTCAATAAACCATTTGGCTGGACCCTTGATTAACCTCTGCTGGGGTTAGACTCCATTAACACATATATTTTTGGACAATGCTGCTATTTGCTGTGATCCCACAGTCACCTTCCACTGCTGTTTTTGTTAATGTTATTTTGTGTTGTTCACTTGGTGGCAGAGGGAGAGGAGAACAACCCTAAGAAATTCTTCCTATTGACCATTACAGTGAGATAGTCATTGAGAGTACAATTTTTTTTCTTGAGTAGGCAAGTTAATGTAGTTGAGAAACAAGTTAGCCATGATCTGATTGAAGTGGATTTCAGGCTTGTAGGCTGAATGGCTTGCTTCTGTCCTTATTAAAGGATGCTGACTCATTAAATTATTATTATTGGCACAGCCAAGTGTTTTCAGGCTTTCCCAAATTACCACAGGATAGTGATACTGCAGATACAGCTTAAGTGATTACACTCATTAACAATTTTTGAAGTGTAGAAACTTGTTAATGATGCTGTAATTGATGTGTAGCAAGGTTCCACAAATGACAATAAGATGAGTTGTCAGTCTGTTGTTTTTATGGTACTAATTGGAGGATTAATATTGACCAGGAAACCAGGGGAACTGTCCTTCAAAAGTGTAATGGGGCTGAAGTTACATTTTTTTTGGCTAAGTTTAAGTTGTGTTGATATGTTTGGAGAGATTCTCACCATGAAATTTCTTGCCAAACACACCGTATTAACTACTCACACCACCCCTCACCTCTGATTCTATCCCTATATTACCATGCACCGTTTCTGGAACAACGTGCCAGTCACCAGATAGCCACTGAATTACTGGCATCCTGTCGTCTTTGAAAGCATGCTGTGCACCTGGACAGGCACTGTCAGTCTGGAGCTGCCCTGCATGGTTCCTGAAACTTGTCTCAGACATGGCAGGCAGGGGGAAATTGGTGGCCCACTTTGCAGGCAAGTACCTGGAGGTCTTGTTTGGTCCTACTCTGACGCAGATGTGAGATGTTCTGTACGCCTAGGGTAATCAGTGGAGGTCACAACACCAGACCATGGCAGCCTGGTCCAAGGTTGCCCACTGGGTCAGTCCATTCTCAGCCCTCTGGAGGAATGCACAACAAAGTCAGAAGAAGGTCAATGACCTGTGAGAATAAGTCCCATCATCTTCTCTCTGATATCTCACATTCATTCTATCTCTGCTACTGTAGCCATCTCCCATCAAGGCTCATGCTCTAACACTTTCACTACTGCGCATGGCCGGGGCCCATGGAGCATGTCCTGAGATGCTGGTGCCCAGTGTCCAACACGGAAGCCCTAAGGATGAAGCAGCAAACTGAAGTTGCCTGGTTTATACTCTGACTTTCATATCAAGAATTCTTGTCATCTAGTTTGTTTAGCACCTTGGGTTAGATAGTAAGCTGAATATTCAGAGGCAAGTTGGGCCATTGAGGTGGTGTTCAACAAGCTATAATGCCCCTGAATCGATAACTTGCCACTGCCAATTGAGAAACTCAGCCTGCTGCTCAGCGAATGCATAAAAGGTAGAGTGAGATGTTCCCAACATTGAGGTAGGCCTTGCCAGACTTCCTGTCCAATTCTGCCACAAATCCCACCATAGGCCACGTTGCTTATGCTCATATATGATTCCACCCATGGGATCTGGGTAAAAGCCATATATTCTCATAGATGCACAATATAACTAGCACACCTGTATAGCCAACCTTCCCAGGATTGTCCTCAGTTCTCTAGGATTGAAAACTTAATTAACAGGGCTCTTCTGTGGGCAACACAGGGGGAAAAAAATGACATCATGAACAATTTTTTTCACATTTTCTAAATGCTTTGTTCATTAATTGTAAGAACATTGAGATGGGCAAATAAAATCTGTTTGATGTGCAGTGAATTGACACGAGTTAATGTGATGAATTCTCCAGGAATCTGTCCAACTGGATATAATTCAGTTGCTGTTCTTTGAACAAGTGCTATGAGATGTCCATGACCTCCTGATGTGGCCAGCTTCTGAGATCCCCAGCATCACAGTTACCAGTCTTCAATCAATTTGCTTCACTCTGTATGCAACCAAGAATCAGTTCATGACACAGGATATTTCAAAAGCTGTGGGCCGTGACAACATTCTGGCCAAAATATTGAAGTCTTTTTTTCCCTGAACTTGTTGCAGCCCTAGCCAAGCTGTTCCAGTACAGTTACAACACTGGCATCTATCCAACAATGTGGAAAAGTACATCATGTTAACAAACAGCAGCACAAGTCTAATCCGACCATTTGACTGAGTTCGAGCAAAGCTGGAGTCAACAGGAATCAAAGGAAAAAGGCTCTCTCTAGTTGTAGTCATACCTAGAACAAGGGGAAAGGGTTGTGATTATTGGAGGTCAATATCTCAGTTCCAGGAAATGTCTGCAGGAGTTCCCCAGGATAGTGTGACAGGCGCAGCCATCTTCAGCTGCTTCATCAATGACCCACTCTCTGTCATAACATCAGACATGGGGATGTTCGCCAATGATTGCACAGTGTTCAGCATCATTCATGATTCTTCAGTTACTAAAGCAGTCCTTGTCCATATGAAAGACCTGGATAAGATTCAGGCTTGAGTTTTTAAGAGGCAAGCAACATTCGTGCCTTACAAGTGCCAGGCAACAACTATGTCCAGAAAGAGCGAACCTAGCCATCATTCCTGGACATTTAATAGCAACACTATTACTGAAATCCCCACAATTAATATTCTGGGGGTTATCATTGGCTAGAAACTGAACTGGATCAGTCATATAATTACTGAGACTATAAGAGAAGGACAGAGGCTAGGAATTCCACAGCGAGTAACTCACTTCCTGTCTCAGCAGTGTCTGTTCACCATCTATGAGGCACATGCCTGGATTGTACTGGAATATTTTCTACTTGATCAGATGACAGCAGCTCCAACAACACTCAACAAGCCTGATACCATCCGTGACAAAGCAGCTCGCTAGTTTGGCACCCCATGCACCACCTTAAACAGTCACTCCCTTCTCTACCAACACACAATGCCATTCTTTTGGTGACTTTGGGTGAAAATCCTGGAGTTTCCCTCCTAATGGCACTGTAGGTGTCCCTACATCACAAGGACTTCGCAGGTTCCAGACATCGGCTTGCTAACAGCTTCTGCAGGACTTTTGGTTTACTCAGTGAAGTTATCTGCAGAATGAAACCTTAATAAATCTTCATGAATCCAATAGGAAAATCAAAAGCAATTTCTTTAAACAGAGGAGTCTTAGAATAGGGAAATCCCAACCATACCAAGTCATTAAAGCAAATAGCCTAGGCGATTTCACAACGGAACAAGTATGTAAGAGAAAAGGATACAGGTAGATAAACTGAAAGGCTGTTTAATGGTGTTACCTGCCTAACCTCAGGAGCTGGAGGTCTGAGGAAAATATGGACAACTCATAGCACATGTTTAAAGAAGGTCAAGTGAGGTTTCCAGTTGGATATACTCCTCAGGATTCTACTTAACAGCCACTTGCATGACTCGGTTTTTTGTATTTCCATAGGGTAAAGAATTCCCTGCAAAAAGACAAGCATTTGTGCTTATCCTCAATATCCCTTGAACTGGTTTTGCTAGGCTATTTCAGATTGATGTTAAAAGTGAACCACATTGCTGTAGGTCTAGACTCACAGGTAGGCCAAAGCAGGTAAAAATAGCAGATTTCCTTTCCTGAAGAACATTTGTGAACCACATGGGTTTTTGTGATAATTAATGATAGTTTTGTGGTCACGATCACTAAGACGATAATTTTAATCTGAATTTTATTAATTGAATTTAAATTCCATCAGCTGGTGTGGGACATGAACATTTGTACCCACAGCATTAGTTTGACCCTCTGAATTACTAATCCAGAGACATTACCACTAACCCCTGGTCTTCCTGACTAAATAGTGATGGCAAAAAGATAAAGTAAGTTTGTGAAGTATTGTCAAAGTGGTTATTCCGTGTATATACAGAAACTTTAACTAGAAGATGATATTAGAACAGCGATATGTTGAAGTCAGTCATGGAAATTCTTACACGGATCACCCAGCAAATTCATGGGATTAAGAAAATAAGGCATGACTTATGATTGTCTGGAATCCGCTAGGCTATTAACTCCACTCTAAAACTTGACCAAAAGGGCATCTTTGTCATCCCTGAGAGATAGTAAGAACTGCCGATACTGGAGACAGAAAGCAAGGTGTGCAGCTGGAGGAACACAGCAGGCCAGGCAGCATCAGAGGGGCAGGAAATCAGTGTCAGGTCGGGATCCTTCTTCAGAAAATTGAAGAAAATTGGACTGTTCTGAGGAAGGGTCACCGGACCCGAAACATTAGCTCTGATTTTTTCTTCACAGATGCTGCCAGACCTGCTGAGCTTTTCCAGCAACTTACAGCTCTGCAGATGTTGTTCAGAGTAGTGTTCTTGGCCTACCATCTTCAGCTACTTCACAAATGACCTTCCCTCAATCATAGTGTCAGAAGTGGTGATATTCACTGATGATTGCACAATGTTCAACACCATTTCTGACTCCTTAGGTACAGAAGCAGCCCATGTGGAAATGCAGTAAGACCTGTACAATATCCAGACTTGGGTTGACAAATGGCAAGGAACATTCACAGCACACAAATGACAGACAAAGGCCAATCTCCAACAAGAGAGGACCTACCAAATGTCCCTTGACATTCAATGGCATTACCATCGCTGAATGCCCTACTTCCAGTATTCTAAGGGCTACCATTGACCAGAAATGGAACTGGACTAGCTACATAAATACTTTGGCTATAAGAGCAGGTCAAAGTGTAGGGATCCTGCAGCAAGTAACTCCCTTCCTGACTCCCCAGCATTTGTCTACCGTCTATAAATCACAAGTCAGCAGGGTGAAAGAAGCCTTTCACTTGCCTGGATGAGTGCAGCTCCAGCAACACTCAAGAAAATTGACACAATCCAGGACAAAGCAGCCTGGTTGATTGGCACCAAATCGACAAACATTCACTCCTTCCATCACCAACTCTCTATATCAGTAGCGAATACAAGATGTACTGCAGTAACTCACCAAGGCTACTTCTAAACCCACAACAGTATGTAGAAGGACAAGAGCAGGAGATACATGGGAACACCACAGCTTGCAAGTTACCCTCCAAGCCACTTCCCATTCTGACTTAGAAATTCCTTCAAATTCCATTCCTTCAATGCCATTGGCTCCACATCCTGGAATTCAGTCCCTAACAGCATTGTGGGCCTACCTACACCACTGACTGCAGTGATTCAAGAAGGTAGCTATCATCACTGTCTCAAGAACATTTAGAGATGGGCAATAAATGCTGACCTAGTATGCAAAGCTCACATCCCATAAATGAATAATTAAAAAATGTATCTGCCTTAAGTAGCTTGATATGTATGAGATCAAATAGGTTTGTTCCCTTGTGTTGATAGTTTCACCTCTTGCTGCAGGCCCAATTTTGGTACCAACATCCTTAAGAACTTGGTCAGCTCAGTCACTGGTGGTGCTAACAGGCCACTCTTATGCCACAGTATTTGGAGATCCCCAGCCAGATTAAAATATGTAGCCCTTCGTCCTCTCAGTACTTTTTCCAGGTTCTGTTAATCGCTGAAGAATTCTGATTTGTCAGATGAGGGATAATGGCTGATGGTAATCAGCAGATTTCCTTGATGACTATTGACTTGAAGCCGTGAGATTTCATGGGATCCACAGTCAATCTTGAGGACTCCCAGGGCCACTCCCGCCTATTGTAAACCACTGTCCCACCACTTCCATCCTGGTGCTGAGACAGATGTACCCAAGAGCTGGTGGCGAAGGATTCTGAGGCATTGGCTGTAGGGTATCATTCAATGAGTGTGAATATGTTTAACTGTTATGTGCCCAGTTTTTGAGCCAAGCTCTCCCAGTGTTGGTGACAGCCCATAGATGTTATTGGGGAGTTATTTACCTGGTCTCCCGAGCTGGGTGTGCCTTTGTCATGTTTGGTGATAAATCAATACCATTTCATCTGTCAAGTTCATTCTTAATACATTATTTCTGACATTTTTCTCTGTCTGCTAAATCAATGTCTTTTTTTTTCTCTTTCCATATCTGAATCATTTGCATTAACCAACTCTAAATCACCCTCCATCTCCGTTGTTGCTAATTCTTGGTTCAGAAGGTGCAGTGTCAGTCCCATCATTCACTCAGGTCCTTGTTGTCCTTGCTGTAGATGTATTCAGACTTCCCTCAACTTACAGTACAAAATAAATAAATCAATACTGACATCCTGGCCTTTGCTCTCAGATTGCAGTTAATAGGACTGTCTGTGTTAATTAATTTGGTTGCTCTATTTCCAAATGTTTCTGTTCACTTGAATTCTGCCATAAAAAGGTCCAATAAAAATGTTTGTAGGCAGCCCATCTTGAACCACATAATTTGCTTAAAGGCAACATGCCTTTGATTTAAAGTAACACCCAAGCCTTCTGACTAGACATATATGTGTGAATTTTCAAAAAGGAATCGGATATCTACTTGCAAAGAAAAGGTTAAGAAGTCTATGAGAAGAAACTGGTGCAGTGGGATGCTTTAATAATTTGTCCAAAGGGCCAGCACAGACATGCTAGGCTGAATGGCCTATTTCTAATTAGCAGAATAAGTAAAGTCACCCTATAGTCCTACTAGACCAAAGGGCTTCTGTCTCTTTAGAGAGAGATGACTGGTGGTGGTTTAACCTGAGGACCACCACACCTCAGGCAGGGGGAGAGGATGAGAAGGAGAGTCCTTCGTAGTAATCACAGCCATTGCAGGAATTGAACCAACACTGTTGGCTTATCCTCTATATTGCAAACCTGCTGACCAGCCACTAAATTCGTTAATACAATAAATAATGCCAAAGCACTGGGTGAAGTAAAACTTCAAGAGCAAAGATGAAAGTCTGCTCTATCTTTTGAAAAGCATTACACCTCATTTATTTTTCCCATTTTCCAAAGTGGCTCTATACATTCTCGGTTTTGCTCTCTGATTAAAATTGTTCCAGTTACACCATGGCGTATATCTAATACAGGGGGAAGGAAGTAGTCAAAAGACATACTCAGGTCACATCTGACAACTAGCTGTAGACTAAAACTTACTTGTATATTCCTGCTCAGGCTATAATTTGAAACAATTAATAGCACTTTGATCCATCTCTGGGAGGTAATTAGGTGAGTACTGAATATCGCTTTTTGTTTGCTTTATTTTTGAGCAGAGGAATTGTGATGCCCCCCCCAAAAAACTGAGGTACAGATAATTATGCAGATTCCTTTCCATCGTAATTACAGTAATTTGCATTATTACTATGAAGCTGAGGGGCACTGCTACCACAGAGATAATATGATTGCAGGGGATGGACTACAATGCTATTAGCGTCAGGTGCTTTCATATTAGTCCTGTAATGGGTGACGATATGATTAGTATTAGTGCAGTGGGCTCTCATTAGTGTTAGAACTGGGTATAGTGATAATGTCAGCACAGGAGAGTACCATTGTTATGAGGCTAAGGAGTAATATTGGTGCCTGGGCAAAGGTTTGATTAGTATTAGGGAGAGGGATGGAGTTTGCAAATAGGCAGTAGAGGCTAATGTTGTGTCCTTGGGGTGATCAGGCTACAATCAGTGTCCACGCAGAGAACACAGCTGGTTTTGGAAACAGGGTGGGGGGAATCGGTTGATATTTTGTTAAACTTCATCCAAATGAAAAGCATTCCATCCACAAATATCGGCACAGGTAGAGAAGGCCATCTACCATCCTCCTGCCTGTATCTACATGGGGAGTAAATGCTGCCTCAGCTTTTGATTCCAAAACTCAAGCTGTTGTTCTTCATGAAGTTGAAATACAGGAGTTCTGGTGTTTTAGGTAATCTCCGATAAACATATCGCCCTCAAGAAGGCTTAATCTTCCTTTGAAAGGTTGCATTCTTTCAATCCATTCGATGTCAAAAAATGAACAAAGAGAAACCAGACCGATTTGGTTGAATACAAGAACAAGAAAGACTGGAGGCTCTGTTTGACAAGTCCTATGGTGATAGATGAAGAAGCGGAAGAGCTGATGGTGGGGGTGAAGTATTGGGAAGGGAGCCTGCAACTTCCATTGCATTAGCATATTAACAGTGGCAGATCCTCAATGGCATGGTCACCTATTAGATGACTGATGGACCCATTAAGGATTCAAATAGAACCACATCCCTTCCTCTGTTGCTCATGATGGGAGGAGCCACCTCGACAAGGGAGACTCTCGAGATGAATACTAATCATTACATTGCCCCATTATAGCATTAAAATTAAAACACCTGGTGCTAATAATGTTGTAGTCCATCCCCTGCAATGATATTATCACTGTGGTAACAGTACCCCTTTGCTTCATAGTAATGCAAATTGCTATTTTAAGATGGAAAAGAATCTATGTAATTATTGTACTTCTAATTGGGGTGGGGGAGGAACCATACAATGGTATTTTTTTGGGGGTTGTCTCCTTCATGGCTGTTCTATATCCCACAAGCAGATCCCTCAGCACCTGTGGCTAAAGAAGGTGACTAGCCCAAGCATTGTCTGGACCCGATGTGCCCATCTTTGAGAGTGCCTTGGCATTTGAGACAATATTTCCCTCATTTTGCAGAGTCCACCTGTAACAATGACACTGCCACAGCCGCAGTGCGGCCGTCAGCTCTAGGAGGCATCCCACTGACCTCAGTGAGGTGACAGTACTGAAGAAGCCACTTGATTGACAGGACACCCCAGGATATCACCATCAGGCTGCACTGCCTGGGGTACCCCCTGTGTTCCTAGTGACAAAACACATTAATTTGCAAAAAAAAGGGCATCTCAAAGTAATAACCGGTATAACTTACATAGCGATGATAAAAGTGTGTGTGCTTTTCCATACCCAGTGTGCAGTGAGTATCGGCAGCAGAATTTGGAGTTAATTCAAGTGTATGGAGGATGAAAGATGAGAGGCTGTCAGGAGAGGATTCAAATAATTAGAAGCTGAATTAGAGAGCCTTGAAAATGGGTGGAGGAATTACAAAGTGTGATTATCCCCTGCCTGTTCATGCAATGCTGGGCTACATGCCATCCTCAGGCTGCCTGATCATTATCATAATCCTTGCACTCGGCTAACACTAACTGCAATGTTCATTGTTTGTATAGGGTCTCATTCATCATTACTTGGTCATGCTGCATAAAACTAGCCTGTGACTCTTAAAGGAAAGGATCATGGTAGTGTCTGGATGTGCTGGCTTCACATAGAACGCTGTTGTGAATGAAGAACACTGACTGGAAGATGACGGGACTGAGCATACCATAAGGTTTCCAGGGCAGCCTCAGAGGTCTTCATGGAGAATGTGAAAAGGAGGAGAGATGGCCTGTCTCCTCAAGAGGGGCAAGAGGTCCTACTGAAGTATCAAAAGAAGGCATGGGAAACATCTAGCTTCAGAGGTCAATGCCAGAAATGAAAGGGCCACAGAAGTACAATCGCCTCATATCAATGGTCAAAATCAATAAGTGCACATTCCAATCCTAACGATGACTGCCTAGCCTTAGCCACTTCTCAGTTCATCCCATGTGCCCCCACCCCCCAACTACTTGCTTATCTAATAAGAATCTCTAAGAATGAATTGCACCCCCCAATACATAACATCCATATGCTTCACTCTTATACTGTTAGCACTGTTGCCTCATTGCCACATCTTATGACTTGCACAGTGCTCGTTATTTAACCATAGCAACCACATCAACCAAACATATTGCAGCACATTCTTTCTTGCAAGAGAAGACAAAAAAGAGGCAGCAAGGATTAACCAGAAGGGGAGAAGCAGAGCTACATATTTAATCCTACTAAAATGATGCCAATCAGAATCAAAATTGCCACTGTCAGAGGAGACAGCGTCCTCTTACCTAATTGTTTTACCTATCACACCTAACCCCTCATCCTGAACTCTTTTCTGACTTACAAGCTACAGATATGCAAGCAAGTACTTTATTAAAGTTTTCATTCTTCCCTCATCACAATCATACCCTTGTCGCATTTGCTTTTTAGCTGGCCAGACAACAGAAGACGACCAAGAAGAAACCATATCATTTGGTTCATGCTCGGAGTCACTAGCTCAAAACCTAGCAGTTCACATATGCTTTACAGCAAAGTCTTGAGGTAGGATATCCACTGGTGAAACACTGGGAACAACTCTGCTGCAGCCAGGACAAGGGGCAAGACTAACACGGGTGTCAATGCATTGGAGGGCAAGGTCACACAAGGTTCTGCTGCAGAGGATATCATGGAGTCTTCAACGGACCAAGCTACAGTGAAAGATAGAGATAACAAGGTGTAGAGCTGGATGAACACAGCAGGCCAAGCAGCATCAGAGGAGCAGGAAAGCTGATGTTTCGGGCCTAGACCCTTCTTCAGAAATGAAAGATAGGTGGATGGAAACTCTGAAATACTCAATGGATTAGGAAGCCTTTGAGAAAATCTGCATTCAATGTTAGAGTGCCGTGAAGTGGTCCAGTAGTAATTTTTCACAGGGTTTTGTTCAAACCCATCAGGAAAGTTCAGCCCACTGTCTTTTGAATGCAGTGTTAAACCAAAGCATCCTCAACCAGACATACGGGATTCTCTACCTTTACCTTGAAGAACAGCAGGGATACTTTTCCCCGGCGTCCTGGCCAATATTAAGCCTTCGTCCAACATCACTAAATTAATGGGTTATCTGCACATTATCACAATGCTGTTTGTGGGGTCTTATTGTGTGCAAATTAGCTGCTGCATTTCCCACAATTCAACAGAGACTGCACTTCAAAAGTACTTTGTTGCCTACAAAGCATTTTGGGATGTCCTGATATTGCAGAAGGTTCTGTATTGTGTCCTTTCCATATTAGCAGGTTTAAAAGTCTGAAACAAGTAAATTTTGGACTGCCTTTCAGTGTTTGGCAAGTCTAACACACCGCCTGTGTTTTGAAGAACTTAGTTGTTCTCTTGTAGCTAACGATCATAGTCATAGAGTCATACAGCACGGAAACAGACCCTTTGGTCCAACCATTCCATGTTGAACATAAACCCAAACTAAACTGGTCCCACATTCCTGTTCCTGGCCCATACCCCTCTAAACCTTTCCTATTCATTTACCTATCCAAATGTCTTTTAAAAATTGTAATTGTACCTATATCCAACAGTTCCTCAGGAAAAACCAAGAGAACTGCAGATGCTGTAAATCAGGAACAGAAACAAAATTGCTTGAAAAGCTCAGCAGGTCTGGCAGCATCTGTGAAGGAAAAAAACAGAGTTAACGTTTCGGGTCCTGGTGACCCTTCCTCAGACCGGGCCCGAGACGTTAACTCTGCTTTCTCCTTCACAGATGCTGCCAGACCTGCTGATCCTTTCCAGCAACTTTGTTTTTACTTCCTCAGGAAGTTCATTCCACACGCGAACCACTCTCTTGTGTGAAAAAAATTGCCTTTCGTGTTTTTTTGAAATCTCTCAAGATCAAAATACAACAGCACATGTCAAATGTTAATTGTCCACAGGTAAGATAAAGTGACAACTCAGAATTATATTTTCTTTATTTGAACATATTGGCTATCTCTAATTGCCCTGGAGAAGGTGGTAAAAGAATGGGGATATAGCTCCAAGTCAGAATGGTGTGTGGCTGGGAGGGAGATGCAAAGGTAGTGGTGCTCCTCTGCATCTGCTGCCTTTGTCCTTGTTGGTGACAGTGCTCAAAGTTTTCGAAAACGCTGTATGAGAAGCTTGGTTAGTTATTGCAGTGCCTGTTGTCAATGATACACACGGCCGCTATTGCGAATTGGTGGTGAAGAGAGAAAATATTGGTGTGATGGTTGAGGTGCTAATCAGTGAGCCATTTCCTACAGCACCTTCAGTATAGTAAAATATCCCAAGGAGATTCACAGGAGTAGTATCAAACAACAACATTTGACACTAAACCACATAAAATAATTATGGGACAGGTCCGTCAGAGAGTTAGGTTTTGAGGAGTTTGTTGGAGGTGGAGACAGCGTGGTAGAGAGACACAGATGGTCAATGTGAGAATGCCATACCTTATGTCCTAGATAGCTGAAGGTACAGTCAGTGTTGGAACATTGAAAATCAGGAATGCCCAAGAAGCTAGCATTGGAGGTGTGCAGAAAACCTGGTGAATTGCTGGCCTAGAGATAGGAAGGGAAGAGGCCATGGTGGGAATTGAAAACGAAGAAGAGGATTTTTAATCAAAACGTTTTATCATACAGCATGGAAACAGACCCTTTGGCCCAACTCGTCCATGCTGACCAGGTTTCCCAACCTGAATTAGACCCATTTGCCTGCATTTGGCCAATATCCCTCTAAACCTGTCCTATCCATATACCTGTTTAAATGTTGTAATTGTACCTACCTCTACCACTTCCTCTGGCAGTTCATTCCATGTATGCACAACCCTCTGTAAAAAAGTTGCTCCTCAGGTCTCTTCTAAATCTTTCGCCTCTCACGTTAAACCTCTTGTTTCAGACTCTCCAACCCTAGGGAAAAGACCTTGGCTATTCATCTTATTTATGCCCCTCATGATTTTATTAGCCTCTCTAAGGTCTCCCCTCAGCCTCCTACAGACCAGGGGGAAAATGTCCCAGCCTCCGTAGCTTCTTCTCATAACTCAAACCCTCCAGTTTTGATAGCATTCTTGTAAATCTCTTTTGCACCCTTTTCAGTTTAATAACATCCTTTGCAGAGCAGGGTAACCAGAATTGTGCACTGTACTCCAAATGTGGTCTTACCAGTACCTTGTACAGCCGTAACATGCCTCCCAGCTCCTGTATCTGATGCTCTGACTGCTGAAGGCAGGCATGCCAACCACCTTCTTCACCACTCTGTCTACTCGCGACACCACTTTCAAGGAACTATATATCAGTGCCCATCAGTCTCTCCATTCAACAATACTCCCAAGGGCCCTACCATTAATTTGGAAACTAAGAAACAATGGAGGGGATTTTGTGCTAGGTTACTGTTTGAATGTGACCTGATGTGAGTTGTGTATAGCCAGCAGAGTCTTGGAAGATCTCAACTTTAAGGATCTCAATTTGCAAGGTGGAGGATTGAACAGCATTGGAACAGTCAGGTCAAAGACCTTTAAAGGTAGTGCTCATTTCTCTGATCTGTGGCCTGTCTTTGTTTGTGTTTTTAAGCCATTGCTACAAGCACCTTAAGTTAGAAAAGAACAAAAATCATCATCATTGTGCACACCGGCATTTATCAAGTACCATTATTTTCCATCAAAGAATTGCTTTGAAAATCTATGTTAGTCTTGAAAAATATACACAATATTGAAGATTGATAATCTGCCAGGAATCATATCAAATTTTGCTTGGTAAATTTTATGATAGTAATCCAATCTCATTCAAGTGGCAAACATACCTTGTATGCCTCAGTTGAGAGGTTAATGGCATCTGAACCTTTCAATTACACTGTCCAGTATTCTCTCTGTATCTTCAGATAAGAACTTACGACTGGGAATAGCTGATCAACCTCTCAAGCTTACTCTGCCACTCAGTTAGATCACAGCAGACCTGTGTCTCAACTCCTGTCAAACATTTCTGCTCCATTTCCCAATAACTCCTTTACCTAATAAAATTCTGCTCATCTCAGTTTTGAGATTTTCACTTGACTTAACCTCAATAGCCTTTTGGAGGATTTCAAGATTTGTTCTACCATCTAACTGGAGACATGCTTCTTGATATTAGCTCTGAACAGCTGAACTCTGATTTTGAGATAATGCCTACTTGTTCCACAGTCACGAGGAATGAATCATTAACCTTCAGTTTCTCATGAAGGGATCTCGTTGACATTGCATACACAGAAAAGTTATTTAATTCACACTACATTTCCCTATCACCAGCTTCATTCACATCATATTGAGACATGTGCAAGCTTGTGGGGAAACGGCAGCAGATTGGCCCGAAGCCAAAATGTTCAGAGAGCTGGACCAGACACAATGGGCTGATTAACCTTTTTCTGCACTGTAACACAGCTGTAATTCTATATCATATGTAATGTCTCTCACTGTGTGTTTCTCCATCTGTAGGAGTCCTTCATGATATTTGACTCCTGAGTGATCTGATTCCACCCCACTACATCTTTCAAAATCTGACTCCTCAACTATGTGCATTCCCTGCACCATGTCTAGCATTCCCCTGTAACGTCTGACTCCCCTGTGGGGGATCTCCAATCCACCTCCGATGTCTGACTCCTCCAAGATATCCAACCCATGGCCCGCGTTGACCAACTCCACCCATGACATCAAATCCACCTTCTGATTCCCTTCATCATGTCCATCCTCCTGCAATGTCCTAATTCCTATCCAAAACATCTAAGTCTCAACAATATCTGATTTCCCCATGATGTCCAACACATGCCCAACACTATCTGATTCCTGCACCAATGTCTAATATCCCGTTGATGTCCATCACACAACCTCTCTCACCACCAAATCTCTCGCTTTCCTAAATTTCCTATCTCCAGCCATGTCTATATCACATCCCACAACGTCCAACACAATATCCCCACCTTGTAATGCAGATATGTCATCCCCACCCCTGCCATTTTCCGACTGTTTACTGGCTAGTAGGTGAGAAATCTGTCAAAGATTTTTTTTTGAAAGGCTTCTTCCAGTTAATTTCTGATTATCTTTTAAGAAGCCAGGGTAAACAGCACAGCAACTGTTTCTGCATGTGGTCAGTCTGCGGAACAGGCTTCAGGGATAGTGACAGTAAATATAAATGATTAATGCAAATTTGATAGAATCCTTTTAGAAAATAACATTTTGGGATATAGTAAACAAGAAATTCAAGGTAAGGCATGTTGTGAATAGTAGTTTCTCCTATAGGAAGAAACAGATGCCTTTGGATCTTTGATTCTCAAACTCTATCACTGGGGAGGTTTTCTTGCCTTGTATCTGAGACCTTTGGTGACTAATTGAGAAAGATTGATTGCCACGATTTGTCAACAACTTCATTAACATTGTATCCCGCAACTGCTGCAATAATAGAAAGCCAACTAAGTGAAACATGGCCTTTTATTGTCCAGAAATTATCATTCTTCTTTGTTGCTGGATCCTTTGGGATCTAGTATTGGGAGAACAGAGATATAATGACCTCTATGTACTGCTGTGTCTCATTTATACTTGTCACTCATTGCTATCCTCAGAAATGCTTTGAAACACATGATAGAGCATAGTTTCCTCTACTTCTAAAGCACACGGACAAGGGAGAAGGCAAGGGTCAATCTTTTCAAGGGTTTTACTGGGGATGTACTTGAAGGCTACATTTTGGGGATACCTTTTGGTTTTCAGGGGCTCCTTCTTCATTTCTACAAGCTCCTTTATAAGACGATGAAGTTACTTAATAATATTACCTTCTGTATTTCACGTTGAAGTCTAAATAGCCACATTTAGACTCTCAGTCACAAAATTAGAAGAGTCCAGCAATATACTGAATAATTATCATCATTCTAACAAACTTAAAGTCACAACCCAGCAAGAAAGTACAAATTTCCTAGACACCACAGTATTTCATTTGGAATAAGGCAACAGGCATGAGTTATGAACAAAAGTCTTTTAATAAAATAATACAAATCCTAACAAACTTGTTTGCCCACTGCCCTGTGTATTTTGAGTGTTGCAGGGGGCAAAGAGTGAATCCAAAGCCAATGAACCAGATCCATCAAAAAACAATTCTACAATACCATCTGAACACCAGATGCTGCACTCTGCATCATCATATGATTAGAGAGAAGAGAGGTAGCATCTTAGTGGCCAGTAGCTTTTCCATAAGGAAATCCCGCATCAACTGGTACCCTGCCAAAGTCTGAATGAGGACGGAAATTCACAAACAAAGATTAAACCCTCATGAAGCTGCTGGTGGACCAGCAGCTTCAGGTGACCATTTGAATGATTTGGGGCCATTTCCAAATAAACAGTTCAAATTAAAATGTGTATATATCATGCACACAATGCAGCCCGGGTTGAATCAACTAAACCAGGCCCCAGTTGGCACCTCTAAACCAAAAGCTTTCTTTCTAAACTTAATAAGAAACTGAAATGATTAGATATTCATGGTTTGCGTGAAGATTTATAGCTCAGGTGCTGGTTGTAGATGTTGGTGTGTTCGCCGAGCTGGGAGGTTTCATCCCCGTACTAGGTGACACCCTCAGTACTGTGGAGCCTCCTGTGAAGCGCAGATGTCTTGTGCAGGTTCGAATTTATATGGTCTGGTTTTTGCTGCTTCTGGTTGGTGCCGGTTCCAGCTGTGCGTTCTAATGGTTGTTATATTGGGTCGAATTCAATGTGTTTGTTGATGGAGTCCGCGGATGAATGCCAAGCCTCCAAGAATTCACCTGGCTGTCCTCTGTTTGGCTTGTCCAATCATAGTACTGTTGTCCCAGCTGAAAGTGTAGTTTTTCTCATCCATGTGTATTGAAACCAAGGACATCAGGTCGTGTCGTTTAGTTGCTAGTTGGTGTTCATGGATGCAGGTTGCTATCTGCCTGTTTGTCCCACGTAGTGTTTTGTGCAGTCTCTGCATGGTATCTTGTGAACCACATTCGTTCTGTCCATGGTATCTATTGGGTCTTTAACCCTGATCTGTTGCAGTCTTAGTGTGGCTATCGGTTTGTGTGCTGTCATGATTCCTAGCGGTCTGAGTAGTCTGGCTGTCAGTTCTGAGGTGTTTTTACTATATGGTATGATGGTTATTGTTTTGGGTTTTGGTGTGTCCTGGTTGTGTTGTCTGTTGGCTAGGAGTGGATACCCCCGCAGCACACAAACCAGCAGCCACACTAAGACTGTAACAGACCAGGGTTAAAGACCCAATAGATACCATGGACAGGACAAATGTGGTTTACAAGATACCATGCAGAGACTGCACAAAACACTACATGGGACAAACAGGCAACTAGCAACCTGCATCCAAGAAACACCAGCTAGCAACTAAACGACACGACCTGATGTCCCTGGTTTCAATACACACGGATGAGAAAAACTACACTTTCAGCTGGGACAACAGTACTATCATTGGACAAGCCAAACAGAGGACAGCCGGGGAATTCTTGGAGGCTTGGCATTCACCCGCAGACTCCATCAACAAACACGTTGAATTTAGACCCGATATACCAACCATTATAACGCACAGCCGGAACTGGCACCTACCAGAAGCAGCAAAAACCGGACAATGTAAATTTGAACCAGCACAACAGCACTTCACAAGAGGCTCCACAGCACTGAGGTTATCATCTAGTAAGGGGACGAAACGTCTGCTATCAAACTTCCCAGCTCAGCAAACACACCAACATCTATATGCTTAGATATTTCAGTAGAGTTGTCTTTGAAGCACTTTTCAATTATTTTAAATCTGGTTACTTCTCTTGGACATTTATTTGTGTTTGCTTACACTGGAAACAACATTTTCCCTGTCAGAATAAAATTACACCATATTTTAATGGAGTTAAAAAGAAGAAATTATGTGCCATTACATTACATTGCATGGGGTTGAAAGAGGAATCATTTTTGTGACTGTGAAAATGCATTTACCAGAAAATTGGACAGTAACTCAACTAGCTCAATTTCAAGCTCACTTTGGACACAAAATCTCAATTGTCTGCAAACAGCAAACTCCTCACCATGGTGCATAATTAAATGGTGATACTCAGAGACACTGCTTGAAGAATGTGAGGATTTTTGCTCATTTCCCGAGCTATACAATAAAAATATACTCAACATTATCAGTCCAGATTTTATCACTTGTCTCACTGCTCCACTATCCCACTGGATGGGCATATATTTGAGAGTACTGCATACAGTTCAGATCTCCATTTTATGAGAACATCGAGGCACAATTGAAGATATAAAACAGGTTTGAAAGGTGAGAGGTTATACACTCAGGAGAAACTTCACATGCTGGCATTACTTACTTCAGAAAAAGTTGAGACATTGAGCTCTTGTTGCTGGGATGATGATAGAGAGAATCGTTCTACTTGTAACAGAATCTATCCCCAGAGTTTGTAAATATAAAAAGTCAGCAATAACTCAAATAGAGAATCTGGGAACAAGACCATTATTTGGAGTACTTGGAGTGCAGCAATTGCCACCAATTGAATGACTGAATTGAGAAGCACAGATACATTTAAGGTGAAAGCTAAATAAATACGTGAGGGAAATAGGAATTAAAAGATATAGTGAGAAGATGTTGGAAGGAAAAGGCTTATGAATAGCATGAGCACCAATGTTTTCCTGTCCACCAAGACCTCAGTTTTAAAATTTTCATCTTTGTGTTCAGACGCCCCCATGGCTTGACCCTGTCTTCACTAAAACCTCCTCTCCAAAGTCTACGCGTACCTTCATTTTATCGCTCTGTCCATATGATGTGTTACCATGCCTTCAGCCACACAGGCTAGAAGGTCTAGGCAAGTAGCCTGTTTCTGTGCTGTAAATTCAATGTGATCCATTGAAGCACATAGACTATGAAAGAACGATGACTTGCATTTACTTTGCTGAATGCGAACAACAAATTGTACTTACTTTGCTGATTACAGTGTATGGATTCCACAACTCAACTCTATATCTGCATATTAAGGAAGATAAAACTGACTGCTGCTGATTTTTCACTTGACTTCTGGAATTGTCCACATAAAGATGTTAGGAAGACAAAATCAGACTTGGTAGTAGCTGCTTTGTATACAGTTCTCACTGATAAGGAACGACCAGGAATAACGATCAGAAAAATAGAACAGGTTGATCGCAGCCACCAATAGTCTTCCATGTCTGGGACAATTCACGTGAACTGTGCAGAGAACTCTGGACTGAGCACTTGATCTGGTTCAAAACGGCATTTAAAATCTGGTATAACAAGGTGTAGAGCTGGATGAACGCAGCAGGCCAAGCAGCATCAGAGGAGCAGGAAAGCTGATGTTTTGGGCCTAGACCCTTCCTCAGAAAAGGGTCTGAATTTTCTGAAAAAGGGTCTAGGCCCGAAACGCCAGCCTTCCTGCTCCTCTGATGCTGCTTGGCCTGCTGTGTTCATCCAGCTCTACACCTTATTATCTCAGATTCTCCAGCATCTGCAGTTTCTACTATGTCTGAAACAATTTTAACCCCACTGCGAAGCCTCTTCTAAGGATGCCATTTCTGAAGGAGGGTCGAGGCCTGAAACGTCAGCCTTCCTGCTCCTCTGATGCTGCTTGGCCTGCTGTGTTCATCCAGCTGTACATCTTGTTATCTCAGATTCTCCAGCATCTGCAGTTCCTACTATCTCTGAAACCATTTTAAATATGGTGCTTGGAATCCTGGCTGGTCCCAGCATTGGTCAGTTCTTCCAACTGTAAAGAGGAAGAGGGAAGATATGAGAAGTGGGGTGCCACAGGGCATGGTGCATGGAGAATCATGAAGATTTCAGAAAATAGTACGAGAAATGTCGTAAGGCCTTGCATAAGGAATCAAGCTTTCTGTGAAACTTGCCAAAATTACATTTCTGGTAAAACTCACCCCAAAGAGTCAAACCTCTCAGGCAAGCAGTGGAATGAATAAATTAGCTGAAATGAAATGTTTAAGTGAAATTAAAGATATGATGCTACAGAAAAAAAATGCCTGTCGAAAGAAGAACTTGTATTTAAGTACTACCTTTCAAGATTGAAGGACAGCTTAATGCACTCTACACCCTATTAAGCACTTACAAAGAGTTGTAAACATAGGTAATGTAATAGTCAGTTTGTATGAAGGTTGCAATTCAGTCTATCTTTGTTCTACCATTGAAAAATCTTTTAAAGTGTAATGATTACAACACCGAACAGTATTTTACTTCTCATTTTTTGTCTTGTGTACTTTAAATGGATGTCAATTCCAAATGGAAAGAGACCATTTCAGTCATTGTTCCCAAACTGACCTTTACCTGCATTGAATTAAACTTATATCCTCTTGTCCTACATTTTTAGTTTAATTTGAAGTATAATTTCCAGCTACTTTTTGTCTATATTTTATCACGTCTGTCTCTGTAAGGTTAACTCATAGTCACCTCCTTTCAAAGTCAACTGCACTATGCAGTTTGAGGATGTTTGACTCATTCCTAGGGTTGCAAGCTTACGTTTGCTCCAAGTCCATCAACGATTCAGTTTTAAAATCTTCTTTCTTGTCTTCATATCCTTCTGTGGAGGATATCCTTTCTCCATCTCAGAATTCCTCTAGTATATACTTGTGTTTCACACCTTTCACCAACTTTCATCTATGTGCCAGAACTCTACCTGCACCAGACTACTTTAATCCCAAATAGCCTTTCTGGAAAAATATTGTCAAATGCTTTTTGGAGATCGAAGTGGAACACCCACCTCTAGTGCCACTTTTATGAAAAGTCAAAGAAGATATCAAACAAGAATATACGCTGACTCCATGTTCACCACTATTTTTGTCAGTTTGTAATGTTACAGATGATAATTCAGTTACTTCTAAAAATCTATTCTGTTATTTTGTGCAAGACTGTGGGGTCTGTAGTTGTCTCGGTTGCACTTTGAAAAATTAAAATCTTTGATGCAAGGGTGTATTATACGTTTTACTGTGTGGGAGCAGTGTAATGTTTTCGTAGCGGAATGGCAATAGACTAAGCTAGAATAGGTATGTGAACGAGTAAACAGCTTTCACAAGTGTTAGTTACAAAATCCTATTTCCCATTTGTCATTGATCCCTTGTAAATGTGGCCAATAGGGAGCCCTCATGGCTGATTTATGCTGATTTGCTTGTTGGAATAGGTGCAGAAAAAAGCAAAAATGGGCATCAGTCCTGACAATTTTCCTAAATAAACTGTTGTGGAGCTGAGAGAGTCTTTGGAACATAGGAACAGCAGCAGGCCATTTAACTCCTTAAGGCTGAACCACATCTGTTTTTTTTAAACCTGATTTTCAAATCCTTTAATATCCCAATCTAATAAAAATTGAATAATCTGAATCTTTAAAATACATTTGGCTCCCAGCATCACAGTACTTGATGCTGAAAATTCTACACTTCTACTATATTTTGTACGAAGAGGTGCTTTGTAATATCATTGCTGACTGGCCTAGCTCCAGTTTTGAAGACTGCACCCCCTTGTCCTGGATTCAGCCACATGGAGCTTCATAATAATAACTCTAATCGTTTATCTGTCACTATCTTATTAAATCTTCTAAACATTTGAAATGCATTGACCAGGCCATTCCTCAACCTTCAAAACTCTGGAGAACACAACCAAATCTGTCTTTTTTTTTCAGACTCTAAATCCCTGTATCATTCCAGAAAATGAAGCGAGATAATTTGTCTGCATTGAATTCATCTTTTGAATGTGGTTTATGTGAAAAAATTGTACTGGAATACACTGGCTGATAGAATGTTGAGAGCAGATAGTAGCGTTCAAAGGGTCGTGTACTTTGAAAAGAAAACAATAATTGCCGTGCTCTATGGAAAGAAAATGAAACTTAGGACTCAGTTTTAAATTCTTACAGACAGCCGGCATTAAAAACAATGAGTCGAGTGGCCCTTTTCTGTGCTTTATGATTGTATATAAATCTGTCTGCATATACTGATTATCTTGGGATGCTGTGTGAGCAAGGTCAAACAGCAGTGTTTCACAAAGGAGCCAGTATCTTCTTCCGACCGACCCATTGTGCTTAACAGAATATCTGAGAAATAGTAACGACTACCATTCCTCCCTGTTCACTCCTATAAGCTGCTCCGAAAGAGAGAGAGAAATCCATACTGCTTCCGGGTTGTACAATTTCAGACCTTGTTCCAGCGATGTGATCCAAACCCCCTTGGCGAAGCATCTGAGTTTTCATCACCCTGCCTCTCCTCGGCGGAATGCTCATTACCTCCGGAATGAGACGGGGGGAGCGCTGATTGGAAAATCTGCAGGATTTTTTTGGGCCTTCGTGGCTCCCGAGGAGGGCCTTTTGTGGTGAAATGTTGCATAAATAATGGCAACAAGGGTCGAAATTCAGCGGTTGCCATGGAGACCTTTGTGCCCGGGTGAACTCCATTCTACTCCGGGAAGCGGCGAGCCTTCAGCTGCCAGCACTGGCCCAGGCGTTTGCTAATGAGTGACAAAAAGTTATTTGCTCGTCGGGAAAGGGGGATGTTAACTTGGAGTGGGCTTGGAGTGTTTGCCTTCGCTGTTTGCATAGCATGATGCACGCTCAGGTACAAGGGTTCGGAATTCTGTCTCTCCTCTGGTGTGTGATGAAGTCGCACTGACTTTTTTCCCCCCCCATCTGTGTGTGTGTTTGTCGTTTGCAAAAACGTCTTGCGAGTTTGCTTTGTCCTTCCGTTCATCTGGTACACCGCTGTCGCTGACACTTTCTTACCCGAGTCAAGGAGGTAGTAGCCTCGCAGACTGGGACCCGTTATTTTTTTTTTCTTCTCTTCCTTCAGTCTAAAGTACCAGGGACTTTCTCCTCCTCCTAAGAGGCATCCCGCAGCACAGCGGCTTGTCTTCACTCCCTTATGCAAGGCGTGGACTAGTTCAACTGCAGGAAGAGCATGTTATAACCCCCTCCCCGTTTGGGTCTCCTCGGTACAGGCTGACAATTCAGCGCCTGCTTTTCCCCGTTCCCCACCCAGCCCCTGGCCGAAACTTTCAGCTCGGCGGAGCGGCTGCTGTTTATTTCACTCTTGACATTCGAAACCCATACAGTGCACGTGAAAAGCAACCGCGGGTGCTTCGTTTTCAATCGGGAGCTGAAAGAGACCTGGGTAAGGTCAGCGAGACGAAGTTACAGTGATGTGGCGAGGGAATGGGATCTCTGTCCGGCAATGTGGCAGGGGAGTTTTGTGTCATCATAAAATCCAGCCAGGGAATGAAATAATCATCTCCTCCTCATCAGCCAGCTTGGAAATGATAGTCCTCAATCTTGAAGCCCCTGAGACGTGTCAAGCTTTTATGTTGTCTGATTCCATCCAATCGCAGATGTGCTGTATCATGAGATGCATGTATTCTCTCCCTGTTTCCAAAGAAAAAGAACAGGGTGATTTGTGTGTGTGTGTGTGTGTGTGTTACTCACGCCTCTTTTATTCCCTCCCTCTCTTGCTGCTTAACGCTTTACTGTCATGTGGAATGTCTATAGGTTACCACAGTAAGTCTCTCTCGGGCGATGTATGAGTTAGGGTCCCCTGCAGCAGGTATGCATGATTTAGAAGGATTGGTCAGTGTTTAAATTGGGATCCCAGAGAAGGATCCCTTCCAAAATTGAAGTTTTTTTTTCCCCATCAGAGGGATTTTGACCAAGCTGGAACTTAAGAGTTTCTTTACAGTGGAGCAGTGAAGCTTCAGAATTTCATGGTGCTCCAGCAAAAGGTGGGAATTGTCTGCTGTAGTGAGAGATTTTCAGGGTTACAGGGACATGAGATCGGGAATAGGAAGATGGTTTAGACCCACCCCCCGAAAAATACCACCAAAGCTGCATTTCCAACTTTGACCTCCTGACAGTATAAAAACCAAGCCCCAGGGTTTAAACATTTCACTGAAGATGTTGCTGTTCTTGCATTATTCAGGCAGATGCCCTGGGCCCGCACCAGTTCTCCTCCCCTCTCACAGTGAAAGCAGTGAATTTGTCGGTCACTGTCCTTGCTTAAGGTAAATTGTTGCATTTGTACCTTGCTTTTAAGAAAGTTCACCTTTACAGACTCCATGTGGTGTGTACGCTCAATGTCATGTGACTGCCTTGTTGTTGTTCTCCTGCCGTGGTTCTGTAAGCTGTGCACACAGAAAACTGTTGCCTTTCCGTCACATCTACTTCATGGCTTACAATTTGTTTTATTGTTTCAAATAAACTAACCCACAGACCTGATCAACCCCGTGACAAGTGATTGATTAGTAGACCGTTCTCATTAACATGATAGATCTGACTCTTAGAGCAATGAAGAAAGACTTGCATTTATATAGGGCCTTGAATGATTGGCTGTAACATACTTTGTGATACCTGACAATGAATAGCTCTGTTGTAATGTTAGCCCACTGTTGTGGCCTGCGTCTCATAGCCCTGATGTAGGAGTTAAAGAAAGCCTTGGTGGCCCTCTGAGCACCTGCTGATCTTTTAACTCAGTGGGAAGATCCACTGGCACTGACAATCTACTCTCAGTTAGGCACTTAAATATTCGAATTGTCTTCAAGATGGTGCAAGGCTGGTAGGCCTCAACACTCCCACCCCACCTCTAATGCACTTATGGCCTAAGAAGGAACTTGGTGCCTCACTGGTGTATTGCCCTCTTCTCCTAACTTCCTTCAAGTCCCACTTTCAAATCTGTGGCTTGGAACTGGGAAAATTCTGCACACATGGTCAAGTAACCATTGTTTAGGTCAAAGATGTAACGATTTAGGATGCATCTTAAAGAGAGAAAGGTGCAGATAGCCTTGGAATTCCCCCACCAAACTTGAGGGTCTGAGCAGCTGAAGATCTGGCTGCTAGTATTACAGTGAAGGAAGTGGAAGATATACAAAAGACCAGAGATTGAAGATCACAAATACCTCACAGGATTGTCGAGCTGAAGGACATTATAACATAGGGTGGGGCAAAGCTATCGAACAATATGAGCACACAGTTGATCATGTTACAGTTGAATACTGTAAGTTGGTGTTTCTTGAATGAATCATTAAGTGATTCTTTTTCATGGATAACTTTTCATTTACTTTATTCAAAGGCCCAACAAAAGCAGATTGCAAACATCAGTTTCATTTGGGCCAGAACTTGGCACTGGAGTGGGAACTTCACGGGTGAGAGTTCACTGTTTGAGCTTTGTCTAGACCTAACTGTCTTAGAGTTGCCATTTTCATTCTGGCAGGATTGGAGCTACACCTAGGAGGTCCTTCATTAGTCTGTTGCTTTGATAGACAAACTCTGCAGCTAAAGGAAAATGTCCCCTGGGATCAGTAAGCAATATCCATTGAATGCAATGCAGCCTGTGAATTTTGGCAGTGGTTCAACTCCAAAATACTTCAATTGCATTGCGGGCAATTTTTTTGCATTTAAATGAAAAAGTGCAAGATTAATTCAACTGTTCTGCTTTCCAAAACTGTGAAGCAATTTTGCGTGAAATATTGGATCATTGTGGAGTGAAACAAACATAAAAATGTCATAGCGTCACAACAACTTGTATTTGCGTTGTACCTTTAACAACGTACGGTGTCACAAACTGCTTTACAGGAGGGCAACTCAGGCGAAAATTGACATCATGCTGAGAAAGGATATCCTGTTCTTCAGAAACATTGACAGCAATATATAACTTGGATTGGACATATTGTGTAGCATTGCTACATATCAGAGGATATCAAAAGTCAAATTTTCATCTTGTTATGAAGGTGGGAATCCAGTCGCAAAATGCAGAGCTTATTCTGTTGCAGGAAAACCCATTTTTCTGTAATAAACTGGGTGAAGTCAGATTCTCTAATAGACTGTGAAGAGTTGGATTCTGAAGAAATCATATCAGAATTGAAATGTTAGCTAAGTTTCTCTGTCTGCAGGTGTTGCCAGACCTGCCGAGTTTCTCCAGTATGTTTCCAGCATCCTCAGAACTTTGCTTCGATTTTCCTGTGCCTTCCTGGTCCCACAGCATTTTCTTGGGGCTTCTTTGTGGATCTGGAAAGCCTCATATGCAGGCCTGCACTTGGGTCCCCATAACAAAAGATTGGGAAAAAATGTTTTTCCTAACGCATGCCATTTTTTTCCCCCTGCTGCTCATTTTATGAACCTTGTTAGGACATGTCTCCTCAACCAAGGTATGACCTCTTCTACCAGGTCAAGAAGAGCCTGGGATTGGAGTGGAGCAACTTTATTCTGTTATCTTTCTCTGTTTTTGAAACTGTAAAGAATATGTGCTAGTCAAGGGATTCCCTTCCAGGAATGGGATAGTGCATTGAGGATTGCTGCAGGTTGTACCCAGCACAGCTGTGGACTTGCCATCAACAGATTTCCTTTGCAGCCTCGGAGTTTTCAGCAGTCAGATCAGAGGCAGCGCAATGAAGCTTCATTAACCTGATCCTGGGTAAGGAGGGACCGTCTTATGAGGGAAGGTTGAATGGGTCGGGTCTGTACTCACTGGAGTTTCGAAGAATGAGAGGTGATCTTATTGAAACAAGATTCTTAGGGAGCTAAGCGGAGTAGATGCAGAAAGGTCATTTCCCATATTGGCAGAACCTAGCACCAGAGGGCAAAATCTCAGAGTAAAGGGCCGTCCATTTAAAACAGATTAGAAGGAATTTCTTCTCTCAGAAGGTAGCGAATTTGTGGAATTCTTTATTGCGTAGTGCTGAAGAGGCTGGGCTGTTAAGTGTATTCAAGGCTAAGATAGATTACTATTCAGTAAGTGAATCAACGGTTATGGGGAAATGGCAGGAAAGTGCAGTTGAGGATTATCAGATCAGCCATTGTCTCATTGAATGATGGGGCAGACCCAATGGCCTGAATGGCTGACTTCTGCTGCTATGTCTGATGGTCTTTTGGTTTTGTGGTCACCATCCCTAAATCTTCACTTTGATATGGGTACAGCGCAATGCCACTTTCAGTACAAAGCGGCACAGTGCAGCAGCAGCAACCTGAAATGCCCCATCCTCCACATTCACACGTCTTTCAGGAAGGACCAAGGTGCCACAAGAAGGAGGAATCAAAGATAAATAAATAAATAATGATGCAATACCCAACCAAATGGTGTAGAAGAAGAAGGTAAGGACAGAAGCAGTTAATGTAGTTTATAAGGAATTCAGCAAAGCCTTTGACATGGTCCCACATTGAAGACTGATAGGGAAAGTAAATGCACATTGGATCCAGGGTAACTGGGCAAGTTGGATCCAAAATTTGCTTAATGGTAGGCAACGTTTCCTCTAATGTTTTTAGCAGCTGTGTAAGCCTCTGAGGCTTTGTGTGCAGCAGCGACTTCCATGAGAAATACTGGAGTGGCTGAGCATGTGTGGTAGAAGACTATTTGTGTGACTGGAGGCCACCAAAGGGATTGGTGTTGGGTCTGTTATTGTTCGCGATATGTATATACATATTATAGAAGAAAAGGTAGGTGATAACTAGGTTTGTGGAAGATGTAAAGTTTGGGCGGATGGTTGACAGTGAGGAAGAAGGTCTTAGGTAACAGGAGATTATGGACAGATTAGTCTGACGAGTAGATCAGTGGCAGATGGGAATTAATCCTGCTCAGTGTGAGGTAATGCACTTTGGAAAAAAAAATAGACCAGGGAGTACTCAGTGAATGGCAGCACACTAGGAAATTCAGATGAACAGGCATCATGTGGTACATGTCCACAGATACGAGAAGGCAGCAGGACAGGATAATGGGACAGTTAAAGCATATGGTTGATTGTTTGATTTTATTGATTGATTTACTGTTGTCACATACCGAGATACAGTGAAAAGTGTTGTTTTGTGTGCTATACAGGCAGATCATACCATAAGAAATGCATCAGGGTAGCAGATCAGAGTGCAGGATACAGTGTTAAAGCCACAGAGAAGGTGCAGAGAGAGAGAGTGACCAGATTTAACATTTGAGAGGTCCATTCAAAAGTCTGATAACAGCAGGGAAGAAGCTGTTCTTGAATCTATTCATACGTGTTTTCAAACTTTTATATCTTCTATCTGACAGAAGAGGGTGGAAAAGAAAATAACCGGGGTGTGATAATGTTGGTTGCTTTCACAAGGCAGTGGGAAGCATAGATGGAGTCGGTGGATGGAAGGCTGGTTTGCATGACGGACTGGTTTGTGTTCACAACTCTCTGCAGTTTCTTAGAAAAAGCAGATGTCAACCATACTGTAATGCATTCAGATAGATGCACCATAGAAAGCATCTATGAAAATTGGTGAGAGTCCATGTGGACATGCAAAATTTCCTTAGTCTCCTGAGGAAGTAGAGATGTCATTGTGCTTTCTTAACTGTCACTTTGATGTGGATTGACCAGGACAGATTATTGGTGATCATTACTCCCAGGATACTTGACGTTCTCGACTATCTCCACCTCAGCACCATTGATGCAGACAGGGGCGTGCCCCCCACACTCCACATATGGGACACTAGCCTTTATCAGTGGTGTCATAGATTATAAAGTAAGGAGGTCAAGTTGGAGCTGTAAAAACTGGTTCATCCACATCTAGGGTACTGTGTATAGTTCCGGTCAGTGCACTGTAGGAATGATGTGATTGCACAGGGGGCAGTGCAGAGGAGGTTCACTGGGATGGAGCAATTTAGCTATGTTGAGAGGCTGGCTAAGCTCGGGTTGTTTTCTTTAGAGCAGAGAAGGCTGAGAAGGGACCTGGGTGAGGTTTATAAGATTATGAGGGGGGCATGGACAGGGTGGATAGAAAGCAGCTGTTCCCCTTTAGTTGGAGGGTCAAGAACAAGGGGGAGTAATTTTAAGGAGAAAGCTCAGAGATTTACAGGGGATTTAAGGAAACGTTTTCACTACAGGGTAGTGGGGGTCTGGAATGCACTGACTGGGAGGGTTCTTGAGGCAGGAAACCTCAACCTTTAAGAAGTATTTGGATGAGCATTTGAAATGTTATAACATTCAAAGCTGTGGACCAAGTGCTGGACAGGGGCACTGGTAAGATTTATCAGTTTTTGTTGACACAGATTCAATGGGCCAAGGGGTCACCTCTGTACTGTGTGATTCCATGAATAGAGTAACTTACATGAAGATGACTGAGAGGCAATGTCAGAGGATACTGTCTATCCCAAGAGGTGGAGATTTTGAGCTTTGCTTCCTTCTGCAATAAGACCAATAGCCAAGGGAAATACCTCCCCATGCACCCCCCCCCCCCCCGACTCCCCAGTGTCCTAGAAGGTGACCATCACTCTCCATTGCCTTGCTTGTAGACTCTTCCACAGCCAGCCTGGGTGGAAAGTCATAGTCAGTAGTACACGAGTGATCCATCATGTCATTGATGGAAGGGTATGGAAGCTTACTTCATCTGAGACATATAGTGCAATTTGCACAAACAAGGTGACATTTGGAATTTGCCTTAGTTACAGGCTTCCCTTAGGTGCAGGGTGTGATCAGCTGCATGCATTTGGGAATAAGGACATTCATGCAGAATTCAAACATGTATATTAATTGAACAATGAGCTACTGTTTAAAGCATTCACTTCTCTGTGACCGCGATGAGAGATTTCAGCACGTGTGCTCAGCTGCAGCTGCCTTGAGTCATTCATCTCAAGGGAATTTGGGCTGGCACAACATGTGCGCACATACATGCATGCACAAACACACACACACACACACCACACACACACGGTTGGGGATAGCGTTAGCCCTGGAAAACCTGGCTTCACAGACTCCTCTGCCAGCCACCGTGTGCCCTGCACAAAAGGTACGAAAGCCAACTTCAAACTGAACAGGCCAGTAGTGTATTTGTGGTGAGATTGAAGTGACTTGACTGGATGGGAAGTGGGGTTGCGGATATTACAGTTTGCATCACACAGTATATTCAGAATAATTGTAGCCTACTACATGCTCCACAGCTTGGCACTGAGAAGGTGTTCGATGTTTTGGACTTGGAGAAGGCTGAGAAAGGGAGCATCTCCTCCTCAGATGAGGGCTAGGAGAAGAAAGAAGAATTCAATGCAGAGGAGGAAAGTGAGGATGAAAGCTGAGAGGAAGGACTGAGAAATGAGGGAGGCGACATCATGTTTGGAGAATATGAGGATTCCATGCAGGATGCAATCCTGGTCAGATTCCTTCTGATCAGCTTTGTGATCGGATCCTTCCCCTGAGTATGAAAGCGAACCTGAAAGGCAGTGAGCGGGTGTCTGAGACACCAAGGGAAGAGCATTGGAAATATCCTGTGAGCAAACACCAAAAGGAGATTGAAGGCTCATGTGGTGGTGAGACAAAGACTTTTTTGTCCATGTGGAAAGTCAAATACTTTATAAATATATGGTGACATTTTACGCAGATAGTGATTTTTGTTCAACTTTAAAATTGGCTGTTACTTTATTCTACATAACTTCACTAGTTAGGACATTGTGATGCTTTGTAAAGTTAACTAATCCACTTAATGTCCTCCACCTTTGGACACTCTTAGGCAATTTTTTCTTTGTTGCCTGGAGCCAGCTGATATTTCTTGGTTGTGTGGAGGTTGACTTCATCAGGCATCAGATGGGGCCCTCCCTGAAAGCTGGGGAAGCCATACATGCTTTGGATCTTTCTGGCAAATGGTGCATTTGGCTGAGTGGTAGTGGAGTCAGGGGACAATGAGATTCCCTCAAAATAAAGGTACCCCTTGCCATCCTCATCTTACTGTAGTGCAGAAGGTCAACGAAGCGCTTGTTGCACTGGAGTTGACTTTGCTGGTGGTGGCCCAAGGTTCTGACCATCTCATTGACCTTCAGTCAGGCTGCCTTGGTGATGCTGGGAGGAAGTCTGTGCCCAAAATACTTGTGCCTCTCCATTCTCCGGATGTATTTTTGGATCAAGTTTGGACAACCTGGCTGCAGTTCCCTCCTAGTCCTTGTGATTATTCCGGGTGTAGGTCACCCTGCAGGGAAGAGGAGGCGAGTAAGTCAGCTTGTGTAGTTATCATGCTTTTCTTGACCTGAATTTCATGGGGATTTAATTCATAGTTGTGAGGGGAAAAGTGCGAATCCATGTATGGCATGGTAGGAAAGGAATGGCATGGACATGGCGGCCTAAGCAGTGTGTTGCATGTATTCATGGTCTTTTTCATGGACGCTAAAATTTTTCAATGTGTTGTGCCTTCACATTAGGACTGAGTTGGAGATGTTGTGAAAGGGCCTAAGATCGTAGAATCCCTACGGTGCAGGAGCAGCCTATTTGGCCCATTGAGTCTGCACCAATTCTCCGAATAGCATCCTACCCAGACCCATGCCGCCCCCGTAACATTTTTCCATGTAATCCAGCATTTCTCATGACTAATCCACCTAACCTACACATCCATGGGCACTATGGGCAATTTAGCATGACCAGTCCACCTCGCTTGCACACCTTTGGACTGTGGGAGGAAATCAGTGCACCTGGAGGAACCCCATGCAGACACAGGGAGAATGTGCAAACTCCACACTGTTGCCCAAAGGTGGGATTGAACGCAGGTCCCTGGCAATGTGAGGCAGCAGTGCTAACCACTGAGCCCCCCTCTGTTGAGATGAGGGATGCTGCCAATGAACTTTGTTGCCATTGTGACTAGTAGAACTATATCAGCTGCTGCATGATGAGTTTCATTTTATAAGTCAGAGACTTGTGTGGATGAGGTGCAAAGGGAATGAAAGATTTGTTTTAACTGGGCTGTCAATCCATGTTAGTTTAGAGTATGCAGTCAATGGGCCAGCTCATTTCGGAAGACAGTATTTAAGGTAACAACCACACAATACTGACATTCAAAAAGTCACTCCAGTGGCACGCTGGAGCTGTCTCTGGGCAGATGTTTGATTTTGCTGCCCTCTTATTGGGTAGAGGATGAGAAACACCTACCCTTGCCCTGACTTGTCCCATCCCAAAATTGAACCTGCTCCTTTCTTGAATGCCCACAGCAGTTGGTGTGCTCTTTGGAAGCCATAGAAAAACGTGATTCTCATTTCATGAGCTCGAGAAAAAAAGTTGTCCTCAGGATTTAGTGAGAAATGGAACCGCAAATCTTAGATTTTTGCAAAGCGGTGTAGAATGACCTTTCATCCATTAGCAGAATGCAGTGATGAGTGAAACTTGTAAATTAGGTAAGTATTGAGGAATGCTTGGCCATACTTAATTGTAATAGATACCCAGGAGCTTTAAAATACAGCAATTTAATCTAGAACTTGGATTGTTTTTGTATAGTTTATTGGATACCCAGGAATTGTTATGAGTTTATAATTGGAGGGTTCAAATTACATCAGAAAACAAGACAAAGGGACCTGAAATGATTAACAATAGGCACCTGAAATTTGAGATGATATTGGAACACTAAATTCACTTCACCTCCCAATGCTCGCAGTATGCATGGTTAGGTTCACTAGAATTGTTTTACTCACTTCTGGATCCGTTTTCAGTGATGCAATTTAAGCTTCATTTTATATAGCACTCATTTCATTTCTCCATTCCAAAGTCCTTAACCAGAGGCCGAAGTAGACAAACCTGCTCCCTGGTTATTATTCTGTGACCCACTCTCAGGCAAAGCTTGAGAATGGTGCAAAATGATTCTGCATTTCCTTCATTGGTCTCCAATAGATACTTGCCGTTAGCTGGGACTGATAGCTGTAAACTGACTGTAATTTCGTACCAACTGTAGCTATCTAGTTGATGGTGTGTACTACAGTCTAGAGTCATTTGCCAAAGTAGGCTGCAATTTCCAACATTTAAACGATTGAATTGAAAGAATGCAGGAAATTGGGGCCTTATGGACATCAACGTAAGAACTAACAATTATTTTCTTTTTGGTGATAGTGCTTGAGCGGTGTTTGTCATGAACTAGGGACACCCTACTCTTCTCCAGTATGGTGCCAAAGAATTTTCTATTTTCATCTGTTTGAGAAGATTTGACCTTATTAATTCCTGAGCCAAAAAAGCCATGCCCACCGCAGTACACCACTCATCTGTGTTGCTTTGGGGTATTAGCCCATATTTTGGGTTCAGGTCTCTGGCGCAGGAGATCCAAAACCTTTTTGACCCAGAGGTAAGTGTGCTCCTAACTGAACCATAGTCCCTATTTGGCAGTTAGGAGGAAATTAGTGATGTGACTCAGGCAGAGGCAACAGGCAGTTTGAATAAAATAGTGCTATCACTAAAAATTAGTGGTCAACCAGTTTGGAAGTGGCTCAAAAGGCCTCAATACTCATAGAAGCTTGTGGTTCCAATGATCTGCAATGTCTGTTGTTGAGCCAGTCGTGTATATAATGACTAAACGGGGCATTTCTTGACCAAGATAAGCTTTTCCTGAAATAAAAACAAAGGGCTGGAGAAACTCAGTAGGTCTGGTAGCACCTGTGAAGAGAGAAACACAGTTCATGTTACAAGTCTGATGTGGCTCTTCAGAGCTCTGAAGATTGACACTTGGACTCAAAATGTTAACTCTGTTTCTCACTCCACAAATGCTGCCAGTCCTGCTGAGTTTCTCCAGCATCTTGTTTATGTTGCAGATATCCAGAATCAACTGTAATTTGCTTTCATATGCTTTCTCTGCTCATTCTCCATCACCCCTCCTTCTTTATGGCTTCTTAAACTTTCATTGGTTTAATAATAAAGTCAACTAGCAGGAAAAGTTTAAGTAAATGTAACATACAGAGGCGACTTCTTCATTTTCAAATAAGTTTGTAACCTGCATGGCACCTCCTATCATTGTACTAGTATGTGAGGAAAATGCACCAGAATGGCCAAGCAGTTGATTGCTATCTCATTTTTCCTCTTAGTATGAATATATGAGCTGGGGCTCAGTGGGAAAAATTTGATCACCGGGTCAGTGGATTGGGGGTCATGTCCAAGTTCACCATGTAATCTGGACTGACATTCCAGCGAAGTACAAAGGGTGTTGCATTTGGAGGTACTGCCTTTATGGAGGAGTTAAACCAAGGTCCACCTGCCTTCCCAGGTGAACCTAAAAGATCCCACTACACTATTTTACAGAGAAGCAAAGTTCTGCCTAATGTCTTAGCCAGTCCTTAACCAACGTCACTTTTACAAAAACATTACTTGGTCATTGTCACATGAATGTCCAAGCAGTGTTATGCATGGATTGGCCATCACATTGCAACGGTGGCTGTGTATTGAAATTACTGTTGAAAGTAAAGTAAACTGCTTTGGTACATTCTGAAGATACGTGAAGCACAATATAAATACAACTTTTTCTTTATCTGTGCCAACTTAATATCATCTAATAAAAAATCTGAGATTTAATTGAATGAGGGAACAATGATGGATATTTTAATTAAGGGTTAATTAGCTGAGAATTGGTTGTACAAATATGGGAAGCTAGTAATCTCTAGTCTGAGAGTTTTATGGAGTGTGGTTAATTGAAATAAAACTCTCATTCAAAGGATAGACCTTTCTGTTTAGATATAGCGCACAATATAGTGTATAACAACTATGAATTGTATTCTTTGGAAATGCTTGCAGTGCAATTGTGTCAGATATATGTCCAGTGAAAGACAAATGTAGGGGACTTTTCTAACCAAGACATTTTATTGATTTTTTTTTTTGCTTTCTTCAACTGCCTTTGTGCTGCCTTTGGTCAAACGTACAAATTTTCTGTGTCCTGACTGTCTGAAGTCACCTGACAGCAGTATAAAAGAGGAATTGCTTATAGTAGCATCCTGTTGCCTGCTCCCAGCCCCCTCCCCACGCTTCATTTCTTTCCTTATCTCATGACTGATATCCCTTTCTTTTCCCATCACAGGAGCTACAGTTTGAAAGACTAACTAGAGAGCTGGAGGCCGAGCGCCAGATTGTCGCTAGCCAGCTGGAGCGATGCAAACTGGGATCCGACACAGGCAGCATGAGCAGCATTAGGTATGGATTAAACTTACTTGGTCATTGGTTCCTATGCTGTTTGAGTTTACACCACATTTATGACATCTCGGAGGAATTGTCGGAATGAAGGTTTTGTGTCTGAGATTTAGAATCAGTATGTTGTCGTTTTAATAGAGGAGCATAGTGGAAGCTGGTGTGTGAAGAGGAGATGGGGCATGTTTTTCTTGAACTATTGCAAGCTATGTGGTGAAAGTGTACGCATATTGCTTAGCTTCCCTGTTCGTCTGCCATGCTGCCTTTGGACATGTACTCTCCATTGATCGATTCTTTGAGTATATATACATATGCATCTTCAGTCCACTTAATTGTGAAAAAGAAGCTGAGGAGCAAGGTCCATACCATTTTAATGTTCGGATGTTACTCAAACACTAAAGCAATTTCAGTGATGGTATCCTGTAACAAATGTATACAAACACAGCTGTTTAATAGATGGATCAATGCTAGATATTATGCATGAATTGATTATATAGTTAGAAAATAGATTTATAAATAGTCGTTCATTTGTACAGAGTATTGCTGAAAAAAGACACATCAGAGATTTTTGTTTAGCAATCAGGACAATTCATAAAAATACCAATTCAAAGTGGATGAGAGGAGAAGGCTGATTGTTCGGCAAGTGGACTCTAATTGGTAGAGCCACTGCCATGGGGAATGCTTTGATCAGTGATTTAGAGATAGATTTATACTGGTGCAAAAATATTGAATCTCGGAGAGAGAGGGTACATTGCATGAAATTCATGTCATAGGTTATCAAACATTTTGCTGGGACAAAGACCTTTGTGCTAATGGGATTCGTTGGGTTTTTAAGAGAAAAGTAAGATTTTTCTCATTATGTAGCTCGATTAGAATGCCATAGAATTAATTTATGTTCTTGTAGATATTAGTGCTGTGGAGGGGGATTGCCTCAATACTGTGAAACGCCACAGCAGTTTATCGTTTATTTCAATGTGTGTGTACATCCTTCTCATCCTACTGGTGACCACTTTGCAGAACTTTCCACCTCGCATGGAATTGGGGGATAGTGGAAATTGTGGATACAAAATGCAAGCAGCTGTTTTGTTTAATCTCCTTCACTTCAACTATATAGTATCTCATTCTCATAAGTCCACGAACCTTGTGGCTTTAGCTGTGTGTTATTCTGCAGATGGTAGAATGGTTAGATGTTCAATGTGACAGCCTTTATCTGTCCACATCACTCCCTGAACCAGGATAGCAGGTTCCTAACATGAGTGCTTTGGATTTTAGCTAGAAATGGAAATCCACCTTTTAATAAAGGATGGGACAAATGTGTAGGGTTTTTTTTCACAACAATCAACAGTATTTGCGTGGCTCCCCATTGCTTTCTATTAAGGATTTTTAAAAATTAAGCTCCTATTTCATTATCTTCTATTGTGATTTTGAACCTATGCTGTAAGAACATTAACCTAGAGTTCTGGGTGATATTGCTAGTGATATTACTGCTATGACGTTACCTCCTAAAGTGTAGGTTTTGAATTTGTGTAATATTGGTAGCTCATTTTACAGGTCTGCCATTGACTTCAACATAAAACAAAATCAGGAGAGTTTTCAACAGATGTTTAATTACTGTTAATTTTTTTATGCTATATTATAAAATTTCCAATGGGAGCAGAAGGCTAACTTGGTATTGTTTTATTGATTACCATTGGACAATGATGCACAGGACTTGCAAACAAAGTGGTTTGTTACCAATTTCAGGCATAGTGATTTGAGCAAATGGCTTGTCAAATTTAAATTGTTTTAATGTCTTCCTGGTGTCTTGGTTCTTATACCTCCTTCTATGAGAATGACCTTGCCTTAACTACATTTTGTTGAAGGACGTTGCTTAAATGATACTACAGTAGAAACAACGGTTCATTGTCAAGCTTCATTATCTCCCACTCCCCATTAGTTTTCTTGAAGATTTCTGCTTGCTTGACTGAACAGGAGACCTTTAGAAAATAACTGTTTGTGGTAACTGGCTGTAGCAGCTGTTTGAAAAGCACCCTCACGTAGACATTTTGAACTTGTGGAAACACAGAATGGATCGATTCAGAGCTGAATTCTTCTGTTATTAAAAGTGCACTGGATTTCTGACAAATTGCTGCAGGGTATTTTTTCCTTTTGGGTACCAATAAAAAGTTTCTCTGCTAAACTTGACGATGTAGAGAGTAAGTTTCAGAGACAGATTCACACGGTAGTGTTCCACTGTGCGATTTTAATGCTTTACGGATTGCAGGGATGGTGTTAATGCACATAACAGGGTTCATTGTGATGGACTGTTATAATCACTGCCTTTTGCATGTCCAGGCAAAGCAATCATAGTAATGGTCATCCTAATCATGGTTACTATGTTTCTATGATTTAGCATTTCACTGAGACCTGCCATTTGGGTGGAATGTAATCTGGAATATTTCATCACATAGTTCGCCTCCACCCCCCCCCCCCCCCCCCCCCCCCCCCCCCCCCCACCCAACTCCCCCACACTCTCAGATTGATTCTTCCATTCCTACATTCCCGTGCCAATTGGATGTGAGTCTGATATTTGATTGGGTCATTTTTGTCTGCCAGTCGTACAGGCTTTTCATTCCCAATTGAATTTTTTTATAAGAACAAGTATCAATGAATTTTTTTTTTCAAAGTGAACTTTATCCCCCATGTTGCTCCCTGCAATTCTCTGGAAATTCATCTTGAATTTGTGGTAACTCGGGGATAATCTGAAATTTTTGCAACCTATATACACTGTGGACTCATTGACACTTGGTGATAAGAGACTAAAGACAGCAGATGATAACGAATTATAATGTAGTGGATAATGAGTTGGGTGTCAGCGGCATTTTGTTGTATAGATCACAGGCTTGGGTCTTTGAATCTGCCTGCAGTCAGAGGAAAGTGATTGTTTCCCACTGCAAAATGGCTGAGCATGCAAAGACATTTCCTTCTCCCCTCAGTAAGGGTGATGCTGTCCCCTTTAGAAGGTGGAAGGGCAGCAGTGTAATATGGAGGCTGGTATTCACTGCCCAATGATGTTCACAGAATTACAGAAGGGTTGCAGCACAGAAGGAGGTCATCTGGCCCATTGTCTCTGCACCAGGTACCCACTGAGCATTATAACTTCGCTTTTTCTCCATACCCTTGCACATTGTTTCTTTCCAAATAATCACCTTTAATGGCCTCAATTGAACATTTTTCTATGACACCTTTAGGCACCACAGAAAAGTTCTTCTTTTCCTGACATGACATTTGCTCCTTTTGCAACTCACTTTAAATGTGTGCCCTCTTTTTTTTGATTCATTTTTTCATGAGTGAGATGGTTTCACTCTATCCTGTCTGTCCAGACCTTTCATGATCTTGAAAGAATCAAATTCTCTGTATTAATTTTCTTTGCTTCGAGACAGAATTGTATGTTGTGGGTACTTGCTCTATCAATCTGTTCAGAGAGTTGCTACACATGTCTGGAGCAGGTGGAACATGAACCTGGGCCTCCTGGCTCAGAGTTAGGGATACAACTACTGCACCACAGGAGCTCTTAGTCTTTGTCAATCTACAGGTTTCCAGCAACTGCATCTTCCTCAACTAAAGGCTGAAGTGCAGAATCCCTTTGCCTGTGAGTTGTGTGGCCTGTGTTAATTGTAAAATGTTTGTTTTCTGTTTGAAAATGTTTCCACTTATTTTGCATAATATCTTCTATCAACTGCATGTTCCACTCTCAGTCAAGCCAAGTTTGACATTGAACTATTACAGGGTACAGTATTATTCAAGATAACCATAGAAAGGGAACAGAAAACTTCAGGGTAGAGATGCTAAAATTATGCAATGCATAGTGTCTGAGCTTGTGACTACACAGAGAGAGAGAGAGAGAAAGTTATCAATTTTGACTGGACATAACTCGCAAGGCTTTGTCACATGATTGATTTTAAACTCAAAATCAGCCCACCCAGAGAAATAGTCCTGTTTCATCAGCAATGTTTTACAACTAATAAACCAATGTGTTCCCAGGAAATATTAAATATTTATTTGGGATAAATATAATTTTTTTATTTCTTGGGAGCACATTGGTTTGTTAGTTGCAAAATATTTATATTTATCCCCAAAAAAAATTCTCCGGGTCAATCCTGGAGAGTTGTCAACTGTCACAAAGTAAGACAGAGACTAATATTTGATTGAAAATTTGTCTCATGACAATTGCTTAACCATAAGCAGAAATGCGTGATTATATTTGCTGCACACACCTTCATTCACACCTAGATTGTTATATCTATATGTTTTCATACCTCCGTCAGAACTACCATCCTCAACAACCTGGATTAGCTTCTGATTCAACAAAGTTTTCCATCCTTCTGAAATCTCCATGCTTCTCTAATTCTGGACTGTTGTCAATCCTTGGTTACCTTTGCTCTACCATTGAAAGCTATCATTTGGCTCTAAATTCTGGAATTCTCTCCTGAAAACCTTTCACCTCTGTCTCTTCCTCTAACTCCTTGGGATTCTTTACCTGTATGAAAGGTACTGTACATATGCAAGTTGTTACTGCTGTTGGAGGGATTCAATAAGCTCTTGTTGCACAGTAATAGTGTCCTCTGAACCACAGGTTCAAGTCCCACCTACTCCAGAGGTGTGTGATAACATCGCTGAACAGGTTGATCAGAAAATGTAAAACAAAATTGTAAAGTTAGCGAACATTGCTCACTGTAATAACTGACATCAGTTTTGGAGGAAAGTGCATTGATTGACCCTGCATTAGGAGTAACTTTACAGGAAACATCACTGTGTTCCCTAGACTTGAGGGACCAGAGCAAATGGGCAGTGTGAAATTTTATCAAGTGGGAATTTTATCAAGTCGGAATTTTACGGTCACTCAACCAGCTCATTTTCAGTGGGGACATGGGTTTGGAGAGGGTCACATAAAATGGGACAGTGGCTAGATCACAGTGTCCCATCCATCCACAAACTGTCCCATTACAAGATGAACACATAAGCATCAACCAGCTTGTCCACCCTTGAGCCCATTTTGGCCCCTGTCTGGCCAATTAATGGTTATCATCCCTGTCAATAATAATAAATGCATCTGGGGAAAGTAGATTGAAGGAGGACAGATTATTATTTCAGTATCTCAGATGAAAAGGCGGAAAGGACTGTAGGTTGCCACTTAATGAGGAGTGCCCTATACTTATTGAGGGGTCCTTCCAAGATGTTTTCCTTCATAGTGACTCTCCCAGATTCCAAGCCTTCAACATCTTCCCTTACCTTCCCAAGGATCAGTGATTCCTCCTCAGTCTGAAATTTTACATTTGTCCCCAGATCCTCTCTCAATAAATTTTCTGCTCAGGGTCAGTTTGCGGTTCCAGGCCTGCCACTATTGATTTTCAGTAGTGTTGGGTTTGCTCAGCCACTAGACAGTAAAATTGGCCAACAGCTCTTGAGAGTTTGACTGGATGCATCACGGCCTGGTACAGCAACTACTCTGCCCAAGACCGTAAGAAACTACAGAAGGTTGTGAACACAGCCCAGTCCATCGCGCAAACCAACTTTCCATCCTTTGACAGTTCTCATTACCACTAAAAGGCAGCCAACCTCATCAAAAACCCCTCCCACCCCAGTTATAATCTCTTCCAACCTCTTCCATCAGGCAGAAGATACAAAAGGTTAAACATGTGTGCAATTGGTTCAAGAGCAGCTTCTTCCCCACTTTTATTAAACTTCTGAATGGATCTCTCAAATTTGAAATCTAATGTTGATCTTGCTTTTTGTACACCTTCCCTGCAGCCTTGTATTCCTCGCTGTGTTCAATCACCCTATGATCTTTATGTCTTTGTGTGTTATGATCTTCTGCACTGCATGCACAACAAAATTTTTCACTGTACTTAAGTACATCTGCTAATACTAAACCAAAATCCTTTCCCTGAGGGATGGTGGTCACACAATTACTTAAGTAGGGTGGCCCCCTGTGTATTACCACCACGTGATAGCCATGAGAGTGGTTTTTTGTGGTGCGACCAGAGGTGGCAAGTTGGAAGTGAGCCAAATTCCAACTCAGCCCCAAAAGCCTAGTCCCTTGTCAAGGTTTTGAAAAACTTGATAACTTCAGAAGGTTTCAGGACTGAGGATTGGAAGTCAGATTCTCGACCATGTTGGCTGTTTGAGTACCTTGGAAGCTAATGAGGCTCTGCCATGTCGTAGACTCTTCTAAATTATACTTGGAACCACACAACACAGAGTTGTAATTAAATGTAAGAATCCTCTAATATTCCACCAAGACCCTGTTTCACTTTTCATTGGGGGTGTAGCAGCATAAGCTAGTAATTATAGGGGACATTTTTTCTCCCTTATATCTCCTCTTAAGAAATAAGATTAAGTACTTCCAGCCGGTGAGTTGGGGATGTAATTTATAAAGGGAGTCAAGCTAAATTATGGGACTATGTAGGCTCCAATTTTGTGGTAAAAGATTATAGTGAGGTTAGCAGTGCTTCCCCTTAGAGTAAATTGGACAGCAGCTTTAAGTGACAGCACAAGTGCAGTTAAATTTAGAAATCTGGAAGCCTTTCTCTTTGAGGAACCTTGTTACACTGCCATTTCACCAAGAGTCTCACCATTGAAACACAAGGGCGAGTGTGAAATGGTGTAATTTATGTAATCGTTACCGACTAAACATGCCAGGACAAAAAATGCGGTTGGCCCATATCTCTGGTCCTTAAATGAATTTATAGCAGAATGGAGTCATATTCCTTCAGGTTTTTATGTTTCTTCGTAAGTGTTTTGTTACTTTCTGCCTTGGCTGTATCTTTCCTTTATTGCTTTCTTTCTTGGCTTCTTGCTCTTTCTCACTCTCTCACTCTCTTGCTCTCTTTTTTTCTCTCTCTCTCTCTCTCTCTCTCTCACTTTTTTTCTCGCTCTCTCATACTCTATCCCACTCTCTTGTTCTATTTTATGCCCTCGCACTATCACGTACTCACGTGATCTCAGTTTCTGTAACCTCTCCACCAGGTTCTGCTCCCAAACCCTCGTCTTTGCAACCCAGTCCCACCTCCCTCCTCCTCATCTCTGTTTCCACTCACCCCCACCCAGCGTCTCCTTTTCAGTGCCTGCTGGGAGAATCAGCTGGTTTGCATGTGAGTGCGGGCCAGAGGTATCACCAGATATCATTATACAGAGCGTTATGTTACTGCAAGCTGCTGATTTCAGTGGGGATGATCTTTGTAGTCATCAAGGCATGTGCAGTAGCAACTAAATTTCATCTGAGACTCCTGGAGGCAGCTGTCACCCAAACTCCTGCGGAAACTCCTTCAATAGGTTCACTTCAGTTTTGTGGACACGGATTCACTAGGGCTTCCTTTGACTCCTTAATTAAAACCCATTAAATAGCCTAGTCATCCCTATCAAAACTGAAGCAGCAACAGTAATGTCCAATTTACCAGCCTTGCCACAAACCTTTCTTCAGCTTATAGTCCTGTTTACCTGCCTCTTGCACACACAGCACCTTTATAAATAGACCCTCTCTGTTTTTCCCTTTGCTGAAGTTCTCTTTTGTTCTTAACAACAGTTGCCTTTTTCATAATCTCTCCATTTGGCCACACAAATTTTGTATGTAACCATTGTCCTGGTTGGTACTGCTTCCAGGTCAACACTTGGCAAGTCACATGGACCAAGACAATTACAAATGATTCCTTTACTATTGATGAAAATTCTTTTTAAAAGTGTTGTGAAGCATCCTTGAAACGAATGGCAGATTCTCCAGACACTTGAAAGCAATTACAAATTTTTCTTCAGCTGTATCCAGACCAAAGTTCATCAGAGATTTAAGATTGCGATTGAACTTTTACTGTGAATTGAGGTCTGTATGCTTGTACATCGCTGTTTTGAAAACTGCCTGGTGTGAGTCTTACACTGTGAGTGAAGGAGTGAGGAATATTTTTTATCATGTATTAGGGTGCAGTAGCAGTTTCCATGCTCAATGTTTAATTAGACTAGAAAAGGTTGACAGGACAACAGCAAGCTGTGTGGCATCAACTCAAAACCATACAGGATAGTCATTGTACATGGGGCCTTAGATAGTCCTTTTGGGATTAAATTGTGACCTACCTTCGCTGTCTTACTGTCGAGAAAGAAACTGTTACATTTATATCATACCTTTCTCAATCTCAGAATATCTCGAAGCGGTTTAAAGCCAATTAAATATTCCTGAATTGCAACCACTGTGGTACTGTCGCGCTTGAGTTGTTGTGAGAAAACAATGCTGCTTTTTAGAGATTCAAAAGGTGTTGAACAGCTGCAACCAAAACAGATATTTCCCACTGAAATCTTTTAAGGAAAGTCGGCTAATTTCTTGCAGCCTGCCCCGAATTTGTAAGTGGTTTATCATTTGCCACTGTCCATTAGCTGTTAATATTTCTCTCTCTCTGTCTCTGTTTTTACCTCGTAAGCAGGACATGCACAATAGTAAATGCTGTCTTCTTGGCAATGTTCTGCCTCCTTGTCTTTCTGTCCTCCTCACACTGGTGCTTCTTCTGCAACTGATTATCCAAACTGCCTGCTTAAAATTCCTTTCACACAGGGAGCTTCACTAATAAATTCTATTTATAGAGAGGGCACCATGTCGGAAACTAAGAAGATCCTTGCATTTATCTGAAGAGCTATTAGCTATTCCCCATTTCTCTTAATCTCTGCACTGTGAGAAAGACCCAGTTCGCTGAGCAGTTTATTTGTGGCTCTTTGCAGTTGTTTTTGCCAGTTCAGGCAGCTGTGGGAGCACAGTCCAGTCAGGCAGAATTTCCCAGCATGCTGTGATTTCTTGTTACATGAGTACATGATTGCGCCTGGATTTTGCAGTTTACATGTTGCGACACATAGGAGCAGGAATGGGCTGTCCAGTGCTGTGAAACTGTTCCACAACTTAATTTTAAGATGGATGATCTGCATCTTAATTCTGTTTAGCCCCTTTGTTTACATAACTCTTCTTTGTCTTTGCCAAACAGAAATACATCAATCTCAGTTTTTAATATCATTTGACCGAGTATCACCAGATTTTTCAAGGAGAAATACAAATTTCCAGAAGCAACAGATCTAAAAATGAAAGTTTACAGAACATACAGTTCAACTTAGTTTCTTGTAAGGGACTTTTCCTGATATTTATGGTTATCTGACATTACAACAGTGCCATGTCAGGATCTGTTCCTGAGTTTGTCAAACATGATGGCTTTTATGTCCATTGAATGAATTCCATATTTTTTAGGGAGGGTTAATCGCATTTCACAACCCCACTGAGTTTGAGGGTTTGTGAAGTGGACAGGGCGCACAAGTTAACTGGACATTTGAAGCAAAACCCAACTAAAGGTTCTACAACAATCCATTTGACTGCTTTGGATTTTGAAGGCCAAGCTGGAAACAGTAACAATGGCTGTGAATACAGGCTAAACAAAGTCAGTGGCTGTATTCTGTTGTATTAGGTTCAAACATCAGAGAGAAATGCACACCCCGCATGAATGATGTTTAACCCAAACAAAACTTTAGTTTTGTCTCTGCCTTAAAAGGAATTTCATTTTGAATCTACAAGTTTCAAAGAGCCACTGCTTCTGAATGTTTCATTGTATGAGCCACCAAATCATCAAGTCAGTCAAATGGCCAGATTAAACATTCCATGACAAAACTTCACAAGAAATTGATTCTCTGTGGTCATTTTATCTCAATGTGTTTGTGGAACTTCACTCAGGGTGGAATTTTCCCAAATTCCAGTTACAGTGTTTAGTTGAGTGAAATTTATATTGTCCACTTTGCCTTGGTTGGGTGTGGCTTTTCTACTCTTCACCTCATGAATTACGCAACTGAATATTTTGGCATCTTTCTCATGGAATGGTTTATCTGGAGAGACAGTAGGTAAAATGGGGTGTTGTTGAGACATCCCAGGGTAGGCCAGTTTTATTGCATTGAGACAAAGGGTGCCACTGAGTATGGTGGAAGCTAATGAAAGAGCAGTTAGGTGTCATGCATGAGCAGGAGAGGTGGTGCAGTGTCCCCACTTGGTGAGTAGGAAATGCAGAGGGCAGGAAATGTTTGTAGTTTGGGAGGGTAAGCGGCCAGAGTGCTCAAGTGGACAAGATGCCTGCAATACTGTGAGATGCTGTCAATGCTCCTCGATGTGTGCACAATGGTAGAATTGGAGGGAGTGCTGGCCCTGAGTGTGAGGCGACAGACAGAAGTCAATGGTGCTTAACCTTGTGGAGTACAGAAGATCACTGACCTTTTGTTTTCGCTGCTCTGAGTTGCTTTTTACCCAGCATAAGGAGCTGACACAGACAGCAACTTGTGTCTATGCTGGTCGCATCTGTTTGTGAGGCTTCCTCTGGCAGTCAGCTGGGAAAAGAACTGCTTTCTTTTCCAACACACCATCCAGCAACACCTCCAATTCACCACGCACAAAGTAGGTGACGAGTGTTCCTTTCCTCTAGGCTGTGTTGTTCAGCCAGAATGTTGAGCACGACAGTGTGAGAGCAGGTTCCTGGACTGCAATGTCTGAACTGCTGTGCCACTGAGCTATATAAAGGTGCCTGAGGCATGAAAACCTGAAGGTCACAGTGATGGGGAGCAATTCTGCCTCTCCAGACAAACCATTCCATGAGAAAGATGCCAAAATATTCAGTTGCGTAATTCATGAGGTGAAGAGTAGAAAAGCCACACCAAACCAAGGCAAAGTGGACAACATAAATTTCACTCAACAAAACACTGGAACTGGAAATTGAGAAAATTCCACCCTGAGTGAAGTTCCACAAACACATTGAGATAAAATGACCAGAGAATCAATTTCTTGTGAAGTTTTGTCATGGAATGTTTAATCTGGCCATTTGACTGACTTGATGATTTGGTGGCTCATACAATGAAACATTCAGAAGCAGTGGCTCTTTGAAACTTGTAGATTCAAAATGAAATTCCTTTTAAGGCAGAGACAAAACTAAAGTAATACCTGGACTGCTTGTATTTGACCTGCAGGGCTAACCATGGCCTTCTTGTCCAGACAGCAAGGATCCTGATACCTTTCACCTGGTAGGACCACATGGTTGATAGACCATGGCTAAGCCTGTGGACCAGGATCGGAGGAGTCTTTGGACTGATTGTGGCGGTAGCTCCTTTACTGACTGTATTTCCTCTTCACCCAATAAAAGCCTGCTCCCCTTTGACATTCACACATCACCATTTGCTTGAAGCACGTGAAGTGTGATTGCTACATGCCACATGTTGCAGGTCTGACATTTACATCACTGCTGCACACCATTACAAGCTGCTTGCACTTTCTTCTGTGTGAAAAAGTAGACCATGAAGGGTGGCAGCCTGAAACTGTAAGCACTAAAAACCCTGTGTGCTAAGAAAGTGAAGCAACCCACACAAGAGTCTGGAAATCAGTGCTAGACCCCGTAACTGCTTCCTTAAGTGCACAATGTGAAGTATCCAGAGGCTGGCAGTCTCCAAGTAGGTGGTGAAGTGAACATGTGCTAAGAAAGCAAGCGAAGAGCCATAAGATTTGTGTGTCCATGTAACTGTAAAAGCATCATACATAGGTGCGTGAAATGTGTATCCTGGCATGTAAGCTACCCTGTGGAAGCTTGCAAATCATGGGCATCTGCTCTCTAAAGTGGAGTTTTGAAGTGGAGTCTGAGTTGTTCCAAGAGCAGGCATGGTGGTGTGGTAAGGCTGGTGGTCAACTTGCATGGATGAAGGATCCTGGAGGATGATGACCATCTCGTTTACAGGGTTATTATTGTGACAAGGCAGTTTCCTGATGGCCGGGATAAGTCTTCGGTGAGCTGCAGCTGTCGGACATCTACTCTAATTGACATGCTATGTTTTACACAGTCTGGCTTCACAGTAAGAAAGAAGAATTGGAAGAGGTTGATTTTTAAATGAGATACAAACGCATGGAAGTAAAGTAGTCACCATTAATTGGCATGATTCTGAAGTCTTCATTAAAACTTGGGGGATAATTGGAACTTCTTCTCATGATGCCGTGTATCATATTTTTATATTAGTATATTTGCCTACCGTTCTCATTATTAATCATGTCACAACAGGGAAGAGAAAGTCACACCTTAATACAAATTGAAAGTTGTGTTCTTACATTTCAGCAGTGCAGTTAAAACTAAAAAGTATTCTGTTGACTGTGAAGCACTTTGGAATGCCCTGTGGTCATGAAGTCTTTCTATTTTCTTTCCTCCTTTCTCTCCCTCCTTACTTTCTCTGTCTTTGTCTTCTTTCCTGAGTTGCGCTAGTCGAGTATACCGTGTATACATGTTTTTGATACCTTTTTACTTAGTGCAAATCTACAAGCTCACTTTTAAGTAGAAATAATGAGATGGCTAACATTAAAACTGAAAGCATCTTTGAAAAAAAATTAATGTCAGGGTATCATTTAGCTGCCATTGTTATTCAGGTGTTTGCTGAACTGCAGCATTCATGATTTGCACAATTTCTTGACCTCTTTGTGAAACACAGCTAATGTAGTTTTGAGATAAGAAGTGGAACAATGGAGACAGGATATGAAATAGATGGACATCTTTTGTTCTTTCTTCATTATTATTTATAATGACGCTTTGTGAACACTATAATGTTATGGACTAGACCAAAGTCCCCTCAAATCATATGAAGGAGATAGCCTAGACCCTAGCTTTTATCTTATTTAAAGGCAGGTGTAAGATGCTGTGTTCCACATGTGATTTGATTGGTCAAACTGCTAGATTTCAAGCACTTTACACCACAGTTAAAACACAAAATAAAATTGGCATAACTTAAAATGATGTATATTGTAAAAACTACTCATCAACAGTTCTAATATAACAGCATCCCATAACCACACCTTTGGCAAAGGCAAATTCAGCAAAACAGATTCGCTCGCAGTCCAGGAAAAAGGAAAAACCGAAAGTATGAATCTAGCAGCAGAGACAGAACTCGAGGTTTTGCAGCAGCAGAGAGAGATCTGTATCTAGCAGCTTCCACTCCAAAACCCCAACTTAACAACTGAAAGCAAAATTAAAACCCTGGGTCTGTGTGAGCCTGATTCCACCCACTCGTGCTTCTTTTGTCTAATTTCAAAATAAAACCCAAAGCTATTTACTCTGCTTTTCATGGAGCAGACACTTGCGTACCAGGTTTATAATACACCCGCTTCCAGAGAAACGGCACAGAACAAATCCCTCTTAAAGGCACATTTCATCACAGTAGTGATTTAGAGCTAACAGTATTCATGAGAATCAACCTATAAAGATCCTAAGTATTTCTTTTACAGGCTGTAGAAAGAATCTTGATCAAAAGGAACGACAAATGTTATGTGTGTATTTGAGAAATGAATGGGGGAATATTGTTTATCTCTAAAGTAAAATCCCAGTCTGTAATATAGATTGTAAAAGGTTGAGGCCCCATCGCTGATCCCAGTTACAGTTTACCAACCTGGAAGTGACCCGTTTATTCCAACTCTGTTACATGTCCGTTAGTTTCCAATTCTCCATTAATACTAATATATTAACCTCTACACTATTATCTCTATCACATCTAGTTACCTTTCAGGTCACACCTGATTGAAAGCCTTTTAGAAATCTAAATACACTACAGCTACTGGTTCTCATTGCTTCACCCTGATTGCTAAATCTTCCAGTAACTTCATTAAGGTCCACAAAAGTAACCACTTTTTGATTATGAGGGTTAACGAAGTTTGAATATTAGTCTGCAGATGCCACTAAAGCAGAAACTGAAAAAAAAAATTACATTTGCTCAAGAACATTACGGACTGTCCTAGTGACACAAAAAAAATGACGAGGTAAATACAAGCCCTAATCAACTATAATCTGCAACCTAAGGTTCGGGACTGCTTATTGGGAACAATGCTGGCAAACCGCTGACTGGCGAGTTTTAAATATGTGAATGAAAATCAAGACTGAGATGTGAGGATAAGTAGAAACGATACTCCAGTAATACGACCCAGTATGCATCAATAGGTTTGATTTTAAGAAGTATTTTATTGCTGCCAAAGTTTCTTTTCAGTCACACCATGTCTTTCGTAGAGATTTCACCATTGTCCAGTCTAGCAAAAGTTTGAAATAATTTAAAAATAATCGTAGACAGTAAAATTGAACATAAGTATAAGTGTATCTTGATGACCATGAAGTACTGTGAGTTATCTCACAGTAATAACATAGGTTATTTACAGTGTATATGAAGGATATCCTGCTGACTTTTTTTTAAAAAAATTTGCACTTTGTATGAATCTGACGTAATCCAGAGTGCGTATACCTTCCACTAAACAGTACATTTTCTATTGTGTTCATTGACAGAATGTATCTTCATCTTTTATTCATCTTTATTTGCTTCATCTGACATGATTGCTGTTTGCACGTTTGAGAGGTTTGCATCAAATTTCTAATTCAGATACATTAGTATAAAATCCTTGGTTCCAATTAATTTCTCAATCATACTCAGAAAGCATATTGAATAATTATTGCCTAACAGTTATAGAACTGCCTTTTGTGCAGAATTTTATACTGTTTCAAGGTCCACGTCCAAAGTATGTGCACATCTACTTCCAGATTTTCAAATATGGTTCTCTGTAGGAAGTTGGTGAAGGAATACTGATGTAACAATAGGCAGCGTTCTGTAGTCTAGATTGAGTTGCTTCAGCCATGGTTTAGCTGACGGCAGTCTTGTTTTTGAGTTGGAAAATTTGGCTTCAAAGATGAGTCAAGAAGTTTACGAATAAAATCTGGGCTAACCCTGCAGTCCAATATGAGTGTCCACCGACTAGTCAGTATTATTGATCAAATTTTGTAACAATTCTGCAATGAATTGTATGCCCCTTCTTGGGCTTCCCTGATCTCTCTCACTTGCAACTGGGGAAAAGGACTGGTGAACTGTTCCTAGGTAGCTGTTAGTTTTTTGTTTCATAACCTGTTTTTAGGTGATTCAGAAAAGCGGCCTGGCGACTTTCACTCTAACTTCCTTGTTCTCCCTGAGTGGGTGGAATTAAACCTCCTTGGTTGGAGCAGTAAAGATTTACAATTCCATACATGAATTACAAATCCATGTTTTCATTTCCCTGGCATGGTGTTTGGATTGCAGTAACGCTGTGCAACTGAGCCTTGCCATCTTGGAATTTCCTATCATGCAATACAAATAACTCTTAAATATTTCTGAAGAAGGGTCAAGGCCCGAAACGTCAGCCTTCCTGCACCTCTGATGCTGCTTGGCCTGCTGTGTTCATCCAGCTCCACACCTTGTTATCTTGAATATTTGCGGTCACTTTCTGGGACTCTGTTAATTGAACTCTTGCCTATGACTAAAAAGTTTGTGAGATCAAGTCTCAAGCACATAACGTCCATTGATTCTGGAGTGCGCACCTGAGCAAGGCTTTGAACGAGTTACTCAACCAAGGCTCCCTCATAAAAGATCAACAACAATATTTCAAAGGCGAGCAGGAAAGCTATGACCTGTTGCTTGAATAACAACTCCCCAAAACACATTATCATCTTGTTCCTTTTTGTGGAACACTGCAGTATGCAATTTGACTGTCATTTTACCCTAAGTTGCCAAAGGTTTGGTGGGAATTTGATCCCTGTGGATTTTGCATCAACAGTAGGGAACATTGATTTGTAAAGTTAGGTTACCATCACAGGATTGATAGTCCCTAGTTGGTTATTTCCCCTAAAATTGGCGACCTTCTTTCTAATCTTACACCTTAAAAACAACATTGCATCGCACCTCCTCCTCCATTATCTTCAACTTGGTTTACTTCAACGTGAATCAGCTGAACACTTTGGAAGTTAGGTCTAAATATAACCTCTGCTTGCTTACTTACACAGGATTACATGGACTTTTCAGCTAAGAAACAGGCCTTTCAACCCAACAGAAACATGCCAGTCATCTTTATGTCCACATCCTCCTTGTCTCACCACATTTCATCTATTCCACTCCCTATTATCTGTTTGTTTAGCTTTGTTAAATGGTATGCACCCACACCAGCATCTCCATGTTTGATACTATAAGTATTCTCTGGGTTAAAAAAAGAGGTCCTCATGAATTGTCTAGTGTATTTATTAGTAACAATCACTCAGTTGCTGTCTCCACAAATGGAAACATTTTTCTTTACGTCAAGACTATGTAATTTTTTAGACTTTTTAATTGGGTCCAATTTCAGCTTTTTCGTTTCAAGCAAAGGACTTTTTGTGCAGGGATGAACATACTGTGATTGAACACTTGGATGCAGTTATTGGATGTTTAGAGCTCCACATCATTACCTTTTATGATGACTACAGATATTGGCTTGAAAACAGGACTTGGAGCTTTGAGCAGTCATGTGATATTCTACAGATGGTGCATCTTTCTGCCAAAAGCTGTCCAAAATCACAGCTGGGTTCTTCAATAAAACCTTTTCTGTTGGCATTACAAACATCTATTTCAACACCTCAACTCATACAAGCCACCCATGTTAAGGTAGTGGAAGCCACAAGAAGGAAGTGTAGGAAGAAAGAGGAGATGGAATTCAGGTGAATCTGGTTGCATCGTATTTGCTTATTCAGACAAATAAAATGTAGGGAAGCTGAACCTATTTATCCACTTTATTTATTAACTCCTTTATGATTGTTGTAAATGGGAATTCAGATTGTCCATGCGTCGTAAGCATCCAAGTCAGATACTGGGACTGGAACTTTCAGTGATCAGTGGCTAATTTGACAAAAGATTTATAACTCATTTGTTTCAAAATGAATACAAGGCTTTTGACAATAAATTTACATCAACAACAATTTATGTGGCGGCAGTCATCCCAATGTATTCATATGACAATTGACAAAGAAAACTTTGACACAAAGACATGTGAAATCAGGACAAAAATCTGTGAATAAATTTAAATGGAGTGACTTAGCAGAAGAAGGCGCTTTGGTAGGGCTTAAAGCTTAGGGAGATGAGGGGTGCCTTTGGAGCATTGAAAAACAAGGATACATAAGAGATCAGAACTATAAAATCATAAATATCTCAGATGGCTATAGGGTTAGAGAATGTTACTGAAGAAGCAACTCACGAGCAAGTCATTGGTGGGACTGGTAAATTCGGGCAACAGGTCGAAGCTTCTAAACTGGAAATCGACGCCGAAGTATGGGTGAGTGAGGAGCAGCAGACTTCTGGGTGTAGATTCATAAAGTGTCGAAACATGGTCTACTGAAATCATGTATCTGTCACAGATTTTAGTCACTGTCCAAATCTGATATTTGAGGAAAATGCAATGTGCATAATGTGTATTTGCATGCAAACATCAGTTGTGATGTGATCAAATCTGATGGTCAGCTTTTTAGTTTAAATTTATTGGCCAGTTATTTGATTAGTTCCGGTCTTTTTATTTTGAAAGAATTGTTCGACCTCCCTCGATCTCAAAGAATGGAAATTGCTCAGTTTTCAATGGACAAAGGAGGCAATCAACTCCTGTAGATTGCTGTTCAGATAGCAAAGCTAAAAATTACCTCCACGTAATTGAAGCCTTTTAGTGACTTGGGGCAAATTTATTTCTGTAGCCTGTGTAAGTACAAAGAAAATAATTATTGACCTGGATTATGCAGTCAGCTGCACAAGATCAGTGTTTGCCATATTTACAGCTGCCCACAGATGTTTTGTGGACATTTGGGCAGCAGCATATAGTTTATAAAAGATGGTTTTCAGCACAGTACATCAAATAGTGATATCTCTGGCATGTGTTAAAATAGCAAGCAAAACACGTCTGTTCAGTCAATCAAATTATACAATCCTCATTGAGATACACAGCCTTCCATTTTTGTAAAGGCCACTCATTCATTGTGTAAATGGCTGTGGAGGCCAGTGTCTGGCTGTCCTGCCCCTGAGCAAGGCACCAACCACTTTCCCACGGGAGGGGATTGAGCCAGATTCCACATTGTAAACCGTGGATTTACAGAAGCAACTGTCCATTTAAAATAGTTCTGTCTGATTTCCATTAGCTAGAGCAGGTTTAAACCTTGTGGAGTTCCTTTAGATAGGTAGGGAGCCCTTATGGAAAGGTAGTGTACCAATTTGCATGTAGTCACGTGGATGAGGTCAGGTGCCCAGTGGGAGAGGTAATAACGCACTTTGGAATTGTTAAAAGTAGACATGAATGTACATAAAAAGTACGTAAAATTATTGGAACTGTCACCAGAGCTCTCATAGGGAGGTGGCAAGCTGGTTCACCCAGGCCGACCTTTTGTACAGCGCACCACTGCAATTGGTGACCTCTTCCAGGTCTCTTTCCATGGCTCCAAGACTCCAGCCCTTGAAAATGGAAATCTGAAGTTTAGGGTATTTTCTCCCAGGTTATGTGTGCAGAGCTGGAAATTGTCCTGATTCTGCACTCGTGACCTGAGACTGACCATTCAGGGTACAGAATCTAAACCAGTCATTCTAAATTATAAATAAAAACAAATCTTTTAAAAATACTCAATAAGACAACCAGCTTCTGGGGAAAAGGAAACAGTTAAAATGCTTCAGATTGATGATAATCCAGGGTGGCACAGTGGCTCAGCGAGGGCAGCATGGTGGCTTAGTGGTTAGCACAGTGCCAGGGATTCCACCCTCAGGCAACTGTCCGTATGGGGTTTGCACGTTGTCCCTGTGTCTGCGTGGGTTTCTGCCAGGTGCTCCGGTTTCCTCCCACAGTCCAAAAATGTGCAGGCTAGGTGTTTTGGCCATGCTAAATTGCCTATAATGTTCGGGGATGTGTAGCTTGGTTGTATTTAGCCATGTGAAATGCAGGGCAACAGGGAAAGGGTAGGAGGATGGTTCTGGTTGGGATGATCTTCGGAGGGTCGGTGTGGACTTGTTGGGCCGAATGGCCTTTTGCACACTGTGGGGATTCTGTGATGACCTTTCATCATCAAGTTCTGAAGTTTTTCTCTCCACGGACGCTGCATGACCTGCAGAGTATTTCCAGCAGTTTCTGTTTATGTTTCATATTTTGCATTAGTTGCAATATTTTGCTTTAGAATAATTTGAAATGCTTAATTCAATATGCAATTTGGACAACAGACAAAATAAAGAGGGGAAAGATGATATAATTAAGAGAGAGATACACAAAATTTTTTAAAATTCTTTAACACCTGCCACAATTTTAAAATTCTGAAGAATTGAATTCCATTCTTGTAAAAGGAAACTATCGGTGACAGAAAGGTTATTGGCAGTAATATAGCAGTGCTTTTAAAAAAACACTACAGTAGACTAGCTTAATCTTTTTTCCGATATGGGATAACTGCGCATATGTGAATGCCAGAAGTTGATGCCTGATGCATTGCACAATAACTGAGAAGTGATGGCCTCACCTTTCATTTCCAACTAAAACCTTGCTTTGTCTTTAATTGTTGAGAGCACAAAACTCATGTATCAATGCTGGTCAGCTGAATATTCTACCGTCCATATATCTTGACAGAGAGATGTTGGGATATGTTGAATATTTACCACACATTGGCACCTACCTTTGCTCAAAAGGCCAGCATTAATTGGGAGATTCAGCACTGGGTCTGCTGCACCATTTCAGCTTTACAAACTATGGCAGTGAGTGTTTGACAAGACAGACCTCTACGTCAACAACAAAAGTTCTGGTGTGTAGAGTTGTTTTCATCACTATACTCCTGTACTGCACTGAGATCTGGACTGTATAACAGTGACACAAGAGATTCCATCAATAATGTTTCCTCCACAACCTCTGGGTTCAATGGAAAGACTGTAAAACAAATGTTAGTCAAATAACTCCTCAGAGGCTGGTATCCCATCACCAAGCCACCCTTTATTTACATGTGGAAAGTCCTTGCCACTGATCCAGCTCCCTCAGAGCCAGCTCTCAGAGTGAGCAGCATGTCTGACACTCCTGTTTGTATCTGTCAGCCAGGGCTCCCTGATTGGACCAGATTAACAGCCCCAATCAGGGAACTCCTATTCTGTGAGGTCCACCTGCCTGACCTAGTTACAATCACTACAGATAGTGTCCTTCTTAAAGCCTGCTTAGTGATTGTAAGGCAGAACTCCCATTTCTTCAATTCTCAAGTGGCCAGCACTCAATGAGAGGACAAACAAAGTGTCTCTGAGACAGTTTGAAACTTTAAGCACAGCAGCATGGATGTTAATGACTGGGATGCCTTTGCGACTTTGTCATCAATATGATGACAATTTGTCCATCAAGCTGCTTCGTGCTTTGAGTCCAAATGCTTTAACGATGAGGTAGAGCAAGGACAGAGAGGGGAAGAAAAGGAGTTAACTACGACATTTCAGATCTAGCCACTTCAGGCGAGATTCCTACCTCGTGCTAAAAGATCAGCGGGTTGAAATTTGGCCATTTCACTTACGATGAAGACCTATGGCAGAAACTTGAAACCTTTAATAGACATCACATTGAATCAAGGGACAGCCAACAATAACTTGGCATTTTATAAATGGTGCCTGCCACTCAGCCTGAGTCTGGTTTTACCTAGATCCTGTATAGACTGCCTCATTTTTATAGGGTCTTTATTGAAGTGTATGCCGCAATTATTTGGACTTGATGTTCAACCCCCTGCCATAAGCAACCTCATGTCTTTGTCTGAGTTCTTAGTTTGGTTTGCTTACATTCAGTTATCTGATTTTATTTGAGTTTTCAGTCATCTTCCATTTTGCCATGTTATTTATCTTGTTTAATACAGTTTTTTTCAGGGCAAAAGCCATATTGACATGAAACTAAATGAGTCAGTGTTTGGATGGGATGTGTGTAGTTCTGTCTCAGCTACGAATTGTACAATGGTAGCTACACCCTGCAACTTACCAGAATGGAGCAACGGTGGGTATTATTGTACTGGTCTAATCAGGACCACCTTACCCATGACAGAATTGGAATTTGGGTTGTTAGGAGCTCAGAACACAACCTCTAGGCACATATACATACCAAAATCTTGCTTTGCGTAGTCATTGTATTATTTGAACTTCAAAGACCCACATAATTATGTACTCTCAATATCCCTGATGATACAATAATCAATGTAAGTAGTGATTATAATAAATTTCAGGTACAAATTATTTTGTACGTTACTTTGGGATGTGCTCATTTAATTAGCAAAAACTTTTGAGGGACTTAGACCAAAAGATGGTCATTTGATATTATTGGTGTAAAGTGGATGAGAAATTGAGTTAAATTACGTTAACAGGTTGTGTTCCCTTGACATTGGAAGATTATGAGATGGTCTATTTGAATTATACTACATAATTATAGGAGCTGATAGTTTCTCTCTATTTACATTATTTTGCCTGGCAGGCGTGTCCACAAAATGACAGTCAACCTTAAAATTAGCTAGGCCTTCTTGCAAGAGTCAGGGACCATTTCTTCACACAATGGATTGTGGAAATCTGAAAAATATTCCCCCCCATCCAAAAAAGCAGTTCCAATTAGGTCAACTGAAAATTTCAAAGCTGAAGTTAATTGCTCAGTCTACCAAAACAAAACATTTAAGTGTTACGAAAACAAGACAAATAGACAGAGCTAGAACTACTTGACCGTGATCTAATTGAATGGTAACAAGTGCTAGGGAGAGTCGATTGAAAACTGAATGTACATTGTGAACACCAAGATGTGCCAGCCTGTGCCAGCACTGATATACCGGGCTTTGTTGTGCCAATGTGACATCACGTTTCCCATCATGCATGTTCCCAGATCACCCATCATTCACCACAGTGGAGTGCAATGCACAGGCACAGTTCCCAACAACGTTTAGAGCAGACACCGGTGCAGGTACTGGTGGTGGATTGGCCATGAGCTCTTGGTCAAGTGGAGAGTGCAGTGGAGCCAGCGGCTATAAGGCAGGCTTTACCCCACTAATTGTGTATCTGTAAACCCCAGAAAATAACTTGCCCCCCCTCCATTTGCACACTGCCTAACCTGAGTCATTTTGGTAGGATTAGGTAGGACTAGACTGGATGCAAAGCTGGTGACAAAAGATAAGAACAGATTTCAGCTCCTGCTCCCCTTACAGGATGTTCAGAGGAGTTGCTCAGACTTGTGAAGGGTGGGAAGTGGTGCTCCATAGGGATCAATGCTGTGCCTACTGTCATTTACCTTTTTTATGCCCATGTTTGTTACTGGCAGCTGCCATTCAGCTGCTTCAAAGCTATGTTTCTGCATGTACACGGTCGCTCCGCCACCTAGTGGAGACGTTGGACAATAAATGCAGCCTTGGGGAAACTCAACTTAGTAGCTGACCCCTAATGTATTTTGTTCTAACGTCAGCCATACTTCTAATACAATTCCTTAATTCAATCAATTTGAAATATTAGTTCTGTGTGCACTGGTTGAAGAAGCAGTTCATATACATACTTGGCAAGCAAAACATATGAAGCTATAAGAATGAATGTGAAGGAAGATTCAGCAATCAGGAACAGTTGAAAAAATCGCATTTCATAATTAACAGGAACCTCTTGTGACAGAAATGAGGCATGGAAATGTGAGATGAAATTTGTGTGGCCCAATTACTCGTTCGACAGCTCTTCATTGAATAATGAAGCCACTACTGGCGGGCGAGATGCAACATGCTGCTATATAAACACTTTAAAAAACCCTCTGCAGGAGAACACTATTGGTGAGGAACACAAGGCCAGGTGATCGAGGTGCTAGCCACTGAGACAGATCGCTTCTGACTAATTTGTCAGCAACAAACCCTCACTGCTTTGCAGCTTTGAAACATCTGTTTGCGCAGTGGCTGATTGATTTAAACGGACTGCAAATCACATTACATGCTGCTACTCAAGGCCGTCAGCTCACTGGTTTCTGTAGTACGCAGCAGGGGATGATTGAAGACGATCTGTTGAAGAATTGCAATGCCAAGCACATCTGATTGCCATTATGACTGTTTCAGTGCTGGAAGCTGTCAAGGGGCACACTGTACCAAGAACGCTTCTCTGTCATTGGCCCGTTTGGTCACCTGACTGTTCTGACTGCCATTTTTGCCACCTGAGACATACAGACTCAGCAGCACCGTTACTGGCTGCAGTGCTCTGGCGGTGCTGTAGTTTATTCTAAATATGTGTTCAACAGTCTTTCACTGGTTTGTGGAAACTTGATGCCTGAGCTGTCACTCCTCTTTGCTGTCTACGTTCTCGCTAGAAGTGCGTTGAAGGTAATGGCTTGACAATGAGGTGGATTAGCCATGGCTGTGAAGCCTCCTAAAGTTGAATGCCCAAGCCAGCACCTATTTCTTTTGCGATCCATAGAATCTTGAATCTATGGAATTTGCTTTCTAACTTTGATGTAAAATATGTGCGAACATTCAAGATAAGATTGCATGAATGGAAGAAGTAAAACTGTTTGATGAGGAGCAGGTTGGATAAATGTGATCAGAACTATTTGCTCACCTTGGCAGTCAGCTCTGACATAGGCTGATTGATTTGGGCAGTCTGTTTCCATGGCTTCAACTATTTGGGCGGGTTCATTTTGGGCCCGGAATGATGTGGGCTACCATGAGAAATGAGAGACAATTGCTTCAGAAATCAGGCAGGCCCTTCTTGACGCCAGGAGCAACTCATTTATTTGAAACTGCAGAGTTTCGGGATTCAAGATCTCACTGGGTAGCAGTGAGTTGCCTTTTTAATGGCCTCATTAACTGCAGATTTTGCCATATTAACATGCAGCTTGCCATCCTACCATCCACCACAAGGAAACTGTACATCGCCAATTCCCAACATGGAAGTCAGACTCGATACCTGCTGACTTCAGTTCGCCACTTGCTCCTCCAGACAGCCATGTTGGACACCTGCAACAAAATTTTGCACTCAACTGCCCCCCCACCGCCGCCCCACCCCATTTTCCACAGCCTTGGCATCCAGCACCGGCCAAACCTCCCAGGTCCCTTGTGACACCTCTTTTTCCAACCCATTTATCAGATGTTTCAGGACTTCAAGGCTACACATCAGGAGGTCCCAGCAACTACAGTTGATTTGCAGCTACAAGGACACTTTGCCTAATGGACAGCTCACAGATTAGACCGGTTGCATCTGAGAGCTGCTCACTTGCTCTCGTAGCGGTCAGTCTCCTTCAGCCTACCTGGATATTCACAGCATTACTTGTCTTGTTTGGCCTTTTTATGCTTTTTGAGCCCCTCTTCCTGCAGCCAGAGCTACCAGTTTCCAATTACTTCTCTCTTGCTTTGCTGTTTTAGACACAAAGCCAGGAAGGTGATCAGCACGCCTCTGTCAAGTCAATGGAGACAGCCTTCAGAAGGGAGACCCAAAACAGTGCCTTCAGAGTAGTCCCTGATACCAGTCCAGGGGTTTGGAGATGGTCAGTCAGCCACCTGGGTCAGTAGGAGTCATAGTCAGGTTCCCATCCACAGAAGGGGTGACAGGCAACCCAGTGCTCATCTTGACTCTTCCTGCCATATTGTGAGTTGTAACCTAGTGGAGGAGGACTGGGTGTGATGAAAGTGGGTGGTACGGCTGTTAGGTGCAGGTGGGGAAAAGTGTCCTGTCCCAAATGATTGAGCAGATAGTGCAAGGGGCATGCAGGGTTAGTGTTGTCAGATCTTGGGGTGAGTGGGGAAAGATGTTGCAGACAAAAGTGAGATTTGCAATCCATGGGCTTTGGTGGGAGGATGGTCCAGTAACAGAGATTGTGTGAGGACGCCGAGGGAAGGTGGGGCGGAGTACAGTAGGTCATTTACGTCCTTCCTACACAGCTGGGAAATCCCTCAGACAGCTAAGACTGCAGTGACCTGGGTGTTAACCTCAACCCAGTCTGGCATAATCTGGTGTCATGGCCTCCACTACCAATCATGGGGAAACAAGATGCCTTTCCTCTGCACCACTAAATCCAGGAGGTCCTCCAGTGACCTTGCAACAAAGTGAGGCACTAGTTCCACCATCGTTGCCATATCTGGGGAAAAGTATCAGTCCCCATTGTGGGGGCAGCTCCAGACTGACCATTCCTTTCTGAGTGCACTAAGAGCCTTTTAAAGATGGGGTTCTGCCATTCCAGGATATCGTGGCAGTGGTGAGCTGTCCTGGGTATGCTGAGGGTCAGAGTCAGGCTAGCATTGGATGAGATCATCATCTCAGAGGCAGGGTAGGTAGTTAATAAGGTGGATTTGGGGTGATATGGTAAGAAATCTCTATCAGTTCTGTGACACTTAGTCAAATTATGACAAGGTTCAGTGCTTTGTTCTTCATCCTAAGGTTTGTACTGTTCTCATCTTTTTTAGCTCAAAGGAGAAGATGAAGGCAAGTAATAATTTTGTAAGTGAAGACTTTCCATGGTGTGCAGTGGTTGTTTAGATATTTAATTGAGGTGGTTATCAGTCAGTCTTTCCCATCTCCTCTATTATCCCACCCAAGTTCACTGGGGAGCAGGTAATATCAGCCAAACACAGGACCATCTAACTGACAGTGGACCATAGAATGAGTCAGGGACCTGTTCTTTGCGACAGATTAGCAACCTATCGCTGTTCAAAGGCTAAATAGCCCTGTTTTGGGGTTGCCTGCCTGAGACCAAGCTGACCATCTGAACCAGCCAAAAAAAAAGTTGCCAGTCACTCATATTTAAAGAGATGCACACACTTCAAGTGAAGAGACTGAATGTAAATGCAAATGTGGATCAATCTTTACGTAGCTTCGAAATTAATCTTTTTGATATTCATTGGCCGAGCCAAAGTTCAGAGAGGTGTAAAGGAGATGTGGTGGGCAAGAGGAATAAGTGGAAAGCTAAAATGAGGCAGGAAATGGAACCTGAGCATAAATGATAGCTGGGAGCAGCATACAATAATCTGTCTGTCTGATTGCTGGTAAAATAAATATGTTGCTACTTTAAGTGAATGTGAGGATAGTTGTTCTGATTAACACTCAGAAAACCCTTCCTAAGACATCTCCGTTCAACATGTCTACTAGGTTGGGAACACAATTATCTGTCCAGGAACTGGATGCTCATTGTATGATCCCAATTGATGTTATTACTGAACAAGTCAAATCTCTGACTTAAATCTGGCTTGATGGATCATATTTTGTGTCACTTTTTTTTTCTTGGATTTAGTGTGGTGATGACTCACTGAAACATAAACATTTAGTGCAATCCTCTTGGATTGTTCTGCAGTGTCCAAAAATAAAACAGTCCCCTTGTGGATTCTCAGGAGAAAAATAGATCATGCAGACATTTGTCTTTCATTCATTTGTTGAAAGTCTGGTTGGAAACAATTATCATAGCCACAATGCGCTCCTGGCGCTGTGGTAAAACTACGGGATAGGTAAAGGAGATTTTGAAACATTGACCAGTTTGGGCATATCAACTGACAAATGGCAGAAACATAAGGCAGAGTTGTTGAATGTCATGTGATAAAATTCCTCAAAACATCAACCAAGGAGTGTTGCCAAGCTTTCTTCTGACATAACTAAAAATGAATGCCTGACCAGTAACAAATAATCCTTGGATGGATCTACATGAGTTGTGAATTAAAGTCTGCCTTGTTCCTTCAAGGGCAAGAAATGTTGCTCATCCTCAAATTTCAGGGACACTATGGAAGTTGCAGAAAGAATTCCCCATCCTGGCTATTTGAGGAGAAGTTTCGGAGTTGAACGTGTAATGGTTCGTACAAATGATTGTGAGAATAATAGTTTTGTAATACAAAAGTTCTGGCCCAATACAAAGCAAAAGTCAATGCATTAATTGGTGAAGTAACATGTTACGTTTAAGGGAACAATGTAACTTTGTAGGTGGTGCTCACTTTTCAGAATCCGATTTCCACAAGTCGCCTACACACAGAAGCACAATTCCAAATTGAACAACAATGCCATATGTAAGGGAGCAGAGAGGAAACCTCACATGTGGAACTTATTAAATACAGTTTGAACTTGAATAAACCTAGTATCCGCCATGGGTACAGAGCTAAATATTTTGCTTGATTGCAAATTGTTGCAAATGAAAAGTAAGGTCTCGTGTCATCAGTAATTTCAGTATGTATGGTTTTAACATCCACTGGATTTTGATGGCTGTTTTAAATTCTAATGACAACAGGAGGAGCATTAGTTTTGTATATATGTAATCAGCGGCTGAAAATGAGTGTGCGCCTTTGACTGAGTGGTTAGCACTTCCAGCTCTGAGTCAGGCTTTGAACTGCACTCCTGTTAGAAATAAAAATAGAATGCACTGGAATGGTGCAGCAGGTAAGGCAGTATCTCTGAAGATAAACCGAGTTAACATTTCTGGTCAGTGGCTTTTCATCAGAACTGATGAAGAATGTAGTCCTCAGTTAAGGGAAAGAGAGAGGAAGACACCCATTCCGAACCATTCGGGGGATGGAGTTCAGAGCCCCAGTTATGTGATGTGGGCCGACCATCAGTGGGATGCTCATATCTGGGAGATATATTCCCCTCCGCATCCAATTGGTCATGCAGCATTTAATACTTTTCAGTGGGATGGGTTTTACCAAATTCAATGGTTACATTCACAGACTCCATTCAGGTAACAAACCGTTAATCAAACTGCAAGCACTTCCACTGCTTCACATTCCTGGATACAGAAACAGCAACAGTTAGGGAATTTGTTCTTCGTGCACTGACAGCTTAATTGGAATAGAGTGTTAAGTGCATTTGTGACTAACAACTAATCTGAGTCTGCCAGGGCACTAGCAGGTGCAAATCCATTGAGAAATGCCACCGTTTGGGAAAAATACAGTAAATGTTGTTCTATTCAACTTCCGGCGTACTCACACCAGGTATTAGATGTTAAATGTTACATTTCATAGAAAAGAAGCTTACCTGCAGGCCCTTGACAATGAAGGAAAGAAGAATATCCCATCGTGCAGGTTTAAACATGTGATACCTTAAGTATTTCTTATGCCATTTACTTAAGGACTTTGCAAACTTCTGATTGAGCAACAAAGTATATAACAGCACGCTCTCCTACCTTCACGTCTGTTGAATTGAAATTTGCAGTACCACAATAATTGAATTCTTTATATAAAAATAGAAATGCTCCCTTTTACAATTGGAATTCATTTAAGGTGTTAGTATGGTTCCTCTGTGTCCTGGGGGAAATGATCTCTTTCAGTGCAATTTTCTAGTCTGGCACAGCTAATCATTAAAATGTAGACTTGTCGATTGCAAATTTATTCTGTGATTGGATAAAATAAACCATTTTTTCTACTCAATTACTCATGGAAGCAGAATTCTGTGGTGACCAAATTACAAATGGGAATTATTAGGGTTTGTTTTCAAGTTGCTTCAAGGTTTTCATTGAATGGCTGCTGTGTTTTATTTAACTTTCCTAAATAGTTTGTGCAGAGATTTTTATTAAATTCTGCAGCAGTTTTTAGATATTTGTCGTTGTCAAAATGTGTGATTTTGTTATATGTTAAGCATTCTAAACATGAGCAGTTTTCACCCTGGAACCTCTACTTCCAAATCCTTCCCATGGTAATATGTTGTGAGCATGGCGTATGTGGATTCTTGGTGAATAGCAAAACACGTTTCCATGGAATCAACCAAAGACTAATTCACCAATGAAGTACGAGAATGACTGAACCTCCAGGCCTGTGTTACATGACAAGAGAATAATTTTCTTTAAGTGAATCTTGAAGAGGGTTGTTATGAAGTTATAGAATGAGCAAGCAGGTGTGGAAGAAGATCAACGACTGATGGCATGTAAGTTATTTAACATATTACTGTTATCACATGACAGAGAGGAATTGCCATAATACTAGATTGCCGCTACATTCTCACAAGGTATTGCGGAGAGCGCAAATGTTTCATTGATGAGTAAAGCTTCACCAATATATCATGCAGATCATTCTGTATGACAAAAAAGAAGTAAATTTATCCAGAAGATTAGTGAGAGATTAGCTCCCTTCAGTGGTGTTCTCTCCTGGTTTCTAAGGACAACGCTCCCAGCATGTGAGGAACAACCTACCCTTCGAGGTTGCCAATTGCACTGGCATCTGAGTTATCCCTTTTCACTCGTCTTCACTATGTATTTGGCAACCCTTGGCCCCCAGGGGCTTCAGCTCATTATTTGCCAAGTGAAGAGATGTAAACAAAAGAAGCTGTAATAATTGTGAGGAAGGATGGATTGCCTTTGAAGCACGTGCCACAGAAGGAGAGGAAGATGTACCTCATTGAGGTAAAGCCCCTCGTCAGCACGTATTTTCCAAACACTACTGAAAATTAACCCATGTATAGCAATTAGATTACTGGAGACAGGACTGATCTTCCAAGGTAAGAGTGAAACATTGCCTCCCTGGTAAAATTGGAGAAGTAAAATTGGGAAATGGAAGCACAACACAAGCTAGAAGAGCAATACTGCATTTTTCTCTTACAGCCTGTAGGACTCAACATTGAATTCTGAACAGAATGTCCAATCTCCATTTTTATTATACCCCTCTCACACAACCCATGTCATGTTGACTTTGCTGTTAGCAAGTGAGCACATTTTTGTTTTCTTTTTAACACATGCATTAATACCCATTTTACATCTCCTTCTCTCCTTCACCACCCAACAACTCCTTTGACTTTTGCTGCATGTGCCTTCCCATCCGTTCCGCTCACCCCTCCTATACAGCATAAAACTTTCCAACCATTTTAAATGCTGAAGAAGTCATATCAGACTTGAAAAGTTAACTATGTTTCTCTCTCCCCAGATTATGACAGACCTGCTGTAATGCTGCAGGATTTTCAGTTTTTGTTTGGAAAATGGTGTCCATGTCATTATTCCAAGTTGTGATTTAACACATACCCATTAACATGAATTGATCTCAGAGGGGCTCACAATCTATGCATGGAATGCCCTGGGTAAACCAAATGAATTAAAACATTCTCATGTTTATGTATACATCATTGCATGACTCCCACCTTCCCCCCCCCCACCCACTTTGTGAGTTTTTGCATATATCTAATTTATTCACTGAACGTTTTTGAAGGAAAAGATCTCATCTCCAACCTTTTAACTAAACTGGGCTGTGTGATGCTATATCTCACCTCGCAGCTTGATGAATGCTGCTTACTATTACATTATCAGAATCTAGGCCTTTAGGTGCGTGGCTCATCTAAGAGAATTCATGTGCATATTTGTGAAACATTAATTCAAAAGGCAAGACAAACTAATTTCACCTTCGTGATTAAAATTTTACCTCAGAGAGGCTCACAGCATTTGCTGCAATTTTCCTTCTCTCCTGAGGTCAACGATCTTTGCTGGGATAGGATTCCAGGGGGACTATCATCCTTCCAATTCCTCACATAAGTGGCCATTTTGCTATGTGAACCTGCAGAATGAGACTAAGCAGACTGTTAATGACTGGCAGATTTATTTCTTTCCTAGACTTAGTCCCCACTGTCCTATCTGAATCTAATTACCCCAGCACAATAGCACAGGTCACCCACACAATGTAGAACCAGTCAATAAGATGATAATTAAATACGTTCTCCAATGGGCAGGCAGTCTACCCCTGTATCTTCAGACAATTGAAGGGATTGAGATTCTTGCTGTTATATCAAAGGGCTTGGAAGAGGTGATGATGTAAAGGATCACTATGCCGCTACAGTCCAATTGGGAAGTTATTTTCCCTGAGGTTACGTGAGACAAATAAGGTGGATGAACCAAGAGTACAATTAACAACGACAAAGTGGATAGGGTTAATTGATCAGCGGTGGAGGTCACTGATGTAAAGAACACAATGAATGAATGAACAGAGCACTGAAGAGCTTATGAAAGTTATGGCAGATGATGAATCATTAACATCACCAGCGACCAGAATGATGAATCATGAAGAACAGAATTGCAGTGAGTGGCTATGTTTAAGTAACTTTTTTGGTAAGTGCACAATGTTAGATATGGTGAAAGATTTTAGGTGTGTTCACGACATGTAAATGATCCGCTGTGTTCAAGAGCAGAGTTCTGTACAAACAGCAATTTTAAGCAGCAAGAAATGGGTTCTAGTGTGATCACTGAATACCAGGATAAATGGAATATAAGCCATAAGATCAGTCTAGAAGAAAGTAATTTACAACTATTCTTGGTGAGCTACAACACATACCTGCTCAAGCCGTAGATGTGATCAATGTTTAAGAGTCAGCTCTAGAAATGAAACTATCTATCGTATCCAGATATCTAAACTGCTACGTCGTGCTGCTTGTCTGAGGCAATCAAGCCTTAGTATTAAATATAGATTTTATACAGTACAGTACCAAACATGAAAAATCAGCTTTAGACCGTAACAAAGTACTTTATTTTGGCATCACTTTAAATAGAAACTCAGTTTTATTTGTGTAGAAGTTGTTCTCTACACACTGTGTTGAGTCCTGTTCATTCACAGCTCTTGACATTATCAAATAAATACAACAAGAAATTTTTCTGATCAATTGTTCCTTTTAAAGTGAAGAAGTTGGGACCTGGTGGGTAATTCAGTAAATTTTCAGAAAGGAGAAGCTGTCCTTGGCTTCAGGCAGTTTAGAATAACTGCTGTATTGATTTGATCGGTAAGTACTTAGGTCACTGTTTACTTTGATTCTTTGGCAAGGTGGGAGGACATACTGAATACTCTGTGCAAGAAGACAGAAATGGAGCCCCATTGTCTTGATAACAGACGAATAATGAGAGACGATTTTGTGATGTGCAATTACTTAGTGCCGCATATAGTGATTTACTTTGCCTTTTAATTAGTGTTTATGGCAATAACACCCACTTGCATTTATTTCCTGTTGTTTTCTATTGGATAGGAGGTCCCACCAAGAACGTGAGCATCAAGCATTAATGTTATTTTTGGAGGTCTACTGCAGCTCAGATTGATTGTCAATCTGAAAAGAAGTCTATTATTCCCTTAAATTAGGATGATAAATTTCCAATGTAGAATATTTTTTCTCATCTAATTGTATGATCACTGTTAACCCACCCTCTCAACTCTGCCAGCGCCTCGCTTTTAGCACTGTCAAATAGATAAGACACTTCTCCAAAGTTTGATTGACTAGTATTCTTGAAGGAAGACAAGTAGATGCTTATGAGGGTCGGGGGTGCGGTAAGCGATAGGGGGTGATATCTAGCACCTGGGGACTACATAAACTAAGGCATGGTTGCCAGCAGTAGCATGAAAAAAGTTGGAGATGCACAAAAGGGCAGACTTCTAGAAACAAGTTTTCAGGGGGTTGTTGACCTGGAGGAAATAACAGAAATAGGGAGAGGCATGAGCATGGAGGGCTTTGAAAACAAGGAAGAAAACTTTTAAGAACTGTTCATCAATCTTTGTTCCTGGGTATCAGCATTGAGATGATGTTTGAGACTCTTCTGGCTAGCACTTTACTACAGTCATCTTTCTCCAGTTACTTTCACTGGTTGTTGAGAGACATAAACAAGGAAACTGCTCCTGAGCACACGCTCATTCTGTCTGTCTGTCTTGTGCTCTGTCTTTCTGTCTACTATGTTCAGTTCCCTCAGAACCAATCACATAGCCATTTTCAGGCAAACAGCTCTCTGTCATTGATAACAGGTCACTAATACATAGACCAATCTACTTCTTGTTGCCAACCAAAACTGCATCACCACCTTGTTCCCAAATCATCTGCAACTCAAACTGCAACTATTGCTTGTTCAAATCACTGTTTACATGGTAAATAGCTGTTGGGTTACTTGCTTTCAAAATTGTGGCCACTCTTTCAAACACTTATTTTAAAGCAACTCTTTCTCATTTTAGTCCCAAGATTTTAAAAACATGAAACAAAAAGACACAGTCCTTATATATTTCTGAATTCCCCACCCTGAGCATCCTAGGGGTTACCATTGACCAGAAAATAAACTGGATCAGTAGATAAATACTGTGGGTACAACAGTAGGTCAGAGGCTAGGAATTCTGGTTTCTGTGGCAACCATTTACAAAGACAAGGTCAAAAAGACGTAAGAAACAGGAATATCACTTCTTCTGAAGTGAATCGCCTCATACTTATCAGGGTTAAATTCCAGGATTAAATGTTGACCACTTCCTTGTAAATGATTGGAGGCATTGCCTTCATGTATCACTCCATCCATAAGATCATAAAACCATGAAACAATAAGAAGTAGGAACAGGAATAGACTGTATAGCCCCTTGAGCTTGTTTCGCCGTTCAGTAGGATCATGGGCTGATCTGACATTCCTCATGTCTGCTTTCTGCCCTTTCCCTGTAATCCTCAATACTCTGACCGATGAAGAACCTGTCTATGTCAGCTATAAATATACACAAGGATCCTGCCCCAGCCCTTTGTGGCAAGAACCAAAGCCTGTCCACCTTCTAAGAGAAGAAATTCGTCCTTATCTCAGTCTTAAATAGGCTCCCCTTCGTTCTGAGACTATTGTTTCTGGTCCTGGAGCCTCCCATGAGAGAAAACATCCTCTCACCATTTACCCTGTCAAGCCATTTAAAAATCTTGTGCATTTCGATGAGGTCATCCTCTCATTCCTCTAAATTCCATTGGGTAGAATCCCAATCTGTTTAGCCTTTGCTCATAAGATAATCCCTTCATACGAGGGATCATCCTAATGAACCTTCTGTGAACTGCCTCCAATGAAATTATATCTTTCCTTAACTAAAAGGACCAGAACAGCTCACAGTACTCCAGGTGTGGTTTCACTATCACCTCGTACGGTTGCAGTAATACTTCCCTACTCTCATACTCCAACCCCTTTGAAATAAGAGCAACAATCCATTAGCCTTCCTGATTAACTGCTGCACCTACATGCACAAGTACCCCTAAATCCCTTTGTGTTGTAGATTTCTGTCATTTTTTTCCATTTAAATAATATTCTATTCTTATCCCTTCCAAAATGAACAATTTTACAATTTCCCATTTTATACTCCATTTACCAACTTTTTGTCCACTGACATAACCTATCAATTATCAGTGTCTCTCTTTAAGCTTTTTGTATCCGTCTCACATCCTGCCTTTCCATTTATTTTAGAGTTGTCAGCAAATTTGGCCACAGCACATTCACTTCCTTCCTTCAAGTCATTACTGGATATTGTAAAAAGTTGCAGTCCCAGCACTTATCCCCGTGGTACCCCACTGGTCACAGGTCGCCAACCTGAGAAAGAACCCCTTATCCCCACTTGCTGTTTCCTGCCTAATAGCAATTTTCTATCCATGCCAATATATTATCTCCAATACCATGGGCTCCTGTCTTATGACTTAACATTTTGTGAGGTATCTTGTTAAATGTGTTCTGGAAGTCCAAATACAACAGATTCACAGGTTGACCTATATCGACTCTGGCTGAGGCTTCCTCAAGAAATTCAAATAAATGACTCAGGCACAATTTCCCTTTCACAAAACCATGCTGACTCGACTTGATTAGATTCTGATTCTCCAAATGTTCTGTAACTACTTCCTTAATCATTGATTCCAACACTTTTCCAGCAATACATGTTAGGCTAATTGGCCTATAATTATCCGCATTTTACCTCCCTCCCATTTTGAACAGGGGTAACGCACTGGCTGTTTTCCAATCCGTTGGTACTTCTCCAGAATCCAGCAGTTTTCAGAAAATTACAACCGATGCATCCACTATCTGTGTAGTTACCTCTTCTAGGATCCTAGGATGCAAGCTGTCAGGGCCAGGGGACTTATCTGCCTTTAGCCCTATTAGTTTGAATAATGCTACTTCTATAGTGATAGTGATAGTAGTTAATTCCTCCCCTTTGTTCTTCAGTATTAATAGAATGTTTAAAGTATCTTCCACCATAAAGACTGGTACAAAATGTCTGTTATCTCCTTTGCAATTTTCTTGCTCCTTGAAACTGTCTCCCCAGATTCATTTTCTAAGAGACCTATGTCCACTTTGACCTCTCGCTTTTTATTTATTTAAAGAAGCTGTTATTGTCAATTTTTGTATTCCTCGCAAGTTTGCCCTTGTAGTTTATTTTCTCTGTCTTCTTTCATCTTTTTAGTCCTCTGTTGCTGAATTCTGAATTTATCCCAGTCTCTGGGGCTAGCACTGAGTCTGGTCTCCTTTTATATGAGTTTTTTTTCAACAAGACTCTTCTTAACTTCCATGTTTAGCTATTATTGCTTTATCCCTCTCTTAGAATCTTCCGCCCTTACTGGGAGGAGTGTGGTGGAATATTCTACGTTTTTATATTTGACTGCTACTCCAACAGCACTTGAGGAACTCTACAGTTCCCAGGACAAAGCAGCCTGCTTGATTGACACCCAATCCACCACCTTAAAACATCCCTCCATCCACTTCCAATACACAGTCGCAACAGTGTGTACCACCCACAGAATATTTTGCAGCAACTCACTAGGATTCCTTTGACTGTAGCTTCCAATGCCATGATAGCTTCGTCCTGGAAAGATAAGGGAGGCAGATAGATGGGAAAACCTTCACCTGCAAGTTCCCCTTCCACACTACAGACCATCATGACTTGGAAATATACGATATTGCCTCATTGTTTCACTTGGTCCAAAACACTGAAAAAACCCTAGTTTTCCCTTCACTGGATGGACTGCAGGCCATACAGAAGGCAGCTCACCACCATCTGTTCAAAGGCAGTTAAGGATGGGCAATAAATGCTGGTCAAGTTAGCGACATCCAAGTGCCATCAACAAATAGATTTTCTAAGAAATGGCACACACGCTGGTCACAGTCCATCGTCTTCTGGGATGGACAAATGCCATTAAGATTCAATTTCCGAAAGGAGAATTGGGCTTTCCGGATTGGTTTTGGATGTTTATATTTTGTAAAGAGCATTTTGCTTTATTGGCATTTCCTTACATGTATTTATCCATTGTTGTGGCTGAGGCTACTTTTCTCACTGGGGAGATATTCTATTTATTACCCTTTCTCTGTCATGCCATATGCCAGTTACTACTTTACTTCCAGCAAGCAATGTAGGAAGAATAGGATAACACAGTGTGGAGCTGGAGGAACACAGCAGGCCAGGCAGCATCACAGGAGCAGGAAAGCTGACTTTTCGGGTTGGGACCCTGCTTCAGAAATGGGGGAGGGGGAATGGAGCTCAAAAAAAGAGAGAGGAGGGATGGGGCTGGGGAAGGTAGGTGTGATGGTGATAGGTGCGTGCAGGTAGGCAGTGGTGGGGATTGGTCAGTGAGATGGGAGGACCAGATAGGTGAGAGAGAAGGCAGACAGGTCAAGGAGTTGGGGATGAGAGGGACATTGGAGCAGCACCTCATATTCCGCCTTGGGAGCCTACAACCCAAAGGTCTCAATGTGGACTTTACTAGTTTTAAAATCTCCCCACCCCCCGAGCCTCATCCCATGACCAGCACCCCCGCTCATCCCTGCCTCCTTGACCTGCACCCACCTGTCACCATCCCACCTACCTTCCCCAGCCCCACCCCTTCTCTCTCTATTTATTTCAGAGCTCCCTTTCCCCCTCCCCCATTTCTGAAGACGGGTCCCGACCCGAAATGTCAGCTTTCCTGCTCGTCTGATGCTGCCTGGCCTGCTGTGTTCCTCCAGCTTCACACTATGTTATCTCTGACTCCAGCATCAGCAGTTCTTACTATCTCTAGGAAGAATAGGACTTCCTTTGAACATGCCAATTTCAGTCCCTCCATTTGGTGGAGGAAGAGAAGTCTGCCTACTGGTAATGTTGATGGTTGAGACACTCAAGGGAAAATTGCAACCACCCTGTCTACCTATCTAAAGCCTATATTTGTCCGTGTATGAGGCTAGTGGAATTTGTGTGTTTCTGATGACATTATTGATAAGGAACAGACCGTTCAAAATGAATGTTTGTTTTTAACAAGTTATTCTATTGTGACATGAAAAGTGTGGCCCTGCTGCAATATAGATTTAGAAGCGTGGTGTGTATGAGCTGAAGATGCTGTCCATACTTACCATACTACTAGTTCCATTGCAAGTGCATCAGGTCAGAGAGCTTTTGCCAAGTCCTGTGTTATTCATGAGGCCAGAAAAATTTCTTGTCCTTCTTCCACCTAAATCGCAGGTGACTGTACAGCTGCATTGTCCCATTCTGTTGCAGTTAAATAAAACCTCCTACAAATGACCTGTAGGACATAATCATCAATGGCGAGATCTTTTCTCTGAGTTGTTGCTCCTCTCCTTTTCTGTTGCTTTCCTTGCAGAGGCTGGTGCATTTTTATTGCCACATTCAGCCCTTTAAATCTGGATTATCTGACTCCCTAATCAAACAGTGCACACACTTTCTTCCCAGAAATTCCTAAGAGGGTGTTGCTGAAATTGACTGCTCTTGATCAAGATAGTTCAGGATTGATTCATTCTTGTCAGCACTTTGGCCAGTGCTCAACAAGATGACCTTAATGCTGTCATCCCTCTTATTTTGGATCTGCCCAATAACCTCCTGTATGCTGGTGGTGACTGGCACTGGATCATCGAGAAGGATGACGTTCAGATGGAGCATGAAGTATACATATCAGAGGAATTGAGAATAAGCAGTAGACCAGGACAGCAGCAGTTAATTTGTCAAGTTGCTCAGAGACTCTTCTATAATTTTGACCTGAATTTTTAACCTTCAGTTTCATGAAAATTAATGAAGGATGAAATCTATTGATTTAATCGTGTTATGATCCCACGTGATGGTAACAATGGGCAAGTGAGATGCCAGAATGAAGCCAGGTTGGATTGATCATCGGTTTTATTTTTACAATTGGTGGTCAGACACTGATGATATTCGCAAGAGGCTATCAATGTACTTTTTAAAAAATGCTTATTAAACAAAAGTAAGATAACATAAACCATTTAATCAATATAATAACTTTTTGAGGTAGTCTTTTATTAAAAATTTTAGAAATAATGATTCAATGCCTTTACTCTCACAACATCCTTACAGATACTTTGAAGGGTCATCCTGTTTCTACTTTAATCATTTGCTGGTTCTTTTCTGGTAAGCCTCTGCATTCACTCAATACTATCGTATTTAGTTAATGTTGTGTTGTGAGACCCTTAAACAAATGGTAAGACAGCTTACTTACTGTTCAACATGTTCCTTAAACCTACATGTTCACTGGCCTTGAGGACATCCTCCTCTGACACGTTTAAAGCCTTCTGTTTTGGGAGTTTTTCTCGTACTGACTTCTAAGCTGGTCAGAAATTCTTCTCTCTTCTCCTGACTGTTTTGGGTACTGCTAAACTGCACAACTGATCTTGTAGGCCTTTCTTCTCTGACTGGCCTACTTTTCTGTCAGAAGCAGAACTGCACACTCACTAAACCTTCTGGATATTTCTTTTTCCACAGAACTGAGTTCTGTCTCTTCCTCCACCTCCATGGGCCAAAAGGCACCTATCAGTCTGATCTTTCTCTCTCTTCTTATTTCGTAAAGTGCTGAACTTTTCACCTCCAACAGTTTTAATTTTCAAAAAAGAATTTCAGATAAATGAGTTTGAGCGACTTTCCAGGCAACCCGTCATTACCAACAGAACCTGAAGATGAAACCAACGCTATGGGCTAAATTGTGCTATTTTGGCTAAATGTTAGTTTTGTTGAGTTTTCTTTTTTGGAGGGTTACCTGCATGAGACCTTGCAAGTTCACTTGCAGAATCATCTCATTAACTCATTGGGCCTGTGGTGCCCCTCTTGCCCAATTCTGGCCCCATTTTAAAATTTGTGGAAGAACTTGCCATTTACCAGTTAGCCACTGAATGACTGGCAACCCTACCAGCCACACCAACAATTAAAGGTCGCTGTGTCTTCGGACAAGGCTTGAACCAGGGTACCCAGAACATTACCTTGGTCTCTGGATGAATAATCCAATGATAATATCACCAGGCCATTGCCTCCCCCTAAAAAAAAATCAGGTCTGTGCTTCCTAAGTGTCCTGCAATTGAGGATGAGAGCCAAGGCATTGGGATCCTGAGAGGTTGGCAGATATCAAATGCCAGCATCCATGGACACAGAACCTATGTGGCTGGTATCCATAGGTCATGCACTGAAAAACTGTTTTGTACCGACTGACACGGAGACTGTTTGCTGCCAGTAGTGAGCTGAAATCGCTAAGTACCTCCTCTGACTTCTGTGTTGAGAATTCTTGGCATTTAGTTTGCTCACAATGGGTGGTAGGATGGGAAGCTGCATATTAATAAGGTAAGTTATGTTGTTAACGAATAATAATCCCCCTTAATAGGCAACTTGCTGCTCCCTAGTGAGAATCTCGCCTTGTCGCTCAGAACGTTTTAAAAAAAAACAGTGAGTTGCTTCCAGCATTAAGCCAGGCCTTGCTGGACTCCTGACACAGTCCTGCTACGTTTCTTGCCGTAGCTCAACTAATTTAGACATTCTATAAAATTCTGCCCTATATGAACCTTTCTTAATCCATACAATATAGAAATACAATGTAAATGTCAAGCTATGCATGGTTCTATCCACAATAAATCCCAATTTCAAAATAGTACTAATAACATATTGTGAACTTCATGTATGTTTTTGTTTAGGTGCATCTTAATATATCATTGAATAATAAAAGCATCCTTTTTGAATTGTTGTCGTCCATTTGATTCAGGTATCCTCCACATCCTGCTGGAGAGGCAGTTCGCTAACATATTCCATCTGAGTTGAAAACCAGTCTTGCTATCCACCTGTACTGGGAAAGGACTTGAGCTGTCTTATTGGGTTCCTCAGAGATATAAGTCTACAACCCACAATTGTCTCCATTCCAGCAGCATTAACATCTAGCTGCCACTTACACAAGTTGGAAGAATGCAAGTGTTTTAATAATCTCTTTTGAGGTTGAGATTAGTCTGTGGATAGAGGAGAGGGAACTCTCACTTTGCAGCTAATTCCTACATTACGACAGTGGGTTCTTTTCAAAAGTATCTCATTAGTTGCACTTTCGGATATCTTGAGCAAGGGAAAGATGCTATATAATTTTAACATCTTTCTTTCATTCTAATTATGTTGTTCCATTCATTATTGTTAACATCATTTAATTTAGCAACATCAGAAGATCACAAGCATAGCTCATCAGTTGAAATCTCCAAGTAACTCTTGATGTTGGACCAGGAGTCAAATATTGTTTGAATGTAAAATGTTCAAATGAAAAGCAAATACTTCTTTTCTCAGCCTAGTTTACTAGTGATGGTTGCAATAGATTATTGTGCAGTGACTTTAAGGTTTGTGTACTGCGCCAAGTGTGAAACAAGTGAGTAAATCACATGGAAGCTACCCAGTCAAATGGATTCGATGTTGTCACTCATGATTCACATCACCTGAAATCTGACAGCTCCACAGCATCTTATGGCTCACTCTCTCTTTTGTCACAAAATGTACAGAGCCGTGCTTCTCCCTTCTTAAACGCAGTTGAGAAAACGCAGCAATCGTGGTAAATGTGGGATGACATGATCAATGCTCAGTGACAGCTATATCTCACCACACAATAAAGCCATCCCTGGGTGGGAGCAAGGCCCAGGGCAAATCACACTGTGTGCCCATCCCTCCCCATTCCCCTTTCATGGTTCTCCATGTTTTCTTCCAATTCGAATTTTTTACTACAGAAGACACTGCAGATTCTTCAATATCTGTACACTTTCCATGTCAATCCTCGTCAAAATACAGCCTGTATGTTCATGAAGCTCCTCTGCATTAGTGACACCTTGCAGCCTTCAAGCTAAACAGGAAACTGATCGAGTGCCACTCCCACCCATTCAAAGGTCACCCTCAGCCTGGGTGCCAGCTCCTTCCAGGTGCCTAGAATCCCAATGCAAGGTTGTCCAAAGCACAGGGCAATCCTAGGAATGGTTCTGGTATACAACTATACTTTTGTGTGTAGTTAAGACCTTGGATAAAGATCAAAAGTGGTAGTGGACACATTTGTACAACACAGTCCTCAGTACCAACCTTTAGCAGAGCACGCAAGAACTCCTTGTCTCTGAAGCAGTGTAGGATCTCATTTACTATTCACAAGCTGACACACCCGATGTTACTGGCTGCAGTATCTGATAACTCTTGCCGATGTTTATTTTTCATGAAGTTCAGCAGTATTGATGTTATCTCTGACTGACTCTCAGTGATGGAATCACGTTGTGCAAAAGAAAGCATTTCAACCTCATGTACCTATCCTGACTCTTTGAAAAATAATACTATTAGTCTCGTTCTCCTGCTCTTATCACCATGGTGCTCCAAATATTTTATTTTGAAGCATGTACTCAGTTCCTTTTTTAAAGATGCTGGTTGAATTTGGTCTCACCACTTTTTCAGGCTGATCATGATAACTTTCTGCATTGCAAAGAAGCATCGTTTTTTTTTGTCACAACCGCAGAAGGTGTAACACCTGCACATTTACTTCCTCCCTCCTTGGTATCCAAGGGCCCAAACACACTTTCTCGGTGAGGTAGTGTGTTACCTGCAATCCACTCAATCTAGTCTACTGCATCCACTGCTCACATGTGGCCTCCTCTACATGGAAGAAACGAAGCAGGGGTGACCATTTCACAGAACACTTACATTCTGTCCGCAAAAAAGTCCCTGAGCTTCCAGTTGCCTGCCATTTCGACACACCACCTTGTTCCCCGGCCAACATCTCTGTCTCAGGCTTACTGCAGTGCTCCAGCAAAGCTCAGTGCAAGCTGGGAAAAAGCAGCGCCTCATTTTCCACTTGGGAACTCAACAGCCTTCTGGACCCAATATTGAGTTCAACAATTTTAGGTCAGACAGTATCCACGGCTGAGGGAAGTCAACATTTCAGGCCGAAACCCTTTGTAAGGACGGGGGGAGAGGGGAGGGGAACCCAGAAATAAACAGAGGGAGGGGTGTGGGGCTGGGGGGAGGGTGGGTGGGATAGAGACAAGTGGATGCAGGTAGGGGTTATTGTGGTTGGTGAGTGGGAATGGTGGAGCGGATAAGTGAGTGTGAGTTGGAAGATGGAAAGGTTGGGAGTGGGTGAATTATCAGGCATTGTTCCTCCAGGTTACGTTCCATCTTCCTACTCATCTATCCACTCCACCCTTCCAACTGACCAACTACAATAACCACCTACCTGCATCCACCTACTTCCATCCCTCTTACCCCCCCCCCCCCCCATACCCACCCCCGTCTCTCTGTTTATTTCTGGGCTCCCCTCCCCCTCCCCAGTCCTGACGAAGAGTTTTGGCCTGAAACACTGACTTCCTTGCTCCCCAGATGCTGTCTGACCCGCTCTGCTTTTCCAGTTCTACTTTTATTGACTCTAGCTCCCACTGTCTGCAACTGTCAACAATTTTAGGGCTTGAGGCACTTTCTCCCATGTTCTTACCCCAGCCCTCACACACCAGGCCTGTTATCACATGGTCTGCTATTATACACTGTGCACTGTTAGCCACTAACAGTGCCTATTAACAGCTATTCACCCTCCCAGCCAGATCATTATCCACTCCTTTGTCTGTTCAACTGTTCCCTCTGTTCGTGCTCTATCTTCACCTTTCGTTTACTCCTTACCCTTTCCTCCGCCCTATCTTTTGCATTAAAAACATTATTTTCCTAGCTACCATCAGTTCTGAAGAAGAGTCACTGGATCCAAAAGGTTAACTCTGATTTCTTTCCATAGATGCTGCCAGACCTGCTGAGTTTTTCCAGCAGTTTCTGTTTCTGCTTCTGATTTCTGGCATCTGCATTTCTTTTGTCTTTTTAACATTTTTTTCTGTCATCGATCTTAAAATCTTTGCCCTTCGGTTATCAACCCTTCCGGCGGTGGAATCAGTTTCTCCTTTCTTATTCTGGCCTTACCCTTTGCAAAATTTAGAACATCCTTATTAAATCCCCCCTTGACCTTCTCTGCTGGGAGATCAGTCACGCTCCACATTATTGAAGTTCCTCATCCCAAGCACCATTCTAGTAAATCCACAAGGTCTTCACATCTTTCCTACATAATGTCCGGGTGTGCAAAGTGATGATCACTATTGTATCTCCTGAAAATCCCACAGTAGAAGTTACTGGCTAGTAATCAGAACTTGGCTGTCTTATTCCTTTCTGTAGCCTGAGAAGACTGATCCCTCTGTCTGAATTCCTTCTCTAGTCCAATGGTGATACAAATTGAATCATTAGATGAGGAGCAGTGTAGTCCGCTACTAGCTCTGCTCCATTTGAGTGGCTGGAGCCGATTTTCACTTGACCAATAAATTTCAGTTAAGTACATGAAAAACTAACTGCAGCCCAGCCGTGAGACTGGTGACATCCCTGAGAGGCTGAAACATGACATCACAGGACATTAACAGAACAGACAGATAGCACCTCTGGACCAATCTGTCAACCACATCGTGCAGTAAATATGTCATTGTGGTAAAATGGTTCGAGGAATCATTTGACACCTACAGCCTGACAGATTGTTCATTACGTGCGGGTTAACGTATTTAAAAAGTCATTCCTTTTCCTGGAGAAATTGGCACTGACGCAAAAAAGATAGAATTGTGTGTGAAGGGAGATCATGCACAAAAGCTGTTTGAAGAGTGGAGCTAAATTCAGACCCGTGCAGAACGTGAACAATGAAGTAGGGCTTTGTGATTGCTTTTAAATATTTCAGACTCTGGATATGGGTGTCACTGGGAAGGTTAACAATTATTTCCCATCCATAGTTACCGACTTGAATGCAATGATAAAAATCTTCCTGAGCTACTGCAGTCTGAAGTGAAGACGCGCCTACAGTGCTTTTAGGGAGGAATTCCAGGATTTTGACCCAGCAATGATGAAGGATTGAGAACATATGTATGTTGATAGGTTAATTGTTTTTGATTTACTTGAAGGTGGTGTGATTGAATTTACCTTTAAAATGAGAGCATTTTTGAAACTAACTTTCTTTCTCAAGGCTACTTTTGAGTCTATTAATAAAGTACCAAATAAAATTTCTAACAGTAATATTCTATGTCAGAATTAACCAGGCATAAATCATGCTCTCAGGTTTATATGGCTTTCACTTGAATTAACCCTATCCCTATCTAATTTGTTCATGGGATGTCGATATTGGTGGCATTTATTCCTCATCCTTAATTGTCCTTGAGAAAGTGATGGTAAGCTGCCTCTTGTACCACGGTAGCCTATGTGGTGTGTGTGAACCCCAGGTGTTGTTAGGAAGGGAGTTCGAGCATATTGGCCCATCGGCAGTGAAGGAATAGTAACATATTTTCAAGTCAAGATGATGTGCGGCTTGGATAAGAACTTACAAAAGATCATGTTTCCATGCATCTCCTGTCCTGGTCCTTTTAAAAGGTAGGGATGGAAAATTTGGATGGTGCCTTCGTAAGAGACTTTCTCTGTTGCTGTAGTGCATCTTGTGTTTGGTATACACTGCTGTTACTGTGTATTGGTCATAGAGGCAGTGAGTGTTAAAGGTGTTAGATGGGGTGCCAGTCAAGTGGGATGTGTTATCCTGGATAGGGTGGAGCTTTTTGAGCATCATTGGAAGTGCACCCATCCATACAAGTGGTGAGTATTTTCTCACCCTCCTGGCTTGAGCCTTGCAACTTGGTGGACAGGCGGTGGGGAGACAGGAAATGAGTTACTCACGAAAGAATTCCTCACTCCTGAACAGCACTTGTTGCCAGAGTATTTATAGACCAGGTCCAATTCAGCTTGTGATCAATGCTTAGCCCCAGCTCAATGCACCTTCACCCCTTTGTCCCCAGCAGCTCAGGCAGATGTCTTGCCATCACTTTGTGAAAGATAACTAAGAATGAGGTATTAATGTTGGATTTTCTAGTGACACCCGTTTCCAGAGAATGGATTAAACAGAAGATGTACAAAACCCTGTTTCAATGTTCAGACACTTATAGGCCTGATTTTAGCTGATGTAATCTGTCTAGTCCACTGTTGAAGATTACTGATGATAGGGAAGGATTTGACAATAGTAATGTCATTGAAAATCAATGGACATGGTGCCATTTTCTCTAATGGGAGATGATCATTGCCTAGCACCTGTGTGGCATGAATGTTACTTGTGACATAACAGGCCTAACCTGAATATTGTCCAGGTCTTGCTGAACAAGCTGTTTCATTATCTGAGGAGTGACAGATGATGCTGTACATTGTCCAGTTATCAGTTGTCATCCCCACCTCCAAAATCATGATAGAGCAAAGGTCACTGATGAAGCAGCTAAAAATGATTGGTCCTAGGACACTACCCTGAGGAACTCCTGCAGAGAAGTCCTGGCGCTGAAATGACTAACCATCTTTCTTTGTGCTAGGCATGACTCTAACCAAGAGAGTTTTCTGCTGATTCACATTGATTCCAGTTTTGCCAGCATTACTTGATGCCACCCTCAATCAAATGCTGCTTTGATATCCAGATTGGACTAAGGCTGTAATGAGGATAAGAGCTGAGTGGCCCTGGCAGAACCCAAACTAAGCAGCAGTGAGCGGTTTATTGCTGAGAGATTGCCACTTGATAGCACTGTTAGTGATGATCAAGAGTAGATTGATCAAGTGGCAATAAGCCAAAGTGAATTTGACCTGCTTTTTGTGGACAGGACATATCTGTGCAATTTTCCACAGAGTTGGATCCATTGCCAGTGCTGTAACAGAAATAAAGCAGCTTGTCTCGGGGCATAATTAGATCTGGAGCACGAGTCTTTTGTAGAATTGTCAGACCACTGTCAATTGTGCTACTGCCAGTGGCCCACAGATCCTTGTAGAGGCGCAGTTTTGAGCAGCTAGATCCGTTCAAAATCTCTCCCATTCAGCACAGCGGTCATGTCACACAGCACAACAGAGGGTTTCCTCCATGTTAGGACGGGTCTCAACAGGGCTGTGCGGGATCAATCTTTCCAATACTGTCACAGCCAGATACATTTGCAGCAGGTAGATTGGTAAATGCATTAGCTTGTAGAAGATTTCACCAGTGTCTTAACAAGATGTCTAGTGGCTACAGTAAGTCAGGTCCTTCACATTGTTGGACCGGAGGGGAACTGGAATTGTAAATGCTTCACATTGCATTCAAAGTGGTGGGTGATCAATTAGCACAATTTAAGCCTCAATTAGTGTGATTTTACAATGTTGTGATACATGGGGAGACCACTAGCTAAACAGAGATGTCCTCCCAGCAGTAGCTTAGGGGGCCAGGCACAGTGGTATAAAGAGTAGGCAGGGGACAATAATGGCAGCCATGAAGTCCCAACAAACTACCAGGAGGCATCGTCCCTGCAGCCCCCGACCCCATACTTTACTTTGACTTGGCCGAGCTCCCAAGGTCTCCTACCTACCTCAGCAGCCACCACTTCACACAGTGCCACAACTCAGCTGTCGGAGCTACTGGCTCCCTGATAGGACCAGCCCAATCGGAAGGCTGCCCACTGTCCGGTTTTCAGCTCAGGTGTGGGGTCCCAATGTCCCAAGAAAAATTCAGGCCAATTTGCTTGTTTAAGGTTGCTTTTCTGCTTTAAAATTCAGCTGATGCATCTTTCATTGTCCTTCATAACACAAAATGGTCACTGTGGAATACAGTAAATGGCACTTAATGCTGATGTAGTTAATGTTTAACATTTATTTACAAGGCATTGCTTTCTCAGGCATCAATTGACTCTCATTACATTGAAATCATTACTAATGGTTTTTGTTTAATGAGGGCAGTCTGATAAACCAAATACATGCAATGAGAAACAATGCAATCCCCTGGTTTTTTTGTAGTTTGAAAAAGCCTCATAACTCAAGAGCTCACACGTCTTATGAAGCTTTTTTCCTCATGTGTGAACTAACATCTGCAGCTCTCTGTGCATTTTGGTTCAATTAAAAACGTTCATCATAATCATTTTTTTAAGCCTTTATTTTGCTCTTGGGCTTTAATAATAATCATCTAGCCTCTCTTTTCCGGCTCCTGAATTTGGAAATAGTGTTGAAAACTTGGATGAAAACTATGCCTGTGGACTGGAATCATATTGAGGTCTGAGTGATATGGTCGCTTGCAAGATGTGTGGCAGAATCAGGCCCTCTGGACTTCGAGTTAATCTGACTCCATCTTTTAAGTTTCTCACAGGCAAAGTGTTGAGATTCTTGCTGGGCTGCAGTGAATTGCTAGTTCAGCCTGTCCACTTCTCTCTCTCTCTCTCTCTCTCCCCCTCTCTCTCTCTCTCTCTCTCTCTCGAACTCCTTTTTATCCTGTTACAGTTCACTCCATCCTCTGAAATTGTGGGGAAACCGGTGCGGTGTCAGTGGGACATTGGCCGCAGTGGTGGCGATGCATGGAGCGAGGCCTACTGGCTGAGATAGGCCTGGAGCCTGGACTCGGGTCGGGGTCATCGGCTGTGGTGGTGCTCAGCAGCCCATTGGCTTGGATGCGGTGATCCTGGTGTCCAGAAGAGGACTCCTGGCTCGCAGTGTGGACTCTGAGACTTGACGGTCGCAGTGCCTGCAGCAGAGAATCCTTGCTGCAGTAAACCTAAAGCATGGATTCCTTGATGCCCAGGAAACCTTTTAGGGACCTTGCACAAAGCCCTGGAGCTGTGTTTGTAGACCCCTTGTATAGAAGATGAACTCTGTTTACATAATCTCTTTTTATTCTTTATGTAATTCAAAATGGAACTGTGTTGTGGCGACAAAACACTTTCCACTATATCTTTCTAGATATATGTGACAATAAATAAATATTGGTTGAGGTCCTTGTTGCTGGCCTAACACACCTCATTAATATTCTGGTTGTGATCTTACCAAACTTGGCATACAAACAAGATGTCAGGAGAAAACAGCATGGAAATCAGAGCGGGTACCTGGCAGATTCAGCTCGCCGATTGCTCCAAACGACCTCCATATCGGGGGCGGGTGGGGGCCGGTGGGGGTGCGCGTAGTAGTTGGGAGGGAGGGGGTGTACTGGAAACCAACTCCTCAGAGCACACTCACGGGCACCCACCAAATGAACCCCATATCCATGAATATTTGCCTGCACTATGTCCCAGCCTCCAAGAACCCCCATTGCACACCTCCGATCTACTTATAGGATGGTTCTGCATTTCAGCGCTGTTCCTCAGGCTGCATTTGAAATATCATTGTAATGATGCAGCCAGGACACTGTGTACTCTGTGACATGTACCCAGCTCGTGGACTGGATGAGGTTGCATCCCTGGGCTGGTTGCTAGCTTTCCTTGCACTCACTCTGCTCGACCCTACCTGAATGTTCAAAGCATCCCTGCCTTTGCTTCCTCTTGCCTTGACTTTTTTCCTTCAACCAGAAATACCAGGCGCTTATTACTGCTGCCTTCATTTGCCATTTAGTGCAATAAGCTTGACTTAAGCAAGTCAAGGGGGTTACCCTTCAGTCAGCGATCCCAGTGCATAAACCAAAGCCAGCCTCTGTCACCAGCCCAGGGCCTATTTGGGATAGTCACAGTACGGATCTCCTCTTCGTTAGGGGTGAGGCAAGGAATGATAGGTACCACAGCACCCATCTTTACTCTACCCTATTGAAGGATATTTTCTTCCTGAAATGCTCACAGTGCAGTTTCCTTTATCGTGGCAAGTCCGAACGCAGGCTAGGTGACTGCTTTGCAGAACACCTCCACTGTCTCTGTAGGAATGACTCTGACCTCCTGTTGCTTGCCTCTTCAATAAAACGCCTTACTCACATGCTAACCTTTCTGTCCGGGCCCTGCTACAATGTTCCAAAGAGGCACAATGCAAGCTCGAGGAGCAACACCCTCATTTTCTGCTTTGGCATGTACAGTCTTGATGTCACAATATTGAATTCAATTACTTCAGAAAATGGTTAAATTTTGGCTATCCTCCATTTTGGTATATTCTTCTGCCCACCACCCTTCCCCCACAGTCTTGCCTTGCTTATTTTTCCCTCACCTTAATTTATGCCCTTTCTACATCTCTTTTTCTGTTTCCTCACTGTTAATAACTCCATTGTCTTTCATCATACCAGATTCAAAATGTCAAGTCTGTTTCTCTTTCCAGAGCTGCTGCTTAATTCCTCTAGCTTTCTCTGTGTTTGCTTGCAATTATCTTGGTTTTAATTTCGCTGTAGCCTATGAGGACACTCTATTCCTTCCTTCATTGATTTTTCACTCTTTCCTTCTTCAATTTATTCCTCCCCCCTCCTTGTAGTGCAGTACTGTAAATGTGTAAAAGTGTAATTGAAATACATAGGTAGACGAAAATGAGAGAAACTTTTATTGATGTCCCACAGCACCACGCGGAGAGCCAAGTGTGTTGTTTTCAGATTAAGCAACAGTAGATGATGAGGGCCGTGGATGAAGATCGAACTCAGCTTGCCATTCTCATGTCACTCATTCTACCTTATTTGTCATAATTGATGATTATATTTAAATTATTTACTGTTAAATCACAAAACTACTTACAACAGGTTGGGAAATTGAGTTGAGAATTGGTCGAAAGCTGGGAATTGGTCTGCAGTACAGACTAAAGAGCTAAGAAATCCAAAATTAACATGTTACAATGTCATGACTAGGTGTAATTAGAATGCGAAAGGCTTGTTTATATAGGCAGTTGCTTTGTAAATGTAAAACCTGGAAATTTCAAATGCAAAATGTTGTTGCAAGTAAAGAAACAAATTTTATGTGAACGTGAGATTTCTTTAAACATATATTTCACCTGGCAGACACATGTTATGCAAAATGTCATTACAAGATCACATTGGTAAGTGCAAGAATAATTGTAATTTTACACAAATAAAGCTACTTAAACTGTAGAATCGCAAAAGAAGGATGTATTAGATCGAAATGTGTACTGTGGATTGCATGACAAATATTTTGATAATTAAATTGATGTAGAACATGGAAAATGCAAAAAATAAAGGGATCAAGGATGATTTAACCTGTTTCATATGTTAAATAACATGCATTTTATTTTTGTGCAATTGACAGTTGTTTTGATTAAATGGATTTAATTGGCTTTTCGTAAATCCTATGAGATTAATAGTCCTTGCTGTCATTTTAAGTTTGGTACAGATTTGTATATCTGAGTGTTCATAATGGTTAAAAGGAAGCTCGCAGAATCTCTGAATGGAGGAGGGGAATCCTTTGATCTTGATCTTGCCAGTAGCATGTAGAAATAAATAGCTGCATTGAGATGAGTATTCTACAGTTTATACATGCAGATGTGCTGCAATAAATGGTGCCCTTTGATTTTTTTCCAAGCTGTCCCAATTAAGAGGCTGTGATTGTGATATAGTTTTCTAAATCCAATCTTATCCTGATTGTGGTTTCTCCAAAAGTTTTATGTGATGTAGAATGGTTTTCAAAATCAATTCTTTTGTAATTGCCTACTCAAAAAAGGAGTCTGCTCTCAGTCATTGTTAACCAGAGAAGATTCTTGTTTAATAAATAATCACAAAATTCAACACACAGCCTGGTGAAGCCCCATTATTAATTCTTAAAATCATGGGAGTTTGTGATTGGGTACACTTTACATAATGATGGGAGGGGTGTGGCTGTGAAGGGATTTGAACACAAGAGGGCATTGTTGGATTGGCAGCCAGTGTACTTCAGTGAACGTGGTAGTTGGGGATGTGGTACAAAGAGCTAGTGGGTAAATGGATACACAATAATGATCAGCTGAGAGTTCAGTTAACCTTTAGAAGGCTGGATCACCTGAGCCTCAGCTTATAAAGCCATAGAATCATACATCACAGAGGATACCGTTTGGCCCATCAAATTTGGACCCTCTGTTAAATCTTCACTTGTCCCATTTTTGACATTTGGCCCATAGTCTTAAATGTTATGATGTTTAAAGCCCCCATCCAAGTGATTTTTAAAGGTTATGAGCTTACCAGTCTCAACCACCCTCCCAGCTAGTGCATTCCAGACCTCCAGCACATTCTGAGTGAAAAAACGTTTCCTCAACTCCCATCTAAGCCTTCTGCTTTTTGCCCTAAAAGGTGCCCCCTTGTAATTGATCGTTCATCTAAGTGAACAGCTGCTTTCTATTCACCCTCTCAATGCTCCTCATAATCTTTTAAACCTCAATCAGGTCCCCTCTCAGCCTCCTATGCGCCAAGGAAAACAACCCAATCTTATCCAGCCTCTCTTTCATAGTCAAATTGCTCCATTCCAGACAACATTCCAATGAATGTCCTCTGTGCCCCTCCAATGCAATCACATCCTTCCTATAGTGCAGTGATCAGAGCTGCACGTAGTCCTCTAGCTGTGGCCTAACCAGAGACCTGCAAAGCTCCAACATTACTCTGCCTTTATCTAAGCCTTGACTGATAAAGACAAATGGCCCATATGCTATCTTAACTTCCCTATTGACCTGCACTGCTACCTTTGGGGTTCTGTGGACAGGAAACCCCAAGAGACCTCTGTTCCTCTGAGCTTCCTAATCTCCTGCCTTCCATTGACTTCTCCCTTGTCTTGTGATTTCTTCCAAAGTACCTGTTTATGGATGTGGTCCCAAACATGCAGGCTGCTTTCTCCTGTGTGGAGTCAAGCTTGTTGAGTGTTCTTGGTGCTACACTCATCAGGCAAGAAGGAGATATTCTGTCACACTCCTAACTTGGGCCTTATAGTTGGTGGACAGGCAATGGGAAGGCAGGAGGTGAGTTAATTTGCTGCAAGCCTAGCCTTTGACCTGCTCTTGTCACCATGTTATTTAGATGCCTAGTCAATTTAAGTTTTTGGTCAATGATAACTCCCAGGATGTTGATATGTGTGTCTGAAGTATGAAGATCAATTGCATGAATACTTCGAAGAAATTGAGTTTAAATTGAAATTTTGAAATTTTTCTGCCAAAATGTTGCTTTTGTTAGCATTTTGCTATCCACTGCCCTGTTCTACAATATCTGTCAGTTGGAATGATGGATTTTGATAGGTAGTACTGAAGAACTTACCTCAGAGTACATGGGAACCTTGGTCAGATGGGCCAATGAGCCGTGGAGTGGCAGATGAAGTTTAATTCAGATAAATGTGAGGTGTTGCATTTAGGAAAGGCAAATCAGGCTGGACTTATACACTTAATGGTAAGGTCCTGGGGAGTGTTGATGAACAAAGAGACCCTGGAGTGCAGGTTCATAATTCCTTGAAAGTGAAGTCGCAGATCGACAGTGCCTTTATTGGTCAGTGCATTGAGTATAGGTGTTGAGAAGTCATGTTGCAACTGTACAGACATTGGTTAGGCCACTTTTGGAATACTGCATTCAATTCTGTTGTCCCTGTTAAAGGAAAGATGTTGTGAAACTTGAAAGGGTTCAGAAAAGATTTACAAGGATGTTGCCTCAGTTGGAGGGTTTGAGCTACAGGGAGAGGCTGAATAGGCTGGGGCTCTTTTCCCTGGAGTATCAGAGGCTGAGGAGTGACTTTATATAAGTTTATAAACTCGTGATAGTCAAGGTCTTTTCTCCAGTGTAGAGGAATCCAAAACCAGGCGGCATAGGATTAAGGTGAGAAGGGAAAGACATAAAAGAGATCTAAGGGGCAACTTTTTCACGCAGAGGGTAGTGTGTGTATGGAATGAACTGCTGGAAGAAGTGGTGGAGGCTGGTACAATTATGGCACTTAAAAGTCTCCTGAATGGTTACATGGATAGAAGAGGCTTAGAGAAATATTGCCCAAATGCTGGCAAATGGGAGTAGATTAATTTAGGTTATCTGGTCGGCATGGAGAAGTTGGACTGAAGGGCCTATTTCTGTGCAGTACATCTCTGTGACTCTATAACCCTTCAGAGTTTGGAGTTGAGGCGTTCAGATAGCAGTGATTAGGTTGGGATTGTTTACACTGGACTTCAGACGAAAGAGGGGGTACCTCATAGAAACTTACAAAATTCTAACAGGACTGGACAGGGCAGGTGCAGGCAGGATGTTCCCGATGGTGGGTGTGTCCAGAACCAGGGGTCACAGTGTGAGGATTCAGGGTAGACCATTTAGGACGGTGATGAGGAAAACTTTCCTCACCCAAAGAGTGGTGAGCCTGTGTAATTCATTACTACAGGAAGTAGTTGATGCCAAAACATTGAATTTATTCAAGGGACGACTAGACATAGCACTTGGCCAAATGGGATCAAAGGTTATGGGGAGGAAGTAGGATTAAGCTATTGAGTTGGGCGATCAGCCGTGATCAGGAAGAATGGTGGAGCAGGCTTGAAGGGCCGAATGGCCTCCTCCTGCTCCTGTCTTCTACGTTTCTATGTTAAAACAGATATCAATCTGCCATTTTGTGATAGCGGTAAAATTAAGCTGCACAATTACTGAAAGAAATCTCTTCAATTTGCAACACTACAATACAATATTTTATCACAACACATGCTGTGTATTCTAAGCACCTATTATTAACTACTAAAATACTCCCAACTTCTGACAAGGGGTGCGTTGATTAACCAATGTAGCCACACAGAAGTCCTCATAATTGGTGAGAAATTAAGCAATGCAGGACTCCTAACTCCTTGACAGTGAGTAAGGTGATTAAAGAAGAGAGGGGCTCAACTCCTGAAGGTGGGCCAGTTGTTAATAGCGACCAGATCATAAGAATAGGAGAAGGCATCTATATTTAATTCAATACTCCGTTCTCAGCTCAATATTATTTTCTAGCGTCATTGATCAAAGGCAGTCTTGAATTGAAAGTTATTACTCGAGCTGACTGTACTGCTTTTTATCAGAGAAAGCTCCACATTTCTGCTAGCTTTTGCATGGTGAAGTGTTTCCTAACTTCTCTCCTGTATGGCCTGACTGATTTGCCCTGAACTCCTCCAAGGGGCAATGCAATCTTAATATGTACCCCAGGGATGATTGGATTGGGGATCTGATAAGTTAATCAGTCATCATCTTAGTACAAAATGCATTCATATTTGTTTATTGGAGATAAAAGGTACTGCAGATGCTGGAGAATCCGAGATAACAAGGTGTGGGGCTGGATGAACACAGCAGGTCAAGCAGCATCATAGGAGCAGGAAAACTTGACGTTTCGGGCCTAAACCCTTGAAGGGTTTGACCTGCTATGTTCATCCAGCCCCACGCTTGTTACCTCATATTTGTTTATTGTTCTTTTGCATTGGCAGTTCATCTAAGAAGTGATGGAGAGGTTCGGATACACATTTTACAGGCTGTGTTACAAGAGTATTATCATACGGGAATTTGCAGTTTCCCACACAGGCCTGCTGCGATCACTAGTACACAGTCCTTCAAAATGACAGCCTGGGTCATAAATCCCTCGTCTAATCGATAACCTCTAAAAGTGGTCATCAAGGAATCAAAAGCCTCTAAAGAGTCAGCATTAAAGTAAAATAGAATGATATACAGTACAAGGGAATGATGTATGCAGCCCTTGAAATGGTCACTGTGATAGATAAATCCTGCTAGCTGTGACAATTGCCTTATTTTTGAATTTTTTCTAAGGTATGGACTCTGTCCTTGAAGAGTTAAGTTCTGGTATATTATTTGCAGGTCACTGAAGGATTTTTTTTGTAAACAATGCTTTGGCATATAACTAACTTGGGAAGAACAACTGACAGGGTTATGGAGGTTGGGGAAAACACATGAGCCACTCTCTCACTGTTGTGTTAAGTCTGTTTAAGCATTGCCATATTTTATAACACAGCTGAGTAATGACCACATTGTTACTATGACACTACAGCTTGCTACCAGGGGTTGCAATCCATCAAGCCGTATATGTGGTTTTGGGCAATCCTGTCATGTTGGTTCATGGCTCCTTGCTGTTTTTCCAACTAACTTAATTTGGTTGTGCTGTGAGTCAGCAACCTTACTGTTGAGTGCACCCTGGGTATCTAATTAAGTGCAAACTTAATTGTTCATTTTATCAGAGTTTTTTTATAGAAAAAGAAATAAGCCATTAGCAATTTCACTGGATTGAGTTAAGTGGAATATTTAGGAGTTTTTATGTCACACTGCGGATTTTAATGAAGAATTTAATCTCAAAATTATCTACTGGGACAGTTTTAGATTGTCACTATGGATCTCACTCCATTTTGAATCCATGAAAATGTAACTAGTGTTTTTTTGGTTACATGTTACAGACATTAATAAAGATCGTTCTGTTCTTGAAAATGCTGTGCTTGTCACATTTAATTTTCAAAAGTTGTTGGAGTGGGGTGGCTTACTGATGAATGATTTAGACAGTTTGGTGTCTCAAGAGGCTACCAGTAGTTAATAAAAGATCTGTTAGCTGTCAGGATTTTACAAGCAATTGGACAAAGCATGGATGTTCATTTTTTTAAAAATTGCATCAACGGAAAGAATGATTATTTTCCTGATGGAAGAGTTTAGAACAAGGGTGCACAACCTTAAGGTTAGGTTGGACCATTCATGGGGCACATTAGAGAGCACTTTGAAACCTGAAACCATCACCTCAAAGAGGTTTTGAGACTAGTCAGTCGAATATTTTGAAATGAGGGTTGGTATATTTTAATTAGGCAAGCGTTTTAAGGACCAAGGCAGGTAGTTGGAGTTGAGATGCCACTCAGCATGGCCCAGACAAATGGGGGAAGATTTTGGAAGGGTCAAATGGCCTACTTCTGTTCCCACAAACATTGATGGATAAGAATCCTTATGACTACAGCCATTATTTTCATAATGGTGCCAAGGTAATTTTGCCAACAGGGTCCCCTTGGACTATTGTTGCAGTCCTGTCAATTTATCATTGACAGGAGGTTAAGCCATCTGATAATAGTGCAAGTCAAAGCACCTGATAATTTTTTTTACTCTATCTTTGTTAACAACTTTGATTTGCTTGACCTAGCAGGGAACTGATGCAAAACAATTTGTTAAGCGCTATTATGGGGTAAGACACACGTTATGGAGCATGAACTTCATGCTTCAGTGAAAGAATTCATTAACGAGGAAGTTATGAGCTCAAACACAAGTTACAAAGAATAAAGGAAGAAAAAATGCTTACATTTGTACACTATGTTGCAGGACCTCAAGTGGTCCCAAAGAGCTTTACAGCAAGAGGGACAGTTGTCATGAAGGGAAATTTGCTGGTCAGCTTGCACACTGAAAGATCCTGCAAACAAATTTGTGATGTGGATCAGATAGTCTTTTAGTTTTTGATGATGTTGGTTTGTGGGATAAATATTGATCAAAATGTCTGAGAGAACTGTCTTGCACTTTGAGATAGAGCTGCAAATTCTTTTATTTTCAGCTGTCAGGACAAATGGGCTTACTTTAATATTGTGCAGAAATTGGCCCTCTAATAACGCAGTATTCCCTTAGTATAGAAGTGGAGTGTCATCCTAGATTTCATGCCTGGTTCTTTGAAGTGAGATTTCTGCCTCATCAACAAGCTTTATTGATTCATAGCTAAAAATCTTATCGAAAATATTAATTCACCCATTGACTATTAGATCAGACAACATAGGAGCAGAAGCAGGCCACTCAGCCCCTCAAATCTACTCAGCCTTTCAGTGAGATCGTGGCTGATCTGATCATCTTCAACTCCACTTTTCTGTCTTTTCCTTATAACCCCTGATTCTATTACAAAATTTTAAAAAAAGTCTATCTCAATCTTGAATATACTTAGTACCCAGCCTTGACAGCCCTCTGTGGTAAAGAATTCCACAGTTTCACCACTCGTTGAGGAAGTAATTCCTCCTCGTAAAGACTTTAAAAAGATGACCCCGTATACTGAGATTATGCCCTAGACTCTTCAACAAGGAAAAACAATCTGCCTCATCAACCTTGTCAAGTCTCCTAAGATTCTTGAATGTTTCAATAGGATTAATTCGCAATACTTTAAACTCCAATGAGGACAAGCCCAACCTACTGAACTTCTCCTAGAATGAACTTAGTGAACCTTCTCTGGACTGCCTCCAATGCCAGTTTATCTTACCTTAGATAAGGGGCCCAGAACTGTTCACGGTATTCCAGATATGGTCACACTACTTCTCTGTACAGTTTTAGCAGGATTTCCCTGCTTTTATGTTCCAATCTTTAAAATATGGACAACGTTCCATTTGCCTTCCCTGCTGAACTTGTTTCTTAGCCTTTTGTGACTCATGGATGAGGACTCCCAGATCCCTCTGTACTGTAGCTTTCTGCAGTCTTTCTCTATTGACATAATATTCACTTCCTCTATTCTCCCTGCAAAAGTGCATAACTGACATTTTCCCACATTATATTCCATCCACCAGGTTTTTGCCCACCATCTTAACCTGTCTATGTCTCTCCTTTGTGTCATCCTCACCACTTGCTTTCCCGCCACTTTTTTTTTTGCATGTTACCTATTTTACCAAATCACAACTAATAACAAATACATACTTAATTCTTGTTCAGGACCTATTGTGTGAGAGATACTCAGTGCATTCTAGCTGCGTGCTGAAAATAGTAAAAGTTTTACTTCATCCTCAGTTCAGGTATTGTGCCATCAACCCTTTCATTAAAAGGTGTCCAGTACTCTCCAAGATGTAAAGGATTGCATTTAAAAATATCGGCCCAGGTTTTCACTCTCCCCAGAAGAAAAAGGCAGTTAATTTGGCAAATGCCACATATTGATCTAGTTCGTCTTATATTCTTCAAAATGGAGCTGTAGCATGAACAGTACAAGAACCAAAGAACTAGAAGTAGGAGTGTGCAATTCAGCCCCTTGAACCTGTTCTGCCATTCAATATGATGGTAGTTGGCCACAACTTGGCCTCAACTCCACTTTCCAGCCTGCTGTCCATAACTCTTCAGCCGTTTCCAATTAAAAATCTGTTTATCTCCTACTTAGATTTATTCAGTGTCCTAGCATCCATCACACTCTGTGGTAGTGAATTCTGCAGATTCATGACCCTTTGAGAAAAGTAATTTCTCCTCGTCTCTGTGTTAAATCTACTGCTCCTTATACCAAAACTATGACCTCTCATTCTAGATTGACCTACATGAGGAAACATCCTTTCCGAGTCAACTTTGTCAATCCCTTTTAACATCTTATATACCTCCATAAGCATAAACTGCTTAACCTTTCTTGATTACAAGACGTTTAGCACACTTGCCTTTGTTGCTCAGATCATTGAGTGTAGGAGTTGGGATGTCATTTTGCAATTACATTGATGATTATTGCGATTATTGTGATTACATTGGTGAGGTCACTTTTCAAGAACTGTGTACAGTTCTGGTCACCCTGCTGTAAGAAGGATATTAATAAAGTGGAGAGGGTTCAGAAAACATTTACCAGGATGTGGTCAGGACTGGAGGGTTTAAGTTTTAAGGAGAGGCAGGATAGGCTGGGACTTCTTTCACTGGAGCATAGGAAATCGAGGGGTGACCTTATAGACATTTATAAAATCATGAGGGGTATAGATAAGATGAATAACAAAGGTCTTGTCCCTAGGGTAGAGGAATTAAAAGCTAGGGGACATTTTTCAAGGTGAGAGGAGAAAGAGTCAAAAGGGATTTGAAGGGCAACTTGTTTGCATCATGGGTGGTATATATGTGGAATGAGCTGCCGGATGAAGTGGTGGATATAAGCAAAGTTACAATATTTAAAAGACATTTGGATAGGTAAATGAATAGGAAAAGTTTAGACGGATAGGGACCAAATGCAGACAAGTGGGATTAGTTTAGTTTGTGAACTTTGGTTGGCATGGAGAGTTGGACAACAGTGTTTGTTTCCATGCTGTATGACTCTATGATTTTATAAGATGAACCCCTTGTCTCTGGAATCAATCTAGCGAATCTCTTCTGAGCTGCCTCCAATGTAACTATATTCCTCCTCAAGTAAATAATCCAAAACTATACACTGTGCTCCAGGTGAGTCTGAACAACGTTTTGTACAATTGCAGCAACACCTCTCTATATTTATACTCTATTTCTTCAACAATAAATGGCAAAATTCCTTTTGCCTTCCCCATTACCTGCTGTCCCAGCGTACTGGTTTTCTGCAATTCATGTAGGAGGACATCTAGATCGCTCTGCACTTAAGCATTTTGAAGTTTCTCTCCATTCATATATTAGGTTGCCTTTCTACTCTTCCGACCAAATTTGACAACCTCATGCTTATCCACATTAAACTCCATCTGCCAACTTTGGATTATTCACCTGCCCTATTCTTACCCATTTATAAATTTCTTATTTCTTTATTGTGACTTACTTTCCCGTCTATTTTAGTGTAATCTGCAAATCTGGCTATAGAATCTTCTATCCCTGCATCCAAGTCCTTAACATAAGTTGTAAATAGTTGGGGCCTGAGAACCAAACCCTGTGCATCTTACTAATTACATCTTGCCAACGAGAAAAAACACCCATTTATCCTGAATCTCTGCTTTCTGTAGGTTAGCCAAGCCTCTATCCAAACTAATATATTATTCCTAACCTGCTGGGATTTCAACCTGTGTGTGAACCTTTTGCATGGCACCTTATCAAATACCTTGTGGAGGTCCAGATACGCTACATCTACAGAATCCCCCTTATTCATTTTGCTTGTTACATATTCAAAAAACTGTAGCAAATTAGTCAAACGTGATTTACCCTTCATAAAACCATGCAGACTCTGATGGATTATGTTTTGACTTTCCCAGTGTCCTGTTGTTACTTCCTTAATAATGGATTCTAATAATTTCCCAATGACAGATGTTAAAATAACTGTTCTATGGTTTCCTACTTTTTGCTTTGCTCCTTTTTTGAATAAAGGCAAGAAATTAGCATCTTTCTAATCTCCTGGAACCGTTCCCACATGCAGGGAATTTGGGAATGTTATAATCAATGGATCCACTATCACTGCTGTCACTTTGTTTAAGAAACTAGGATGTAGGCCCGCAGGCCCTTGGAACTTGTCTGCCATCAATCCTAATATTTTGCTCAGTACTTTTTCCCAAGTGGTGGTGATTGTTCCAAGTCCCTCCCTTTCTATAACCTCTGCATTACCTATTACTATTGGACGGTACTAATGTCCTCTGCCATGAAAACTGAGACAAAATAATAACTTCGTGTCGCCGTCATTTCTCTTTTCCCGACTGGTAATTGCTCAAGTTAATTTCTAAGTATGACTTGTCAGGCGATGCTTCTGGAAACAGGGTCCCATTACCTTTCTCATTGAGGCACGGAGTCTCCACATATCCATGAAAATCCAGGCCATACTCTAGTACTTTAGGTGACATTCCTTGAACAAACTCTCCCAAGTCTATTTATATTGCCAGCTACCTACAGTAATGTAGATGTTATAGTCTCAGCTGGATCACGTCCAGAATGACCCATCATATATTAATCAGCCCTTTGTTAACAGCTCAATAAAAATGCTGTAAAGCATTCAGTATTACCACTGCTACTCAGTTGCTGTTTGCAGAGGCAAGCATTTAATTTATATCAGTGCCAACTCTTTTTTTTGATTGTTGGTAGTAAATATTAATGAGGCTTTCAAAGATAACTTGCACAGAGGCGAGAAGTCCGGAAAGAGAACCAAAAATCTGGATGAAGTCCTGGAGAAGCAAAGCTGGCCTCTTAACCAAGCCCTCTAAGCACATGACCACTGTGCCCTGCGCACACGTTCACCTTTAGTCTGTTTCTGGAGACACACCGGGCTCGATTCTACTCAGTCCTGCCTTACCATGGAGAAAATAATGCATAAAGGGGCAATTTATATAATGCCAGCTCTGGCATATCAGAAAATTTCTTGACGCACTCTACCTACCTCAATGGCAAAAAATCTGGCCCCTGTTTTGATTCGTCGTTAATGACAATATTTAAAATATTGCACGTTTGTGTTATAAATTCAGGTGCCAGCAGCCTCTCTTGTAAATATGCATGCAGTGGTTTTCATACTACTGTAGCTTACCTGTACTGTTATAGAGGGATTTGTTGTGGATTAAGGTTTGTAATGCAGGACCTATGTTTTCCTTGGTGAGTAATGTAGTGAAGCTGATTTTAGTCCATAATTCATTCTCTCTCTCTCTCTCTCTCTTTCTTACACACACACACACACACACACACACACACACACACACACACACACAGGTTTCAATCGATTTGAAATCACTTGGCATCCTTGCTGTGCCTTTGGGATAGTACCAGGGCCACAGATGGCATGGCTGGCAAGTTAAAAATATAGCTGAGGCTCCGACAGAAGTCTGATTCCACCCCCAAGTATTTTGATCCTGCAAGGAGTCATTCAGTGGCTTTTACATTTTCCTCTTAAAACTCGAGCCAGGGACCCTTCTGCCATGTTGACATTCATAAGAAACCCATTACTACTGGAGAAGTAAGTAGAATTTCATGTGCCTCATTGATTGGTAGGTATACATTGAGATATTGACAAGGGCCTGGGCGATTGAGCAAAAAACATTTGAACAATCGGGTGAAATTCTTGAGCCCTTTAATTAATGTGAACAATGAGGTTTTATTAATAATATATATAGATTTATTTTGTGTACTTTTTTCAATATTGCTATACGTGCTCAGGTCTGGCCATGACACTCCTGTAGCCAACCTTCTGCAGTGGAGCCTCAGTATAAACCTTTTACTTACTTACGGAGAGATTCAAGCAGCAATGCTGCATTATCAAGGAGAGTACCATCTAAATGGTGGACTAGTCCCCTTTAACTTAGTGAATGAGCAGATTATCACCTGGCTTCAGAGACCTGCATTCATTGATGAAATAAATAATTCTACACATTAATTCTTTATAAGCAATATCATAGAACATAGAACATTACAGCGCAGTACAGGCCCTTTGGCCCTCGATGTTGCGCCGACCTGTGAAACCAATCTGAAGCCCATCTAACCTACACTATTCCCTTATCATCCATATGTTTATCCAACGACCATTTAAATGCCCTTACAGTTGGCGAGTCTACTACTGTTGCAGGCAGGGCATTCCACGCCTTTACTACTCTCTGAGTAAAGAACCTACCTCTGACATCTGTCCTATATCTATCCCCCTCAATTTAAAGCTATGTCCCCTCGTGCTAGCCATCACCATCTGAGGAAAAAGGCTCTCACTGTCCACCCTATCTAATCCTCTGATCATCTTGTATGTCTCTATTAAGTCACCTCTTAACCTTCTTCTCTCTAACGAAAACAGCCTCAAGTCCCTCAGCCTTTCCTCATAAGACCTTCCCTCCATACCAGGCAACATCCTGGTAAATCTCCTCTGCACCCTTTCCAGTGCTTCCACATCCTTCCTATAATGCAGCGACCAGAACTGCACACAATACTCCCAAGTGCAGCCGCACCAGAGTTTTGTACAGCTGCAACATGACCTCATGGCTCCGAAACTCAATCCCTCTATCAATAAAACCTAACACACTGTACGCCTTCCTAACAACCCTATCAACCTGGTTCCTAGCAAGTCCAATGCAATAAAGTCCAATTTAAATGCAATTGATGTATAAACTAAAACATATGGAACTGGAAAAGGCCGTTCTGTCCTCTAATTCTGCTGTGCCATCCAATTAGATCCTGGTAGATCCATATCTCAACCCCCATTTACCCACTTAGTTTCATGACCCTGCAATAGCTGGACTTAACAAAAATAAAAACAAACCAAAACCAAAAGAACTGCGGATGCTGTAAATCAGGAGCAAAAACAAAGTTGCTGGAAAAGCTCAGCAGGTCTGGCAGCATCTGTGAAGGAGAAAACAGAGTTAACATTT
>JAHRHZ010000029.1:12149082-12268628 GCA_024137785.1 Ginglymostoma cirratum
GGCAGCATCTGTGAAGGAGAAAACAGAGTTAACATTTTGGGTCCTGTTCTGAGGAAGGGTCAAAGGACCCGAAATGTTAACTCTGTTTTCTCCTTCACAGATGCTGCCAGACCTGCTGAGCTTTTCCAGCAACTTCGTTTTTGTTCCTAAAAACACACCAAGCTCTATGTTTGCAGGAGAGTGCTGCAGATTTCCACTATCCTTTATGTGAAGACATATTTGCTAACTTCACCTCTAAGAGACTGGGCTTTAATTTTAAGATTACTTCCCCATGTTCAGGAGCAGCTCCAGCAGAAAAAACACAGCTTCTGTTTGTCTACTGTATGAACTCCATTAATCATTGTAAACACCTCAATTAGAGCACATTCAATCTTTGATACTCTTTCTGCATCTCAGACTGATGGATGTATTTACCTGTTACGGTTGACATCAATGTTATTGTGCACAAAACAGTGAGTTGCCAAGTCATTGCAAGGTCAGTTCATTTCCATGACCTGCATCGAGGTAATTTTTGAGTCAATTTGTCTCCCATGTAAATAATCAGAAACCATTCTTGACACTATAGTAGTCAACAAAAACATACAGTCCTAGATTTTTAAATACATTATAATAAATTCTCATAGAGAGTTCTGTGGAATTTAGGTAAAGGTAAAGTTGCCGTAGTCCAGAGGGCTGCTGTCTCATTGGAGAGAGAGAGAGAGGGAGGTGGCCAGTGGCTGTTTAACCTGAAAGTCACTACCCCTCAGGCAAGAGGCGAGATTGAGAAGGCAGGGCCTTCATTGTAACCTCAGCTGGTGTAGGAATTTAACCTGTGCTGTTCCCGGCACTCTGCATTGCAAACCAGCTGTCCAGCCAAGTGAGCTTACAGCCCAGAAACAAGTAATTTAGCCCAACTATCAGCATATCATTAATTTCTCCCTCATCTGTTGAGCTTGCTTTTTAAATGTGACCATGCCACTTATCTGAAATAATCCTTGTGCCAGTCATTTCAAAATTCTAAATGCCTTCTGGCTTAGGAAGCTTCTCTTAGATTCCTTATCAGATTTAAGAACAATTATTTTATGTTTACTTCTAGTTTAGGATAACCCCCACAAGTGGAAATACATCTGGTACATTAATGCCTTTCAAGAGGTAGGTAATTCGCCATTGTCCAGGAGGTACCTCGTCTATTAGAAAGACTGTAGGTATCTCTCTCTATTAGCGAAACAATGAGTTACAACACTGAGGTGGACCATTCCGCATCTTGCATGCTCAGTGCAAGGAAGCACATCCAATGTCTAACTCAGCCAATGGTAAAGGAACCATTGCTGTTGGTGTTCCTCTGAACCATATAGTAGCCATCTAGCCAACTAAGCTAACCAGCTCCAAAACCCCTTCATAACTTTCAAGATTTCTACCAGATCAGACATCAGTCTTCTCTTCAAGTAAAGAGCGCCAGATTTTAATGAAGTTAGTAAATCTAACCAAATGCATGCACACAAAATAGATGAGATGTTCTCTATCATCATTGTAGTGTGTGCTATTTATTTGGAAAATATGCACATTTTTAAAGATATTTGAAAAGATTAAAGATGACAGTAATTGGCCTTGTCTCTTGCATGGATAATTATAGAGGGTTAGTCCTTTGGACAGGTTTTTCATACCTGTCAGAGCCAATTATGCTGTGGTTTAATATTTGGCGAATAGTCAGGATGATGATGTGCTTTGTGTACAAAATGTCTGTGCAATATTCCTAAACTAAAGGCGATATTAAAGCAAAAATTAAAATATATCCCTTGTATAATGTGTTTTTCCATTCTTGTTTGCTGTCCTTGTTGAGTTTCTGCTCTGTGAGGTGATATGTTCAAAGTTAATGGTCCAGACTAGAGAGAGAGAAAATATCCTCTGACAGAGGCCTTTCACAGTTGAATGACCTCAAATATCCTTGAATGGCACTTCAAATGGAGCAAGCTAACTGCAAAAACTGAAATGTATGATCTGTCGCAATTTGAAGTCTCTTTATTTGTACCTGTTAATGACCAGCTAGAATTTGCAGCATGGATTAAATGTGATCTCAACATCAGAGAATGCAGCAGGAGAGCTACATTTCCCTTGAGCATTATCAAACAGACATCTTCAACACAGTAGATTGCTTTTTCCATCTCGCATGTTTATTAGTTACTGAAGCAACCGATACTGGCTGGTGCCTCCCTTTTATTGCAGTATATACTGTGTTTAATAAAAAAAAATGCAAGCTTGTTGCTTCCTGTCTCCAGTCAATAATTGCCTTGGAGGCCTGGATTTTTACCCTTGAAGGAGTCTGGAAAGTTCATGGTTTTAGGTTTACTTTTTGGGGTTTCACTGGCATGATCATTATCGGCAGGAGGCAGGTACAGGTTACATTTGAGTCAGCTGACCTGGGAAAGAAATTGAAAGTGGCCACAGGAACTGCCAGGTGCCAACCAATGGAATTTCTTTACCTATTCACCCACCATACAATGGATAGAGGCAATAAATTATATGCTGAGAATGGAATGTGTTTCTTAAAAGAAAAACTTGTAAGAAATCATGATTTCATAACTTTCCACTTTCTTTAACAAAAAATTAATCTCTCTCTGTACAGGCCAATAAAGGCGACACTAACCCAGATCACTTAAAGTATCAGAAGCAGAAATTGCAAGCACTTGATATTTCTTAATCTCATTGAAGTAATTATTGTTAAATCAACAGAAAAGCTCAGACAGCCAGAATTCTCAAACAAAACTATGTTTTCCCTGGGGCTTCGCTGTGTGAACAGACTAAAGAATTTCAGGGCTTTTGTTCAACGCACTTACAAAGTCATCCCAACCTGGTGGAAACTCAGACCAAAGACTCGGACTTTTCGGAGCAGAATTAGACCATTCGGCCCTTTGAGTCTGTTCTGCCATTTTATCATGGCTGATATGTTTCTCACCTCATCCTCCTGCCTTCTCCCTGTAACCCTTGATCCCCATTCAATCAAGAACATATCTCCATTTTAAATACACTCAATGATGTGGCCTCCACAGCTCTCTATGGCAGTACTTCCACAGAGTAACCACCCTCTGAATGAAAAAGACCCTCCTTTTCTGCATTCTAAACGGTCGTCCCTTCACTGTGAGACTGTGCCTTCAGGTCCTACTGTCTCTTCTAGTGGAGACATCATCTCCACATGCACGCAATCCAGGCTGCTCAAAACTCTGTAAATCAATCAACTCCTTCCCCTTGTCCTTTTAAATTCCATCAAGTACATACCAGAGCCAGCACAACGTTCTTTAGATACAGGGCCCAAAACGGCCCACAATATTCCAAATGCAGTCTGACCAGAGCCTTATACAGCATCAGCAGTACATTTCTGTTTTGGTATTCTGACACTCCTGAAACAGACCATAACATAGCATTTTTTTTTCCTGACTTTCAACTGAACCTACTTGTTTACCTTCAGAGAATCCTGAACTAAGGCTCCCAGGTCTCTTTGTTTTCCAAAGGTCATTCAAAAAGAGACAGCTGAGGAGATTGTGGAGGCATTGGTGGTGATCTTTCAGGAATCATTGAAGCTTGGGAGGCTCGCAGAGCAGTGACAATTGGTTAATGTTACACCATTGTTTAAGAAGGAAGGGATCTCATCATTAATAATGGATTCTCAAATCTTAGCAACAACTAAGGCCAGACTAATCGGCCTATAGTTTCCTGTCTTCTGCCTCTCTTCCTTCTTAAACAAGGATGTTACATTAGCCATTTTTCACTTCTGTGGGATCCTCCTTGATTCTAATGATTCCTGAAAGATCACCACCAATGCTTCCACAATCTGCTCAGCTATCTCCTTCAGAGCTCCGGGATATAGCTCGCCTGGTCTGAGTGATTTATTCACTTTCAGATCCTTCAGCTTCCCCAGTGCCTTCTCTTCAGTGATGGCCACGACACTCATTCACACATACACTCTGTCTCCTGCCTCTCATGAAGTTCTGGTGTGCTGCTAGTTTCTTCCACCATCAAAACTGATGCAAAGCACCTATTCAGTTTCTCCATCATTTGTTTGCTCTCTATTACTGCTTCACCAGCCTTATTTTCCAGTGGTCCAGTAACCACTCTTGCCTCTCTTTTATCTTTTATTTATCGTAAAAAAAACCCTTGCAATCTTCTTTTATATATCTAACTAGCTTACTCTCAGATTTCATCTTCTCCCCTCTTATTGGCTTTTAGTTATCCTCTGCTGGTTTTAAAGGCTTCCCAATCCTCTAGCTTCACACTAATCTTCACCATATTGTCTGCTTTTTCTTTTGCTTTTCTGTTGTCCCTGGCTTCCTGAATCAGTCACAGTTGCCTTGTCCTCCTCTTATTACGCTTCTTCTTCCTTGGAATGAATTTCTACTGTGCCTCCCGAATTACTCCCAGAAATTCCTGCCATTGCTGCTCCACTAATTTCCCTGCTAGGCTCCCATTTCCAATTATTTCTGGCCAGCTCCTCCCTCATGTCTTCGTAGTTACCTTTACTCTGTTGTAATATCGTTGCATCTGATTCACTCTTCTCCCTCTCAAACTGCAGGGCAAATTCTATCAAATTATGGTTATCTCCCTCAAGGGTTTCTTTCACCCTAATCAGGTCTACCTCATTACACATAACAAATATAGAATTGCCTGTTCCGAGTGGGCTCTACTACAAGCTGCTCAAACAAAACCATCTCATAGATATTCCACAAATTCCTTTTCTTGAGATCTGCTACCAACCTGATTTTCCCAGTCCACCTGCATATTGAAGCCTCCATGATTATTGTAACAGTGCCTTCCTTACATGCCTTGTTTTTATCTCCTGATTTATTTTTTCCCCACATTCTGGCAACTGCCAGGAGCCCTGTACGTAACTCCAATCAAGATTTTTTTTTTCCCCTTTGCAGTTTCTCAATCCTACCCACACAGATTCTTTGCCTTCCTACTCTTTGTCACTTCTTGATATCGATTTAATTTCATTTCTTATGAACAAGGCAACCCTGTCCCACGCCCATGTGCCTGTCCTTCCGGTAGGACGTGTGTCCTTGGATATTTAGTTCCCAGCCCTGATGCTCTTGCAGCCATATCTCTGTGATACACACAACATTTTACCTGCCAATTTCAATCTGTGCTACAAGCTCATTCACGCTCCGCCATATGCTACGTGCATTTAAGTACAACCCCCTCAGTCCTGTGTTGACTGCCCCCTTCACAGAGTTGTCGCCTTATCTGCTGTGCCTGAAGTTAGATTCCTGATCCTTTCCATGCCCCTTATTCTAGAAAATTTGATAACCTCTGCTGAGCCTTCCCTCCCCTTTAACTTCTTCCATAATTTTCCATGTAACTGAACCCACCCCCCGCTAATTAGTTTAAAGAAGAGAGAGCTTGTTTACTTGTTCCAAGGTAAAATAGCTGCAATAATCATTCCCCACAATTTAACAGATAAGGGGCAAGAACCAAGTGTGACACTGAGGTGGAATAGATTGGTCTGAAGTAAAATGGATCAAGGTGTACAAGCCTCCCTGGGCCATCTACTCCTGTTCTCTTCTGGGATTTTCTTTTGGGATCTTCTGCAGCCAAACCCCCATTCCCAGCCAATGTAAAACTGGTCTCTCCTCTCCTGTCAATCTCTATCAGCAAGACCTCCAAAGTCCATTTCATATTCCTTATATGTATAGTTGCCTGCCAACATCCAGCCTGCAGCCCCAGTTTTCTTCTTAGAGCAGTGTCCCCCCCCTACCTTTCCTCTACTACCCTTGTTATCTCATCTTTATTGGACAGACACAATGGACTGACCATGGCTCACCCCCTTGACCAACGTAACTGGACAGCCTGATGAGAAGTGTTCATACCCCTGACTGATGTCAGTACACCCCTACAGCTGTGTTAGCATTAACCTCCAGGCTGGACGCTACGTAGACACAGGAATTACTGTGACTGACTCCCTTGATTGCAGAGGGACAGATCCCTGGACCGTGAGCTCCCTGACCAGACACCTGGCTGTGGACAAGTCTCTGAGGCTGCCCTTGACTTACTGTGCGGGGACCTTCTGACTGATAGGTGCGTCCATGGCACACCAACTCTCCACTGGCAGTCTGCATGGAAGCACAGACCTGCATTGTTGGGTGCACCTGTAAATAGCATCAGAAGGCTATAGGCAGAGACGCATTGCGCACCAGAGTAGCACCCAGCTTGCAGGCTGAACTAGGCTGTGTCTCAGGGATGCTCATCTGTGCTCTCAGTCTTCACCCACTTAGCGCCCGTCAGCATGCTCACAGCATCCTTGCCTCACCTTGCTGTGCCACTGATATCCAGGGGGTGAGCCGTGGTCCGTATGTGAACTCTGTAGCGATGAGTCTGAGTGATAGGTCCAGTGCGGTTGGGGAGATGTGTAGGCACCAATCGGGGATTTGTGAACATCTAGCCTGGGGATATCTGGTCATGTCAGTGGACCATTGAGTCCATTCATAGAGAAAAATGGGCTGAGGGGGTGGTGGGTGGTTGGGTTGGGGGTGTGGTGCATGCAATAGTGGCTGTTGCTGCAGCAGCAAAGCCTCAGCAGGTTAGCACAGGACAGGAAGTTGCAGGCTCTGTGGAAAGGTGTAGCACAGTTGTGAAAGGGAGTATTGTGTGGGCAGTGAAACGAGGGTGGCACCTATCCTCATGGAGGCGAGAAGGTCATTCAGTATTCTTCTGCATTGCTGGCCATATCCTGGAGATGGCACTGACCTCAAAACAGGCTGGTGGGGCCAGGTAGGCCTCATCTCCTCTGGGAAGACGACACTCCTTTGTCACAGCACTCCCTCGATCAGGACCTCCACATCCCTGTCAGAGAATCGTAAATGCTGTCTTCCCCTTCTCCCGCATTGTGTGCACGCATCCTTGACCGAACAGGACTTTTCAGAACGTTGGTGCTTGTCCATGTGGATAGTGGCACTTGGACAATGGTGTGCACACAAGGGATGCCATTGTTTCAGCTCATAACTGCAGAATGACAAGTTGTTCCAGGAACAGCGCAAGTTAAGATAGTGTGGAAATAGGGGTAGATAGGGTGAGAAAATATGTGGGACCTTGCAATTGAAAAACTCTCCAAACACTCAGTGTGCCTTGGACTGAGCCAAAAAAACTTAAGGTTCAGTCCAAAGCTTTTTCTCCCTGTTCTTTTTCTAATGTTCCAACCAGTGGTACTACCTATGCTTTTCCCAGACCTGTTTAGATCAGGTAAATGGCATTAACTCTTTACCATCACCATACGGGTCACTTACAAAACTACTTTCGTAATGTGTTAAATGGAGTTTAGCGGGAGGCGATGGCCTAGTGGTATTATCGCTGGACTGTTAATCCGGGGACCCAGGTTTGAATTCTGCCACAGCAGATGGTAGAATTTGAATTCAATAAAAATATCTGGAATTAGGAATCTAATGATGACCGTGAATCCAATGTCAATTGATGGAAGAACTCATCTGGTTCACTAGTGTCCTTTAGCGAAGCAAACTACCATCCTTACATGGTCTGGCCTATATGTGACTCCAGGCCCACAGTGATGTGGTTGACTCTTAACTGCCCTCTGGGCTATTAGGGATGAGCAATAAATGCTGCCTAGCCAGCGATGCCCTCATCCCACGAATGTTTAAAAAAAATGGAGTTCAGTAAATACTTTCCCTTGAAAAGGCTCTGCTGATTTCTACAACAACAACTCACATTTATAGTACGCATTTCACGTTGTAAACCCTCCCATAGTGCCTAACAGGAGAGTTAAATAAAACTTGGAATTAACTGCATGAGTTAGCAGGGTTGTGACCAAAAGCTTGGTCAAGGAAAGCTTTTACAGACCTTAAAGGACAAGAAAAAAGTGGAGGCTAAGAAGGATATTCCAGAATGTCGGGCCTTGATTGTGGAAGGCACAGCTATCTATGCTGGATCAGTGAAAAGCAGGATACTCAAAAGTAGAATTAATGCGCAGGGACTGGTTCACAGAGATTGGGTTCTTACAAGGCTGACAGAGATTGCAGAGATCGGAATAGACAACGCAATGCCTTTAAGCAAACCAAGTCTTTCAGCAGTTTCAGTCAGTTTTTCACAGCTGGTCAAAGTGAGATGAGTTTAGTGATAACTGTGAGATGCAGCTGCTAACAACTGGCAGTGACTCAATGAGACATCCTGCTTTTATATAAAAAGACCCCTCTTACTTCATCTTTTCGTTTTACGATCCACAATACATAGTGGGCACATCACATTAACTCTAAAAGCTTTTTTCTCAGCATTGTAGATTGTAATTAGAAATAAAAGTATTCTTGATACATTAAGAAACATGATGAAGGAACAAGGCCTGTTGTGTGAGTTATGAATCAGGTTAAAAAGAATAGAAGGGAAAGTACATTACAGGAGTATGGCTAGGAATAATGATTAGGTGATGACAAGTATGTGCTTTAAGACCTGTTTATTTAAAATAAAGAGAAAAAAGATGAAGAGAATTAAGGCATCCAAAAGAAATAATGAGTTAGAGTGAATGTTGATTTCAACTATTCCTGCTGGCTTGGTAGTAGTTTAGCTCAAAACAATTGAGGCTAAGTGTAGCTTATAAGAAAATCCAGCTGTAGTGGCAGGTCTCAGTGCATTTTCTTTTGTAAATATTTTTCCATATTTGAATAACAATTTCATTCTACAGGAGTGTTTAAAAGACTGTCAGCACTTCTTTCACCTTTGAATACACTTACCTAAAATACATTTTAACATTATGACAAGGCTAGGAAAAGAAGGTTAATGTGAATTGGCTGATTGTAACATTTAGAACTCATCCAAGGAAGGTATTGGCTGCTTTCTCAAAGTGAGCTGTTTTGTAAAAAAAACTGCAGAAAAGCATATTCAAAATGCTACGCAGTAATGGGGAAACTAACGGGATGAGAAAATGAATACTGAGTAAGTGGACAAAAAGAAGAGCTTGCTTCTGGATAGGAGCCATGGACTGTAGATTTCATAAGTGCATTAGAATAAGCTCTAGTAAAATACTGATGTAACTTTAACAGTAAATTGCAGATTTACTTTTACCCAAAATCCCTTCTTGTGGGATCCCTCAGGCTTTCTGCTGTGAATGCACAGACGCAAATAAATATGCTTGGGTAGTCATGTAAATGGTCGCTGTCGCCTTGCTGGAGAATCATGCCTTAATCACATCTGCTGCAAAAAATGTTTAACTTGATGAAAAGAACTCTAAGAAAAAGCCAGGGTGTATTCATATATTGTTGCAGTTGGCACCACAACACAAAGTGGCAGCTGCAGCAGAACATGGCCTCACAGAGTGCTGTTATAATAATGTGTGAACAGCAAATGAACTGTACCTAACACTATATAAAACTATGTGTATGATATAAAGTTGTGTTCTTGTGTAATTATGTGTTTATTCATTTCTTTATTTGTATTTAGATATAGAATTCTGCACAGGCATCTCCAGTGCATGGGTGATGATTGTTTTAATTTCACCACAAAAATCCTGTGCTACCATTCCTACTAAAACTGAACTGAAATGGTTCTGAACGTGTCTTATTTCCTGTTGCCCATGGCACTCTGTTAACACTAAGTTATGTTCTGCGCTTCATCGGATAGTTCCTCTGACTTTCCAAGTGGAACAACCAGAACTTTTGATCTCAACTACCCTTGCATGTTCTCCTCAGTTCACCTCATGGTCTTCACTGTTGGTTCTTAAACTGAAGGTCTCGTGACTTATATCATTGGAGCTGCTCTGTAGGATGAAGCACTGGCTTGATCGTTGCAAGCAAACATGCACATTCCTCTCTCCTGCAGCAACAAAGTACTGGCTATCCCAATTTGACCCAAACCCACAACAAGTGTGCCTCGCTCCTCCCTAACCTGATACAGTTGTGTCACACTCCATTAAACTCCACATAGGCATAAATTGCTATAGGTGCATTGCAACTCAGGCACAGCTTAGGTGGAACCTCTGAATGGATAGAGTGCTGCATCGTGACAACAGTGTTGCTTAATTTTAGATATGTGGCATAAGCATTAAACAGTACTCATCAATCTAAAGGATAGTGGTGAAGTGGAAAGGATCTCCATCATACATCAAAAGTCTTTTTCCACAGCTATACAGCAAATTCCTTTATTCTTCCCCAACATCAATACCTTATGCATCCATTGTATGAGTGGTTGAAATGTTTAATTGGAGCCTGGTTGTCGAGAACTTGAGATATCTTGCTGTTCCTAAGGGCATCATAGAAATACAATACTTGTTCTCACATTTTCTCGTTCATTCCCTTTATTCCATTTCTCTTCCTACCCCTTGCCCTCTCTTCTTGCTTCCTTTTTCTACATAAGCATTTCTTTTATTACCATGTTAAGAGCAAGTTAGGGAAAGTTTTGAGAGCATGAAGAGCTGAGTTGAGACCATTAGAACACATCTCCTGCAAAGCCTTTCAATCCACCCAGGAGGATTTTCATCTACTTAGTCTGAGCTATGTTCAAGCACAGAGTCAGAGGTGCCAGGGCAGCACACTGATGCCCAGCTAGTTTTGCCATTACGTTCGACTAAATCTATTTTTGATGTTTTTCACTCTTTTGTAAATTCCATAGGTTTAATGCATTACAGGGATATGTAAGAGTACATCTTGGCTAGCAGGTCAAAGTGCAAAGTCTTATATGAAGTAAAATTACTTCCCATTGGGGCAACATTTGTGTCTGATGTTAACTACAACACCAGAACGCCTGTAATCCAACTTCAGAAACAGTGAATCAATGACCAAAGCAGCATTTACTCACTATCCAGATGCAGATAGACTGACGGAAATATCCACTGCTGCACCCCCCCCATTATTTACTCAAGATGCCAATACCCATGAGTGACATTTTCAGGCAAATGTGTATCACATTGTTTTCATTTTCATGAGAGAAATCAGTGTATTTGTATGAATAATGCTCACAGGGAAACATTTTCAAACCGGAAGAAGCAGGAGCAGGATGAGCTACTGACAGGAACAGTTCAGACTCTAATCTCATTAATCCAAGTCTGAATCTGGTTTTCTTGTTTTCTATTTGATCATTGTGATCAAAATTTGCTGATGCCCCTGTCTCTAGCAGAAATGCATTTATTGAAAAACAACGCAGGAATATGTTACATGCATAGCAAATATATAAACCAAACCACAGTTCTGTAGAAGACGATGGGTAAAAATTCCAATGATATTAAAGAGTACATCTTGGCTGGCAGTTCAAAGTGCAAAGTCCTGTACGAAGTAAAATTATTTTCCATTGGGACAATATATGTGTCTGATGTTAACTAAAACAGCAAGAGTTCCTGTGACTCAACTTCCCAAACAGTGACTGTGCGACCTTCTGAATTGCTTGGAAATTGTTGTATAGACCATTCATTATGTATTTTCCCAATATTTATTTTGAGTGCATTAAGAAGAATTGAATGTCAGGTAGGGAGTATCATGGTCAGCAGATGCTTTCTCTTTTGCTTTGCTGTTCAAAATGAATTTCTATCTTCTGTACAAGATTATATCTTAAAGCCTTCGACTTCAATCTTTTTCCCACCACGGCTGAGCTATGGTGTGGTATTCCAATAACACATATTGCAAAAACAATAAAAGCTCACTTCATGTTGTGCCTTCTTGTCCCCACTGTTTCATTGCAATACGAACAAAATTGGATACAAAGCTTCATTAGGAGATATTACGGCAGGTGACCAAAGGTTTGGTCAAATAAATAGTTTTAAGAAGTAGATGTAGGTGAAGGAGGCACCTTCAGCTGCTATGGCACAATAAATGAAATCACGAATGTGCAAAAGTTCAGAACTGGAGGAGCACAAATATCCCAGTGAGTTCTAGAGCTGAAGAATTTTACAGAGATTGCTTGATGCTAAGTTTTCATATTACTTCTATTCATTTTTCGCCAAAGGATAAACCCAATCATTCCATTTTTCTTCTGTTTTCTATTTGAGATGAACAACAGTATAGAATGGGGAGACATTTGCATTTGCTTTGTTGGAAAAGACTATATTTGCTCAGATCTTTTATTTAACAGATTGGAAGAAAATGTAGCATTTCTTGTCCTCTGTACCACATTTTTACTGTAATACTTTGTAAGGTTATGGAAGCTCTGATGGATTACTCAAACCTTTGGAGTGTAAACATCAAATTACATACAAAAAAAAAACACCCTTCAGCAACTCGCAACGTTGGTGCAGTATTCGTTATTTGGGAATGTTCCACAACCTGAGAAACTGCAACAAATGACCTATTTATCAAGCATCACAACCAAGTGATACATTCCAACCTCTGAAAATATATCCAGTGCATTGCTATTGAAAGAAAGAAACGTAGGGGCTGATATGGAATTGTTCATCACCTCAAGATAGTACAAAATGCTTTACAGCCAATTAGTAACATTGAAATGCCATCTCCGTGAAATAACACTGAACCATCTAAGCTCTGGAACTGTTTGTGTAGACTTCAATATACTTCAACCTGTCTTTCCTTCTTTAAGGTAGCAACCTCTTTAACCAAGCTTTTGGTTACCTATTATCTCCTTCTGTGGTCCATTATTAAACACCTCTGTGAAGTGCTTTGGGACTGTTTTCCAAATAAAATGTATCAAGTAAAATGGCATACACTGAACTTGAAACGGTTTGTTTCAAGTAAGTGGGAGAAAGCTTGAGAATATCAAACCAAAATTGTACTTATTGCAAACTGTTAAGAAAAATCTTGATGGGGAAACTGTTTTCTTAATCAACCTCACTGTAATTGTTTGCATGCAGTTCAGCACTGAAGAAGTTAATACCGTTGGCACAACCCAATTAGAGTCAGACAAAAGAAATACTGTCTCTTTAATCACTAAATGCCCTTACAAAGGAATGATCCGAAAGGCAGATGCTAACAGTATGCTTTTATTCAGCTCAGGAAGCACTGTGTTGTGACAGTTTAGTGCAAAAGGTTGGAATTGAATCCATCAAGGAAAAGCGTTTATGAATATTAATGCATTCAGTTTTTTTTTGGAAGCACATCGCAGGTCAAGCAACAAGGATAGCATTTTGCATAATTAGGAATAAATAATCGTGACAGTGATATTCTCTTTTGGAGTTAATAATTCTGAAAGATGTGACTGGCTGCAGTTGAAATCACAAAACGAGGGAGTTTCTGGATTTGTCTAGCTGGGAGTAGCGATGAAGCAGAATGTTCATTCACATCGCTCGTGTTCCACACCACTCCTCCTCATTGCATTTTAAGGGAGAATAGATCTCCAGACATAATCATCCTGATTTGTGAGATTTTAGCTAGGCTGAGTACATGTCTGCTTTGATGTTTGAAGAATTCAGCACCTGCTCCGACAAGATTCTTTGAGGAGCCATTTTTGTTTCTTCTTGCGTCTCTCCATCTGTTGAATTTTGGCATTTTATTAATAGTTTATGGCGTATTTCAAGCATTTTTATAAATGGTTTCTTACTTGGCTGTATGGAAGAGCTTTGTGAGTGATGTATTTTCAGTCTTTTAATTTTTTTTAATTTAAAATTAATTATTATTTTAAAAAATATGCACGATTTGGGCAGATTAAAGTTAATTTCTTGCTTTTCTTACAGAAACTTGCATTAAGTCCGACGCACCCATCACCCCAGTATTCACTGACATAAGTTCTGAGGAAGGGTCACTCGACCGAAACATTAACTCCAGTTTCTCTCCATAGCTGCTGCCAGTCCTGCTGAGCTTTTCCAGCAATTTCTGTTTTGGCTTCTGATTTCCAGCATCTGCAGTTCTTTCGCTTTTTATTTTGTTCACTGACCTATATTGGCTCCAGCTCCAATAACATATTCTGATCCTTTGATTGAAGTCCTTGCATCGTCTTGCCCCAGCCCATTCTTGCCACCTCATTCGGTTCCACAAGCCTCAGAGATTTCACTTCTCTGGATACAGCTGAAATCTGTGCTCATCCAGATGAGCTGGAAAGCTTTGCATTTTTCATCTCCCAGTGCCAATGCCAAGTACTGAGATGACAGTTCATGCAACCCAACTTATGTCCCCTAACATAGCAAGTACAGCTTGCATTTTCATTAATTCTCTCTACAATAATAGCCTGAGAAAGACCACGAACTACAAGCGATATTTCTAAATCCTGTCAGGGAGAGAACTTGCTTTCTAGTATGAGCATGAAAATCATGCAATGACTTTGATCTGTCATTTGCGTAATTTTAACTAAAGTAGCCTTCTGTCAGTGGTAGTGTACACGGCTCTAAGTCGAGGTTGTGTGTCCAAACTCAACCTCTGAGACTTGAACCCATAATCTCGGCTGATGCTCCACTTCCAGACTGAAGGAGTGTTGCACTATCTGAAATATCAGTGAAGGCTAGCATTCTGTCATCAAGTCATCCTTTATTTGCATGTACACACAAATGACACTGACCCAGCTAGCTGGGTCCTAGAGTGAACAGAACCCCTGACACTCTTGTTTACATCTGTCAGTCAGGGCTCCCAGATTGGACCGCGTTAACAGCCCCAATCAGGGAACTTGTATTCTGTGATATCTGAGATAAAACGTTGTGGAGCTGGATGAACACAACAGGTCGAGCAGCATCAGAGGAGCAGGAAAGTTGACGTTTCGGGTCGAGACCCTTCTTCAGAAATGGGGGAGGAGAAGGGGATTCTGAAATAAATAGGGAGAGGGGGGAGGCGGATAGAAGATGGATAAAGGAGAAGATAGGTTGAGAGGAGACAGACAGGTAAAAGAGGCAGGGTTAGAACCAGTGAAGGTGAATGTAGGTGGGGATTTAGGTGGGGGATAGGTCAGTCCAGGGAGGACAGACAGGTCAAGGAGGCGGGATGAGGTTAATGTGTAGGAGATGGGGGTGGGGCTTGAGGTGGGAGGAATGGTTAGGGAGGTGGGGACTAGCTGGGCTGGTTTTGGGATGTCATTGGGGGAGGGGAGATTTTGAAGCTTGTGAAGTCCACATTGATACCCTTGGGTTGCAGGGTTCCCAAGCGAAATATGAGATGCTGTTCCTGCAGCTTTTGGGTGGCATCATTGTGGCAATGCAGGAGGCCCAGCATGGACATGTCGTCTGAGGAGTTGGGGGGGTCGAGTTGAAATTGTTCGCGACTGGGAGGTGTAGTTGTTTGTTGCGAACTGAGCATAGGTGTTCTGCAAAGCGGTCCCCAAGCCTCCGCTTGGTTTCCCCGATGTAGAGGAGGCCACAACGGGAACAGCGGATACTGTATACCACATTAGCAGATGTGCACGTGAACATCTGTTTGATGTGGAAGGTGTTCTTAGGGCCTGGGATGGGGGTGAGGGGGGAGGTGTAGGGGCAGGTGTAGCATTTGCTTCGGTTGCAGGGAAAAGTGCCAGGGGTGGTAGGGCTGGAGGGGAGTGCGGAGCGGACAAGGGAGTCACGGAGAGAGTGGTCCATCTGGAAAGCAGATAAGGATGGGGAGGGAAAAATGTCTTTAGCAGTGTGGTCAGATTCCAGATGGCAGAAATGTCGGAGGATGATGCGTTGGATTCGGAGGTTGGTGGGCTGGTACGTGAGGACAAGAGGGATTCTGTTTTGGTTATTATAGCGGGTAGGGGGTGTGGGGGATGAGTTGCAGGAAATGCGGGAGACACGGTCAAGGGCATTTTCGATCACTGTGGAGGGGAAGTTGCGGTCCTCGAAAAACGAGGACATCTGGGATGTTCGGGAGTGGAATGCCTCATTTCGGGAGCAGATGCGGCGGAGGCGAAGGAATTGGGAATAGGGGATGGCCTTTTTAACAGGAAGGTGGGTGGGAGGACGTGTGTTCTAGGTAGTTGTGGGAGTCAGTAGGCTTAAAATGGATATCGGTTTCCAGGTGGAGGCCAGAGATGGAGACAGAGAGGTCCAGGAAGGTGAGAGAGGTATTAGAGATAGTCCAGGTGAACTTAAGGTTGGGGTGGAAGGTGTTGGTGAAGTGGGTGAACTGTTCGAGCTCCTCGTGGGAGCACGAGGCAGCGCCAAAACAGTCATCAATGTAACGGAGGAAGAGATGGGGTTTAGGGCCAGTGTAGGTACGGAAGAGGGATTGTTCCACATATCCTACAAAGAGGCATGCATAGCTTGGGCCTATGCGGGTACCCATGGCCAACCCCTTTGTCTGTAGGAAGTGGGATATCGACCTGGTTGACCTTGTTACAATCACTGCCCTATCATTAAAATGAATCTGTTTGCCTGTTCAGATGGACATAAAAAGTCCCATGGCACCATTTAAAAGGAGAGCAAGGGGATTCTTTCAGAGTGCTGGCTAACATTTATCTTCAACTAGCATCGCTGACAAAAAGAATATTTGCTTGTGATGAGTCGTAAGCGCAGAAGTAGGCTATTTGGCCCAATAAGTCTATTCTCCCACTCAGTGAGTTATGAACTGATCTGTTAATCCTTAACTTCACTTTCCTGCTTTATCTCCAATATCTTTGATCCTCTTAATGATTAAAAGTATATCTTAGCCTTGAAAAATATATTTGAGCCTTGAAGATACTTAATGATCCCACCTGTGCAGCCTTCTGTGCTAAAGAATTCCACAGACTCACTCTTCTCAGAGAAAATAAAATCCTACACATTCCTGTCTGCATTGGGTGACCCCTCACTCTGAGATTGTGCCCACTGGTCCTAGACTCTTCCGCATGAGAAAACATAGTCATTACATCTTCCTTATCAAACCCCTGAACAATCTTATATGTTTGAGTAAAGTCTCCTCTCATTCTTCTGAGCTTTAATGAGTACAGGTCCAACCTAATCAACCTCACCTCATAAGAAAATCCCTCCATACCCAGGATCAACCTCGTAAACCTCCTCTGGACTGCCTCCAGCGCCACTATATCGTTCCTGAGATAAGAGAACAAAACTGTTTGCAGTATTCCAGATGTGGTATAACTAGTGCCTTGTACAGTTTTAGCAAGATCTCCCTATTTTTATATTTCATTCCCTTTGAAATGAGGCCAGAGTATTTACTTTCCTTATTACCTGCTGAACTTTAATGCTAGCATTTTGTAATTCATGCATGAAACCACCCCCCAACCCCCTGCCAAATCTCTCTCTGCTGGATCTTTCAGAAGTAATTTCTCCATTGAAATAATATATGGCTCTTCTGTTCTTGCTACCAAAGTGCGTAACCTCAAATTTTCCCAAGTCTGCCCACTCAGTTAACTTGTCTGTATCGCTGTGTGGGCTCTTAGTGTCATCTCGCTATTTACCTTCCCAACTATTGTTGCGTTATCCGCAGACATAGTACCTCATGAATTTTTGGATGACCATGTGTGGAAGTTTAGGAAATAGTAGGAACTGCAGATGCTGGAGAATCTGAGATAACAAGGTGTAGAGCTGGATGAACACAGCAGGCCAAGCAGTATCAGAGGAGCAGGAAGGCTGACATTTCGGGCCTAGACCCTTCTTCAGAAAATTCAGACCCTTTTCTGAGGAAGTGTCTAAGCCCGAAACGTCAGCTTTCCTGCTCCTCTGATGCTGCTTGGCCTGCTGTGTTCATCCAGCTCTACACCCTGTTATCTCTGTGGAAGTTTATAAAGCTTTTGCAGTTTTTCTGCACTACAAGAATGAGAACTGACAGATTCTTGTGCCTTGACCCATGGCATGTTTGATGGTAGAGCATTTAACTGGGCGAGAGGATTGTGGACCCAACCAGCTTCCGGACTCCACCCAGAAAATCTTTGTGTGGGAACGCCTATAACTGACCTTCTTGTCTCACCACCAACTAAGCCCCTTAAGCAGGTACATACTTAAGGCCCTCATTTCCTCCACCCCTTTACATGGTGGCGGTGAGTTGACTGGGTGGAGAGGGACGGCTTTGGGGGTGGAGGTCCTTCATTCAGAGGCACTTAGTACTTGATTGAGAGTCCTGACTTGGTAGAAGGAAGTGTGCTTAAAGTGGTCTCTCCATGTCCATGTTGCCGACCCTCCTGAACTCGCACGCAGTTGCACCCGTTCCTGCCAACGATCGCCTCTGACCTAGGAACCAGAGAAGGCCTAAGGCCTCAGGTGGGTATTATTCTGGCAGTCAGATACCACACTTACCAATAGCACTGCCATTCAAAAGAATGGCTTGTTGCCAACTCTCAGTAGGTAGGACTTCTGCCCCCAATTGTTGGTCCCGGAGCAGAGTCTGTCAAGTGCCTGATTACCTCAAGATGTGCCAAGCCTTCCCAAAGAAAGGAAATGCAGGACTCCCCCCAACTCTTTCAAGGCTGTCTTCACCTCCACAAGATTCTGCCGTACATTTCCGGAAATGCTTCCTCAGTTGGAAAACATTTTGTGCAGTCCTGAGGACACTATGTAAATACAATTTTCTTCTGATACATTGACCAAAAGCATTAATACATACTCTTGCTGTTGTATCACACAATTTAGTCTCATTTTACCTTTATGTCCAATCCCTTGGGCATTGAGTGATTTGAATGGAATTTCAATGGTCCCAGCAGCAATAGAAACGTGTGTTCTTTAAAATCTTCACTCTGCCCATCTCCTAGAATTTTGTCCTAAAAATCACTCAGCAAGTATGGTTGCCTTGACCAGATAGATATCGCCCCATATCATTACCATTCTGCAGTGTCTTGTCAGCTACCTATCTGACCTCATTAAAGTAAGTTAATTGACTAAAGACAAACTATTTTTAATAGGACTTTGTAGTTGTGTGAGGAGAGCAGCTCAAGGCAGTTATTTCTGCACTTTCTTCCAATTCTACAATCAAAGTTTACAATTCACAAACAATGTGACACCCAGATTATCTCTCAGCACTTTACACGAACATATAAAATCGATTACTGGCTGTAACACTGTGAAGATTTGTGCCATTGTAACCCTAACGGCATTTCTGCATTAAAAACAAACCATTCAGTTGTCGGAAGTTAAGACGATGTTGCGTGCAATAATAGACCAACTGCGCTTCCTCAACCAGACTGTCAATGACACTTAAAATTTCCTCTTGTTCCTGGATCTTGAGAGAAACTTATGTCTTAATAAGCAGTGGATTCATTCATTGACATGCAGGTGGTATTATGTCATTGTTAGAACACCAAAGGCTTGTTCTAAAGCAGTAAAGCAACCTCCTTGAACTCACTTCAAGCCCTCAATTCCTTTTCTTGTCTTTCCACCCTGTCAGCAATAGAAATGCTGAGTTGAACATTACTTAATTAAGGGTTTCAAACAATGTAATTGGCTGCCCCGTAATTAAACCGCTCTTTTTGCTGACATTGGCTTCCGTATAAATCCGCCCTGGTTAAACCTCCCACTGTCCTCTTATGGGTCATCAGAAACATTTTCCCACGGTTGCCCAATTCCTGGTGCTTAGCCAGTACTGCGGTAACAAATGAATGCATCGTACTTGGGGTCACCTTGTTTCCTGATAGTTGGTATTTTGGAGTGATTCAACAACAACAACTTGCATTTATGTAGCATATTTAATATGTTTTGCAACATCAAACTATATTTGATACTAAGCCAAATATTAGGACAGATACCTAAAAACTTGGCCAATGGAGCATGTTTTACAAAGTGTCCTAAACAGAAAGAGAGCAGTAGAGTTCCCAACATGTAATGGGAGGGAACACTTGAGCTTATGGTCATACTAATTGACAATGGTAAGTCAAAGGATGGGCAAGAGGCTGGAAACTTTCAACTGATAAAGGATCATGATTATTACCAAACCAGCTGTTACTTCTCTTGTGTCATAAATGATGTTCTCAGAAATCATGTCTGTCAAGCCTGCAGGTTCTTTGATCCAATATGAAGGCAATTAATTACTCAAACAAGCATCCCTGCTTTTCCAGGAAGCAAAGAACAGATCTTTGTTTTGCTACTACAAGAAATTTATATAAAAGAAATGGCAAGAAGAGCAGTATTTCAGAAGGAAATGTGTGTCAAATTGTCTCAACTAGTTTGGAGCTGGATTGATTTGGACGCACATTGTTTTAATTAAAGCACATTGTTTTGGTTGCAAATTATACAATTCAATCAGCAAAGTTCAAAGTAGTCATCTTGGCACAAACCTCTTAACTTCTTGTTCTGTTGCTTACAATTTACAGGGTGCTTGGCACTGTAGCTAATTTGATCTAATTAATCTTCTGATTGTGTTTCTGTTGTCTACAATGGGAGTATATGCATTACCCAGCAGCAGTTAGGTTGTGATTAAATTTTCTTCTTTCACAAATGTAATTTATTTATAAAATGTATGAGAATTCATTACATTACCATTCAAAGCTCATGTTTCATAAGGTGCAACTTCGCTCAGCGTTTACCAATTCTGTGTCACTCACAACATTTACCCTTGTGGTTGATGTTTATCGTGTTATGTTTTGCACAATATATTTACTGACAACATTTCTGTAAGTTCATTCTAGAACATTTCAAACTACTCGTTACAGCAAGTCCAGTAGTATTCAACTTTTCTCCATAGAGCATGTTCGACTCTGAGATGCCACAATAAAATTACGGAATGTGACATTTAGTATGGATATTTACTTAGCCAGAGAATTTTATAGAGTTACCAGACCCTTGGTGAACTATGAGTGAAAGACCTTGGATGGTGCTGTGCTTCCATTTGCTGTTTTAATCTGTCCCTCAGCACGTAGTGCTGGGTCTTAGAATGTGCCAGTCTGCAACATTTAGTCCTAGAGAACTCTTTGCGCTGGAAGACCAACATACTTTGGGCAATCTAAAGATCTCCTTTCACCAACAACTGCTGGTTCTCCAACAGCAGTTAATATTTGTCATGGAGAGTGCCCCTGACAACAGCCTATGGGGGAGCACAGAGGCCTGCATCATCAGGTTTGCTCGAAGACATCTGCATTTTAATATGTGCAGTTGCTTACACAACTCATAGATGTGAAAATTGTGTCCCACCACTGTTTATCCTCCAGCCCACGGAAAGAATGATAAGTGTTGTGTTCGATGGTGGGACCTCTCATTTGATCCTCCTGTGCTATTTTGGTGAAGGTGGAAAGCCTCTTCATTTAAGCTAAGACTCATGTCCAGGATATGGCCTCTCTTACCTGAGTCACACAAGCGTTATAATAGAATCCCTATAGTGTAGAAGCAGGCCATTCAGCCCATCACATCCATACAGACCCTCTGATGAGAAACACACCCAGGCCTACCCCTGCATTTCCCATGACTAACCCACTTAGCTGGCACACCTCTGGACACTCTGGGCAATTTACAACGGCCAATCCATCCAACAGGCACATCTTTGGACTGTGGGAGGAAACCGGAGCACCCAGAGGAAGCCAATGCAGACATAGGGAGAACGTGCAGACTCCACGTAGATAGTCACCCAAGGATGGAATTGAACCCAGGTCCCTGGTGCTGTGAGGCAGCAATGCTAACCACTGAGCCACCGTGCCATTACTATGCTGCAGAACAAGACCATTGGGCCTGTCGTGTCCTCACTGACTTTTCAAATGAGCAGCATGACTTAGTCCTGTTCTTCTGTCTTTTACTTAAACTCTTAGCACATTGTTTCTACTTAAATAATCATCCAACATCCTTTTGAACTCCTCAGTTTTCACCTGCCTTCACCAAACCTCCAAGCAATGCATTCCTGTCCCATCCAGTGTTTTCTCACCTTGCATTTGCTTCTTTTGTAAGTCATTTTAAATCTGTGCCACATCGTTCTTAATCATTTCAAAACAGTGCATATCTGCTCTAACCAATCTCTTCATGATTTTGCAAACTGCTGTCAGATTACACACTTAGCCACCTTCTTTGCAAGGAAAACACTTCCAATTCCTCCAAACTGTCCTCATTACTGAAGTTTCTCATCCCTTATCTCCATTCTTGTAAATCTCTTCTCCAATATCTCCATTACATTCATGTTCTTCCCATTGTGTGACACCCAGAAATCTACTCAATGCTCCAGCTGAATTTGTATAAGTGCCTTATACAAATTCAGTATCACCTCCTTGCTCTTCTACTCTATACCCCTATTAGTAAAGCATAGGGTACTGTCTGCTTTATTAATTGCTTCCTCCATCTGTCCTGCCGTGTTCAATGATCTGTGCACATATATACCGAGATCTTCTGCTCCTGCACCCCCTTCAGAATCGTATCCCTTATGTTATATTGTCTGTCCCTGTTGTGATTGATTGATCGATTGATTGATTTATTGTCATGTAATCGAAATACGGTGAAAAGCTTTATTTACAAGCAGTACAGGCAGATCACAGCAAGCAAAGTATGTACAGATCAGAAAGACTTAGAGGCACACAGGTTATATTATTTGAGGCTAGAGTCCATTTAACAGTCTGGTAACGGCTGAAAAGAAGCTGTTCCTGAACCTGCTTGTGCGCGTGTTCAGGCTTCTGTATCTTCTGCCTGATGGAAGAGGTTGTAGGAGATCATTAGCAGGGTGTGATGTGTCTTTGATGATTTTAGCAGCCTTTCTGCAGCAGCAAGCAATGTAAATGGTGTCCATGGATAGAAGGTTGGCTTCTGTGATGGTCTGGGCTGTGCTCACCACCAGAAGGTAGTATCTTATGGTCCTGGGCAGACCAGTTGCCTTACCAGGCCGTTATGTAGCCAGACAGTATGCTTTCAATGGTGCATCTGTAGAAGTTGGTGAGGGTCCTTATGGACATGCCAAATTTCCTGAGCTGCCTGAGGAAGAAGAGGCGTTATTGTGTCTTCATGACTGGGAATTTACTTGGGAAGTCCAGGGCAGGTCTTCGCTTATCGTCACTCTGAGGAACTTGATGCTCTTCACACTTTCAACCTCAGTTCCGTTGATGTGGATGGGGGCGTGTCCTTCTCCTTTCTTTCTGAAGTTGATGATCTGTTCTTTAGTTTTGCCAACATTGAGAGACAGATTGTTTTTATTGCACCATGTCACCAAGCCCTCTATCTCCTTCTGTGTTTTGACTCGTCATTGTTAGATATCCATCCCACTATGGTGGTGTCGTCAGCAAACTTGTAGATGGTGTTCGTTTGGAATTTGTTCTTTATGCTAAAATGTATTACCTTATGCTTCTGTGCATTGGGTATCACCTGCCACTTATCTACCCACTTCGCCAACTTGCCCATGTTCTCTTGAGGTTCTTTGCTGTCCTCCTCTCAGTTTACATTGCTTCCAACTTTCATTTCTTCCACAAATGTTGAAATTGTCCATACAGGCTTCCCAAGATCCAGATGGTTAATTTGTATCAGGAAAAGCAAGAGTCCCAGTACCAACCCCTTGGATAAACCTACCTACAAACCTACCTCTAGATCAAAAAATATCCATTGACCATTGCTCTCTTTTCTATCCCTCAGCTTATTTAATATCTACATTGCCACTGCCCCTTTCATTCCATGAACTATAATTTTGCTCACGTGTCTGTTGTTTAACACTGTATCAACAGCTTTCTGGAAGTCCACATACACCATATTAACAACATTACCCTTATTGACCCTTTACAATGTAACTTTTCTTATTAGTTATAACATAGATTACAAGAGGTGGGAGATTACGATGGTTCTGTATAGGACATTGGTTAGGTTATAGCTGGAATACTGTGTGCTGTGCTGCTTGCCTCACTATAGGTAAAGTGGGAACAAAAACAAGTTGCTGGAAAAGCTCAGCAGGTCTGGCAGCATCTATGAAGAAATAATAAGAGTTAACGTTTCAGGTTCGATGACCCTGTTCTGAGGAAGGGTCACCGGGCCCAAAACGTTAACTCTGATTTTTTCTTCACAGATGCTGCCAGACCTGCTGAGCTTTTCCAGCAACTTCTGTTTTTGTTCCTGATTTACAGCATCTGCAGTTCTTTCAGTTTTCGCAGGTAAAGTGGGATTGCACTAGACATTGTGCAGAGGAGGATCACCAAGGTGTTGTCCGTGCTGAGGTGATTCAACTATGAAGAGACACTGCATAGTCGGAGATAACACAGTGTGAAGCTGGAGGAACACAGCAGGCCAGGCAGCATCAGAGGAGCAGGAGAGTTGTCGTTTCGGGTCAGGACCCTTTTTCAGTCAGGAGTTGTTTTTCTTGGAGCAGAGAAGGCTGCGGGAGGACCTGACTAGGATCTACAAGATTATTAGAGACATACATAGAGTTGAAAGGAATAATCTCTTCACCCTAGTAGAAGGGTCAGTTATCAGGAGTCATGGGTATAAGATAAGGGGCAGGGGGTTTCGAGGGGTTTCAAGGAGAATTTGTTTGACCCAGAGGGTGGAGATGTCTGGAGCTCAATGGCTGAAGAGTGGTGGAAGCAGGAAAAGTAACAACCTTTAAGAATTATTTGAGTGAACACTTGAAATGCCATTGAATACAAGGTCATGGGCCAAGTGCTGGAAAATGGGATTGGAATAGATAGGTGCGTGATGACCAGTATGGAAATGAGGAGCCAAAGGGACTCTTCCTGTGCGGAAATGCACCTTGACACTTTCTGTTATATCTTCAGAAGTCTGCAGCAAGATGATTGAGCACAATTTGCCCTTTAGAAATTCACGCTAGCTCTTCCCAATTATTCACCTTTTCTTTCCCACATGACGACTAACTCTATCCCGAATAATTGTTTCCAAAGCTTCCCCGTCACTGAAGTTCGATTGCCTGGTCTGTAATTGTTGGGCTTATTTTTGAGGTGGATTCTTAACTGCTTAGCTGGAAAGATGACTCTTAGTTATTCTATTGATCTTTATTGTAGTTTTAATTTTAAATTTGCAGAACATATCAATCTATTATGCTTGAAACGAAAGCTAGTTCTCATCTGTTTAAGGAGTTTTTGGACAAGCTCCGTTTCCAAGGCAACCAAGAGCAGCCTGCTGTGACTGCTGCAATGTAGTGCTGTCAAAGTAATAGAGAATGCTGGTACGAAAATGCATTGTCTCAACCCAATACAGGTAAATTCCTATAAACCCCTGCCATCATTTAGAAATCATCTCTTGTTAAATTTAGAAGAAAATAAAAATGCCTTTGGCCTGCAGAAAGTGGAAATAAATGCAGAAACGCCTATAAAAGCTTAACCCCTTTCACCAGATCGTGGGCATATTTTCAATTCAAAAGTTGTTTGAAGAATTTCACAGTGATTGCAGTAACGTTGAATAAGACAATTTTACAATTATGCCATGTAAGCCTTTCTCTGAAAAGAGCAGTTGTTACCCTAAGCATTCTTTGTTGGAAGGCGAAAACGTTTCTGGAAGCAAACTGTCACTATCATTTGAACAAACAACTGGAATAGGTGAGAAAGGTAGTTATATAGTGGATGATGGGAATATGGGTAAGATCTTAATGCCGATGGCCAAACTGTTGTGTTTGCAATAAACAGATACATCTTAACATTTTCGCTACTGATTGGTCAACTGTGCAGAATGAATGGTAGTGTGTTTCTTGAGTAAAGGTAGTCACATGTTATGATGCAAGGGCCATTGTCTTGGGTGGGGGAGGGGGTGATGTGATGTGATATTAGTAAATCTCCCTCACCTGCCTAATGAATTTTGTAAGCCAGTACGTGATGGATGAGGTAAGTTTACAATAGGACCGTTGGATGTGGTGGTTATTGAGTGTGAACACAGTGAATGGAGCAAGTCAGCTATTTTCAGACTTCATCAACTCAATAGACTTGCCTCATCCATCATGCAGTCATGCACATGATGCGCCAGGGAGGCTGTAGAGATCTACCAACACCACATCATTCACTAAGACACTAGTCACCTCATCTGTGGCGTCTGGCTACCCTGACTAAGAAACGTATTATCATCCACTCTGTCCATTTGACCCATCCACAGCAAGAATGTAACTGTGTACTGCCCTCTTGCAAATGTAGTGACCTGACTGAACAGCAGTAAGATCCTGAGATAATAGGAACGGCAGATGCTGGAGAATCCGAGATAACAAGGTGTGGAGCTGGATGAACACAGCAGGCCAAGCAGCATCATAGGAGCAGGAAAGCTTGACGTTTCGCGCCTAGACCCTTCATCAAGATCCTGCCTTTATTGCCATCTGCCACAAGATATAACTGCCTCTTCTGCCTTGGTCTGTTTGTTCTTGCAGATGATAGGCAGAGAATGCTGTCTGAAAAATGTGGGGACCCTCCTGTTCTTCTACAGAACCCTTCCGATGTGACAACTACAAAATTCTGCTGACATCAATATTTTATATGCTGTAAATATAAAATTGTTTTGCATGATTTTAACCTAAATGACCAGGCAAAAAATCCCCGTGGAATTGAGTGGACTTGCCAAAAAGTAAAATTGGGCATGGCGCACCGTCAACAGAACACCTAATTTTGTCAGTGGGATGGGTTCAAATTTCCTCTGTTAACTCAGTTTATCTAAGCAGATGCTGACCTCACGTGCTGTGTTTTGTAGAAGTTTCTATTTTCTTTTTTTTAACATAATAAATTTGTCTCACAAGACAAAATAGATATCTCCTCCAAACCCCTGTGCAGGTTTTGCAAGCATAGTTTACACTGCTGTTTAAAAGAGAGCTATGAGATATTAGCAGATGCTGGAGAATCCGAGATAACAAGCATGGGGCTGGATGAACACAGCAGGTCAAGCAGCATCATAGGAGCAGGAAAACTTGACATTTCGGGCCTAGACCCTTCATCTGATGCCCCATGCTTGTTATGAGATATTAGCAACTGGTTTGCAGCCTTTTTGCTGCCTTTCAAACACATGCAGTTGAAAAAATAGATGAGCTTGCAGTCGTGGTATATGAATATTTTATATGTATATATATATTTAGGTTGAAAACATGGGCTGAGATGATTTATTGCGAGTGCTGGGGGTGAGATGCTGCTGGCTACACTACTGCTCCTGTGGTGCTCCACAGTTTTGATTTCACAGAATCATAACCAGCCAACCCTCTGCAATTGTACATTTTCAATTATTTTTCTAAGTAATCAATTCTGCCCAGTCCCTTCAATGTCTGTTATGCTGAAGATCCTTGTAACCTTCTCCAGTGCCACAACCCCACAGAAAACTAGTGCTTCTCTGCCTCTAGCCTCTTGCACATTTCACTCTCCCGTCACCTCTGCTCCTTGTGACTGCACCTTGAAGTGTCTAGATACTAAGCTCTGGAACGTTCTCCCATAGTCATTCTACCTCTCTCCTTCTCCTCTTCAAAGATGATCTCTTTGATCACTTATCAAAATATAACCTTCTTTGACTCGGTGTCACTTTTTGTCTGACCCCATCTAAGGCCATACACACCAGTGTACTTCTCCAGGATAACCAATGACTGACTGGGATTTATTCAATGCTATTAACATACTCATTGTAATAATCACCATCTTCTTTTATTTTTATCCTTTTAGGTTTAGAACTAGGAGTTGCATTTGAGAATTGAACTTTGAATGTTAAACCGCAGTTTGCTTGAAAATAAGTAAACGATTAATGCCTGCTTTAGCGAGCTGGCCTGGAAAGGTAATGCAGGTTAATTACAGCTCGAAGAGCTCTGTAGATGATTGGGCAATGAGCTGCTGTAATGCTCAGTGACTGGCAGCTGGTTGGATGTTGAATTGGTCAATCTAGGGAGGACCAGTGCTGGCCAGCCAACCACAGAGAATTTTGCAAAAAGAAGAGAAAACAAAGCGCGAACTGGTGCTGATTAGGGTTTTGGGCAGGAGGCGTTTGCTTTGGAAGCTGCCAGACCAGGAAGCTGCTTTTGTTTTTTCTCTCTCTAGTTATTCTCCAATTGTTGACTTGTTGAAAGTTCTGAGAAAAGAATCCCAGTCTGCAAGAAATAAGTAAAAGTCTCCACAGCTCTGCAGAAGCTGTTTGCATTGACTGGAAACTTCAGGATTTACACAAGATACACAGACCTATTATCGAACTATTTCATGAAGGCCTGGTATTCATCTTTGATATGGTTATCAAATGGGCAAAATACAACTCTTTGGCTTTTCTTTATATTTTATCCCTCAACTGTATCTGCCTGTTGGTATATAAGTGGAGCTTTATATTCAAAGAAATTGGGCTTAAACCATAGCTATTAATGAGATTGCCATGTAGTTTTTTCTGTATTCTGTTATTTTTAAAGTCTGCTTAGGAACAGTTGAGCAATCTTGAGGATCGTGGAAAATTTTGAGATTGCCATGTCGCAAATCCAGTGATAGTGGCTGATTTGGTTTAGCTTGCTGTCCCTGTATCGTAACAGATAGAATTGTCCTTTTAGTCATCCCGCACTCCTCTAATAATTATTTAGAGCCATCGTATTTTGCTTAAAAAGGACAGAGCAGGTGAATGGAATTCACCAGAGAGTACTTTGGAGAGCTGGCAGGAACATGAGGGTACAAATGGCCTCACTCAATGCTGTTTGAATCTATATTTATGTCAAATGCACCAGAACGGCTGCAGCTGTTCCTCTATCCGCAGCATCCATCGCTGAAACTTTATACAGGAGCCTTGCTTAATCATGAAACATCTTAATGGCACCATTTCATCAGACTATCATATGAATTATCCCTTCTATGGAGAATTTCAACTGCATCGAGTGCTGCACTGAGATCATGGCACATAAATTAGGTTCCTAGAAACTTGTTGCTGGTTAGTAGGGGTACAGTTTCTTCAGATCATTCTGTGATTGCAACAGTTGATGCAGAAGAAATCTGTGATCTTTATATTAGGCCTTGTTGCATGTTATTGCCAACTTCATTTACTTGCATTATGAAGAAAACCTGAATGTGGCTGTAATACTAAGTCTAAATTTGTCCAATTTAGTCCTAAGTATAATAAAAATAAGAAATTGGAAATAACAAAAAATGCCTCTTGATTAGTATTTGAAATTTGAGTATAAATGTGTTAATGTAATTGGATGACATTTCTTGTATTAAATGGGCTAAAATTCCCATTAAAATTGTGAATACATGCTGATATAACACAGCATGCTTACACCCTACCATTTCATCACAGAAACTATCCTCTGGGAGCATCATATTTCATTGCTCCCCTGCTGGGTATTTTACTTCCTAACCTAATCCATCTGGAGACTGCTAGTTTTAATTGTCACACTGGAAACAGAGTCTACAATGACCAATTTCTGCTTCACTATCCATAGCTAGTATTCAAGAAGGTAAAATATTGATGATTAGTTAATACTGATGCCAGTTGGAACATTGCAGTCTGAACAATTGCCGTGCAGTGAGGTTTCACAGTTTTAATGTTGTACTCTTGTTGCAGCCTGAGTATTGCACGATACGAATTGATGTACCAGATAGCTTGAAATTAAAAAACAATTCTATTGTTATTGATCTCCCCCCTTGTACGAGGTTGCAGCCCACCTATCAGAATTCTGACATTTGCTTTCACATTCAAGGTGAGAGACACCAGGTCAAAGATCTCCCCGTGAAGGACAGGGAAGTGAAATGGAGAGCCTTCGTGAATCATCCGTTAGTGTGCCTTTGTTTTGGCAAGCCTGACAGAGTAGGTAATTGAGGTGTGCCTTCCTCACGAAATGTTAACAGTATCGAAGAGAAAGTCTTTTGCAAAAGTGAAATGGCTTATGCCAATTAATTGTGGATAAGCTGACTGTGTATGTTTGACTACTGTGAATCTAGCTTGGGCCGTTAATGAGCATCTCAACTGTTTCATTGAGAATCCCATAGCGCTTTCAATATTCAGACTCCACATTCTATGCTAGAAAAAGAATTCTGCCCAGTAGGGCTTAGATCCAGAAGCAGAACATAAATATTTATATTTTTTTTCAGGCAGATGCAGTTTTATGTTCCAATAATTGGATCAGTTTAATGACATTTACACTCAACAGACTCTAGTATTTGGTGAATAATGAGTCAGTAAACTGACCCATTTTGATGAACCGTTGACAGATTAGCATTTACAGATGTAATGAACCAAGACTGCTTTGCATATAGCTCTGTGCATGGCCGACAAAGCAATCTATAAGTACAGTCTTATTACACAGTGAGCATGGTACTAAATGGACATCTGGATGGATCGTTCACATATTTATAACTGTGCTTGAAAATTCCATTATATATAAGCTTGTGCTTTTCCAAGACTACTGCTTGTATTTTGAGTCCCATTCAGCTATTACCCCTGTCCTATCCAATTTTTTTTTAAAGATTCGTTCATGGGACATGGGCATTGCTGGCTGGGCCAACTTTGTTGTCCCTAGTTGCCCTTGAGAAAGTGATGGTGAGCTGCCTTCTTGAACCACTGCACTCCATGTGCTGTAGGTAGATCCACAATGTCCTTAGGGGGGGAATTCCAGGATTTTGACCCAGGAACAGTGAAGAAACAGCGATATACTTCCATGTAAGAATGTTGAATGGCTTGGAGGGGATCTTGCAAGTGGTAATGGTCCCATATATCTGCTGTTTTTGACCTTTTAGGTGGAAATGATTATGAATTTGGAACGTGCTGTCTGAAAGTCATTGGAGAATTTCTGCAGTGCATCTTGTAGATAACTCACACTGCGTCTACTGAGCATCAGTAGTAGAGGGAGTGGATGTGGTGCCAATCAAGCGGGCTGCTTTGTCCTGATGCTATCAAGCTTCTTGGTCCACATTAGCTCATGGTTCAGTGATGTCTAAGTTTTAAAACTCCCAACTTTGTATTAAAGTCCCTCCAATTGCCTCACTCTCCCTATTTTTCTCAGCAACCTTTTCAACTAGACACATCTTTGAGATCTCTGTTCACCTCCAACACTAATGTCTCACACATTCCTGATTTTAATCCCTCCAGCTGCCTTGACCCGAGGTTCGGGAATTCATTCTTTAAATCTTTCTGCCTCTCTACCTGTCTCTGCTTCTTAAAACTGCATCTTAAAACCTTCTTCCTTGACTAAGCTTTTAGTTACCTGTCCTGATATCCTCCTGTGTGGTCCAATGTTAAATTTTAACCGACGAAGCTCTTCTGAAGCACCTGGGACATGTTGTCACATTAACGGTGCCAGATAAAAGCAGCCTGTTGTACACTCTGAGACTGTGCCATATTGAAGGTTACTTCACTGGGTCAAAAGAAATCTAAGATTTTTCCTTGGGTCAGATTCAGCAAGACAGCTCTTTGAGAGTGTATTGCGACGAGACAATAGCATCTAGGCCTAATCTTGTTGGAGTGAGACAGCTTGCAACATGCCTGTAAGGTGGGCTTTTGTTTGCGCACTTCAGCTTAAAAATTCTATGCAGTAAACATTTCTGAAAGTAAAAGGTGATAATGACATGGTGAGGGTAAAGGGACCTTTGGGCCCCCTGTGAATAGTGTATCACCTTACCAGTCATATTTAAGGTTTAAGAAAGAAGAAACTATGAATGAGGAGGAAGGTGAATTGGAATCAAGTCTGGTATACAAATAGACGTAAAGAACAGGGCATAAAAAGTGGATTTAAAGGGAATAGAAATAGGAAAAAAAAGATCTCTTTAAAACAGATGATATTTTAAAATCTCTCAGAACAACATGTAACCTGAAGAAATGTTTTGCTATGGGTTACATTTTTGTTTTCTAGGCTAAAGAGATTTTGTTTTACCATTGCATTAATGATTGTTTTGTTTTATTCACTTGTGGGACATGGTTGTCACTGGCAGACCAGCAGTGGTCGCCTATCCCTTGCGGTGGTTGTGAGCTGTCTTCATGTATCACTGCAGTCTATGTACTGTAGGTAATTCACATACTGGTAGGGAGGGAATTCCAGGATCTTGTCAATAACACTGAAGGGAACGGTGATATAACTCTAAGTCAGAATGCTGAGTAGCTTAGAGGGGAACTTGCAGGTGGTGGTGTTCCCAAGTATCTGCTGCCCTTGGTCTTCTAGACAGAAGGAGTCATGAGTTTGGAAGGTGTTGTCTAAGGATCTTTGGTGAATTTCTGCAGTATGCACTGCTGCTGTTGAGTGTCAGTGGTGGAATGAGTGGATGCTTGTGAATGTGTTGCCAATCAAGCAGGCTGCTCTGTCCTGAATCATGTTCAGCTTATTGAGTGTTATTGAAGCTGCATCCATCCAGGCAAATGGGTTGTATTCCATCACACTCCTGATTTGCACCTTGAGATGGAGGACAGGTTTTGGGGAAACAGGAAGTTAGTTATTCACCACAGTACTCCTAGCCTCCGACATGCTCTAAAGCCACCGTATTCATATGATGAGTCTTTTTTCAATGGTAACCCCCAGAATGTTGCTAGTGGGAGATTCCCTTTCGACAAGACCGTTGAATGTCAAAGAGCGATGGCTAGATTGCCTCTTATGAGATATGGTCATTGTCTGATATTTGTTTGATGCAAATGTTACTTGTCACTTGTCAGCTCATGCCTGGATTTTGGCCAGATTTTGTTGCATTTGAACATGGACAGCTTCAGTTATGACACCGTTAAAAGAGTACTTATGCTATGAATTACTAGCCCTAATGTTAAACAGGAATATTAATCAAGAAATTCTTCAGAAAAAAAGAGTGAAAATAATGCTGAGCTAATACATGTACGAAGCGAAGAGTAAAGTGGAACAAATCGACCAGATTTTGGAGATTCACAACATTCCTTTATCACCCAAATTTGCTGGCGAATTTGTATATCAGTGTCAATGTACATCATTAACACACCACTATGTTTAAAGCAAGATCCAGTCCAACAACTCCAATCTATCTCCCAGTACTCTCATCGCACAAGGCTGCTTTTTGAGAGTTAGCCTCATTGGATTTGACCTTAATTCTCTTGCTGTGATCAAACTGTGAAGATAATTTCACTCTCATAGATTGTAATCATCAAAATATGTTGTGATGGATTCAACCACTGTGCTGCATGGGGATGTGACTTTTAGATTTTTTATTATTCTGTGGTTATAATATCATGAAAAAAATTACAACCGGGCATTCCAGATGACAATTCAGCGCATCATGCTTTTGTATACATTTTAATCTTAGCTTCTGCGCAGGTAGCCGAGAGGTTTTAAAATATTTTAGATGGGTTATCCCTTCCAACTTTTGACTTATTTTTCAGGAAATGCCAAGGGTGGGAACAGAGTTTGAACAATGCCTGAGCGTCCTGGCACCCAGCAGTGCCAGCTATTTGTGGAGGCAGCTTTGTAAGTGACAGGGTTACCTGTCCTGTGTGACAAATACTAATTAAGATTGCTAACGATCTTGTCGGGGCCAGTAAAAAGATGATGAATGAAATTTTGCAGTCAGCCTCTTGTTTAGAATCATAGAACCCCTACAGTGTGGAAACAGGCCATTTGGCCCAATAGGTCCACTCTCCCCCTCCAAAGAGCATCCCACCCAGACCCATTCCCCATATCTAACCCACCTAACCTAAACATCCCTAGGCACTGTGAGCAATTTACGTCATCCTGGCCTGCCCATCTTTGGACTTGGGGAGGAAACCGGAGCAAACCTGTACACAGACACAGGGAGAATGTGCAAACCTGAGGCTGGAATTGAACCCAGGTCCCTGGCACTGTGAGGCAGCAGTGCTAACCACTGAGCCACCATGCCACCAGCAATCAAAAGGAGCACTGCACTGGCAGGGGCCTGTTCAGTTGTTTGGAGTGTCTTAGATGTTACGGCTCAGCCCTTGAGACACTCCTTGCCACAGGCTGCCCTTTAGATGTGCTTCCCCTCCTCTCACTAACAGTGGTGATGTGGCCATTGTTTCTGTTTCATGACTTCAGACTGAGAAAAGCTGGAGAGAGGCCATCTCCGTGTTGAAGTATCCTCTCTGTTACTTACCATCTCTTGCACTCCGCTGTTCCACATATACACAATGGGCAGAGTAAGGTTCTGTCTTTGCGGTGTGGGAATAGACTATACATGTTTGCTACAGGGAGCTGAATTTGGGTGGAGATTGAGTATTGGTCATGATTCATCCTGGAATGAGTCTGTGTCCGTTTATTCAGTATGCAGTCATGAATGATCATGTCGTCTCACGCACGAAGTGGTTGCAAATGTGGAACATGCGCAGAGGCCAGAATCTATTACAAGACATTCAAGTTGTCTTTGGCTTCAGTAATATCCTCATTAATGTGCTAAGTCTTGACCACATTCATGAATGCTAAGCACTGGGTGATGTCTAAAACCTGCTGCTTTCTAAGATTGCTCCTCAGAGATAGAACATAGAACACAGAACAGTACAGCATAGTACAGGCCCTTCGGCCCACGATGTTGTGCCGAACTTTTAACCTAAACCTAACGTCTATCTAACCTCCACCCCTACCTTATGCTATCATCCATATGCCTATCTAATAGCCGCTTAAATGCCCCTAATGAGGCCGACTCCAGTACCCTCTCCGGCAATGCACTCCACACCCCTACCACTCTGAGTAAAGAACCTACCTCTGACGTCTCCCCTATATCTACCTCCACTTACTTTAAAACTATGCCCCCTCGTAATAGCTACCTCCACACTAGGAAAAAGTCTCTGGCTGTCCACTCTATCTATACCTCTGATCATTTTGTACACATCTATCAAGTCACCTCTCATCCTTCATCATTCTCAAGAGAAAAGCCCTAACTCTCTCAACCTTTCCTCGTTAGACCTTCCCTCCATTCCAGGCAACATCCTGGTAAATCTCCTCTGCACCTTTTCCAATGCTTCCACATCTTTCCTGTAATGAGGTGACCAGAACTGGACACAATACTCCAGATGTGGCCGAAACAGGCTTTTGTATAGATGGAGCATAACTTCACGGCTCTTGAATTCAATCCCTCTATTAATGAATATGCCTTCTTAACAACTCTATCCACCTGGGTGGCAGCTTTCAGGGAACTGTGAACATGAACCCCAAGATCCCTCTGCTCCTCCACACTACCAAGAATCTTTCCGTTAACCCTGTATTCTGCTTTCAAGTTTGTCCTTCCAAAATGAATCACCTCACACTTTTCAGGGTTAAATGCCATCTGCCACTTCTCAGCCCAGCTCTGCATCCTATCAATGTCCCTTTGTAACCTAGAACAGCCCTCTGCACTGACCACAACAAGATCCACCTGAGCAACCCACCGAGCACCCAGATGAGCAATACCTTACTGATATAATTTTTATCCTCCTCGGGACGTATGGAGAGGCTGCTTAACTCTGACATGAAAGTCACTTAACCAAATCCTGCATTGGGAATGACAGCTGATCAGACATGTGACAATTGAAAGTGCACATATGTTCACAGATGTGAAAATAGTACTCACAATGATGTGATACCTAGCCCATACCAGTTTCTCCCTGGCTTGTCCTTCTGCTGCACTTAGGTGCAGTTCTGGGGTCCACAGTTGGAGTGGAGGAAGTCTGCAATGTGGTGAATCATGTAGGCCTGGAAGATTTAGGAGGGTGGCACCAGGCATTTGTGGTTAGAGGGTTCAGAGACACTGAGAGTGTCCTGTCTCAATGTAGGCTCATGCTTCTTGGTTACAACATCGGCATGGTTGGAGATCATGGGCAGGGTGGAGATGAGGAGGCCTGACACTTCTGGACTGTCTTGAGAGGAAACTTTTAGGGAGTCTGTATGTGGTGCTGCTGCCATCACTGTGTCTTTTTGAGAGGAAGACACATGTGGAGCGACATCATGCTCCCTTGTCCACCTCTTACCCAGTCACTGATACAGGGGTCTAGTGGCTGAAGCAATCAAATACAGGCCTGTATGCGTTTCCACTCCATGGCAGCTGTTATGTTGTCCATGGAGACAACCAGACACACACATGCCAGAGCCAGTGTGGTACTGATAACATTGGTGGACTCCTCCAATCTTTAATACAGATTACCACAGGTTTTTCATAAACCTACTTCCTGCTTCTGTGTCTCTCTGTGCATTGGGTCAGTGAATGATACCAAGGGGGTTATCTCCTCCCTAGGCCTGAGCAGGTGCCTGGCTTTTTATGTGCCAGCGGCTTGGAGCATTTCTTGCTGTACTGACTGCAGAGACATGTCAGTGATGCGCCCACCAGATTGCGCTGCCAAATCCAATTTAAATATTTAACCCACTGAGGTGAAAGATCCCGAGCTGGTGGATACAAAGCCTGGCCAGTGCATCCTCTGAGAGATCAATGGCATTTTCCCCAGAGGTTGAGAAGGAGCTGAAGTGCTGGCCTGTTTTGGGTTGTGCCTGTGTAGGTGCTGCTGGTTAGTACATAATGAAAGGGAGGTCATTAGTTGCACAATAGGGGAAGAAGTTTGAACTCCTTAAGAATATGTTAACAGTGGTGGTAATGGGAAAGAACACAGCACATTGAAGCTTCGTGGGTTATCATAACATGGAGGTCTTGCCAATCCTCTCCTGTCATCTTGAGGAGCTTTGCCTCATATGGAGTGAGGAGTTAAATGTCAGCTACATCATCTCCTGTCTTTCCTGTCTCTCCCATTTATGAGACATTTTCTTCTGCATCACGACAAAATGATTTGTTGAGAGTGATGAAGGTGAGTGGAAGAAATGTAGTTGATGGTACTGGAGCAGCAGAAATGTCAAGGTGTCCTGAGTGAGTGAGTGGGAAATGCAAAGGGCAAGAAAGATTAATAGTTTGAGATGAGATGAATGAGAGCCATTGATTGAAGATGCTGCAAGCAGTGATGAGAGTTGTGGTCCATCAGCCTTGGCACTGTTACTGTACAATGGAAAAGTTCGAGTGAGAAAGTGGAACAGAAGAAGGTGACACTTACCCCTATAGAGTGCAGAAAATAACTAATCTCCTTGCGATGCTGCTGTACATTTCTCTTAGTGTATGAAATAGCACTGACCAGGGCTGCAATCCGATGGCTAGCTTGTACCATGTCTTCCTTTGATGATCCATGAGAAAATGGTTAGCCCTCCTCTCCACAATCCTATCAACCACCAAATCCGCATCCCTTTCTCTAAAGCAGCATGTCAATTCTCTCTCTGTAACATCTCATTCACAAACATGGTGGAGCAATGGAATATGAAGGCTGGTTTCGCTCTTGCACTATTTGAGGTGGTGTGCAGCTGGCATTTAAACATAGCTCCCACAGTGTGAAAGTTGAAGGGTGACAGTAACAAACTCTTCTGCCTCTGCTAACACATGAATGAATGGGAACGGGGCCCTGGATCCCAAATGCGTAATTAATGAGGTGAACAGTGGAGAATTGGTGAGATAAATTGCCTTAGGCCTTGGTGGGAAACTGTCCATGAAAGTCACTCAAAATTACACTTGGACATTGGGCTGAATTTTCCCTTTGTTTGGCTAATTTACAAGTGTAACTTGTATCTGCTTGCCATCGTGCACTAAACTACCTCTTGTTTAAGATAAGAGCCCCATCTTATTTGGGCAGCATGGTAGCTCAGTGGTTTGCACTGCTGCCTCACAGCACCAGCAGACCCAGGTTCAATTCTACCCTCAGTTGACTGTCTGTGTGGAGTTTGCACATTCTCCCCATGTGTGCATGGGTTTCCTCCAGGTGCTCTGGTTTCCTCCCACAGTCCAAAGATGTGCAGGCTAGGTGGATTGGCTACACTAAATTGCCTGTAGTGTTGACAGATGTTTAGATCAGATGGATTATAGGGGGATGGGTCTGGGTGGGATGCTGTGAGGGGCAGTGTGGACTTGTTGGCCCAAATGGCCTGTTTCCACTCTGTAGGAATTCTATGAATATGGAATTAGTAACTTATTAGACTACCTAGTGGTTTCTTTAGTTATTTTAGACTATAGACTCAGTACGAGAAAAGAATGGTGGCTTCTATCTACCCAAACACATGAAGGCAATGGTAGACATCACATGCTCATATGACAAGTATATTCTGTCTTGAAGAATTCTTAATGGTCATGTCTGTCTGGTGGATCAATGGATTATGCTGTTCATTCATTCCGACCATGATCCCCAGATAGTATCCAGTCAAAGAAATCTCTATTGTCTCAGTTCTATTTCTCTCCCTCCTACGGATGAGTATAAATCAAGCTCTTTGTTTATCATCTTTTGTTATTCACCGAAGGATACGTCCCAGTAACACTGACTATAGATAATTTTATTTTAGGATGACTTTAACTTTTTAAGTTTGAATGGAGAATGAAAGGTCACCAGGCAGTCAATTTCTCTGCTTAGCTTTTCCCACATGAGGAAAAGCTAACCTTTGAAGTATTCATTACTGAAAAGGGCGATTCAAATTCCTTTGTATTTTATAGCCATTTTAAAGAAAAGATATTCCTGTTGAGTCAGGAAGGAAATCAACTGCATGATTCTATTATAATACTGTGTTGAGTACCTTTTTACCAGAATGAAACCATTGAGTAATCAACATATTTATTGGCACTTTAGAACTTGTATTGCACTCCAGTTAACATTAAAGTTGCAAATTGAAAGTGACAACACAATCCCAATATCTTCTGGTCTCTGCTCCACTAAGTTGCTAACTCCGACTACATGTTATAACAAATGGATAGCATTTAGGGCAGAATACGTACAATTTTCAGACATTGCGTAACGAAAGTTGGCAGGCTGGAAACAAACAGAGGAGGAGACATTAGGAGAGACGACCAAAATTGCTCGAAGAGCTGAGTTTTGTTAATCTTAAAAATGGGAGGGAAATGAGGAGGGGTATGATGGGGAAATCACAAAGCATGGTGCCCAGTTGGTTGGAAGCATGGTGGGGTAAATTGAGGGGAAATGGCAAAGGAGATAAACGGATATTTTCCATTGGTCTTTACGCTAGAAGATACTTCAAATATCCTATTAATACTAAAAAATATGGGGGAGGAATTAAGTACATCACCATCCCTAGAGTAGTATTAAACAAACTTATGAAGACTGAAGGCAAATAAGCTCCCTGGCCCTGATGCCTTCCATCATAGGATAGAACATAGAACAATACAGCGCAGAACAGGCCCTTCGGCCCTCGATGTTGTGCCGACCTGTGAACTAATCTAAGCCCATCACCTACACTATCCCATCATCATCCATATGCTTATCCAAGGACTGTTTAAATGCCCCTAATGTGGCTGAGTTAACTACGTTGGCAGGCAGGGCATTCCACGCCCTTACCCCTCTCTGAGTAAAGAACCTGCCTCTGACATCTGTCTTAAATCTATCACCCCTCAATTTGCAGCAATGTCCCCTCGTACTAGCCGACGTCATCATCCTAGGAAAAAGACTCTCACTGTCCACCCTATCTAATCCTCTGATCATTTTGTATGTCTCTATTAAATCCCCTCTTAGCCTCCTTCTCTCCAATGAGAACAGACCCAAGTCCCTCAGCCTTTCCTCATAAGACCTTCCCTCCAGACCAGGCAACATCCTGGTAAATCTCCTCTGCACCTTTTCCAATGCTTCCACATCCTTCCTGTAATGGGGCGACCAGAACTGTACGCAATATTCCAAGTGAGGCCGCACTAGCGTTTTGTACAGTTGCAGCATGACATCACGGCTCCGGAACTCAATCCCTCGACCAATGAAACCTAACACACCGTATGCCTTCTTAACAGCACTATCAACCTGGGTGGCAACTTTCAGGGATCTATGTACCTGGACACCAAGATCCCTCTGCACATCCACACTACCAAGAATCTTTCCATTGACCCAGTATTCTGCCTTCCTATTATTCTTCCCAAAGTGCATCACCTCACCTTTGTCTGCATTGAACTCCATTTGCCACCTTTCAGCCCAATTCTGCAGTTTATCCAAGTCTCCCTGCAACATTCTTCCACACTGTCCACCACTCCACCGACTTCAGTGTCATCTGCAAACTTACTAACCCATCCACCTATGTCTGCTTCCAAGTCATTTATAAAAATGACAAACAGCAGTGGTCCCAAAACAGATGCTTGTGGCACACCACTAGTAACCGGACTCCAGGCTGAATATTTTCCATCAACCAGCACTCTTTGCCTTCTTTCAGAAAGCCAGTTTCTAATCCAAAAAGAAATAGCTACACAGATAGTAGATTTACTGGTTGTAATTTTCCAAAATCCTCAGATTCTGGAGAAGGATCAGAGGACTGGAAAACTGCCAGTGTGACACCCCTATTCAAAAATAGTGGGAAGCAAAAGCAGGGAAGTAAACGCCGATTAGCCGACTATCTATTGTTGCATAAATGTCGGAATCTATTATCACAGAAGTAGTAACAGTGCATTCGGAAAATCATAATTGAATCAGGTAGAGTCAACATGTAGTCACGAAAGGGAAGTCATGACTGACGAATTTTTGAGGAAGTCTCAACCAGAGTGGATAGAGGAGAACCAGTAGGTGTGTTGGTTTTGCACTTCCAGAAGATGTTCAACAAGGTACTTTGCAAGAGATTAAGTCATGTAACAGGAGCCCATGATGTTGGAGCTAGCATATTAGCGTGGATAGAGAATCAAGTAATGGGCAGGAACTGCGAGTGAGGGTAAGGTGTACTTTTTCAGGTTGGTAACCTGTAGATAGTGAGATTCCATAGAGATCAGTGCTGGGACCACAACTGTTTCCAATATATGTCAATAACTTGGAGGAGGGAAGTTAATACACTGTATCGAAATTTGCAGGCCACACAAAAATAAGTGGAAAGGCAAGTTGTGAGAAGGATACAAACAGCTTACAGAGATATATTAATAGGTTAAGTCAGTGGACAAAAACTTGGCAATGTGAAGTTGTTCATTTTGAAAGGAAGAACAAAAGAACAGAATTATTTAAATGGAGAAAATCTGCAGAAAATTGCAGCACAAAGGGATGTTGAGGGCACTTGTGCACGAAACATAGAAAGCTAGCACACGGGTGCAGCAGGTAATCAGGAAAGCTAATGGAATGTTGGTCCATATTACAAAAGTGTTGGAGTAATGAGAGTAGGGAATTCTTACTGCAACTATGCAAGGTGCTGGTGATAGCACATCTGGAGTACTGAACAGGTTTGGTCCCCTTGTTTAAGGAAAGATATAATTTTATTGGAGACAGTTCAGACAAGTTTCTCATGGATGATCCCAGGTATGGAGAGATTGTCTTATGAGCAAAGGCTAAACATGTTGGGACTCACTGGAGTACAGTTGAATGAGATGTGATATGAATTGAAACGTACGAGTCTTAAGGGACTTGACAGGGCAAATGCTGAGAGGATGTTTCCCCTCATGGGAGGGTCTACGAACACCTGGCAAAGTCTTAGAATAAACAGTGTACAGGGTCAGCCAGCTGGACCTCATAGATTTTGAGTTCCCTGATTGGGTCTGTTAATCTGGTCCAAACAAGGAGCCCTGGCTGACAAGTAAAAAGAGTCAGTGTCAGAGACACTGACACCTTGGTGCCTAACTCTGTATGAGGCAGTACTATAGTCAAGGACTGTTCATGTGTAAATAAGAGGTGACCTGGTGATTTGATATTGGCCTCTGTGGAGTTACTTCAAACAGTTGCCAATTTTAAGACTAAGATGATGAAGAATTTCTTCTCTCAGAGTGTTGTGAGTCTTTGGAACTCCTTGCCTCAGAGAGCTGCAGGGGCAGAGTCCTTGTGTATATTTAAAGCTGAGATACATAGATTCTTGACCCATAGGATAATCAAGGATTACGTGGAAAATTCAGGAGAATTGTACATGAGGAATGTTGGATCAGCCATGATCCTATCGAATGCTAGAGCAGGCTTGAGGGGCAGAACTGCCAAATCCTGTTCTTATTTCCTATCATTTTATGGTTTTGTGATCTAATGGGTAGAAAGATGCATAAAGGCAAAGCCTGTAATTATTGATAAGGAAACCGTCAACATTTAACCCTGACAAGTGTGAGATGATGCATTTTGGATGAAGTAACAAGTCGAGAGACTACTCAATGAATGGTAGGACATTAGAAAGCTCAGAGGAACAGGGGGATCTTGGAGTGCAGTCCACAGATCCCTGAAGGTGGCAGGACAGGTTAATAGGGTAGTTAAGAAGGTGTCTGCAGTATTTGCCTCTATCAGTTGAGGCTTAGCTTATAAGAGCACAATAACATTGGAGCTTCAAAGGACTTTGGTTAGGCCACAACTGGAGTGCAGTGTGCAGTTCTGGTCACCCCACTGTAGGAAGAATGCGATCGCACTGATAGGGACGCAGAGGAGATTCTCCAGGATGTTGCCTGGGGTGGAGCATGTTAACACTGAAGAAAGGCAGGATAAGTTTGGGTTGTTTTCTTTGGATCAGAGGAGGTTGAGGGAGGACCTGACAGAGGTGTCTAAGTTTATGCGGGGCTTGGACTGGGTGAATAGAAAGCAGTTGTTCCCCTTAATTGAAGGGTCAGTGACAAGGTGGCATACTTGCAATGTGAAGCACCAAAGGTTTCGAGAGAATCTAAAGGAAATATTTTCACCCAGAGGGTGGTGGGTAGCTGGAATGTGTTGCCTGGGAAGGTGGTAAAGGTGGGAAACTGCACAACCTTTAAAAGGTTCACAGATATGCACTTGAAATGTCATAATATTTAGGCTATGAACCTAGTGCTGGAAAATGGGGCTTGTGTAGATTTAGTGTATTTTTGGTGGGACAGACTCGATAAGCTGAAAGCACTTCTCTGCATGATTCTACAGTTTTGTCTTTTTTTTTCTCTGCTGCCTTCTGGAAGTGAAGCCAATGTCTTGGCCACTGACTGGCACGCGCGGAAAACTTCTGGCTGTGCAGCTTCAAGGCAGTATGACCCCTGCCCTCCTCCCCTTCGTCCTTGAGAACACGGTGGCTTCATGATAATGTCACAGGACCTGCACTCCTGTGTACCAGACTAAAGTTCTGGAATATTAATTCAAAACTCCCATGCCAGATGGTGAAATTTGAATTCAAATCAAGAAAATCTGGAATTAAAAGCCAGTTTAAAGGTGGCTGTAGTGATTGGCATGAGGTCAGCCAACTGGATCTCGTAGAATATGAGTTCCCTGATTGGGGCTGTTAACTTGGTCCAATCAGGGAGCCCTAGCTGACCAACAGAAACTGGAGTGTCAGGGCTTCTTATTCAGTCTAGGATCCAGCTGTGAGCTAGCTGGGACAGTGTCATGTACTATGCACCTGTAAATAAAGGGTGACTTGGTGATGGGATAATGGTCTTTGTGGGGTTATTTCAGTGACCATGTACTGATTGTTGTAAAAACCCATGTGGTTCACTGATGATTTACGAAATCATCACTAATGCTTTTATGAAATCTGCCATCCAATCCCAGCTCGTCCTACATGTGATTCTAGATTACTGCAATGTAGTTGACAGTTCATGACCAGTTGGAAACACTGGCTCAGCTAGAGACACCCGTATTCCATGAATCATTTTGTTAAAGATTACTTTGTTGTAGGACCACTGTATCTTATTATCACTTTGACAGTGAGATCTGATAACTAACATCCCAGGATCCTCTGATGTCACCAATTCTGTGCAAGTTCGAGGGCTTCGGATTTTTTTTAAGCCAAATCTCCCAAATTTTGCCTGATTAATATTGAGCTGTGTCGCTGGCTCATTAGCTTCAGTTAAGGGACTGTTGATTGAATTCAATTCAATTCACTTTATTGCCCATACTGAAATTAATTTGGGGTACATTGATTGTTCATTCAACAATTACATCCTTACAAATATTAAGAAAAAGAAAATTGCCTATCATCTAGGTCTCGGTTTAATTAAAACATTAGAAACTATCTCAGTTTATTAAAATAGTCGGTGAATCCATATCATGCATCAGGAATGCATATACTCATCCATTTATCATTGTTAGGTGTTCTAATCAAGAAGGTTACAACTGATTGAAGAACTGATTTGTCCTACATCTGTGAGATTTTAGCCATTTTACTGAATGTAACCAACAGTAAAACTGAGTCAGGGTGACTCTCATGGTTCACACCACTCCTCATTTGTGTCAAAATTCTTCAAGAGTAGATTTCATTGGGAAAGATTTGCTCATCAAATACATTTCCTGCCTGGTTTAGTAATGTCAGTAACCTCAAAGGTCCACTTTCCTAAAACCACGGAACCAGGAGACGTACCAAAAATTGTATAGCACTCTGATCTACAGCCGTATAGAAAAGTTACATGATTGTTGGATCTATTGAAAACGATTGTGTTCATTTTGGAAGGGAGAACAAAAGAACAGAATATTATTTCAATGGAGAAAACCTAGAGAAATCTGCAACTCCAAGGGGCTTGGAGGTGCTTGTGCACAAAACACAGCAGTCTAGCACACAGGTGCAGCAGGTAATCAGGAAGGCTAATAGAATGATGGCCCTTAAGGGGGTTGGAGTATAAGACAGAGAAGTCTTACTGCAACTGTACAAGATGCTGATGAGACCACATCGGGAGTCTTGTGAGCAGTTTTGGGTACCTTATTTAAGAAACTATATAATTCCATTGGAGGCAGTTCAGAGAAGTTTCACTAGGATGATTCCTGGAGTGGACAGATATATTATAAGCAAGGATGAAACAAATTGGGACTCTGCTAATGAGAATTTAGAAAAATGAGAAGTGATCTCATTGAAATGTAGAGGACCCTTAAGAGGTTTCACAGAGTTAATGCTGAGAGGCTGTTTTCCCTCGTGGGACTGTCTAGGCCCAGAGGGCAGTCTCAGAATTAAGGGGCACCAATTTAAGACTGAGATGGGGAGAAATTTCTTCTCTCAGAATTCGTTGCCACAGAAAGCTGTGGGTACAGAGTCCTCGTGTGTATTTAATGCTGAGACAGATTGATTGTTTATCAGTAGAGGAATCAAAGGTTATGGGGAAGGGTCAGGAAAATGGGTGTGAGGGATGTCGGATCAGCCATGATCCTCCCGAATGGAGGAGCAGGCTCGAGGGGCCAAACTGCCTAATCCTGTTCCCATTTCTTACGGTCTTATGGATTTTTCATTTTCTGAAGTAGTATAGTTGTGAATGTTCCTTGGTCACCATATCTTTGCACTGTTCCTTCCCATTCAATTTATCGCCTACTTTTATATCTAGATTTTTAGAGTTGTTCCAAAGTCTACATCACGAATCTTCACAAGAACAATACCTTTAATTGGCTTTTTCCTAAAGTTTATAATGTGTTCTTTTGTCATTTTTTTGTTTAGTTTACGATATTTTTGGCACAATTTTACAGACATCTCAACCAAGTTCCTATAGTTTACGTTGTTGTTCCTTAAGTGACCTAACAAGTACCATTTCATCAGCATACGGAACGATTGTTGTGTTGTGCTTTGATCATCAATTATTTGTCTAAAAGATGAAAAACAATGATGGAAGTATGTAACCTGAAGAGATCCAGTATTCATTAACCTGGGCTATGAATAAATCCTAGAGATTTACCTCTATTGGGCATTGTTATGAAGGAACTCACTTAATCAAAGTAGGAGAGTGAGATCTGCTGCAAGGTTTTTCAATTTTTTGATCAACTTAAAAATTTGCAGACCATTAAAAGCTGAAGAGAAATCAGCAAAGGTAACACGAGTACCATTGCTTTGTCTATCCACTTGCTGTTGAATCAAATGAAGTATGGTTACAACAGTATTGTTCACTAACTTATGAGATTGATAGACAAACTGTAACTGATCAATATGTGGAACAAGTGACTCTAAAAGATGCATTGACACAATGCATTTGCAACAGTTCCTAACTATCGACATGAGAGCAACTAATCAATAATAATTCAGCTCAGCAGGCCATGACTTCTTAGCAACCAGAAGGATGATAGCTGATTTCCAAGAGTGAGAAACAGTATGCCCATCAAATAATTTGAAAGACCAGAGAAAAAGGAATTGGCAACTGATAGGTACATTCCTTAAGAATTCTTCCACTAGCCTGAGCTGGATTACATGCATTCCCTATACTTACTGACTTGAATTGCTTCTTTATCTCTCATTTGCTGGTAATAACAGGAGATCGTCATTCACAAAACGAAGATCGCTACAAACTGCATTGTTGTCACGCCCACTAAATATGTCTGTTTGATTCATTTTCAGCATTACAAGGATTGACTAGGAAAAATAGGGTTTATTTCTCTTTGTCAACCTGACATTTTATGCATGCAATTCCAAGCCTCTCAAAGGTTCTTGATCCCAAAACAATTATGCAGCTTTATCTCTCTGCATATCTTTTACAATCTGTATTTCCTTTCTTACCTTGAAGTTTATCGAGTTTGTCTGGATCTCCTGCACCAAATGGCATTTGTATTTACTTTACTATTGTCTTCAAATCCTTTAATGACCCAGGATCTCCAAATTTGGCTTGACCTTGGTGGTTTTAGTTTGGGCATGAAATAGTACTCTGATGATGATACAATCATTTGTGATAGCCATGCTTTTATTTATGTCTTCATCTTCCATAAAAATAGACCACCTTGTTTTATGAAAACCAATTTGCAGATTGCAAATGGCCTCATTATCCCAGATTTTTACCACCTCCTTCCCAAGTTTTGATTGTTTTCAGTTTTCATCGACATTTAGGGAATCGATGCATAACATTATGAGGTGGAACTCCAGTCCCTGATCAAGTCCAGGTTTTGTCAGAGTCAACAGTGAGGCAAAAGACTTACATTTCTCTTCAGATGTTTGTTTGTGAAAACAACGAGTTGCAGAGAGTGTCCCTCAGAATCAAGTCGCAGTGATTGACTTCATCAAGGATAATCCTCAATGAGTGTGGAAATGGGACAGCCATTCCTTGGACTGTGACATAAACAGCTCCTGCCACATCCTCTGCATTGGCATCCAGTGGAATATAGACCTAAATAATGCTTAATTCATTGAACGTTCAGGGAAGATAGAAGGTTCTAAAAGCCATGCAAAATAATTCAATATTAATGAGACAAATTAGTTTCTTAACCTGAAAATTGTGACACAAAGTTTATTTACACACGCCCACTCTGTGGGGTTAATTTGCAGCAGTAGCACATTTGTCCTGCTATTGCAGATTGAGTCCATCAGTATCAATTGCATTAGCTGCAATGTGCAAAGTTAATCAGGTATTGGCGAAGCAGGACACATTCCCAGCCCTGAATTCTGACAGAAATCTTGTGCAAGTCTGAATCTCATTTTTCTCACTGATCTTACAGCAGCAATAATAATGATTGAAAGTGGTGGATGTTATCCTCCTCTTTTTGCTCACTGACTTACATCTCAAGCCACACAACTTCCACCTGGCCTGACTCTATATCGGATATAAATGCAGGGCATCTCTAGTTGGATATTAAGTTGCCCATGGAGTGGAGTGAGAGGTCTGACCCGTGATCCAATCTGGCTTTAAGGGTCCGTGCAAGTCCCTTGTACCGTTGAATGATTAATTATCCTTATCTGCTGTACTAATCTGGAACATAGAGTAAGATAGCTCCAACTCTTCGTTAACACAACATGAACAGGCGATTTGAGTACCAGACTAAAAGAATACCGAGTTGAAGCCTCACCATGGCAGATGGGGAAATTTGAATTCAATAAGAAAAGGTGCTGGAGTTAAAAGCTAGTCTAAAAGTGACCATGTATGAATTGTTGTAAAAACCCATCTGGTTCGCTGAGGTCCTTTAAGAAATCTGCCATCCAATCCCAGTTTGCCCCACATGGGATTCCAGGTGTACTGCAATGTAACATTCACACCCACAAATGCCACACAATATGTTTGTCTATGACACTATCAGTAAGAGTGACCATCACACAGTCCTTGTGGAGACAAAATCTCGTCTTCACATTGAGAATAACCTCCGTCATGTTTTGTGACACTATCAACTGTGCTAGATGGGACAGACTTCAAACAGATGTAGCAACTCAAGACGGGGCATCCATGAGGCACTGTGGGCCATCAGCAGCAGCAGAACTATACTCCAACACAATCTGTAACCTTATGGCCCAGCATATTCCCCATTCAACCATTACCATCAAGTCAGGGGATCAACCCTGGTTCAATGGAGAGTGCAGGAGCAGGCCAGAATGCCAGGAGCAGCACCAAGCATACCTGCAAATGAGGAGTCAACCTGTTGAAGCTCCCAAACAAGACTACGGACGTACCTATCAGCGTAAGTGCTAAGCGATCCCATAACCAATGAACCAGTTCTAAACGCTGCATTCTGGCCACATCCAATCATGAATGGTGGTGGACAATTAAACAAATCACTAGAGGAGGAGGTTCCACAAATATCCTCATCCTCAATGCTAGAAGAGTCCAACACATCAGTACAAAAGATAAGGCCGAAGCATCCACAGCAATCTTCAGCCAGAATTGTCAAGTGGATGATGTACCTGGGCCTCCTCCAGTGGTCCTCAGCATTATAGATACCAGTCTTCAGCCAATTCAGTTCATTCCATGTGATATCCAGAATCACTTGGAGGTACTGGATACTGCAAAGGCTGTGAGGCCTGACAACGTTCTGGCAATAGTACTGAAGACTTTTGCTCCATAACTTGCCCCTCCCTAGCTAAGCTCTTCCAGTACAGTTACAGCCCTGACATCTATTCAACACAGGGGAAAATTGCCAGCTATGTCTTGAACGTAAAAATCAGGACAAATCCAACCCGGCCAATTACCACCCCATCGGTCTACTGTCACTCATCAGTTGTAAGGTGTCATCCAGAGTGCTATCAAGTAGCACCTACTCAGCCATAAATTTCCCAGTGATGCCCAGTTTGGGTTCCACCAGGGCCACTCAGCTCCTGACCTCATTACAGCCTTGGTTCAAACATGGACAAAGAGCTGAATTCCAGAGGTGGGGTGAGAGCGGCAGCCCTTGATATCAAGGCTGCTATCAACCGAGTGTGGCATCAAGGAGCCCTCGTAAAACTGGAATCAATTGGTATCGGGGAAAACTGTCCATTGGCTGGAGTCATACCTGGCACAAAAGAAGATTGTTGAGGTTGTTGTAGGGGGGTCAGCCATCTCAGGTCCAGGTCTTTGGCACAACAATCTTTAGCTGCACCATTCATGACCCTTCAGATATTAAAGGAGTCCATGTTTATGTGCAACAAAAACTGGACAATATCCAGGCTTGGGCTGACAAGTAGCAATTAACACTTGCACCACATAACTGCCAGGCAATGACCATCTCCAATAAGAGACAATGTAACCACTGCCCCTTAATATTCTGTTGTATTACCATTACTGAATCTCACACACTGTCAAAAACCTGGGGGTTGCAGTTGACCAGAAACTCAAAAGAACTCGCCACATAAACAGAATAGATACAAGCGCGGGTTAGAGGCTAGGAATACTTCAGCGAGTAACTCACTTCCTGACTCCTCAGAACCTGTCCACCATTTACAAGTCATCTCAGGTGACCCTTTAGAATTGAGATGAGGAGAAATTTCTTCAGCCAGAGAGCGGTTAATCTGTGGAGCTCATTGCCACAGAAGACTGTGGAGGCCAAGTCATTGAGTGTACTTAAGACAGAGATAGATTTCAATTACAGGATTTGATTAATTGAATTCAAATTCCACCAGCCAACATGGTTGAATTTTAACCCCTGAGTAACACTGTCTTTCTATTCACCCCCTCCTCCTGCCCAACCAACCCCAGTGTCACCAAGGCTTGTTAAGGCCTATTGTCAGAACCACAGGGCCCATAGCCATTGCAGCTGGGCCATGTTCCTGAAGGTGGCCTCATGGTTACTGGCAGACAGGGGTCGAACAGTCAAGGCCAACTTTGAGGATCTCCCTGCTTTCCTTGCCTCACACCAGCCTCAGGCTGTCCCACAATACTGGCCTAGCTGCTGAGTGTATCATTAAGTTTAAAAGTTTAAGAAGTTGGAGAAAATCACTCCAAATGGAAGCACCCTGTTTCTCTCTCCCTCTTTTTTCCCCCTCTTCCTTAACTGGATGCTGAGCCTGCCCTCTGGCTACCTGTTGGCCAATTTAAGGAAAATCACAGCTAGCTTACTGACTTGTCCCACACATTGCTGAGTTTTGACCTCACCACCCCCCTCCATTTTGACTCTGATGTCATGAACCCCATTTCTACACCTTCTTGTAGTAGATACCATCGGCGTGTCTCCTGTCCCACCAGACACCCAAACACCCTTGACCATTGCTACACAACCATCAAAGAAGCCTACTGCTTTATTCCCCACCTGCATTTTGGTAAATCAGACCATAAGGCTATGCTTCTTCTCCTGACTTACAAGCAGTAACTGAAACATGAGTATCTGGTACAGAAAGTCACAGAGTGCTGGTCTGAGTTCATGGATGAGCTCCTACGTGACTGCTTGGAGTTGGTGGACTGGTCCATATTCAAGAAGTCAGTGGCCAACCTAAATGAGTGTGCCAATATCATCAGAGACTTCACCTGTAAGTGTGTAGAGGACCACGTACCAAAGAAGTTAATCCGAGTGTTCCCCAACAGGAAACCACGGATGAACCGGGAGATCCACTCCCTACTGAAGTTCTGGTCTGAGGTGTTCAAGTCAGGTCACCCTGACCTGTACAGGGAATCGATGTACAATCTTCACAAAGCCATAAGGGATGCTAAGAGGTGATTCTTGACTAAACTAGGGTCCTAGACTAACCACGTGTCGACTGTGGCAAGGCTTATATGATACAATTGGCTACGAAGCGATAACAATGCATCCCTCCCCGATGAGCTCAATACATTCTGTGCTTGTTTTGAACAGAAGGTCAGTGAAGTGATGTCACCTCCCCGACAGCCTCGGGTACACCTGTACCCACAGTCATTGCCACAGACGTTAGATCGGCCTTCCTGAGGGTGAACCCACTGAAAGGGACTGGCCCGAATAGACGCCCCGACTGTGCGCTCAGATCCTGTGCTGACCAGCTGGTGGGAGTATTCACAGACATGTTTAATCTCTCTTTACTCCAATGTGAGGTTCTCACCTGCTTTAATAAGACCACTATCATCCCAGTGCCAAAGGAAAATCAGGCAGTATGTCTCAATGACTACCACCCGGTGGCTCTGACATCCATCATTATAAAGTGCTTTGAGAGGTTAGTAATGGCACACATCAACTCCAGCCTCCCAGAATGCCTTGATCCATTACAAACCACTTAACGTAGCACTAGGTCCAAGGCAGATGCCATCTCCCTGGTCCTGCGCTCATCCCTGGAATATATGTATAGCAAGGGCACCTGCATCAGGCTTCTATTTATTAATTTTAGCTCTTCCTTCAACACCACAATTCCAACTAAACTCATCTCCAAATGCTGAGATCTAGGACTCTGCTCTCCCCTCTGCAACTGGATCCTCGACTTCCTGACCCTCAAACCGCAGTCAGTAAGGATAGGTGACAATACCTCTTCTGTGATAATCCTGCATACTCAGCCCCTTACTGTACTCCTTATACACTCACAAAGTGTGGCCAAATTAACTCCATTTACAAATTTGCTGAAAACACCACCATAGTGGGTTGGATCTCAAACAACGACGAGACAGAGTACAGGAAGGAAATCGACAGCTTAGTGACATGGTGTAAAGACAACAATCTCTCCCTCAGTGTCAACAAAATGAAAGAGTTATTGACTTTGGGAAGTGGAGTGGAGGACACACCCCTTTCTGTATGAGTGGTGCTAAGGTGGAGCTGGTCCAGAGCTCCAAGTTCCTAGAAGTAAATATCACCAACAGTCTATCCTGGTCCATCCACGTTGACACTACAGTCAAGAAAGCACCAATACCTCTCAGAAGGCTGAGGAAATTTGGCATGTCAGTGATGGCTCTGACCAATTTTTATAGATGCGCCATAGACAGCATTCTATCTAGACGCATTATAGCTTGGTATGGTAACTGCTTGGCCTAAGACTGGGAGAAATTACAGAGAGTTGTGTGCGCATCACGGAAACCAGCCTTCCTTTCCTTGACTCCGTCTATACATCCTACTGCCTTGGGAAAGCAGCCAACATAATCAAAGACCCCTCCGACCCCCGTTATATTCTCTTACACCCTCTTCCTATCTGGCAGAAGATACAAAAGTTTGAAAACATGTACCAAGAGATTTAAGACCAGCTTCTCGCCCGCAGTTACCAGACTTATAAACGGACCTGTCAAACATTAAAGTTGATCTTTCTCTGCACCTTCTAGTAGCTATAGCACTATAATCTGCATTCTGTTCTATTACCCTGATGCATTTATGTAAGGTATAATTTGTCTGGTTAGCATGCAAAATAATACTTTTCACTATATCCTGACGCATGTGGCAATAAAAAATCAAATCCAGTCAAATCAAACCTGCACTGTTTCAGTTCTGACTTCTTTTGTATTCCCAATTTTCATCACTCAACCAGGTGACTGTGATTTCAGCAGTGGTTTCAGTCCTGTTCCGGAGGCTGCAGTAATTGAGGATAAGTCTCCTGGATATTATTAATTTGTTTGTTAGTCAGAAAGGCATTGGAGATGAAAAGGAACGATTTTGCAACTCAGTCAAGTCTTACATGACCACAGGAAGTGCAAAAGTGCTCACTGCTAATTAAATACTTTCAAGGTATCGTACGGCTGTAATATCGGAAAAGTGGGGGCCAATTTGCATACACAAGCAGAAAGTAATGACGAACAAAGAATTTTTGCATTAATCACAAAGACACATGGGTGATGACTCACTGCTCTGTTTCAGTAAAGTAGTAGGAAATCTGCAACATCCACCTGAAGGCTGCATGGGGATCAGTTCAGTGTCTTATCCAAATGACGGCGTCTCTGACGTTACAACACTCACTCATTACCAAACTGACGTCAACCTTGATTCTTCTGCATGCAGATTACTTCCAACCTACAGCCATTTTTTTAAAGCAGAACAACTCTTAATATATAGTTAATAATATTGAATTTTGAGAATTCATGTTTTCAAACTAAATTTCAGTCTGCTACTTATGCTGCTTGTTAACATCACTGGACAATTCACTTTTTGGTGTAAAGGGCAATCTTAAGTACACTCTGTTGCCCATCTTGTCGCACAATTTTATACTTTTATTTTCTTGTCAAAATAAATTTGCACAAAAGCAAATCAGTCCCCAGGGATCAGCTGTCATTCAGCAAGACCCTCTGAGTCTCAAGGTTGTGGGTTCATGATCTTAGACTGACACTCCCATTGCCATCCCAAGGGAGTGCTGCACTGTCATAAATGCTGTCTTTCCGATGAGACTTCACATCGAAGTTAAATAGTCTCTGCTTTACTCACAGAAGAGTGGGAAGTTCTCCTGCTGCCTTGGCCAACCTTTATACCTCACCCAACATCAATGATAAATTCTCTAATTGCATTGACAGATGAGTTTTCAACAAGAAGTCCAGTTGTTCGCTGTCAATGCCTCCCATACCTTCAAAGCCCAGTTTAAGTACGCAACTCCAGGCAGGGCTGGTCCAGTTTGGAGAGACAGAGGCTGCCCTGGCAAAGCAGTTTGCCAAGACAATAACAGTCCAGCTGCAAGATTCCGAATAGTCACAACAGCCTAGAGCTTCTCTGAAGATGGTAGACCACAGATTGACTCTCCGCAGATTTGAAAGCTTGCCCGCCACCTTTAATTGAATGGAGAACCTGTCTCCACGCCAACGAAGAGGTATGTTTGACACTCCGATAAAGTTCCAACTTCTGTTTTCTGCCATGGAGGGAAAATCTACCCATCCCTCACTAGTTGAATTGATCAATCTTGCAAGGCATCAGTAAAGACCGGCTCATGTATCCCACCATCAGGAATTGTGTGCTTACTTCGAATGTATTTTTGTGAATCAGATGAGGACGGAGTTTGAATTCTGTTTGACAAGCATTGCACTACATTGTGATGCTCCTTTAATTAAACAGCCAGAAAACACCTCTGGTTTAAGCTGATGTGAGCCTTGGGAGTCAGTGTTTTCTGTGGAAGCAGAAAGGCCTGAAATGCAAAAGTAGGCCCAATTTAAGGGAGAAATACATAAAGGAAAAGTGAAACAGATCTATTCAACCTAATCTGTTCATTTTGCTCAGACTTCTCCATCTAAGTATGAATATTGATGTAGCTTTGAGCTCCAGTCGCCTTTGTTGAGCCTTGTGGAGAACTGGAATCATTAACTAAATCTATCACACTGAACTGGCCAGGAGCGAGCTAATATAATTACTGTGTACTTGAAGTGAAATGGTAAAATAGGAAATTTAAATTTCCATAGCCATTATCATAGAATGAAGTTATTAATCTTTAGGAGGCAGCATAGAGATATTCTATAACATGGTTTAAATATGGCAAGATTGGTGATGAATATTCTTTTATTTGGTTTTATATTTTGAGGACTACTGCAGCACCATTAACAGTCTAACTTTCTCAAAGGAAAGAAACCAGCACCTCCATATTAAATGATGCTGATGTGTTGTGTGGTCCTTGCACTTCATATTTGTAAACTGTATAGTGATAACAGCACAGCACAACAAATCCAAATGAGCAATAACAGCTGTCTGTATTTATTCTGCATCCTTTAATATGATAACCCATCCCGAGGTGCTTCATGGGAGCAAATATTTGACACTGAACCATCTAAGGAGACAAATGATCAAAAGCTTTCACAAAGAGCCAGTTCTTAAAGGAACAGAGACACGTGGAGAGGTTTTGGGAAATAATTCTAAAGCCTGGGGTCAGATAGCAGAAAGGCTCAACTGCCAGACTAAGATATAGCAGTTGAAGCTACAGTTACCAAAGATATGCAGTTGAACATCTAGAAATCGATCTATTTCTTATTTAAATATAGTCAGTGACTTTTCCTCCTTCTTTGTCATAGAGCTATCGTGAGGTACAACACGGAAACAGACCCTTCAGTCCAACTTGTCCATGCCAACCAAATATCCTGAATTAATCATGTCCCATTTGCCAGCTTTTGGCCCATATCCCACTAAGCTCTTCCTATTCATATTCCCATTCAGGTGCCTTTTAAATGTAATTGTACCAGCCTCCACCACCCTTGTACTGAGAATTCCTTGAGAATTCTCTTATAGAGAATTCCATTGCTTTGCACCCTCTGAATGAAGAAATTTCTGTTTTTCTCAGAATGAAATGACCTTGAGGCTGTAAGCCTTTGGACTGGAACTCCCACACAGGGGAACAAACATCTCTGCATCCAATCTCTTCAACTCCGTCAGACTTTTTATTTTTTTTCGATGAAATCCGGTCTCATTCTTCAAAACTCCAGTGAATACATGCCTACTTAACCCAGTCTCTCCTCACATGACACACTTGCCATCCCATGCATCCCCTCTGTGACAAGTATTGCTTTTCATGGGTGAGGGGACCAAAACTGCACACTATCTTAACGGTGTGGTCTAACCAAGGCTCTGTGCAGCTGTAGAGAGACTTCCGTGCTTCTTTGCTCAAACTTTAGGGGAGGCGAAAGCCTGCTGGTATTATCACCAGGCTTTTCATCCAGAAACCCATAATATTTGGGGGCCCAGGTTCAGATCTCACCACAGCAAATGATGTGATTTGAATTCAATAAACAAAACTGGAATTAACTGTCTAACGATGACCATGGATCCATTGTTGATTGTCAGGAAAACCCATCTGGTTCATTAATGTCCTTTAGAGAGGAAAACTGCCATCCTTACCTGTATGGCCTACATGTGACTCCGGAGCCACAGCAATATGGTTGACATATAAATGGGCAATGCTGGTCTAGCCAGTGATGAATGAATGAATGAAAAAAATACCTTTTGCGATGAAGGCCAACATATAACTTAGCTTTCCAGTTGCTTGCTGCACCTGACTGCTTACTTTCAATGACCTGAATACAAAAAAACCCAGGTCCTTTTCCACATCAATGTCTCACAATCTCTCACCATTGGAATTAGACTCGGCTATTCTGTTCTTCTGACTTAGGTGGACAAGTTAACATTTGTCTACATAAACTGCATCTGCCATGTCATTTCCCTCTCAATCACCTTGTCTCAATCACTCTGAAACTTCTTTATCTCCTTTTCGCCACTCATACTCCTCAAGCTTGTGTGTAATCAGCAAACTTGGAAATATTACACTTGATTCCCTCATCCAGCTTGCTGATACATTGTGAAAAGCTGTGGCCCAAGTACTAACCCCTGCAGTACCCCACTTGAGATCACTTTCCATACTGAAAATGATCCATTTATTCCTAATCTGTTTCCTGTCTGTAAACCAGTTTCGATCCATGCCAGTATATTACCAACCATCTCACGTGCTTTGATTTTGCACATTAACATCTTAAATGACATTATCAACAGCTTTGTGAAAATTAAAATACAGCACATCCATTGGGTCGTTCTCATCTAGTCTACCAGTTATATCCTCAAAGATCTCCAGTAGTTTTGTCAAACATGATTTCCCTTTCATAAATCTGTGTGTCATCCTGTTGTTATTTTCTAAAGAGTCCTCTTATCAAATCCTTTATGAGAGATCCTAGTGAGATCTGTTCTGTTCTCCCGATTGTGATCTTGTTAGCATGTGGCACTGGGAGTAGCCCTGAGATTACCACTTTGAGATCCTGCTTTTTAGTTTATTTCCTAGCTCCAATTTTCTGTTTCCAGGATCCCGTCCCTGTATTTTACCTTTGTCATTGCCACTGAAATGGACCATGAGCTCTGGTTGTTCTTCCTCCCCCTCAGAATTTCCTGCTGCCACTCACCACTCAGTGATATCTTTGACCCACCTTACCACCCTGGTGCCACATCTCTGCCCATAGATGTGTCTGTCTGTTCCCTTACAATGGAAGGGAAGTGTTCTCTAACTGTTGTTATCGTACACTTTTTTTTTCTCACCCACACCCCCCCCCCGCCCCCACCGTCCATATAGCTGAGCCACTCCTGGTTTCATGGACTTGGTTCTTATTACATATCCGTGAGAAACCATCTCCCCCAGGAGCCTGTCAGAAAGGAAAAAGATCACGGGACTTCTGCACTATATTCTTGGTGCATGTTCTCTAACAATCATCTGTTCGCTTTTTACCTGTAGATTCTTCACCAGCACCTCATTGTACGTGCTTTCCATGTAGATTTCAGCCTTGTGAATAATAGATGATGACCCCAGCACTGTTCCAGATCCAAAATGTGGATTTCCAGTACCTGCTCCAGAAAATGCATCCTACACTCTCAGTCATCCTGGAACATTCCCTAATTTCCCACATGGCACAGGAGGAACATTTCATTGTTGCCTTAACATCACTTACCCTGAAACTGCTCTCTTTCCATTTGCTTGCTTTTCATAGCAGAAGCAGTGATGCAAGGACTGGAAAGGACTGCCCTTCCGCAAATCCAGCCTAAACTACGGATATGCTACGTAGACAACACCTTTGTCATCATTAAACGGACCAAATTAGAAGAGACACACAAACTCATAAACAACACCCTCACCGGAATAAAATTCACCAGAGAGGAGGAGAAGAACAAACAACTCCCATTCCTGGACGTCATGGTAGAGAGCAAGACAAATGGGGAACTGCAAATGAAAGTACACCGAAAAGCCACACAGACAGACCAGGTATTGAACTTCAATAGTAACCATCCCAGCACACACAAATGAAGCTGCGTGCGAACACTATTTAAAAGGGCAAGAACACACTGCAGCAACATGGAACTACGCCAAGAGGAGGAGGAATACCTCTTCCAAGTGTTCAAGGATAACGGATATCCAAAGAACTGGGTCAGGAGATGCCTACAGGAACAGCATCAGAAAGATTCTACATGCCCCGACACACTCATCACACTACCCTACATCAGGAACACGTCAGAACTCACCACAAGACTTCTACGACCACTGGGCGTCAGAGTGGCACACAAACCCACATCAACCCTACGACAAGTGCTCACCCGAACTAAAGACCCACTCCCCGCCATGGACAGGACCAGTGTCATCTACAAGATCCCCTGCAGAGACTGCGAGAAGCACTACATCAGACAAACAGGAAGGAAACTAACAACAAGAGTACATGAACACCAACTGGCTACAAAAAGACACGACCAATAGTCACTCATCTCAATCCACATGGACAAGGAGAACCACGACTTCGACTGGGACAACACCAAGATCCTGGGACAGGCTAGGCAGAGACAAGCACAAGAATGCCTGGAAGCATGGCACTCCACGAAGCAGGCTATTAATAAACACATTGAACTCGAACCCATATACACTCCACTACGGAGGAAACCCAGAAGTGAGGCAATCCATCGCAATGGATCCCAGAGTTTAAAAGCCAGACGAGAAAACACACCGACACTTCATCAGAGGCTGCACTGAGGATGTTACCAAGCACGGTAACGAAACGTCTGCGGAACAACAAAACAGCTTGGCGAGCCAACCAACCTCAAAACTTTCAGCACCCTGCCTACCAAGAGTCTATCCATCTCTTCCTTTAAAAATTGTTAAAGACTCTGCTTCCATACCTTCTCAGGAGGAGAACTCCAAAGATTTTCAACTATCTGAGGAAAAAAAATCATCCCATCTCTGTTTCAAGTGGTGACCTCTTGTTTTAAACAGTGACTCCTAGTTCTAGACTCTCTCATGATTGATCTGGGAAAAACGCACCAATAATAATGTCCTGCTGATCCATAAGTTGTCCCAAAATGCATAAAAATTCCAATGGGACCACCAAAACCCAACTTTCCTGACTGACCATTGCTCATGATGAAAGTAAGCCATAACAGGTTTCCTTCAGTATTAATAAAAATAATTCTATTTATTGTAACACACTTAACTTTAACAAGAACAATAAACATGAAGAATTTTTAATTAATGCTCATTTCTAGTTTTGTATTTTTAAAATTTCTAATGTCTCAGTTCTACTTTCTAATATTTCTAATTTATCTAAAAACCAGTAGAGGACAACTGAAAAAAGCAGTAAGCAGGGAAGAGATAAAATATAAGAGTAAGCTAGCTAGTAGTATACGAGAAGGCTGCAAGAGTTTTTTACATGTATAAAATGTAAGAAAGAGGCAAGAGTAGACATTTGACCATGGAAATGAGGCTGGAGAAGTAGTAATGGGGAACAAAAAAAAATGCTAGAGGAACTGAATGGGTGCTTTGCATCAATCTTCATAGTGGAAGACACCAGTAGCATACCAGAACTTCAAGAAGGTCAGGGTTAGAGGTGAGTGTAGTGTCCATCAATATGGAGAAGCTGCTCAGGAAGCTGAAAGATCTGAGGGTGGATAAATAAACTGGACCAGATGGACTACACCCCAGAGTTCTGGAGGAGAAAGCTGAGAAAATTGTGGAAGCGTTGGTAGTGATCTTTCAGGAATTGCTGCAGTCAGGGAGGGTCCCAGATGAGTGGAAAATAGCTAATGTAACACCCCTGTTTAAGTAGGCAGAAGATAGGAAATTATGGGCCAATTAGCCTGACGTTGGTCGTTGGTAAGATTTTAGAGCCCATTATTTAGAATGACGTGGCAGAGTACTTGAAAGTGCATCGTAAAATAGGATTGAGTCAGCATGGCTTTGTCAAGGGGAGGTCATGTCAGTTAGAATGCCTTGAGGAGGGAATGAGCAAGTTAGACAAAGAATAGCCAATGGACACGATCTATTTAGATTTTCAGAAGGCCTTTGACAAGGTCCCACACAGGAGGCTGCTAAATAGGATAAGAGCTCATGGTGTTAGGGTTAAGGTACTGGAATGGATGGAGGATTGGCTGACTGGCAGAAGTCAGAGAGTGGAGATAAGGGGTGTTTTTCAGGATGCCAGCTGGTGACCAGTGGAATTCCGTAGGGCTCCATGTTGGAACCACAACTTTTCATTTTACACATTAAGATCTGGATGAAGGCACTGAAGGCATTGTTGCTAAGTTTGCTGATGACACAAAGATAGTTAGAGAGACAGGTAGTGCTGAGGAAGTGGCAAGGCTGCCGAACAACTTCAGCAGGCTAGGAGGGTGGGCAAGATGTGGCAGATGGAATACAATGTTGTAAAGTGTGAGGTTGTGCACTTTAGTAGGAACAATAGATGCATAGACTATTTTCTAAATGGGGAAAGGCTTCAGAAATTTGAAGCACAAAGAGACTTAGGAATCCTAGTTCTGGATTCTCTTAAGGTCAACATGCAGGTTCAGTTGGCGGTTAGGAAAGCAAATGCAATATTAGCATTCATTTCAAGAGTCTCAGACTACAAGAGCAGAGATGTATTGCTGAGGCTGTATAAGACTCTGGTCAGACTGTAGTTGGAATATTGTGCAGGTTTGGGACCCGCATCTAAGGAAGAATGTGTTGGTGTTGAAGGGAGCCCAGAGGTGGTTGTCAATAATGATACTGGAGATGAAGAGTTTGTCATATGAGGAGCAGGTGAGGACTCTGCGTCTGTCCTGGGTGGAGTTAAATGGATGAGGAGGATCTCATGGAAACTTAAGAAATACTGAGTGGCTTGGATAGAGTGAATATGCAAAAGTGGTATGGTGTGTGCCAGTGTCCATTTCAATGCAGCATTGGAAGTGTACGATTGGATGGGATAGGAAATTTATTCCATATCTGTCTAGTACCATTTGTGAATTATACATGAAACAACAGCAAAATAACTGAAAATACAAAGCCATATGCTTACCAAGTGTTCTGAGGACTTAAGATTTCATCGTGTAGACAACTTATTCAAGCCAAGAAATGTGGCTGAAAAGCATCCAAGCCCATTACCATAAATGAATATTTGGCATCTCCTATCAAGACAAAATGCCAAATATGGAAGCACACCAGCATGCAGAGATCCTCAGCATGTTGACTGTCTTGAGTCAATGGCGAGTCCATTGGCTGGGTCATGTGAGCTGGATGGATGATGGCTGCCTCCCCAAAGCACACTCTGTGGCAAACCTAATCTCGGCTTAAGTCGAACAGGTCACCCACACCTGCAATACAAGGACAGCAGTAAGCCAAATTTCAAGTTGACTGGGACTGGAATCAATGCATAAAACGTCCTCTCTAGAGTCAAGCAGCCAGGAAAGAATTAGAAGGAGCAGAGGCCAAAAAAATAAGGCCAGGTGGCCAAAAAGAGACTCTGCTGGAAGCAACAAATCATGAAGCAACCTCAGGCCAATGTTATTCATTTGTGCTAGCTGTGGAAGGAATTGCCACTCGCAATCAACTTTTTTGAGCCACACCAACAATGTTCAATGCAAGAGTGACATACACCCTAGGTGCAGTCTATTTTCTCCCAGAACAGGCACATGCTCTTAACATCATGGATGAATTAGAAGAGTATACTGATGGCAGCCTGACTTGATGTGTATTCCATCTGGCCTCAAAAATATCTTCACATTTTCCACACTGTAATGTAATTTACATTAGATTAGAATTCTGTAACAACCTGACTTTAACGTCTGGTTACCAATATTGTCCTGTCTAAATTGCATGGGACTGGAGGTCGGAAAAGGTTGGTGTATATATGTTAAAATGATTTTTCTCTGTAAAGAACAAGGCTGATTGTGTGGAATTTCATTACACAGAACATTAAGCATAAAAACAGGTCAATCAGTCCACTGGGTCCATGCAGGTGTTTATGGTCCACCTGAACCTCCCCCACACTGCTTCACCCCAACAGAACAATAAGTCCTTCTATACCTTTATTTCATGTGTATCTATACTGTTTCCTTCAGCTACTTCATGTAATATCAAGTTTCATGTTTCTCCATTCTTTTGGATATAGAAAATTCTCCTAAATGCTTGATTGGGTTAATTATTAATGACATTCTTAGATTTACAGCTCCTAGTTTTGAACTGCCCTAATAGTGACAGCATTGTCTCTATGCCTACCTTATCTAGCCCCTTCATGATGAACATCTGCTTTGTGAAATACCCTTTTGCCTCATCAGAATAGATTGGAATAACTTCAACAAAATTGAACAGATGCAAGCTGGATCTACAAGTGGCAATTCTGATATAGTAAGATCTTACTTTTCTTGAAAAAGTAGTGTTTGCCACAGGCTTCACCAATGCAAAGCAACTTGAGTCACACATTAACTGAAAGTATGGATAGCCAGCCAATGAAGACAAATCTTCACTCAAATTTTGTTTCTCTAGTAGCTGAAGCAATGCTTAAAGGAGTGTATCGAGAATCACAAAACAGTTTAATAATGAAAAGGTCGCTATGACTTCATTGACTACCCTCCGTTAATTATTTAAAGTGCCAGTCAGAATTAACAGGGGGAACAAAGAAAATTAGCACCAATACTGTTTGGTGCGTTCATTGTCCAAAATCCACCATTATTTTGCAAGCTGTTACAAGCTTTGTGCAACTTAAAATGGGTTGACTGCAAATCAAAACTGTGAGTAATAATGGATGGAAGCTGGGTTGTCCTGGCTGCAACAATGAACGAAAAATTAGAGGGGTCAGTCGCTGCAAACCACACATGCTGCCGCTCCGTCCACCATCACACCTTGATTTAAAGTGGGCCAGAACAGCACATTGTGATGACCTATTATATATCTTGCACAGTTACAGTGTAGAGCTTGTTAAACCAGTCTTTTATCTAAGATGTAAGGGCTTTAAAAATTAATGATTTCAGGAAAGTAAATAATAAACAGAACTAATTTTGAAAACTTTTTGAGTGGCAATAGAAGATTAATTGCATTCAATTAGGAATCATTCACAGGTAAGAATAATACTGCAGCGGACTCACACTGCTTGTAAATTAGTGTATTAATTCTTCAACAGTTATGTTAACAAAGACAATAATTATTTGTTTCTAATCTGTACACAATACAGGCACCACAAAAGTAATGCACATTAAGTAATTAGCCATGTTCGTAATGTGAGGCCTGTCACTAATATCTGGAATTAACATTCAGTGCGTGTATCGTTTTAATGGTGTTAGTTGTGCAAGACTAGAAAATCATTGGGCTGGACTTTGGTCTCCCAGTGCGAATGCAGGTCAGATCAGCACATACATCATATAGCTTTTTCACGGGCAAAATCATTTTCTTCCGTTTTCCTGATTCCGCACCATGTTTATTTGGCCCTTTTCATGAGTTGGGAAGTCCTTGGGTGCAAAATACCCATGCACCTCTTCCATGTTTGGGGACCATATTGTGAAGTCTACAGGAAAATAACATTTCCTTCTAACCTATTTTCATGTGCTGGTGCAGGTTTTGCAAAACCTATAAAAGTTGCAACTTCTTGGAGAGCACTGGGAAAAGCCAGCTCAGGAATTGGGAAGTTCTAACAGTTAAATGTAAAATGTTCCCACTTAATTCAATATCACTATCAGAAGTTGTAAGGTAATATGGATGTATTTTAACATAGTGATTCATTATAGGGCTTTGTCTTACAATAGCGTAACCATTTCTTTGACTACCACAATGTAAGCATTGGCAGACATCTACAATTTTTCAATGGAGAAAATGGCAGAATATGTTTAAAATATAGAATAATGTGTCAGTAGACTTTACTTGTCATGTTTGGTACTTGGACTTAAGTATACAATCAACTCTGACTATAAAAGAAACATACAGGTAGTTCTGCTACAGCGCGTGTTTCGATAACACAAATTGGCTGCAACACAATTGATGAATAATGGACGCTGTTTGGATAACGCAAACTTTCTGCTGTACAGGTATAGTCATTTTCTGTCGCAATTTACCTAGAACACGAATTTCTATGGTGATTTTCTATAGCACAAGGTGGTACAAGAACACAACTATTACATTATAGGAGAACCACCTGCATACTGCTTTTGAAAGCTATATTAAAAAAAAGTATCTATTCTTCTTCCATTTATTGACAGAAAATCTGCTGAAAATGGAGATGACCTCATCTCTTTTTTCAGTTTTAGGCTTTGGTGTAAGAAACCAAAGTTTTGATAGCTGTGACTATTATGAATTCTTAGTTGAGTTCCAAATATCCTTGGTGTATTTGCTCTGTTGATACCTCAGGAATGATTAACAGTTTAGTAGGTTGTAATAACATATTTTTCCCTTTGATGTGGTTTCAGAAGATAATGTTATTTGTTTACAAAACTTAATGGCCATTTAAAGGATTAATCTTTTTCCTGTAGAGGGAGGGCATCTTTTTGAATTTTCAGTGACTGGACTTTTTAATAACTAGTTCATTGCCCTGCCACAGATTGTTAGTGTCACCTGCAGTTAAAATAATTTCCTTTCCAGTTGCGTAGTTTCTGATGACAGTATAGTGGATACTGGGAGAGTGGTTATGGAAAATATATTGGGAGCGTGCCATGCATGTGTCATTAAATGGAATGCAGGTGAGATGAAGGATATTAGGGGAATGGAGGTGACATGCAGAAACTGAGAGGAATGAACATTGAATGGGGGATATGAAGGGGCATGAGGTGGTATGTGCGGAATGGATTCAAGGTTGTCCTCTATCTCTGAGAACAAAGGCGAGCCTCCCAACCATTCTAGCTTTGTACTTACACTTCTCACACAGTCTGCTGCAGGTTAAAAATTCCACAGCAAAGTTGAACTCTATGTGGATTAAAAAAAACCCCAAAAGTCCTGACAAAAGCATACGTGAGTCAGGTGTGTCTTTGCAAAGCTGTCAAAGTGCGCAACCCACAATTTCTCTTCCCTACAGGAAAATCCGGGCCAATAATTTAAATGGAAGCCAGTGGAAGTCAAGATAATCACAAGAAATACTGCCTTTTGTTAACACGGTAAATTTTCTGAATGTAACCAGACCTAATTAATTGAATAGAAGTCTTGTTACCCACGTTGCTGTAAAATTCAAATTACAGAAAATTATAATAGTGCTAAAATCTATTGCTTTATTTTCTTTATCTGCTCATTCATTGCTATTTCCTTGGTTCCAACATCACAGGTATATTAGGAACCAATCAATCCCTACAGCCTCTTTCCCCGTTGAATCATGGCTGATCTGTATCTGAACTCTATTTAGTAGTCTTTATATCACTTATAACGTTATGAAGCAAATACCTGCCAATCTCAGTTTTGAAATGTTGAATTGCTTGAACCTCAACAGCATTTCAGGGAGACTGCCCCAGATTTCTATTACCCTTTCTGAAAAAGTGCTTTATGACATCTGCCCCCTCAGTGGTCGAGAACGCCCTCGACCGTGTCTCCCGCGTTTCCCACAACTCATCCCTCACACCCCGTCCCCGCAATAGCAACCAAAACAGAATCCCACTCGTCCTCACGTACCACCCCACAACCTCCGGATCCAACGTATCATCCTTCGACACTTCCGCCATCTGCAATCTGACCCCACCACCAAAGACATTTTTCCCTCCCCACCCTTATCTGCCTTCCGGAGGGACCACTCTCTCCGTGACTCCCTTGTCCGCTCCACACTCCCCTCCAGCCCCACCTCACCCAGCACTTTTCCCTGCAACTGCAGGAAGTGCTACACCTGTCCCTATACCTCCACCCTCACCCCCATCCCAGGTCCCAAGAAGACTTTCCACATCAAGCAGATGTTCACCTGTACATCTGCTAATGTGATGTATTGCATCCGCTGTACCCGTTGTGGCCTCCTCTACTTCAGGGAAACCAAGCGGAGGCTTGGGGATCGCTTTGCAGAACACCTTTGCTCAGTTCGCACGAAACAACTGCACGTCCCAGTCGCGAACCATTTCACCTCCCCCTCCCATTTCTTAGACGACATGTCCATCCTGGGCCTCCTGCAGTGCCACAACGATGCTACCCAAAGGTTGCAGGAACAGCAACTCATATTCAGCTTGGGAACCCTGCAGCCCAATGATATCAATGTGGACTTCACAAGCTTCAAAATCTCCCCTCCTCCTACCACATCCCAAAACCAGCCCAGCTCGTCCCCGCCTCCCTAACCTGTCCTTCCTCCCACCTATCCCCTCCTCCCATCTCAAAACTCACCCTCATCTCCTACCTACTAACCTCATCCTGCCCCCTTGACCTGTCCGTCCTCCCTGGACTGACCTATCTCCTCCCTACCTCCCCACCTACACTCACCTTTACTGGCTCCATCCCTGCCTCTTTGACCTGTCTGTCTCCTCTCCACCTAGCTTCTCCTCTATCCATCTTCTATCCACCTCCCCCTCTCTCCCTATTTATTTCAGAACCCCCTTCCCCTCCCTGATTTCTGAAGAAGGGTCTAGGCCCGAAACGTCAGCCTTCCTGCTCCTCTGATGCTGCTTGGCCTGCTGTGTTCATCCAGCTGTACACCTTTTTATCTCTTATGACATCTCTGAATGGTTTAGCTCTAGTTTTGACATTTTGTTGCCTTGATCTGGACTGCCTCCCAGTGATTTTCTCTATCTACCCTGCAAAATCATTCAATCATCATAAAACTTTAATTAGTTAACCTCTTAATCAAGGGAAGCTCCTCAGTTGATAAGTGTTGATATAATGACACAAGAAATAGTCTTGAGTTTGACTCTTCTCCTACAGTAAGTTATGTGACCTTAGCATGGGTGTATAATAGGTGTACTGCAAATGGCTTCAGTAGTTTGGAACAAAGGGATGATGAGATAAGCCAACATTCACGAAATTTATTACCCTAAGTCTTGCTCAGTACACACGATACCTGCGTGGCTTCAGATGAAGATAGTAGTGGGATTGACTACAATTATTCCTATTTTTGTTTCTGTAACTAATAGCTCTTACCCAACATTGATGCTCAGTTCCTAGCATAACAATTAAGAAGTTATCACTTGGCGAACATGCCAGACGACCACTGGCAATGTGAAAGTGTACTCAGTTTCAGTCACTGGGAAACCCATTAGGAAAAGGGAAATGAATGGTATCAAAACAGCTATAAGCTTTCCTGCTCCTATGATGCTGCTGGGCCTGCTGTGTTCATCCAGCTCCACACCTTGTTATCTCGGATTCTCCAGCATCTGCAGCTCCTATTATCTCAGCTATAATCCCTTTTGGGAGTATCATTGGTAAATGAGGGAGGAGGGAGAATAAGACCTTCTCTGGTCATGGTAAATTAGTGATGATGTTTTTCTAATTGTTACTGCCAATGACATCAAAAGCAGATTCCTGCAGAACCAGTTAACACTGTAAAGTTGGCTGCAGTACTTCCTATGTTTTTATGTAGCAATCAGAAGAAATGTTCTTTCTAGAACATGTTGTTGTGCACAATAAGTTCATTCATTCCTTTTGTTTTGTCATACAAAACAATACCTCTTGGTTATGACCCATCAAAACTGTTTTCTACAGAAATTGAACAAAAATATCCAGATAAGCAGCAGAGCCAAGGTTCAAGTGAATTCTTTTATTTAGCATTTTGAGCAATGTTGCCTTTGCTTTGCAGTGTTGTTTCTCATGGGGGCAGTGCGGGGAATTTAAACAAGAAGATGTTAAGGGCAGCAAAGATGCTGTCAGCCACTATGGATGCTACTGCTGTTGTGGCTGCCATCTCTTCTGGTAATAGTAGGGAGTGAATTTTAGGTTACTGGCTCACATGCGACATCTGAAAATCATTTTCTCTTTCCAACACTGGCTGCCCGTTTCCAATATTTTCTGGTTTTCGGTGCCCTGGATAGTTCCTTTCAATTTTCAGCTTGGGTCCATTTCTAACGCATTAAGTGAAAGGTTAAGTGGAAAGCCAGACATGTACATGAGGGAAGAAGGACTATAATGTTGTCGACAGGACATGATGAAATAAAGTGGGAGGAGGCCCACTTGGAACATAGGCTGAGATTTTCCTGTTCTAAGTGTGGTGGTGCTGTGCGTCATTCGTGACCCACCACCGCCAACAAGAAACCCTACTGAATCAAGTGCCAATCAGGCTCTTCACTGGTCACCAGGCAGGTTTCTCAGTCACCGAACTCTTGAAGTAGCAATGTCCCATCCCACCTAAAGCTCTTGGAGTTTGGCAGCCACTTTATGGAACAGTGCAGCAACACTGAAGACCAGAAGGACCTTCTGGGGGAGCAGGGTCACAAGGTGGCAGGGAGACAGGGGAGGTGGTCGGAGACATTGGCCGTGAGGTAGCTTTCAGCAGTCACAACATCCCTGCGGTCTGTGCCCCTGATTGTTCCCATATTGAGGTAATGCTGTCACTTTGCTCACCTGCCGGACATCTTCTAATCAACCTGTCCAGGGATGTTATAGCACATCTCTAGAGTAGGGCCTCCTGACTCAGAGGTAAGGACACTACCATGGAACCACAAGAGCCTTCCTCACAGTGGATGGGGTCCTTTTTTGTGGATGAGGCATTTAAATAGTCATTAATTGACCCCTTAGGGGCCTTAATTGATGGTGGCAAAGGGGCTGATTCTCCCTGATACCAACCCACCCGATTATTTGTGCTTCCTGATGCCTTTGGCCCCACCTTTAGGCCAGTTTAAAATCTCCACCCATGTTTCTGTAGTGAAGATAAATAAAACTGCTAGGCAGATCAAGAATGCCAGTCTGCAAATAAATGTATCTGACATAGCTTTTTAATACTGTTCAAAATGAGGTGCTACTTTTGCCACAGAAAGATCATTTGCAATGAGAGGTCCTGCAGGAATCTCAACCTACCTTATAGGCAGTTTGGTTTTTAAAATGTTGAGTTTGTTTCAGTAATGACTTATCTGACCTGAGGGTGTCAAAGAGGAATTTTCAGCACGTCTTTGTTTCTTATTTGTCTTGGATTTTCTCTTGGGATATTTATCAAGAGATCATATAGCTGCATAGCGGAAATGGTGGAAGCGACCAGCAGAGTGCGTGAGGTGCTATCTAATTGTAATGCTGCTGCCTTCATGTGATGGGGCAAGTTTGGTGGATCTGCTGGACATTCCTTGCCCATCAGTTTTGTTTGTTAATGTGTACGATGTCTGCACGTCACGTCTGCCATGCCTTGAAGACATACCAGAATGTTAGGGGTGCTAGTTAGACTCTCTTATTGGACATGGTCCATGTCTGGCACTTGTGTAGTGTGAATGTCATTTGCTCCTCTTCAGTTCAAGCTGGAATGTTGTCCACGTCTTCTGCATTTAAGCACAAAGGTTAGGATTGCATTTAGGGCGGCACGGTGGCTCAGTGGTTAGCACTCTGCCTCACAGCACCAGGGACCCGGGTCCAATTGCACCCTCGGACGACTGCCTGTGTGGAGGTTGCACATTCTCCCTGTGTCCGCATGGGTTTCCTCCGGGTGCTCCGGTTTCCTCCCACAGTCCAAACATGTACAGGTTAGGTGGATTGGCCATGCTAAATTGCCCGTAGTGTTCAGGGGTCTGTAGATTAAGTGGGTTATAGGGGGATGGGTCTGGGTGGGATGCTCCAAGGATTGGTGTGGACTTGTTGGGCTGAAGGGCCTGTTTCCACACTGTAGGGATTCTATGATTCGCAAACTGCTTTTGTACCTGAGGAGTCGTATGAGTGGTACTGAATGCTCATTGTCAGCAAACATTCCCTTCTTTGACTTTATTGTGCATGGTAAGTCATTGATGAAGAAGCTGAGGATGGTTGGTCATAGGCCACTGCCAAGAATATCTTTTTGATTAAGCGAAAAGTAAAGAAGATTTTTTTTCCATCATAGGTCATAGTCAACCAGTCCATGTTGTTCAAGCTATTTATGTGACATGTGTTCCCTCCTTCATTTATAGTAAGCATGATCATCATCACTTCCACCTCTCTACTCCTCATTCCTAACCTTATCACTTCCACCACTCTACTCCTCACTCCTAACCTTATCACTTCCACCACTCTACTCCTCACTCCTAACCTTATCACTTCCACCACTCTACTCCTCACTTATAATCTTATCACTTCCACCACTTTAATCCTCACTCCGAACCTTATCACTTCCACCACTCTACTCCTCACTCCTAACCTTATCACTTTCACCACTCTACTCCTCACTCCTAACCTTATCACTTCCACCACTCTACTCCTCACTCCTAACCTTATCACTTCCACCACTCTACTCCTCACTTATAATCTTATCACTTCCACCACTCTACTCCTCACTCCTAACCTTATCACTTTCACCACTCTACTCCTCACTCCTAACCTTATCACTTCCACCACTCTACTCCTCACTCCGAACCTTATCACTTCCACCACTCTACTCCTCACTTATAAGCTTATCACTTCCACCACTTTAATCCTCACTCCGAACCTTATCACTTTCACCACTCTACTCCTCACTCATAACCTTATCACTTCCACCACTCTACTCCTCACTTATAACCTTATCACTTCCACCACTTTAATCCTCACTCCTAACCTTATCACTTCCACCACTTTAATCCTCACTCCGAACCTTATCACTTTCACCACTCTACTCCTCACTTATAACCTTATCACTTCCACCACTTTAATCCTCACTCCGAACCTTATCACTTTCATCACTCTACTCCTCACTCCAAACCTTATCACTTTCACCACTCTATTCCTCACTCCTAACCTTATCACTTCCACCACTCTACTCCTCACTTATAACCTTATCACTTCCACCACTTTAATCCTCACTCCAAACCTTATCACTTTCACCACTCTACTCCTCACTCCTAACCTTATCACTTCCACCACTGTACTCCTCACTTATAATCTTATCACTTCCATCACTCTACTCCTCACTTATAACCTTTATGACTTCCATCACTCTGCTCCTCACTCCTAACCTTGTCACTTCCACCACTCTACTCCTCACTCCTAACCTTGTCACTTCCACCACTCTACTCCTCACTCCTAACCTTATCACTTCCACCACTTTAATCCTCACTCCTAACCTTATCACTTCCACCACTGTACTCCTCACTTATAACCTTTATGACGTCCATCACTCTACTCCTCACTCATAACCTTATCACTTCCACACTTGACAATACTTGTGCCAACTCAATGGTCACTCAGCTTTTATTCAAAAACTCTGCACTCATGCTTCTCGTCATTTTTTGTCTCATCCATCATCATTACCATTCCCTTGCTCCTCACTGACCTTGACACTCTCCTTGTTTCCAAGCATGTTAAAATTCAGACCCCTGTCCTCAACTGTAAATTCATCTACAATTTGCCCATCCCTGTCTATCCACTGACTCTGTTCCTTTTATTAATTCCTCTCCCCTTTCACCAAGTGATTGCTAGTTAAACTTTTGATTAGATTGATCTTGTTTCTGTGGTACTGTCCTCATTTCACCTCCTCCCTTTCGAATTGCCTCAAAATTCCATTTTCATCCAGTTTTCCATTTAACTCGCCAGCCTCTCAATTCCTTATGTGACAGTCATTCCCACAGCCTAAGTCTGAAGTGCACTACAGTGTTTCCTACACTTGTAGATACATCGTATACACCACATAGATGTCATTGTGCCCAGAAAAAGAATGTTCCAATGTGTTGATGAGTCGGGGGGAGGAGTCAGTTTATTTCTTGTATTTCCAATGTAAAGCATCACAGCAATCACCTTCCCATGGTTCTGAAAAGCATTTAGAATCATGGAATCCCTACAGAGTGGAAGCAGGCCATTTGGTCCATCAAGACCACACTGACCTTCTGAAGAGCATCCCACCCAGACCTATAACCCTGCATTTCCCACAGTTAATCCACACTGTCCGCTCATCTCTGGACATTATGGGCGATTTAGCATGGCCGATCCACCTAACCTGAACATCTTTGGACTGTGGGAGGAAACCGGAGCACCCAGAGGAAACCCACGCAGACACGGGGAGAATGTGCAAACTCCACACAGACAGTAGCCCAAGGGTGGAATCAAGCCAGGGTCCCCTGGTGCTGTGAGGCACTAGTGCTAACCACTGATCCACAGTCCCACCAATTTAACAGATTAAATCTGATCTGGTAGACTAAACTGAGTGCATAGCTCTGAGCGTGGGAGCACTGTACCATGCTTGGAGGTACCCTGTGTGTTGGTCGCCGTCTGAGAGATGCCACTTCTCTTTGATCCATAGCATACATTGCAGGCTTGCAGTTGTTCCAGTCAGTTGTCACCATGTAGAAAATGGTCTGTTCTTTACAGCTGTCAGCCTTCACATTTATAAGCACAAGCTGAAGTTAAAAAAAGTCCCAAACATCTGTAATGTCAGGATAAATAATGGTTGCATTTATCTTCCTCAACTAGCCCAAAATAAAAGCACTGTGTTTAATCAGCAGGATCACATTGTTTCATTTACCAGAGGGAATGACCTGTTCCTTGCTACTGAATACAGCTGGATTATCTGGAGGTTGAGGCCGTTCCTCTCTTTTGTTTTGTTTTACAGCTGTGCAGTCACATATCACCAGTATCTTCCAGGCAGATAGATGGTCCTTCTTTTAAACTTTTCCAGTCCACAGAGATCATCAATCCTAATTGACTGGGCGCATAATACAGTGCAGGGTTGATTACCGTGTTCAGCTGCTTCGGAGCACCTCCGATATGTAAATCTGGTGTTTGGATTGAATAATATAGCTTGTTGGCTTGGCTAAGTGGCCATTTCTCATTCCTTAACCAGGTGCCTGGAGCCATTCCTTACGTTTTACTGAGCAATCTGGATCTGTTCCATATCTTTGATCAAAAGAAGTGGTGTATATATCCATGGTTGTCCAGCAGTTTCGTATTTTACAAAGTGCATTGAGGGAAAGTCCACAGTTCAGGTGAAATCTGCAGACCTGTATCAAAATGCTACCTGATTGGGTGCTATCGTAGTCTGCAACATTTTACACTGTGTTTTGATGAATCCACAAATGAGTTTTATGGCAATGCATTTCTGAATTTATTGAAGCTAACAGAGGAAACTATTGAGTATACATATGTGCTTTGTTATTATATAATGTGATGAATCAATTGTTGTTCAGCTGAATCTGAGGATTATGTTAGGAGCCTTCTTTAAATGATCACCTGCCATAATGTTATTCTAACTTATGTAGCAATTTAAACTTATAACACATTGTGAAAAGAATAATTAGTCAGCCTAATAAATTTAAGTACCTTTGGTTCAGTGGTGGCAATATGAATAAGGAGTTGTGGATCCAATGCCACTTCCGAAGATTTCAGCATGAAACCTGGGCCAATCCCCTGTAGTGTCACACTGAGGGTGAACTGCAGCAGCAGAGTTCTTTTGTTTTGGATGAGATATTGAACTGAGGCCCTGCCTTCTCCATCCAGTGGGTGTAAAAGATCCCACGGTGCTAAACAATAATGAGTAGAGGAATTCTGTGTTCTGGCCAGAAGCTACTCTGATGCGCTGTAAGATTTATCTTCAACCAGTTGTCAGAATTGTTATTAGAAGATTGTCTGGACTCCACCTTGAACATATTATGTTGTCACTTTGATGAAAGATCACCAACCTAGAGCATTGAGCTGGATCTTATCAGCCCTCCAGTGACTGGTAGATGGTGACGGAAGATGAGTGGGTGGTAGAGTATCCATCTGCTTTACCCAGATGAGGAAGGTGGAAGGCTACTCTGCCACCACAGGCCAATTGTGCCACTTCAATGGCCACTTAAAGGCCTTTTAACTCAGCATCCTCCCTGTGGGTTCAAGAGTGCATTGTACAAATCAGGCACTCTTTGAGCTACAGAAGTAATAACATATGTGATCACAGCAGCTCCCAGCCTGCCTTCACCAATAAACTACACTACATTTGCTGCGACCTGCCTGACTCACTCTGGTGACCTCTAATCCAGTCACCTATTCCGGGGTGCAGGTACCAGTATTCTTAAACCAGTCCATCTGATGTAGGTGTGAAAATGATGAAAAATTTGTTCTTTCGAAGAATCATTCATCTGTCAAATTCTAATTCTCGGAAAACAGCAGAGGCTGGGTCATTGAATTTTTTCAATCTGGATTAGACAGATTCTTGATATGTCTACCAATTTGTTTCCCATTGGATGTAGAAAACAGCTGTTGGTTTTTGGAATAAGGAGGCCTGATGTCCAGCTCCTTAAGTGTACGATGAGCCTAAAATGCAACCAGGATTCCTCCAGCCCTCCAGGCAGAGTACGGTGTTGCCTCCAGCCCTGCAGCCTGTCTGGGTGACCCCATCAAATTTAACTCCGGTTTACTAAGTATTTTCAGCATTTTCTGTTCTCACTTCATGTTTCCTGCAGCCATAATAATTTACTTCCGTATTGTGATAGTACTTTTAATGGCTTAATTTATACTATCAAGTGGATTGTGCTCTTGTACATGTGTGAGAACCTGTCACGTGAACTGGTAGTGTACTGTCTGTATGAAGCTTGAGCACAATAAGAAGCAAGTTCACTCATCCTATATATAAAGAAACACCTGCATTCTTGTATCATCTTCCACAACTGAGGAAATCCCAGAGCACGTTATACTAATCTGGCATTTTGCAGAGTGGTCTCTATTAAAATATAAAGAATGCAGCAGCTAATTTGCATGTAACGCCAGCAATGTGGTAAAAACCAAATGATCTGTTTTAGTGATATTGGTTGAGTCATCAATATTAGCCAGGGTACTGGGAATTACTCACTAGCCTTTCACCAGAAGTAATGCTCCTTGATCTTTTTCTTTCATCTGATTTGCCAAACAGATCCTTAGTTTAATGTTTCCTCCAAGGAGCAATAGTTTGGATGGTACAGTACTATGGGTTAGCCTGGATTATGTGATGATGTTTCTGAACTGAGTCTTGGACACACAACCATTAGATTCAGAGTTAACGTTATAACCAGTCAAGCCACAGTGACATTTGGAGGACAGCACACGTATTGTTGCTTACCGACTACTATATGATGAGTGTTATATGTGTTCCTAGATATCCTGAAAAGCTGGATGGTTAAAGATGCATATCATTTTAACAACAACTTCTGTTTATGTGGTGGTTTTGGCACATTAAAATGTCAACGCATTATAAAGCAAAGTAATGCTTAACTACATATGGAGACATTAAGGCAGGTAACCAAACAAAAAGTGCTGAGGAACTCACAACACAAAAAGAGAAACAACCTGTTGTTTTAAAGTACATACAAATCAGATAGCTTTAATGAAAATTACCGTTGTAGCTGAACAGATGGAGCATACAAATTTTATACATCCGTGACGTGCAAGAAAGGTGCAGAATTTTCCGCTCTTAAGCTCTGCAAGCATTGTGGATGTCAGCACCAATTATCTTTTGATTATATTGGCCCTTCTTAGAAAAACCAAGGAGGTACTTTATTGCTGTCATATACAGTTAGATCACAGCAGCAAAGTTTCTTCAAGACCACAATTGTGATAGCCAATCTATAATTGTACTAATCAGGCTACAGCTGTACAGGCCAGGATACAACCATGCAAACAACATTTTTGTTGGTGTTCATTCTTAGGGTGAGAGTACTACTGATAAGACCAGTGTTTATTGCCCATACATAAAAATGTTTGAGAAAGAGATTTGGTGATCCATCTTCGTAAACCAGTCCATCTGATGTAGGTGTGAAAATTATGGAAGATTTGTTCTACACTCATCTGTAGAATCTTATTTCTCATGAAACAGTAGAGGCTGGGTCATTGAGTATATTCAGTCTGGATTAGATAGATCTTTGATAGACAAGGGAGTGGAGATTTATGGGCAGCAGATAAGAAGTAGAATTGAGACCACAGTCACACTATCTTACACTCGTCAGCTCTGAAATGCAGTAAAACCAGTTTAGAAAAGGAACAGCAATTAATGCGGCATGTGAAGAGGATGCTGTTTAGTTGAACATGGTTGGCATGGAGATACAGCAGGATCTCTTTAACAGGTCTGATTTGATTCAAACCAGATAAGTTGACTCTGATTAGTCAGGGCATTGCCGTGGGGCTGGAGCAGGAATAGCCAATTCCTCAGTAATAAAAGTACAATGTGCAAATCTAATGCGTGCATTTTGCTAGAAGTGACTTATGACTTGGTAGGTTCTCCAATGCAGTGTAAATGACTGGCAGGGCTGTAGGAGCTCAAGGCATACCCAGACATCCATATCTGCAAGCCCAAGAGAGGGAACAAAGTAGTCAGACTAAGCAAAGGTAATTTAGTTGATAAGATGCACACTGACCTTAATGATGGGTCGAAGTTCATATCTACAGGCACTGCTGCTCCATATGACAGTACAACCACACTCAAGGACAAGTTGCAGAGGCATTGGTTGGATCTGCATCCAATCCCTGCTTCAACACCATTGCACACATTTTCCCTTGGTGGAATTGGCTGGTACTTGTGCAGCACAAACATTACTTGCCACTTATTAGTCCCCAAGTGGCATGTGAAGTGGCATGTGGGCACAGACTGTGTTTCACTAAATGGTACTGAACACTACACAATAATCCGCAAACCTCCCCACGTCTGACCTTATGGTGGAAGGGAGATCGTTGATGAAGCAGTTGAAAGTCATTGAGTCTAGAATACTATCCCTGAGCAATTCCTGCAGTGATGTCGTGGCACTGGGATGATTAGCTCCAACATCACGACCAGCTTATTTTGTTCTCAGATCGATTTCAACTAGTGGACAGAGTTCCCATCAACTTAAATTTTGACTTGAACGAAAGAGGCTTTAGAAGCATTTTTTTTTGTCTTTGGACTTTGCTGGAAAACTGTATGAGCGGTTTTAGCACTGTTTTTGAGAAAGTAATTAAAGTTGAGAGGCCCCTGGAAGAGAAGTTTCAGTAATATGGATTATGTATTCAATGACAAGTGGCTGTAGGTGAAGTTTGTTGCATATCCAACAACATAACCTTCAGTTACTCAATGGGGAAAAACCCTCTTCATGAAGCTTGTTAGCATTCCTAGTCCCACATACACTCAGCATAGTCTAGAGCTGCAGGAACAGTTCAAAGGAGAGTGTTTTGGATTATGGATGCATGACTTCAAGAAACTGAGCTGCTATTTCCAAATATTGTGACCTTGATAGAAAACAGAAGAATGAAAAATGAGACTTTACAAATACTGTAAATTCTCAGATAGCATCCATTTAGTTCAGAAACGCATTTAAGATTTGGTCGTTCGTTTTGAGTATACACAAAAGGACTCAGGCTTTCAGTGTGCACTTTGAGCTCTTACCTGCAAGATATTCCAGAAGCACAGGAGTTGTGCAATCTTGTATCAATCTGTTAGTTGCATGTTGCCATGATCGTGAAGTTGTTGGATAATCATGAAAATTAATTTCTATCAACAGGTTTACAATAGATCCATACCAATGGCGATTAAAATTTACATTGATGGAGACCATCCAAAAGAGGCTTTTATGACACAGTGATAGCGTCCCCACTTCTGGCCAGAAGGTCCAGGTTCATGTTCCAGAACTACGTCATAACATCTCTGAGCCGAATGATTGATTAAATGTCTGGAGGCCTTCCGAAATGGGCTAATATGGTGCAGCAACAGTGTCCCTGCCTCTGGGCTGAGAGACTTGGGTTCACATCCCACAAGTGTGTCATAACATCTCTGAACAGGTTGATTAGAAATATCTAGAGACCTAAAGTTACCTCTTTCTCCACAAGCAAACTAATTTTTGGTTTGTGCTAAGAGTAAAGAGTACCTTATAGTGGTTTTTCATTCCACGTGTAAAATGACAAATCTGTGTGTACAATGTACAAACTTCATTACATCGCTTGCAGTTTGTTATCCTCAGAGAGTTTTCCTGATCCCAGCCATGCTGTAAAGCCACTGTGCAAAGAGAAGTCACTGCTCCACAGATAGAGAGAGGAAATGATGAGTAAATCACGGGAGCATTCTCTTGGGCTTCTACTAGTAGCAATTTAATGAACTATTCCTCCAGGCCATGGAATGTGTTAGTGAAGATAGTATGAACAATTTCTTTCAAAACCAAACATAGTTAAATACAAATAGTTTGCAACAGTATGTGTAATTTTGATTACTTTAAATATGTATGATTTCAGTGTTGGCCTAACTGTAACTTTTCGATATTTGGGACAAATATGACCAATTTAATATTGTACGCAAAAGAGGTTTAGTGGAAGGCGTTTTGAAGTTTGAATGTGTGGAAGTAAAAGCATGAATTTCAGTAGCACCTTTAGTATCCTTCAGAATGCCCCGGAGTCCTTTAGCAGCAAAGTTTCTGAACAATGTAGTCACTTTTGATACGTATGTAAATGTTTCAATCACATTATGCTCGATGATGACCACAACAAGCAATCAGAGAAATGACCTGTTCATCTCTTTGTCAGTAGTGATGACCAAAGGGCAATTGATGATCCAGCCGTAAGAATAGACAAACAGGAAGTTGATTTCAAATCTCAGCAATCTTCCCAAGAATTCCTCCCTTGATCATGCAGCATACCATAAATACTGCAGAGGATTTGCTATCATCATAGTCCATTGTCCCTCAATTCAAAGCTATCAAAACATGTTTGCAAGTTTCTCCCATAGCCCTTGCTGTGACTGAGAAGGTCACTTTTAGGTTTGCAGACCTTTGTGCACACAGGGCAGGACATTCCCTGGAGTAGTGGGGTTGAGAATTCACAGTTGTTTCCTTTTCTTCCCTGTCGTTTCTCTTCCTTACTATTAAGGCACTGGGACTCAAAGCATGATGGACAAACTGTTTCCATTCCAAGCAATTGACAGAAAGCTCCACTCAGTCATTAAAGTCAATGCTGCCAGACTTCAAGGAGAACTTAAGAATGTGTTTTTAAGGTCTTCTTTGGCCTCTCTTGGAATGTTAGACATTGGACAGCCTGAACTAGGTGCTTAGGACTTGTTGATTCACGGTTTGAACGTTCACATTAGGTTCAAAAATATTGTAAAGATTAGAGTTAGAAAAATCATAACAAAGCAATGTCCTTTATTAATTCATGTTCACATGAGTGAGAAAGCGTTTAATTGTGACCCATCTGTGTATCATGTACGGAATGGGTCTGCACTGGACAGCTGACATTAGCAATCCTCTCAGTTTGGGAGAAACCATTGTAAATATTTGCAGGCTGTTGGGGAGCTTCTGAAATGAGGTATCTGTGACTTAGGTGCAAGCAGCTCCAATGGAGAGGTATTACTATCATTTGTCCAAGGACATTAGTTGAGAACTTGATAGTTTAGTTATTGTTGCTGTTACTGTTAACACGCAGCAGCTAATAAAGTGACAAATTGGAAGAGTTTAGGCTACACATGTCTATTTTTGGGAAACCTGGTTTTGAAAAAATACTCTGCTTTCAGGAACTTTTACTGAATGCACACTCTCTTTCTTATGGCTGATGTAAATGCAGAGCAAACGCTATAATTTTGCATTCAGGTGGTTACACCAGATAATTACATCAGGAGTATTGGAGTGTAGTGGCTCCCTTGTATTGTAAATTGGGCATTCATTTGTTATATGTTCCTTGACCTTCGTTGAGTGGTCAGTCAAAAGGTGGACATTTTGAATGTTTTAGTTGTGCGTCAGGTATCTCCACCTGCCATTTTGTGCACAGACGCTGTTGTAGACTGTGCATGGATTTTGTGGAAAATCAAAACCAGGGAGCATCCACATTTGGTTCCTCACAAGGTGTTGGTGGCTTCTTACAAACTCGATTTGGGTTTCAGAGATTCATCGTGATTAAAGTTGCATTGTTGAAGGTTCAGCAAAAGGTTCCAAACAGGACTGTATGACTGCACGCAGTCTACATAAGTAAGTTGGCAATGAGCTGATCTGTTTGAACCACAGCAAATTTAAGAAAATGAAGAAGATATATAAATGTAAATGAGAAGGATTTATTTCTAGGCCCTTTATAGTCCAGATAAATGTCGGATGCAGTAATACTCTTGCCTGTGTGTCTAATATTGTTTTAACAGCTTCATGTGTGAAATGCACCATGTCGTAGGAAATTGCATACATTCCCAAGACAATACTGAGAAATTGCTGAGGATTTATTGGACATTTGCAAGGAAATAAAGCCTAAGTATATATTCAATTTTGTGTGTAATATCTGGCAGCGATCGAATTCATTAAAAGCATTTAAGTGAATCACCTGCTGCAAAATCTCCTATATCACCCCCAATTCCACCATGCCTAATTCCATTGTAGCGCCCTTTGTTTCCAGAGAGAAGTCGTTAAATCCTGAACCCCTGGCTCCACCCAACCTCACTGTTTGACCCTATCTCCAATGAATTGCCCTGACGTCACTGTATCCGTCAAAGAAAGACAAAGGAATTCAGTGGACACTTAAATACTGCAGTGTGCTTGTTCACCACAGGTGGGCCATCTAGTGTTCTGTTAACAGTATGCAAGTAGATTGTATATCATGTTGAACGTCACAATAATCGCCTCAGAAGAGAATATTTGAGCCTTATCCACCTCCTTTTCAGTCTGGAACATGTGCACAAAGGATAAATCAGCCTCTTCTGCCAACAGCTGTGAATAAGGACAGACAAAGTGTTACAGTATCACAGGGGGTTCAGTGAGTTATGAATGGCCTCTGTGGCAACGTTGCTTGGGCGAGACAGCTGCTTAACATACAGTAGGATGTTTAATGTGAGACTATGTGATTTCAACACACAATCTGGTCTGAAAAGGTATGCACAGGATCTGTACCACACCATTTTTGGAGGTACAGATGCACCTATTGTAACATTTTAGTGTGCCATTTCTGGTGAGTTAAAGCACATTTGTTTTGCTCTGCTCTCAGCCCCAAATCCCATGCTCACTTGGTTTTTTTTTATGAGCGTGCATTTTTGATGAAGAAGTTTCCATTCCATGGGACACTAGATAAAAACTGGATTTCAAAGTCTGAACTTAACTCTCAGGTTACTGAATTTCGTCTTGCAATTTTAGATCTACATTCTTCAAAAGACATCCAATCCCATACATTTGTGTAGATACCTCACAGAAATAAAAACCAAAAGAACTGCAGATGCTGTAAATCAGGAACAAAAACAAAGTTGCTGAAAAAGCTCAGCAGGTCTGAGAAGAGTTCTGAGGAAGGGTCACCAGACCTGAAACGTTAACTCTTTTTTCCTTCACAGATGCTGCCAGACCTAATGAGCTTTTCCAGCAACTTTGATTTTGTACCTCACAGAAATTGCCAGACAACTTAGTAAAGTTGAAAGCAGAAGCTTTACCGTGGTGCAATATTCAAATAGCCTTGCTTTGTAAAAAGGAATAGTCCTGGACTGAATTCATATGTTGCTCTGTACTATCATGATCAATATTTGTATGTTCAAGGTGTGTCTTTACTTGCCACCAGTGTGTCCCAATTAAATAATACCTTTTGCATGCTTTCTATGAGGTATAAAATAAAGAAAAATATTTATTATGATAAACTTTAATATGTGAGATTTCATTCACTCATCTCTCACATGCACTCACTCAAAGATGATAAAAATGAGGATAAAATAACATGGATGCAACTTATAATTATCTTAGTTCTGTTTTGTGGCAGACCTATTGTTCCTTAGGTGGAAGTAATAAATTGAAATTCTGGTAAAGTGAATTATTCTCAGTAAACATTGATTTTTGGTGGAAGTATCTTTATCAACCAGTAGTTTCTCATGGTTTTTGGGAACAGACATCAAACATGGCTGTCTTGTCATGTGACTTTCACAGGATCGGAGTCTTTTATCCAAAAGTTGACCTGCCTGTCACCCTGTGTTGTTATCAAGAGTTGGAGATAGTCAGTCTCTTGACCCCTCCATCATTGTGAAAATAGTGGACGTGGCTGAAATCTACAAGCCCTGTCCCCGAACACAACACCTGCAATCTTGATGAGCCAAGAATGAAAGTAGGTTGTGCTTCAAACGTGTACATTTGCAAAAGCAGCCACCACTATAAACCCACAACTGCCTCAAACCATGTCTGATTTTCATGACCTACAAGTGTGAAACATGATGTATGTATAGTAGACCTGTTTCGAACAAGTTTGAACTTTGCGGATTCCTTTGGAGAGGTACAGTAACTCTTTTAGATATGATCCAAGGATATCTTTGGGATGGTAAGGTAGGCTTTGGGAGGAGTCAGACACCCTCTTGGGAGAGATCAGATGCATTTTGGATTGTTAAAATGTTAAAACTGTCAAATGCAACAGCAAGGCTGTCAAGACATTTAAATCCCCTGCTCTTTAAATATTTGGAAGAACAGCCATTTAGAGTTTCACTTAAACAACTGTTTATTATTTCACTCTTCTTCTTAGACACAAGCCTGAAATTTTTATGAGATTGTGCTAAATTTCTGATTTTCACAACATTCCGTTATCACAGTCAGATGTCTGCCACATTTCAGTTTGATTGACAGCTCCAAGTGGTTATAGGCTCTTTGAAGTTGATCTATACATTCAACTATTTACTGTTGACAAGGAATTTGGCATTTGAAAGAACGTTTGTTCTTACAATGGATTGCATAGTTGAAGGAGTGTACAATGAATGGATTTTTATGAATGAGATTTTTTGAAATATTCTACAATACTAACTTAGCACTTTATTTTGTTTTGCATCAACATGGGTTCTGAAGTTCATCCATAGTGGACACACATGAGTTGGTATGGTAGGTGTAAGGGCAAAGGTTAGTATGTGGAGGACATTAGTGGTAATAGAGAGTAATGAGGATTTTTGAAGGAGAGTAGAAGCTCATAAATTGCTACAGGAGCTATAAGGGACCGTTGGATGAGCAGGGTGTCAGAGGTTAGCGTGGAGATTATGAGGTGCCATGATTGGGTAGGTACAGACATGAGGTCACATAGATTGGTATTAATGGGTATGGATAACATAGGCGATGAGTCCGGTGAGTGTTGGAAGGTGGTTATATGACTTTTTAAAGAAAACTTGACAGTGCCAGTGCGCCAACACAAGCCTTCTGCCCAGGCTGTCTCTTCATCTGAAAGACTCGATATTCATTCTGAGGTCGCCAGTGCTGACTGTCAGAGAACACGGCCACCTGGCTTTGAAAATTTCAACTTCTGGGGCACTTTTCCCAAGTCAAGATTGCGAAGGCGGGAAATGTTCAAACTGCGCTGCGACCTGGGAGAGAAAATTCAGACCTTCGTGTTTGAATTACCTATTCGATTCAGAATTACCATTTTGGATTGTTTTGAGAAAGGCATTGATACAAGCGAAATCTGGTGTGTTCCTTTTGTTCCTTTGTTAGACCTACCACAAGGTGGGTGACCCAGGGTGGGCATCTTTTGCAGTTTTTTGTTCAGTTTTAAAAATACGAAGTATTGTATAAAATATAAAGTCCGTAATGTACTAGAATATGAAATGATACACAGAAGATCTGACGTATCATTTAGAACTTTGAAACATTGGTAAGGCTGGAAAAGCTAATGTCTGCACTTTACAACAATTGAGGTTTTAGGAAGGTTGAGAGGTTTTTAAATTTGCTCCAAGCTACCAGAGTACTTCAAGAAAGTGGTTTAAAAATAGCATTTTAGAGATGAATGGCATCTTTAACCAGCAATGGCTGGCCAAAACATTTTAGAACTGTCCCACTCTTTGCTTATTCAGACTACCATAATTCTGTAACAATACTGATGGGCAACCAGGAACCAGAAATTTGGGTTTTGTGTGTTTACTTTGTTCCCATTTTGAGGTTTTGATGAACATGTGTTGTCACTGTTGTCACCAATACACCACCTGAAGAGAAAGACTGGCATTCCTCCCATGCTAAGGCCTGCAGTGCTTGCTAATATAACGCAGCAGTGGCTATGGAAAATGATACACATCCAAGATGGAATGTTAGAAAACTTGGAGCTGCCTGACATTTCTGTTACATTGCTGCTTTCTGTAGTTGGTAGATGTAATCCATTTGAAAAGCCAAGTGGAATCCAAACATCCTGCAGAGATTAATTCTTCCTCCTTCTGTAGTCCAGGTTGTTCAACACTGTTTTAATTGTTTAAATTTGTTATTAATAAACCTTTCCGAATCCCAGCTGCCACTTGAGTTGCAATGTGTCATTCAGACAGTATCAGCTCGTGTTACTGCCCTGCAAGATTCTATTGCTTTACCAAAATATCATCAGACTTTTCAGTTTCTTATTGATACATGGTACATTTTTACCCAACAATTCTGCAGCAGAAATAGTTAGCAAAACCTGAGAGACAATGTGCAAGGGGAATCTAGGAAGTATAATGGGAAAAAGTTTAATTACTTTCTGGGAGAATTGTGTCAAGTCATGTATGGCAGCCATTAAACACTCAGGTGCATGAACGTTTTCAGCTCCTTTAAACCATTTCCTTGTAACTTAGAGAATTAATTTTTTTTTTTGTAAAATGTGGACTCGCTAAATGTTGGCCTGGGTTTGAATTTGATTCATATGTGTACCGTTACCTTGGTTACCTTTATGGAATTGACCTTTCGCTTGATGAATCTACCGTATCAAGCACAGTTCAGGATCCAGCCAAGATAAATGGGATTTTCTACTCAAGTTGAAAACTTATTTCCTGAGGTTTTTCTTTCAATGACATACGCACCTGCATGTTCAAAAGTCTGGAACTTTATTAATATATGATTTCTTTGTTCTCACTGGTTACAAGTCCTTCTCTCAAAAGCCCTGTCTACAAAAGCGACAAACTACTTTCTGTGAATTCACAGTCAATCACCCATCAGCCTCTGTGATATCAAATTAATTTCAATTGAAGGTGGACTGTAAAGCTGAAGCCTTTTTTTTTCAAAGAAATTGGAATAATTAATGAATTTATCTAAGTATGAAGGTGAAATTCACCTCAAATTAAACATAAACTTCAGCTGTATGGAGACCAGAGAAGCAGCACAGACGTGACACTTGTACATGCATGTAAAGCAAAGCAGCGTGAACACATGAAGGAGAAATTAATAGAAAGCTGTGTTAATGGGGTTAGACAAAGAAGGGTGGGAGTAGGCTGTGTGGAACATAATCCCCAGCATGGACTAGTTGTGCTAACTGGCCTGCTTCAGTGTTGTGAATACTCTGCAAAGCTCTGGGATTGTTCCCTTTCTAGTAGAGATTGATAAAGAAGAATTTTGATGGCATTGTGGAGAAAATGGCCTGTCTGATAGGAAAGTCAGTAACCAGAGCACATCAGTGTAAGATCATGAGCGAAAGAGCAGGAGGGGTGACAAGCTGACTTTTTGAACTACAACCAGCTATGATGATCTGAATGGGATTGAAGCAGAAGTAACAGTAACCTTAAAAAAGCAAAATTTCCAGATGGGGAAATGGGACCAATTGGATAGTTTTTTCGAAGAGTTGCCACATACAATGGGCCTCCTCCGGTTACAAGAGGAGCCTGGAGAACCTGCACAGGAGTTAACAAAAGTTCCCATGGTGCGTTGTAGATATTTTTAAACGAAATGTTCAGAAGTAGTCTAACACACCTCTGGAACAGGTGGGAGTTGAACCCAGGCCTTCTGGCTCAAAGGTAGGGATACTACCACAATACCACAAGAGCAGTTCATTTGATTTGTTTGCTTATGGGAGATGAAGATGTGCTCAACAGATTAAACAGAACTTGCCCCCAATGTACAGAGTTTGGCTACAATAGTATACACTGACAAAATCTCCCCCAGCCCCATTAAAGGAAATGATGACAATTAGCAATAGTTTTCAAAGAGGCAACAGGCATCTGTCTCTGCAAAAGAGAGGCAACTGCTTATTTAGCTTGAGCAGCACAATTCCACATCATTGCAGGCTCCAAGAATTACCACAACCAGCCTAGTGATTAAATCCATGCCATTGGTATCATTCTACACCACACTGAGGAAGTACTGTGACTTTCTGTCCCATAGTTAACGGCACCATTATGTCCATAGAGTTGACAGCACAGGCCAGATGGTGATCATCTGTTTGAATGTTGATAATGGGCCTTCTAAGCACTTGGCTGGAAGTCCATACCTTGTTGTTTTGACTAACTACGTAGCTGAGAGCTCATTCCAATTGCTGCAGGCAACCATCCAACTTCAACCTGCAGCTGTCTGATTAGATATTGTGTCAATATCCTGATCACCAGGCTTTGCTGCTTCCAGAGATGTTTCCAGTTTAATGTTATATGCTAGAATCATTGCCATGACTGCATTTAACCTCATTTTGTACAGTTAAATTATGAAATGCTCATTGGTGAACCTACTTAAGTGAACAGGCTGCATGTTACCAGATACAGTGGCCTTTGGCCCCTTTTTTCAAAACTCAAAGCCATGAACATGTCATCAGGAATGATATGGGAGCAGAAGATAAGCAGGCATACTCACCTTGTTATGTTTCTAAAATATTAAGCTATAGTCGCTAAAACCTGTTATCGGAGCAGAAGAACACCGTGTCTCCTTACTATGCTGTGTATAAAATGATTACTGCCTTGAAATCACACCCACCTTTGCAGTGCTTTTTCTCTTGCAGGATCGAGCCATTGTTGCATTATGCTTATATCTGTACTGCTTTCCTTTTGTTTTATTTTGCCTTACCTTGTGGCCTTTATGTTCATTTGCAACTGCACCTCTTGTGCCAAGGTTTGCCAAATGTAACAAAATAGAAAAAGCACAATTTTGAGCATGGGCCTCCTGCTCTGTACAGTAGTTCTGGGTTAAGATCCCACCTGCTCAGGAATAACATCTCTGAACAGGTTGATGAGAAAATATTTATGACTATAACCACTGATTCTGCAGGTCAAATTGTGGGCAATGCATTTCCACCTGAGAGCACTGATTGCCACTGAACTTAAATCTGTCTTAAGAGTTTTGATCAGTGTGTATTCCACTGCAATACATGCTGGATTGACCAGCTGGTCTACAGTTAGGTAGGTGTATTGATCTGGCCAAATTCACCTGTAACCTTTGGCAGAGCTTGACACACTGTAAAATTGCTCTATGAAATGCAGGCCACGTCAGATCCGAATACCAAGGCTCAGCGTCTGAAGGAATATTGGATTTGGGAGTTCAGTTGGCGGTCCATTAGTACTTGCTTCTGCTCATTCATTTTCTGTTACTTATGCGTGCTCCCTTCTACAATAATTTGCCTTTAAATAGTACCTTTCATGTCTCAAAATATTCCAAACTGCTTCACAGGAACATTGTCAAACAAAGATTTGACACCGAGTCACATAAGATATGAGGGTAGGATATGGTAGGTTCAAGAAGAGTCTTAAAATTAGGTCAGTAGTCAGAACCTAGGCATCTAAAGGTATGACTGTCAATGATATATCAATGAACATCAGAGGTGTGCAGGTGAGCAGAAATTTCTGAGGGTTGGAGCTGAGGGAGATTAGAGTATTGGGCTGGGCAAGGCCGTGGAAAATTTTAAATTGCTACATGTCACTGTTGAAATGTAAGATACTGGGAAATGGTAGGCATAAGCTAGACAATCACCTCAGCAGATTGGTTATGATGAACAGCAATAAGATCAGCTGAATGATGTATTTTACAAAGCTGTCAAAGTGAGAAAATTCCTTGGACAGAACACAGCAGGATAATGTGTGTTATTCTGTTGAAGTTGTTACTTATATCTGTGTTTTAAAAAATCTGAGTGAGTAAATCTCCACGCAGGCTAGGACCTCCAAAAACGTTTATTTCCCTAGCTCCTCCCCATCTCTTGACTGTGAATTTTCAAATTGGTTATCTCATTGTGTGTTAATTGGTGCATTTTGGATTAGAATCAGGGACTTAAATTGCAGAAGGAGGGCATTTGGCCCATTGAAATCTGCATCAAATGTTTTCCTTTATTATGCATCCGTTCACACTGGTTATGTCAAGCTTTCTTGAAGTAGATTTTTAAAAACAAAACCTTAAATGCAATAGCAAGAAAAGTGACACTATCACTAATGTATCTAACCTGTACTTCATGTGAAACTGTGGACATGCAGCATGCAAATAAGTTGCATTGAGAATGGTTGGTCTGGCTCTCAAGATTTACGTGTAACATTACAATTGTACCTGTGCATTTGTGGCCACCTGTGGATACATCTATGTTTATTACCCAGCTGAATGGTTGCTTAAGTACTGTCCAAACAGACTTAGTGATGTTGGATTATGGTTAGAATTAACTGTTGCTTAGACTCAGTGTAAGCCCATTAACCAGAGGAAGCAAAGAAAAACATACACCAAACTTACTAATCTTCCCGAGTTTGGAAAATCTCTTTCCCATGCTTTATCAACAGTCATGTATGGGTGAAAGAGTATTAACTGATTGCAATTACTACAACCAGGACTTGGGCACATATCCAACTGCTCTGCATAAGGCCTTGCCTGCTTTAAAAGGCTATTTTCTAGAGCTGAAAGGAATCAGCCCACAGCACCCTTGTGTCTCAGTCTCTTCTGGACTTATTGGTAAGAGACAGGCCACCATGATGTTGTCAACAACTACACAATTAATATATCATGCCGCCTACAGAACGGTAGAAGATGAACTGAATTATTAGTCCTTCTACATCCAGCAGTTCCTATGTTGTGCACCTTCTCTGCAGTTGTAATACTACATTCTGTCACTCCATTCTGTGACCTAATGCTGTTTGTACAGTACGATCTGACTGTAGAGCATGCAAAACACTTTTCACTGCATCTCAGTCGATGTGACAACAATACATCAAATCTAATCAAATATAAAAAAGTGTTTTTACCTCTATGGTCAATGTCGATGGAGGTTTCTTTGTAACCTCATGTAAACCAGCCCTAAGAAACACAGAACAGTCATTTAATGTAGTCTCTCACAGGAAATCTCAAACTTTTGATCTCATTTCCTACCTGTGCATTGCCGGGAACTGTCATGGCAGCTTTGGTTCTCCATGTACTACTAATAGCCTCTGTAATATCAAGTCACTCGTTCAGAGAACCTCACCATTTCAGAGCAACATCTGCACACATTTAGGGCTGGTTGCTGTAGGAAAATGAAAATGGCAGCTTGTAAGAAAAGGACTAATTCAGTTGCAGCCCTTTAAAGCAAATCTCAATGAGTGTTCCTCTGATGGTCAGAGACACTTGGTGTTTCCTTTTATTCTTTATCACTTACAAACTCCACACCCAACCTGTCCTGTTCCAAAATATTCCAGAAAAGCTCTCAAATTAAGTCACAACCCACTTAAATAATGCAATGGAAATCCAGCTCCACTATTCCTGGAGTCATCACAAATATGAAAGTTTCATCAAACTATCCAAAGTCCCTAACTACCTGAATGCAAAACCCAGGTTAACAGACAACACTCATTAGGTCAGCATGCTTAACAAGAAACCAACTATTTATTGCAAACTGATCATTTTTCACAGATGACAAATGCAAATTACTAATTTAAAGCTCACAATATCTGAAATTCTGTCCCTTTTAGAAATTCATATTTGCATACAAAAATAAAATGACACAAATGTCATGGGTGGAAGAGGAAGGAAAGAAAGTCAGTGAAACACAGTTCTGGCACCAGTCTGGGTTACAGGCTGAGATGATTTTCTTTAGTACCTCTCTGTTACTTTTCAGTTTAATGTGGAAAAGAAGGGCTGAATGACCGTTTAAGGTTATTACATCCAATTGTTTGTAGCTCCTTTGAGCATCTCTACAATGTTTGCTCACACAGTGTGAACCTTCAATATAAACTCATACACTATCCTCAGCTTGGAAATTTTTCATTCTGCTCAGTTTGAGTTCCATTTAAAAGGTGTTATAAAGTCATAGAGATGTACACCGTGGAAACAGACCCTTCGGACCAACTTGTTCATGCCAACCAGATATCCTAAATTAATCTAGTCCCATTTACCAACATTTGAATCATATCCCTGTAAAACCCTTCCTATTCATATACCCATCCAGATGCCTTTTAAATGTTCTCATTGTATCTGCCTTCATCACTTCCTCTGGCAGTTCATTCCATACACACAACACCCTCTGCCTGAAAAAGTTGCTCCTTAGGTCCCTTTTACGTCTTTCCCCTTCTTACCTTAAATCTATGTCCTCTAGTTTTGGACTCCCCTACCCGGGGGAAAAGACCTTGACTATTCACCCTTATCCATGACCCTCATGATTTTGTAAACTTCTATAAGGTCACCCCTCAGCTTCCAACACTCCAAACAGCCCCAGCCTATTCACCCTCTCCCTTTAGCTCAACCCCTCCAATCCTGGCAATATCCTTGTAAATCTTTTCTGAACCCTTTCAAGTTTCATGACATCCTTCCTATAGCAGGGAGATCAGAATTGAACACAGTATTCCAAAAGTAGCCTAACCAATGTGCTGTATAGCCACGACATGACCTCCCAACTCCTACGCTGAATGCACTAACCAATAGAGGCAAGCATATCAAACACCTTCTTCACTATCCTGTCTACCTACAACTCCACTTTCAAGGAACTATGAACCTGCACACCAAGGTCTCTTTGTTCAGCAACACCCCCCAGGACCTTACCATTAAGTGTATAAGTCCTGCCCTGATTTTCCTTTCCAAAATGTCGCTCTCACATTTGTCTAGATTAAGCTCTATCTGCCACTCCTCAGCCCATCTGATCAAGGCACTCTGAGGTAGCCTTTTTTGCTGTGCACTACACCTCCAATTTTGGTGTCATCTGCAAACTTACTAACCACACCTCCTATATTCCCATACAAATCGTTTATATAAATGACAGAACGCAGTGGAGCTATTTGCTTTATAGTTGCTTTCAAGGGCAAATCATTCAGCTCAGGCAATGTTTTCATGGTCACTCAGCCAGGCCTTGCATGAAGTTTGCCTTAAAATCCTTATTGTTAATTTGTTGCTTACATAAGAGAAGGAAAGGGATTTCTCCTAAGCTTTTAATCTGTAGATTTGAAAAATATTGATGCACAATATGAGAAACAGCCAACATGTACTTATTATCATCAATTTTCAATGCTGCAGCATATTCCCTTTCGTGAGTTAGTGTGCTGCAAGTCAACTTACAGATCACTGGCCTGATCCTGTAGGATTTAGTAGGCAACGAGAACTGAATGGCCATCCATGTTGATGTGTTCTTGTTATTAATGCATCACATTAGCCTGTCAATTTCTGAATAAACAGATGTAGCCTTGGAATATGAATTTTTACCTTACCCAACGAAATCAACGCAATTGTCAGATTTCTTCACAGAACCTGCTGGTTATATAATGCTGGTGAAGTCAATGATGCCATAGGGTTTTGAATTTTATGCCACGATCTAGAACACTCTTTGAATGGTAATGATCGTGCAAGTTGAAGATTTGACACAAGTTTCAGTTCTTTGACATCCACTGTGATTACAGGTCTGTGGCTTCTCTCTGTGCGGATTATGAGTTTATCAGCGATCTCTGTGAAGGTTTCCAAATGTGGCAGGGTTAAACAGCAAAAACACAGACAAAACCACATCCTTGAAACATTTGAACATTAGAGTCCCTGACATGTTCGCATTTATCATGGATGGCTGCAAATATCAACATTTGCCAGCGCCATAAGAATTGGTCACAAAGATTCCACTTAAATATGCCAACTTTGTTTTGCAGTTTAGTCCCAGCAGTTTAAAGGCTGTGTTGATTTCCAGTCAGGTTTTCAAGGTCTTCAGCAAAGTCAGGCCTTCAGGGAGGTTCAATCAGCTTAAATTGAGACTTCAAGCAAGTTCATTAAGATAGCTTCGTCAACAACTGTGTAAAGTGGCAAATTGCATTAGCACAGAGGCATATACTGTAAGTGCTGCAGACTATGTTGTCTGCTGGACATTTGTAGCGAGGATAACTGCAACATAGGCGCTTCTTTCAGACTGCATTGAGACAAAGCATGTAACTTCAAATCCAATCCATACTGATGAAATGAAACACAGTAGGATTGCTATGTTCTCTAAAATAAGATCATTTGATTGAACTGAAAAGGATAAAATTGCAGATAGTATGTCAATCAAAGACAGTGAGACAGTTCCCAACATTACTTCAGTATAAGCGCATCATAGCAAGAAAATAAGGAAGCAAGCAATGGCAAAGCGGCACTGGTAAGTGAAAACATCCAGGAGAGAAATACTTGCTATTACTGTCAGAAAATGGAGGACGTGAATGCACTAACAGAATGAATGGGTCATCAACTAGAAAGTTTGCTTGGCTTTAATTTCATTTAAGATGAATATTTACCCCTCTTGTAATCACAAATGCTGAAGACAGTTTGCATTTAAGGAGCAGTGAGCGGAACTGACCATGCAGAAAATATCAACACTGGGAGTGAAGAAGAGAGGGTTCCAGTATGGGACAGTATTCAAGATCTTAATGGAAGCGCAGTTCTAAGTGCAACGGGTTCTGCAGGACAGCATTAAAGCCCAAGACACAGGATTTTGTTGAAATGTTTTTAATGAATAAAACAAACCTAATTGATCAGTCAAATTCCATGGAAATAATAGCTAATGAAAGAGATGTACGACTGGCTTACAGTTCAAACAAAGTCATGCTACACCCACAAAAGAGTGATCCAAGAGCTTTGTTTCGGTGGTGCAGAAGATATCACACTTGCACTGCGTGCAAGAGGACTTCCATGTTCAAATCTGGGCAGAAATATCACAAAAGTTTCAATATCCTTATGTGAGGGCAAGATTGTCTGAGAAAGATTGGTTTTGGTACTGGATTCGAAACGTTAACTCTTTCTCTGCCCATAGATGCTGTAAGGCCCACTGAGTTTCTCCATTTATCTATATTTGCATGACGGTGAGATGTGTGTTCCCATTTTGAGGGTTTTTGTGGTGCAGTGGTAGTATCCCCATCTCTAGGCCTGAAGGCCTGGGTTCAGGTTCCACCTATTCTAGAGATGTGTCAATACATTGTTGGAACAAGTTGATTTAAAAAAACCCAAGAGTAATCCAGGAGGATTTGTGTTTAATTATTTCTGAATATCTCTGTATTCATGATGAGTTAGTTTCTGTTTTGAAGAGGGTCAGAGAGATGCACAGTCGTGATGGCGATTATAGAGGCTTCTTCATGATTTTATTGACAACTAAACCAATGCCTCAGCAACTTTATCCAGTGGGCAGCTGAGCACTGTGGACTAGGAGGTTGATTCCCAGTTTGCATTGAATTTTCACTTTTGTTTTGTGAATAATCAGGTTGTATCAGGGGATGTTGCAAAAGGGAGTAATGAGGATGAAGCAGACTTGGCTTCCTGTTCCTGCATCCAGTATAAATATCCTGCAAACTCAGCTGGAGTTATGCATAATGAGTGAAGACCAGATTAGCTTAGGCTGCAATGACCTAGCAGTCACACAGCCTTCTACCACTCAGCTGGCAAGCAGGTCAGCATACTGTGGGGTACCTTGTACTCATGGGGAAATCTACAGGAAGCGGGATGGAGAAAGTTAGAACATCTAGAAGAAAACTAAAATCCAGATTGATTCGCAATCAGTTTTAAATCAATTTTAAATTCTCAAACCTGTTCTTGCATCTTTCTGTGGCCTCACCCCACCTTCTCCAATGCTATGAGCTGGAAAGATCTCAGCGCTGCACCAGTTCTGACTTCCTATACATCCATGATTTTCATTGTTCCACCAGAGACAGCCGTGCCTTCAGTAACCAAAAAGCTTAGCTCTGAAATTCTCTCCCTAAACCTCTTTGCCTCAGTATATCCTCCTCATCCTTTAATAGGCTTGTTAAAAACTATCTCAAACCCAGTTGTTAGTCATCTATCTCAATAACTCTCTATGTGTTAAATTTTGTCAAATCACGTACCTTAGGACCTTGTACTACATTAAGATACTATTCAAATGTAAGTTGTTGTACTACTGTGTCCATGAGCTGGCTTGCTATTTATGAAGGACATTAAATGATATAACAGTTTGCACATGCTGATTTATATAATTTTTCTCTTTGTATTCTTGCAGTTCAACAGAGGATTCCTTTCGCTGGCACATACAAGGTAAATTCACTTTTTCTTTTTAATATTCATCCCTTGAAGGGGTGAAATGTTGAGAACCTGCCTGGCTTCCCCACCCAACTTCCCCCTCTTAATGGATGGCGATTGTAAGATGTGAAGTGTTGGTTGGCATGCCTTGCTACATCAGTGCAGATTAGCTACCCAAGGTTAGCTTGGAGCAAAAGGAGATTGTCTGCTTGCAGTGCAAGGGAAACAAAACCATGCAGCCTCTTGCGCTGGGACTGTTCCATTGGCAGTTTTTCAAATTGTGACTGAAAAACTGACACTAATTGGGCACCAGTGCCAACTGACGATGTGCCTGGGTGCCATTTATTTTTAGATGGTGTTTGGAAGGATAAATGCTGCAGTAATTTCTCGGAGACAAAAGCAGAAATTCTTTCAGCTTTCTTCAGAGTTGGTCAGGCTAACAGTACATTAATTGCTCCCCTGTTCTGTACCTTCTTTTAAATCATATGCATGCATACCTCAGATGCACAGAAAAGTGCGGATGATGAAATTGCCAGTGGCTTGGAGCTAGTGGACTCCTGCTTGAGGTCCCTTCAAGAGTCTGGAATACTGGACAATCACGAATACACTTCAACAGAAAGTAAGAGTAACTTGATTTAATATTTAGCTTATTGTTGTTCTGAAGAATGGTCACTTGACCCAAAACTTTAATTCTGCTTTCTGTCCACAGATGCTGCCAGACCTGCTGAATTTTTCCAGCAGTTGCGTTTTTGTTTCTGATTTCCGGCATCCGCGGTTCTTTTGGTTTTTTTTTGTTTACCTCATTACAATTTGGGTAGTTGAATGAAATGCTTACCATCAGCTCATTCACTTAGGGAGCTGCTATGGTCACATTCCTGAAAGGCCGCAAGCGTCAAATTACATTGGCTAGTCAAAAGACTTATTAACTAATTAACGTCTTCTCTGCTTCAGTGACAAGTCTGTTGACTGTATGCTGTCAAATAATTCTTTGCGCAGGATCGAACCCTCTCTCCCAGAGTGCCTCACATATTAATGCCAATCCAGAAGGGTCCTACCAGTACTCCGGCAGTTACCATAGCAACCAGACCCTCTCCCGAGGTGATTCAACCACATCGCAGCTCTCTGGGAGGACCTCCAGTGGTCAGATTGGAGCAGGCGTCGGTGTCCATAACTACAGTCAGGTACACAGTATAAGTCTATAAGGAGAATGAGCACTTCAGAAGAAAGCACAGGAGGGGAAAAAAAGAGCTTGGCATTTGTATGGCACCTTTCACGACCTCCCACACATCCCAAAGCACTTTAAACTTCCAAAGTATTTCATGAGTAATTTGCCCTCTTGTAGCAATTGTGGAGACTGATTTGTGTATAACTAGCTCCTACAAGCAGGATTGAGATCAACAACTAAATAATCTTTTCCAGTTGTTTTGCTTGAGGAATAAATAACTCTTCTGTTTTTCTTCAAAACAGTGCCATAGGATTTTGTTTTTGTCTGGAAGGGCAGGCTATGCCTCATTCTAAGTCTGTAACATCATGGCATCTCTGATAGTGCAGCCTGCATCAGTCCTCCACCAGACTCCCAGCCTAGACCTGTGTAGAAGTTGTTGGAGTGGAACGTGAACCCTTCGCCCTCAGACTATGATACAAGAGTTCTACTATTGAGCCATAGCGGACAACTGGGCAGTTGAGGCATTCAGACCTCCTGTTCATAACTGGTGCAGCTATTAAAGGGTTTAATGTGTAACATCTTAGAAGCTGTAGGGCTACTAATTGTTCTTCGGCATACTCTGTGGGACATATAAGTGCTGCTGTGGGCCAGTACTTAATGTCAATCCTTAATTGCCCTTAAGGTGGTGGTGAGCTGCCTTCCTGAACTGCTGCAAACTACGTTATGTGAGTACAATCAATTGCTGTTGGATGGACATTTTTGCAGAACATTGTTGCAACTGAGTAGCTTATTAGGCTGTTTGGAAGGCAATTAAGCATTAAGTGCATTATTGTGAGCACCAGAAGGATGGCAGATTTCATTCTCTAAAGAATAATAGTGGGGAGGCAATGACCTAGAGGCATTATCGCTGGACTGTTAATCCAGAGATCCAGATAACATCCTGGGGACCTGGGTTCAAATCCCGCCGTGGCAGATGGTGGAATTTGAATTCAATAAATGTCTGGTATTAGGGGTCAAACGATGACCGTGAATCTGTTGCCAATTGTTGGGGAAAAACCCATCTGGTTCACTAATGTCCTTTAGGGAAGGAAACTGCCGCCCTTACCTGGTCTGGCCTACATGTGATTCCAGATCCACAGCAAGGTGGTTGACTCTCAACTGCCCTCTGGACAATTAGGGGTGGGCAATAAATGCTGGCTAAAAGCGGTACCCTCATCCTGCAAATGAATAAAGAAAAAGAACTGGTTAGTTGAAACCTTTAGATTGCTGATCAAGTCACTAAGCTAGGTGTTCCATATAACCTTCTGAATTGAATTGAATCGAATCATTTATTGTCACATGTATTCAATATTCATAAAAGCCTGACAGTGTGGAAACAGGCCGTTCGGCCCAACAAGTTCATACCGACTCTGTGAAGAGCATCATACCCATACTTACTCCTGTACCCTAACTCTGTATCCCTGCATTTCCCATGCCAACACATCTAACCTACACATCCCTGGACACAATGGACAATTTAGCATGGCCAATCCACCTAACCTGCACATCTTTAGACTGTGGGAGGAAACCGGAGCACCTAGCAGAAACCGACACGGAGACGAGGAGAATGTGCAAACTCCACACAGACAGATGCCCGAGGTTTGAATTGAGCCCAGGTCCCTGGTGCTGTGAGGCAGCAGTGCTAACCAATGAGTCACCATACCGCTCAATATAAAATATGATGAAATTACAACACAGGAACAGGCCCTTCGGCCTTCCAAGCCTGCGCTGATCCAGATCCTCTATCTAAACCTGTCGCCTATTTTCCAAGGATCTGTATCCCTCTGCTCCCTGCCCATTCATGTATCTGTCTAGATACATCTTAAATGATGCTAGCGTGCCCACCTCTAAAAGATTATACTGTTGCCATGCGTTGGCACCATTCTCATTAACTTAAAATAAAATAAAAAATAAAGGAAGATAACTTAAAGAGAGTTAAATCTCCAGCTGATCCAACCAGCCAAAGTCGTTTTCTTTCCCCCAATTTCCAGGGTTTTCATAATTAATAAACAAAAGTGGTAAAAGGAAATTTCAAAAAAAGTTGTTTTTAAATGCCTATGATTTTTCTGCCTGGTCACTCATATCAGAGTTCAGGAGATCAAGCATTAATTGATGGAGATGCCAGGGTAAATAACGCTGGGGGATTGCCTTTGCATTGTCTGATATGCATCAGTATGTACTGAGAACAGTGTATGTATTATTCTACCTAACCCAAAAGAGAATATACAGAGCCCAGGATCCAGAATGTGATTGAAATTTCTAGCAGACTGGCCAAAACTTCACAGTGAGCAACAGAAGTTTGCATTATCACAAGAGACTGGAAAACTCTCCCAGGAAGGTGAAAGGAAAGCTCTTCATTCTCCCAGGCAGAGATGATAGCACACTGATTTTTCTCAATTATTTACCTCCTGTATAAGTTCTGCAACACTCCAACATTTTCCTCTTACTTTTCCCCCACTTCCTTCGCCCCAGCATTTTCTGTGTGCCTTCTTCAATCTTACTTCTGGAATTCCTCCGTAAATCTCTCCACTTCTCTGTCTTTTTAAGATTCTCCTTAAAACTTGCCTTATTCCATTGTTTAATACCTCATTTTATGTCTTGGTGTCAGCTTTAGTCTGACTGCTTAACTGCAAAGTGCCTGGAGATGATTTACTGTGTAAAACAACCCTCCGTAACTTTTCAGCTGTTTTGGAAATCTGTTGTCCTTATAATTGCACCAAGTCTTGTCGAACTATCACCTCTGGTTTAACAACCTACAGTGGATTTTGTACTGGTCGTGTCTTGAATTTGCCAGTCTCATCCTTGTAGTCAAAACCCTCCATGGCTTTGCTTCTTACTATCTCTGTAGTCGCCAGCAATCTTCCAAGATACGTGCACTCCTCAAATTTGAACTCTCGCACATGTCCCAGCTACAGAGCACAGTGGCTCAGTGGTTAGTACTGCTGCCTCACAATGCCACGGACCTGGGTTCGATTCCACCCTCGGGTGACAGTCTGTGTGGAGTTTGCACATTCTTCCCGTTTCTGTGTGCGCTTCCTCCGGGTGCTCCAGTTTCCTCCCACCATCAAAAGATATGCAGGTTAGGTGGATTGGCCATACTGAATTGCCCACAGTGTCCAGGGATGTTCAGCCTAGGTGGATTAGCCATGGGAAATGGAGGGTTATAGGGATAGGGTGGGGGGTGGTCAGAATGGGATGCTGATTGGAGGGTCTGTGTGGACTCGATGGGCCAAATGGCCTGCTTCCAGACCGTAGAGATTCTGTGATCGTACTTCAAGTGCCTAGGTCCTAAGCCTTAGAATTCTCTACCCAAGTCTGTCTCATGTCCTTTAAGATGTTCCTTTGAATAACTGTGTCAAATTTCTATTTGACGATGTGCCTTGGAATGTTTTGCGCTGCTAAAGGTGCCATACAAATGCCAGCATTTGTTGTAACTTTGACTCAACATGCCACCCTCTAAATTAAAATTTGTCTGTCCCCCTCTGCTGCAGGTTAATCGAGTTGGTGACAGCAGTCGTACTTCAGGGTCAGACAGCTCCCCATCCCACTCTGCATCGCAGTCAAGGGAGGCTTTTGTGCCAAGTCAGGGGAGTGCGTTCCGCCTGCCCGACTCTCAGCACCCATCTTCAGTCTACTATGTCAGTGCTACACTTCCGGCTCAGAGGGTGAGCTCTCCCATGTCCCTCCAGCGGACAGGCTCACCACCGAAGCTCCAGCGAGCGGGCTCAGCTGCGGAAAGCAGTGTCTACAGCACTCAGCGGCTTGCCTCCCCCAAGCAAATGGCGTCCCCCAGCCGGCTCTCCAAGTCCTACAGCGCCAGTTCCCCGGTCAACATCGTGGTGTCCTCGGCAGCCCTGTCTCCCTCGCCCCCAGCCATTGCCGCCACCTCGCCCGCGCACCAGGCCAGCTCAGTCCAGCCCAGCTATGCCACGCTCTCGCCCACCAAACGCCTCGGCCATCCATCTGATCCATACGGCAAACACCCGCAGGACCTGTACGAGCGCTCTACTCTCCAGAGGCCTGGCAGTCTGGCAGGTAATTCAGTTTGGTGGATGGGCACCTTTATCATCACGAGAGATGTTTCGCTGTTTCGGAGAAAGGATATTGGAGACAATGCAGGGAGGATTTACTAGATTGCTATCAGAACTGAGGCCGTCCATCAGTCTGGAAAAGCTGGACAGATCGTGGCTGTTTTCTGTCGAGGGATGTTAGATGTTTACAATTATTGAGGGATTCAATAGAGTAGTCACAGAGAAGATCTTTCCACTTGTGGTGGAATATAAAACTGAAGACCATGTTTATAAGATAGCCATTCTCGTGAATTTGGGGGAAACTAATTTACTCCCTTGAGTGGTAAGAATGTGCAACTTAGTATCGTATGGGATGGTTGAGGTGATTTACATATTACACAGAGTTTTACATTGCAGATTTATTGGTGGCTATCTTTACATAATACCCCCTTGCTAGGTAGAAACATCTTCTTAATCTTTATTCTATCATAATTTAAAAGATCCTAGTGCAAAGAAAATGGTGAGGTCGCTCAACATATTTAAGAAAGAAATGAATAAATTTCTAGGTATTAAAGTTGAAAGGGATATTGAGGAGGTTGCAGGTAAATGGTTTTGAGGTTGGCAATCAGTCAGGACCATATTGAATGATGGAACAAGGTGAATGGCCTACTTAAACTGCTATAATCTGTGATTCTTTTTTTTTTCTTTTGGGCTATCTCTTGGTCCTTGAGAAAACAGTTCCAGTATTTCCTGACAATTAGTTGTAACTTCTCCATTCTGGTGACATCTTTGTAAATCTACTTGCTGTTTTCTCAAATGTTTCGATATCTTCTTTGTAATATAGAGACCGTATTTGGTCTAACCTAAGTTTTAAATGATAAAGCATAACTTCTTTGGAATATTTTCCTCTTGAAACAAGCCACAGTGCCATGTTTGCGCTTCTTACGGCTTTGTTTGTCATTGCTGTACATTTTAATGATTTATACCAATAAATCCGATTGTTTACCTTCCCATACAGACAGTTAGATTCCAATGAGTAGCTAGTTTCTCACTGTTATTACCAAAAATGCAACATAGCATTCATAACAGCATGGGGTAGCATGTGCATGCATTTAAGTAAGGGTTAAATAAGCGTGAAGGAGAAAGAAATAGAAGAACATGTTGATTGGGTTAGATAAAGTAAATAGAAATGGAGAAAACCTGTGTAGAGCATAAACATTGAGCACAGACCTGTTCCTGTGCTGTAAAGTTCAGTACTATATATTTTATTCATATGTAACAAACAAAAGTTGCTTCTAAGAGCAGTGTCTTTGGCATAATCCAGAATGGTATTTCTAAAACCTACATTTGGTGAACCTTCCCACCATGGCTGCCAAAGGGCAAAGGTTAATTCTGTGCTGCTGTTGTGCAGAGTGTTCTGCAAATGTCTTTGGTGCCTTTCACATTCTTTAATATTGGTTAACAATTTTAATGTAAAAGTCAGAAATGTTATTTTTATTGTTACTGAGTCAGTTACGTTTTCCTTTCAATTGAATCCAGAAAGGAATTTTTTATACAGCTTTCCAAATTAAAAATGCTTTGACATGATTGACATTCATCACATTTGGTTACAATGTTGTAGCAGTTGCAGATTAAGGTTGTGTTTGATTAGGCTGGAGGGAGAGTCACAGCTCCCGTGCTATGTTCTGTGAGGTGGTATAAATGGTTAGAAGGTGGTGGGAGGAGGGGTTTGGTGGTGGAGGGTTATGTTGGTAATTGGGAACAACCTGTTAATTTCAGTTTTTCTGCTTAGCTTCTCCATCTCCACATTCATTGCTGTGCTAGCATTGAGCCTGTTTTCAGCTGCCCAAGCTCTAACCTCTAGAATTCCCCCCCTAATACTTTCCACCACACTATCTCTGCTCCCCCAAAGTTATTCCTTAAGACCATCTGAAGAAGTTTACAGCAATAGGGAACTGCAAAGCCCTAGAGGGATTTAACCAGAAAATTAAGTCATTCCAAGACTGAGAACCAATGTAGCAGTGGTGGCATGAGTGGATTATGGTTGTGAGTTGGAATATGGTTGTGAGTTAGGAAATGGGAGGGAGAGATTTGGAAGAACAATGAAGTATGTCACTGTGGGAAGAGTAATTGATTCATATTGTCATCCAGGATGGATCTATGTGCAGAGTAGCTACACTTAATGGCATAGGAGCAAGATGAAAGCCTTGATGCCCAACTTTGTTGGTGATGGATGTCTGTGCCAGGGATGAAAGAACAGGCCCTCAGCAGCTCATTAGCAAGCACTTTATTCACACATCTGTCTAAAATGCTTGTCTTTACTCATTTACCTTCAGCATTAAGAGATTGTAGGAACTGCAGATGCTGGAGAATCTGAGATAACAAGGTGTAGAGCTGGATGAACACAATAGGCCAAGCAGCCTTCCTGCTCCTCTGATGCTGCTTGGCCTGCTGTGTTCATCCAGCTCTACACCTTGTTATCTCTACATTCAGCATTAAGCTACCGACATAGAAAATACTATCAGGAGAAGGCCACATGACCCCCCAGAAAAGCTGCTGCAGCCTTTCAACGTCAGGATGTGAGTTATAAGGAGAGGCTGGATAGGCTGGGACTTTTTTCACTGGAGTATAGGAGTTTGAGAAGTAACTTTATAGAGGTGAATAAAATAATGAGGACTATAGACAATGGCAGGTTTCTTTACTGTAGGGTGGGGGATTTCAGGACTATTTTTAAGGTGTGAGGAAAAAGATTTAGAAAAGACATAAGAGTTTTTTTTATTCAGAGAGTGGTTCATGTGTGGAATGAACTTCTGGAGGAAGTGTTGGATGCGGGTTCAGTTGCAACGTTGTAGAGACATTTAGATAAGTACATGAATAAGAAATGTTCGGAGGGATATATGGACTAAGTATAGGCAGGTGGGACTAGTTTAATTTGTGATTATGGTCAGCATGGACTAGTCGGACCGAAGGGTCTGTTTCCGTGCTGTATGACCCTAAGACAATGTCTCAACAGGCACAGAGTTGTTGCGGAGGGTGAGGGGATGGCAAGTTCACTCAAATGAAAATGCTACTTTTCCAATAAAACTTTTATTGTCTTGTGGACAGTTGTTTCAACCATTCACTCAGAATTGAGCCTTGTCCAAGCCAATATAGATGATGCTTGTTCACTATCCTGTAACCTTAGAGAAACACACTTCATATTGAGAAACTCAAAATAATAATCTTTGCATTCAGCTTTGGACTCCTCGGGAGAGAAGGAGTTCTGCTAGGATGATAATGGAGGGTTTTGCAGGATTAATTTATGTGGACAGTTTCTATAAAATTGTCCTGTATTTCCTTAAGTGTAGAGGATTGAGGATGACCAGATCAATCAGTTTGGAATGGCAGTAGGATGGATAGGAGATTAAGAACACGGGAGCATAATTTTAAAATTTGAGTTAGACTCTTTCACCAGTGAAATCAGGAATCACTTATCAATACAACAGTAACAGAAGTCTGGAATCTGAACTTCAAAATGATGGGGAAAATTTATTTGGTAAGGGTATCAGTCATGTGGAAAATGGAGTCGAGATGCAGCTTGACAATGGCTTAATTAAGTAGCAGATCAACCATAAGTGGGAATTGAGTGTCTTGTTCCTGTTCCAAACATTCCTGTGTCTCTGAAAGCATTCTGCCACTGTGACATACAAAATAACACCTTAACAGTGAAATGCCAGAACCACTGATCTTACTTTACAGCAACAAGCACATTTCCAAAGCACTTGTCTGGCTGTATGGCATTTTAGGGTATTCAGTGTTCATGAAATGCCATATATGTATTCCAGCCTTTCCATGGGTAAATCTTACCGTTTCTCTGCTGGGGTATCTTTGTGGTTACAGAACACTAGAACAGGCATGACGAAAATAGCCTGTCATAAAACAATCCAGGAAACTCCACTGATCCTCCCATTTACTGGAGAAGGAAGATTGCAAAACAGAAAGCTGAACAGAACAGGAAAAGTTCAACACAACAGCTTGAGTCATTTGAGCTAATTACTGCTGATTGTATCTCATTGTCACCTCTAATGCAAACTACTACTTTAAGGAGCACTGTAGCTGTATTAGCCTTTTACTCTCACCTCTATCTCTGAGTCAAGGCCGTGGAATTGAGCCATTAATTTGAGATATTTGTTATATGTTCAGCTCAATCATAGTAACTGGGAGTCTCCTTCACCGGTTAGTATGAAATGACCTTGCTCAGAGTTCATATTAGGGTCAGAGCTGTTCTCTAATGCTCACTATTGCATCTACATTGCACCCAAGCAACATTCGAAAGTAGTGCTTCAGTCCAAGAAAATAATAATTATTTGCACAGATTTGTTTTTGTCAGAGCCTGGAGTGCAATTCAATTTACTCCATCCAAAATATGCATTACCGTGACTGGAGCTGCTGTTCTTCTGCTGACTGTTCCAGTGCTATGAATCATGCATAAGTTGACCCTAATACTTTGATATTAATCCATCTAACCAATATTGCCAATAGAAGATTAAATGCAGACATAATTACTTCTCAGTCTCCAAAGATATAGAAGCAGACGTGTTCTTGTTCTTGCATGTATATTATCAAACACGCCCACACCAATTATTTCGCTCAAATATACATACAAAGTGCCAGATGTGTAAATTCTATTCATTTCCCTCACATGTACATGCAAGTTATCTTTTATGTGCGCGTGTGCATTCTCAATTTTGTCTGTGCAGTATCTCACACATTTCTGTCTCTCTTCTTCTCTCGTATACATTCTACCTTGCAGATGTATATTTACTCACACATCACCTGTACATATGTACGTAGGTATCCATACATAGCTTTCAAATGAAAAGGAGATACTTTTAATAGCTTAAAGTGTTTATGCTTTCAACGTTGTTCAACGTTGTGCTCATCATAATCGAGCCGAATACTTTCCATATCAAGCCTGCCAGGTCAGCTGTCATGCAAATGGATTAACTCACTCAACTCTGCCCTGCAATGGCCATTGCATACATACAGCTGCTTGCTTTCTTCCTGCCTCTCTGTTGATTTTCTACACCGAGCACATTGCCCAGTCTCTTTGTGATGTAATCAGTTATTACTAATTTAATCCAGTGATTTGCTCCCACCTCCATTCTGCCAAGCGTTTCAGAAGTGTACTGCTCTAATTTGTTTTGTCTTCTCCCTCCCTTGGTACAGGTATTCCTCAAAAATATGACCATCTGGCTTCTTTTCATGTTTCCTCCATTATTGCTCCCTCAATTCGCCTTAAGGGGGTCCACCAGAGCAGCATTGTGACAACTGGTTTACCAGATTCTACCTGCCTCTTGGTTGGCACAGCATGCCACCCGTTTGCTTGCTTCCTATTACAGCATGGCTCATCAGTCTTTCAGAGGCCAAGCTCTGTCTGGGTACTCCGTGGCACCTACTAGTGAATGGCATGAATCTCCTTTTCATGTTGTGGCTTATGTCACAAGGGTCCGTTTCATTCCAGTTGATTTTGTTCCAGTGCTATGAATCACATGTCAAATAATCCACACTGGCCACAGACTCCAGTGGAGGGTAGAATCGGGTGCCGTGTAAATCCAGGGACTTTTTCAATTTTGCCAGGTAGCTCCTGAGCAGGTTGGACTGACATCACCGTTCGCAACCCCTCCCCCCACCCCCACGCTGCCGCTATTTCAGGATTGCTGTCTTATTTCCTAACAAAGCGAAGAATGGGACCTTGGTCTCACATCCATCAAAGAGCTGTGCAGGCTCAGAATCTTGTCGGCTTTTTATTTTCTGTTTATATTGACTGTGGGTCTTGAGCTCTCAAAGTGTTGTTTTCTCTCATGCACCACAGCCAGTTCCCGTGCCTCCTACAGCAGCCAACACAGCCACCTGGGCCCAGACCTGCGCCCGCTGCAGTCTCCAGAGCACCACATCAACCCCATATACGAGGATAGAGTCTATCAAAAGCCTCCTTTGAGGAGCCTAAGTCAAAGCCAAGGAGACCCGCTGCAGGCATCATTTGCAGGAACATATCGCACTAGTACAGGTACAGTGACGTATATAAAGCTGTCGTACTTGTCACCGAGCTGGACTCTATCACGCATTGTATTTTGATAAGTTATACACCTGATTATCCTGCTCCCCTCCAAAGCTTTAACATACATCACAGCTCTCAACGAAAAGCCCACACCTAAAACAAAAACATGAGCTTGCACTGACAATGCACCCTTGCTGACCTCAGGACATTCCAAAGCACATCATAACAAATTCAGTAGTTTTGAAGTGTAAAGTTCTATCATGCTGTAGAAAATGAATTTTCATGCAGCAAGGTCCCACAAGCAGTGCCGAGACAATGACAGTATCATTTAGAGTTTTATAGCACGGAAACGACCCTTCGGCCCAACTTGTCTGATCCCAATCTGTCCTAGTCCCATTTGTCAGCATTTGGCCCATATGTGTCTAAACCTTTCCTATTCATGTACCCATCCAGATGTCTTGAAATGTTGTAATTGTGTCAGTCTCCACCACTTCCTCTGGCAGCTCATTCCATACAGGCGCCACACTCTGCATGAAAAAGTTACCGCTTAGGTCCTTTTTAAATCTTTCTGCTCTCACCTTAAACCTATGCTGGATATTTTTGGTCTCCCCCATCCTATGAAGAAGACCTTGGCTATTCACCTTATCCATGCCCCTCATGATTCACCCTGTTCATGCCTCTCCGCAGAAAAGTTTTACAAGGATGTTGCCAGGACTGGAGGGTTTGAGTTCTAGGGAGAGGCTGAATAGGCCGGGGCTGTTTTCCATCATCTGTTATCAAGATGTTGACTGAGGGATAAGTATTTTGGCCTGGACACCAGGCAGAACTCCCCAGCACTTCTACAAATAGTAACACTATTATTTTTAACCATTGGAGAGGACAGATAGAGTGTGCAAGGAATGGCAATTACTGTTACCTATTGTCCTGGAGATGCTGAACCCAGGCCCCCAGTAGCACACCTATTGGTGGATAAACATTTATTCTGATCATCAAGTTATTTTCAAAAGCTGCTGCTGGACAAATTTGAATTATCGTTTAGTTTTAGTTGAATTAATGAGCAGGAAATATAAGCAACTTGTTCTGTGACTCCGTTTGGGACTTTTCAGCTTTCATGGGTGTGGCAGTTGGAACAGCTTTCAGGAAAATAACAAATTAGCATGAAAGTGTTATTTATTGCCATCAAAAAAATACAGTGAGAGTCAAATATATTTTGTGTTTAAAGCCATTATTATTCAGCACTGCCTCAAAGCCCAGTTACTTCTCCAAAGTCGTCTTAGTCCAAAGATGTACACGTTACGTGGATTGGCCATGCTAAATTGCCCAAAGTGTCCAGGGATGTGTAGTTTGGGTGGACTAATGAAGGAGCAGTGCTCCAAAAGCTTGTGATTTCAAATAAATCTGTTGGACTATAACCTGGTGTCATGTGACCTCTGACTTCGTCCACCCCAGTCCAACGCCAGCACCTCTACCTGGATTCGCCATAAGAAATGCAGAGTTACAGGGTTAGAGTAGGGGGATGGTCAGGGTAGGATGCTATTCAGGGAGTTGGTATGGGCTTGATGGGCTGAATGGCCTGCTTCCACGTGATAAGGATTCCATGATTCAGTGATTCTGACCTAATATATCAGGGAATTAATAGTCCAAATCCTATAACTGCTGATATTGGTCACCATTTGTTTCACAGAGCCATTATTTTAGTCCGGTTTAAATCAGCTAACTCATCCGGGAGCATTTATCACATCACCATCCACACCCAAGGACTACACTTCCATGATCCTCCATGATTGGTTTTGCAAAACTTTGCTTTCCCACATCAGTCATGCAAACTGATAACAACTCAGCAAAATGTGTTCACAGCGATTCTTCAAAAAACACACAATTTCTTTAACACACTATAATTTTACTCCCTTGGTTGCTTGTGGAATTGTCCTGGAGATTAATCTTCAATTCCTGGAGTCTCCGAGACAAAACTTGGAGAGATAACAATCTGAAGTAGAGATGATTCAGTTATGTGTTGTGTCTTGCTTGTTGTCACACTGATATTACTACTGGCTCGTGTGCACTAAGCTGAGCAAGATGACCCTCTCTCAGTCATAGTAGATGCTTAGTAAAATTTGCTGTTGTTGTTTAGAAACAGCTTCGCACAGGATTTTCAGGCCAAAAAGGCAATCAAAAACTTGATCATTCAATCATCAAATCACTGTTCATGTCCATCAGAGCCATGTGATGGTTTATAGCAGCAAAAGAAATTAAATACATTTTAATGGCCCAAGGCATTTCACAGAAATCTAAAAAGGCAGAAATTGAACTTGAACCAAAGAAGGAGATATTAGGATGAAAGCTTGATCAAAAAGATAGGTTTTGAAGAGCATTTTAAAGGAGGAAGGAGAAGTGAGATGGTTTATGGAGGAAGTTTCATGGCTAGTTTGTATTCAACTGCATATACCTGCCTTAGCTCCATATCTCTGGATACACTTATCTAACAAAAATTACTTTCAGCGTCATTTAAAAGGTCTGTGATCTGTCTTTATGCTCTGAAGAGACAAGGAAAGAAAATTCCTGATTGATTTGACTTCTTCACAGCGTGAATGTGAAATGACAGGTGGAATCATCCAGATCTGCCCCAAGCTTCCAAAAATGGGAAACATGCATCCATGAACTCGGCTGTGTGTATGAAACATGTAGCTGGCTGTGTGGATTTCTTCCTTCAGACTCCAGTGACAGTAAACTTCATCATTAACTTGGCTCCTTCATAACCATGCTATTTCTTCAGACACTCACAGTGGAAGTAGTGAAGCTTGACCCTGTCAACGAGCCTACTTAAATAAAGCAGCCACACTGCTGCCTGATGCCAACCTAACAGTAGCAGACAACCAGAAATTAACTCATCAGGGACTTCACTCAATGTCCAAGAGAATGTAGGTTATGTGGAATGAAACTTAAGGGATGTGATTGTTAGGGACAAATCCCAATCAATGAGAAAAGGAAACTAGCAAACGGGAGAATCTTAATGGTAGGGTCAGGGGAAACAAGGAACAGTAGAAGCCACACTTTTAGGGTCGACAATATAGCAGGGTAATTATGTGCTCTGGAGCAGGAGAATGAATAGGCAAATTGAGTAAGATGTGGTGTAAGGCAAGACTGGACATGGGGACCCAGATGGGAGTGGGATCAGGGAAAAAAGCTGGAACAAGTGGGAAATTGATAGTGTAGTGGTAATGTCATTTGTCTAGCAATCCAGAAGCACAGGCAAATGGTCCAGGGATGTGAATTTGAATTCAACCTCAGTGAAAATCTAGAATAGAAGGCTAGCCTAATAGCAACCATGTAATATTGGCGGGGGATTGTGAAATAATCAAATGAAGAATTTACAACCACCAACTCTCTGATAAATCATCTTGCAATAGAGTGCATTGCAGGCAATGTGCTCAACAAATGGGAAGGGCCCTGGATCAGAAACAAAAACAGAAAGTGTTGGAGAAATTATGGTAGCATCTGTGGAGAGGGAAACAAAGTTAATGTTTCAAGTCCAGTATGGCACTTCTTCAGGCCTGAGATCTGTTTGTAAGTGTTTCTGCATAGCACAAATTGAGGGAATTGAAAGACAATCTGAAAAATACTATTGCGTGAGCACTCAGTTAAGAACTTAGCTCTGAAAGGAAACACTGCAGAATCAATTCTTCACATCAACATCCCAATCATGTCTCATTGTTCATTTAACTCTGAAAAGAAGGTTACCTAAAACTCAGCAACAACACACAATGCTAACTCACATTCACAAGGGCATGAAGCATTCAGTAGCCAGTGGCACATACCCTGATAGAATGCAGCAGGTCATGCATCCTCTTAGGGCACTAGAGCCACATTCTCTTGAGATGCCTGAGCAACCACCTTTGAGCGGGCTACCTTTGGTAGTCAGGGTGGCCTCCTATTGCCATTCCTAAAGCTGAGAACCTCCCTTCTTTCTTGGACAGCCTGCAGGAGCAGCTGTAAGGACGCTAAAGCATGGCATCACATTTTTTCCTGGTCTGTGACATCCCTGAATGGTTGGGGATGATGGGCAGAAGTTGCGTGAAGCTCCATGGTTGCAGAGAGTGAAGCGCCGTGGGCGTTCCTTTGAGCTGTGACGTCTGGAAGTTAGGGTCCCAAAGGTCCTGGCAGGAAACTGAACCCACTGATGTCTGCCCCTGAAATTTAGTGTTTTACTCATGTATACATATGTAATGAGATGAGAAAAAAAGTCATTGCACAAGAAAACCTAAAAGTTACTTTCTGCATTTAGGATCACTTCCACATAAGAACATGGTTCCACCTATAGGCACTGTACAGCAGAGTAGAAGAATATACAGAGACTCACTCTATTGTAGTGAGTTTGGATGATCTTATCTAATTTCGTCATTGGGCACTGACATGGAAATCTCACATTGAGAGACTATGTGATGGTTGGCATGGAATGTGGAAAAAACTGTCAAACGGTCTACCTTTGGGAGCTATCCTGGGATTAAAGCTGTGATATACACCAGAAATCTTCACAGAGTTGAGTCCACTTAGGGTTAGAAATACAATACTGTATTAATGCATATCCTGGCTCGCTATAGTCATATGACGAAGGTTTTCGGCCTGAAACATTGACTTTCCTGCTCCATGAATGCTGTCTGACCTGCTGTGCCTTTCCAGCTTCACACTTATAGATTCTGGCTTGCAACATCTGCAGTGCTTATTGTCCCTACAGTCATATGAACATCACCATGAGGCACTCACCATACAGCCAGCTGTATAAAGACACAATGCAAGTTCACCTGCTGTCCTGTGATCTAATAACATGTTTTGCTGGTTTAACTTTGACATGACCCATTTCCGTATCCAAACCACACTCCTGCACTGAAAAATTCCCAACCTTGATGTTGCTTTAAAAAGGGGACACTTCCTTGTTATCCAAGCATGCTGAAATTGATCCATGACTGTCATTGGCACTGATGTAACATTGTCCCATAATTGCAAATGCTGACAAGGTAGATGACTCTTCTGAATTTTCTCCTTCCATCTAGGGAGAATAGTCTGTGAGGTTTTTTTTATACACAAGTTTTGCCTGTGATGAGAAGCATCCGTTACATATAAATAAATGATTTGACTTGAATTGGAAAAATCACTCCTGGCATCAATACTGATTTATCTACTGTGCCATGGAACTAGGGTTGTGCAGGAGTAAACCCCCCTTTGCCAAATACAATCGCACGTTACATCTTGGTCAGTTTGCAAGATTAGAAAGAATGTAACCAGCCAGTTGAAAATCTCCCTATTACAACAGGGCAACAGTGAAGATGCATTGGAGCACATCCAATTTCTGAAGGATGGAGTACAGCCTGTGTCCCAAGCTGATGATATGCAGGAATTCTTCCCGACTCTTTGCATCCTCTGGTTTTCTACACTGAAGTCATCTTCCTATTGCTTCTGAAAATTTAGCCAATGTGTACTTTGAAAGGAAGATTATTGTTTGTCTAAGTTTCATTGCTGTTCATTTTTGGAGCAATGGGTACAATCTGACAACCTGTTCCATTCAGTAACCCTACGTACAGCACTCCATAAAGGGGCCCTGGGAACTGAGTATTATAACAAAGTGAACAATTTCAAAGATAAACTAAAGGTATAATGCATGCCGTGAGCAAGTTCTTATCAATGTTAACTTTAACAGCAATGCCTATCCTTTGCTGCATCTTTATGATATCAACAGCTGTGAGCCAAGATTGTGATTCTCAGCTGCTCTCAAGCTCTTTCTCAAGTGGAGCATTTTCTCCCAGTTCTCTGCCTCAATGTACTTAACAAAACCTGATCAAATTCAACTCCAGGCTTCTCAGGCTGCAGGCTACCCAAGGGATAACAAAGATGAACTTTGGATAGACACATTCTTAATACTGTCGTGACATCTCCTCTTTGTGCTTGATAAACTATATGATCTCTAGGGCTTCTCTAAGAAGACAGCTGCAATTGCCGCTTCCTTATGTGGTATCCCCCTCATACCAGAGCTTAAGTATCTGCCCTTGGTATACATAGTTTTACAGTCTAGAGATGAGAATACTGTTTGGTGATAACAATGAACAAACATCTTAACACTTCAGCTGCTTGAATATTTTCACTTTCAGTCACTCATTACACATTATTATTTTTATTGAACATGCTGTTTTGTGTGTACTGGTCAGATAATATAGTGATTATGTTGTTAGATTGTAACCCAGAGAGCTGAATGAATAACCTAGAAAGCACAATGATCTTTCAATTGCAGTTTGTGAATTTTTATTCATTTTTGTATATCTGAAAGTAAAAAAAGACAAATTAATGCCAGCAATAGAGACAAGGAAGTGATTGAATTGGGTCCATTGGTTCTGACATGTCCTTCAGAAAAGGAAACATGGAATCATTGAACTCAGGAGCAGGAGTAGGCCATTCAGCCTATCAAGCTGTGCTGTGCTATTCAGTAACATCATGGCTGATCTCGTTGTCGTTTTAACTCCATTTTCCTGTTTCAAAACACTTGGCTCCTTTGTTCACATGTAATTTTACTCCCATGCCAGCAGGGTCATCTCTTAACTACCCTCTGAAATGGCCCTCAAAATCAGTCCATGCAAACTTTTCTGAGCTTTGCAGTGTAACTCCTCCTGTTTTTGGCATCCGGTGACTGAATAAAACATGTCACGTAAATACATTTAATCTATTGCATGAGACTGGTCTGCCCGAAGTTTTGTTCATAGGAAGTGAAGTATCATGATTACTATATTATGTGGGCCAGCTGCCCACGCCATTTCACAACCTGAAACATTATGTTGAATGAAAGCTGCCTATGTCAGGCCGGGGGAGCTTGCATTCTTTATCTCCAAATGATTGGTATTACATTTCTGATTATCCCAGTAGCAGCGATATCTGGATAGCAATTGAATATTTTTTTCCAATGATTCAATAGATTGGCCACTTTAACTTTGGAGGAAAATCACTAGGAAGCCCCCAAGAAAAACCATGAAAGCCATTTATTCCTGAAGTTAAATCAGGTTCTAGAGGAAATCTTGGCCCTTGACTTTTCAAGTTGATGTAAATGAAAAACATACTCAGCATAACACTGCATAAAAACATGGGGTCAATGATGCTATTAGATAAGTTTCTGTTGAATATTTAGGCAGAGGTTAAGGAGAATTCCTCACACAACAAATTAGTATTGTTATAACCACTTGTTTGATGAGACGGAATTTGAATATTGCTACAAAAAGACATATTTTATTCAAACATTTCCTCTTGCACTCATCAAGACAATTTGCAAAGAATACCAAAGTAAAGGGAAAACAAAACTTCTATTTTACTGGAGGAGTCAAGGACTTTTCCTCGTCAAGTAGCACTCTTTTTTTTCTTGCAGGATAAATGTTGTTTTCCCATTACTTTAGTATTTCTGGTGAACTGTCCTGATGAGTACAGGGCAATAACTTCAAAATATGTTATCATTCAGCAATAGTCATAATATATTTGTTGAAATATTAATTTCAAAGAATGATGAGTTCTAACTTTTCTTACAAGTTTTCCCTGTAATTTTTATTTCCTTTATTCACTGCTTCTGTTATATTTGTTATAGAGGGGTTGAAATGAATGTTTCCTAAATTGATAGAGATAAGGCAGGAAAGTGCTGGCATTGCAAGATTTTAACCATTATATTTAATTGCAGAGCAGGCTCATGGGGCTCAGTATACTCCTGCCCCTTTTTCTTATGTTATTTTGAAACAAAGGCAAAAATGCAGTTGAAAATTACAGAACGAACTAGGCTTTAAAACAAATTAGCAATTGGAGAGAGTTGATGTTTCAAGTTGAAAGAGTCTTCTTCAAACCTCTTCTTCAGATGCTGCCAGACCTACTGAGTTTCTCCAGCATTTTCTGTTTTTATTATTGGAGATTGCCAAAATCCACAGTGCCTCGTTGTAATTAACTTAGCAATTGGTTTGGACATAGACCTTTCATGTCTGGGACCTATGCTCCATTCCATTGCGGGCTGATGTCATCAAGTATGCAACATACCGTCTGTATGATTCCCATGTGAGAGCCATTTGGTTAGGCTGAACTTAGCTCCTGGTGGGAATGATGTTGATATCTGTGGAACCGACAAAGATGTCAGGAAATGGACAATGCCACATGGATGTGCTACCTTTTTTGGGTGAGGCCTGAGACACTTTGAGGGGCAAATTAGCTGGATGCTTAATATTTGACACTGACACCAAGTTCCATTGCTTGGCCAAATGTGCCTTCTCTAGATGCAAACCAATTGCTGTAATAAATGGAAGCAATTTAATGGATGAGTGAAGGTGCAGCCACTCCGTTCAGGTTGCCCTGTAATTAGAAAGGATAATATTAAGCTGGAGAGAGTTCAGAAGAGATTTACCAGGGTGTTGCTGGGAATGGAAGGTTTGAATTATAAGGAGAAGTTGAGACTCTGGTACTTCTTTTACTGGAGCGTAGGAAGTTGAGGGATGATCGAACAGGTTTATAAAATCATCAAGGGTGTAGATAAGGTGAATGGCAAGAAACTTTTCCCTAGAGTAGGGGATATCAAGACTAGGGGATGTATTTCTAAGGTGAGATGAGAAAGATTTTAAAAAGACACAAGGGGCTTTTTTTTAACACAGAGAGTCGTTCATAAGTTTGCAGGGGTATGGGTCAGGTGCAGGCAGGTGGGACTAGTTTAGTTTGAGATTTTGGTTGGCATGGACTGGTTGGACAGAAGTGTCTGTTTCTGTGCTGTGTGACTCTGTGACTCTAAATACTTCAGAAACGACCTCCTTATTTTGTTAGGTCCAAATTTAGTTCTTTTCTTTATTATATGTTACATTCTGTCCTAAGCCGTTACATCTGATGCTTTGTGAACTACTGATGTTTGTCTAAAATAATGCAGTTAAACTACTTATCAAATAATGGAACAAAATGTCAGCTAGACTTTATTTGCCAGCTGTGTTTGTTGGTGAAGGACTTACTCGTGGTGCAAAGACCAAATAAAGTTCTAAACTCAGGAGAAAAGAAAAATCAAGTATGCCTTTGCTTTGTATATTTCACAATTTCAGGAAGTACTTTATAGCATAAGTTGGAAGTGTATATTCTATTGTAGCCTGGGAAACACAGTCACCTGTTTGTGCACAGCAAGCTCGCTCAAACAGCAATAAAGACCTGATTATCTAGACTAACAAGGTGTAGAGCTGGATGAACACAGCAGGCGAAGCAGCATCAGAGGAGCAGGAAAGCTGACGTTTCAGGTCTAGACCCTTCTTCAGAAAAAGGGTCTAGACCCAAAACGTCAGCTTTCCTGCTCCTCTGATGCTACTTGGCCTGCTGTGTTCATCCAGCTGTACACCTTGTTATCTCAGATTCTGCAGCATCGGCAGTCCCCACTATCTCTGATTATCTAGGCTTTATTTTTACGTGGTGTTGCTTGATGGATGTTTACAAGTCAGAACACTGGCCTTGCTCTTTCTCAAAAAGTGGGTGTTTTGCATCCACGTCACAGGCAGCAAGTTTAACATTTCTTTCAAAAGGTGACCCCTCCAATTATCCATCTAAACAAAGTACTCAATTCTCTGGGATTTGAGCCCGCAACACCTTGATTCAAAGATGGCAGTGCTACTACAGCAGAATAAGGCAGAAGTAGTGTTGGGTTGAAAATGGCCATTGTTTTATTTGTTAGAATTGTAGCTTCCAGGAGAAAGTGAAACCTGAGGAGGGACCAATGGATAAGAGGTTCTCCATAGTCCGGCAGGCTGATAGCCAATTAATTTGGTATGAGGCAGTGCTTGTTGTGTTGGTTTCACAACAGTGAGAAACTAGGGAGAAGGTAACTTCATGGGATGTTAGTTGGAATAAAAGAGATTAATAGCACTGATACAAGGGACAGAGGTGAGAAAGTTGATTAAGTTGGCGATAATTAGTGGCAAGTAGCATTCACATTGCACTCATGTTAGACAATGACTACTTCTAAAAAGAGAGAACGTAGCCATCATCCCTTGACATTCATTGGCATTGCCATTGCTGTATTTCCCCATTATCAGCTTCCTGGATATTACCATCGACCAGAATCTGAACTGGACCAGCCATATAAATGTTGTGGTTGACAAAATAGGTCAAAGTTTAGGAATTTTGCAGAAAGTGTCTCCAGTGCCTGTATTCCGTTTACAAGGCATGAATGTGATACATACTCTCCACTTGACTGCATAAATGCAGCTTCAACAACATTGAAGAGGCTTGACACTCTTCAGGAAGAAGTAAAACACTTCAGTGGCACTCCACCCACCACCTTTAACGTTCACTTCCTTCACCACTGACACACATCTGTGTACCATTCACAAGGTGTACGGCAACAATTCACCAAGGATCCTTCAACAGCAGCTTCCAGACACGTGATTTCTGCATTCTAGAAGTACAAGGGCAGCAGATACATGGAAACACTGCCACCTGTGAGTTCCCTTTCAAACCGCACACCATTCTGACTTGGAACTAAATTGCCATGGTTCACTGCCACTGGATCAGAATCCTAGAACTCCTTTCCTAACAGGACTGTGAGTGTCTCTATACCCTAGGGCTGTAGTAGTTCACAAAGATAGCTCCATCCCACTTTCTTCAGGATAATTAGGGATGGGCAATAATGCTGGCCTAGCCAAAAGTACCTCCATCCTCCGAATGAATAACAAAAAGTGTCGTTCGTGTCTCTGCTGTTCCTTGTGCACTTAAACAAAATAATTATTCTTTGTTTCTCTTTCTAACTTTGAATCAATATCACATAATGTAACGTGTTCAGCATCTGCAGCTGGTGATCTGCTCCCTGACTCTGCAAAAGGGGTGATGTAATTGAAGTGACTAAAGTATTTGATATCATGCCACGTCTGCTCTGTCCAAAGGCAGGGCCCTCGCACATTGCCTGCCCTCTTTTCTTGATACTTATTTAAATTTTCTTAACCTTAAAATTAGTGTCAGTCTGTTCAGCATGGCACTAGGTAGCAATTGTTCACGCAAAATAGAGTGGTGATCTGGAGCTGTATCTCTCTTAAAATGCATTTGGTGTTAAGGAATGATGGCATGTTCCAAACCTGCATTTGATGGACTGTTATTAGTCAAACATATAAAGGGATATGGATTCAAGGTAGGGGGCTACAATTGTGATGCAGATCAGCTGCTTTCTGATTAGATAACAGAACAGAATCAAGAAGCTAAATAGCCTATTCCTGTTGCTATAAACACCCCTTACCACTCACAGCGAGGAGAACAATATATTTTTCATATTTTGTTTATGAAAATCTGATGCATTAGACTGCAATAAAATCTTTCAGTATGTAGTAAACATGAGGGGCCTCAGTTATGTGGAGAGATTTGAAAAACTAGGTTTGTTCTCCTTGGAATGCAGCAGGTTAAGGAAGATTTCATAGAGATTTTCAAAAAAATGGAGGGTCATTATAGACTAAATAATGAAATAAATGTTTCCACTGCAAGGAGAAAATGGATAAGGTTGGTATGGCTGTATTCTGTTATATAGTTGATCAGGTGTTGAAAAATGCCACATGGAGAGACTAAAATAATTCAATTATGTTCTTTCAGCTGTAAATTCTTTTCAATCCCGAGTACTCATAATTATCAAGCTTATCAAGTGACCCAGAAAGCACATTAAGGAAGCTGAGTGCATATTAAGTGCGTGAAAACTGACACCTTCTGCATTGGCTTTCTTGATAGAACGATAAGCAAAATCTAATAAAAGGTGCCGTACAGTCAAAGTCTATATCTTTGAGGGTTAATAAGTATTGGTTAAAAATACATCTGTTGGAAGCACAGTAAAGAATGAAAGTGTTCGGTCTCAGCATGGGAACAACTGACATCAACAGTCATAAGTTGGTACAGAAGATCTCAAGGACAATGGTGAATCACCATGGTTACTTACAAAGAGTTTTCATTGCTAAAATTCAGTGCAAGTTTTTGTGAATAAATCTTTTGCAAAAGTCACCTTAGTGGTTGCATCATCCACCTGCAGATTTCAAATCCCATTAGTGTGATGAGAGACTAAATTCCAGTCAGTGGAGCACTCCACATTGATTGCTCAGTTATCTCTATGGCTCTTTGATAAACATTTCAGCATGATGAGCACTTTTTGCTCATGTTACTGTTTAATAAATGCACTGATATTTTCAATGTTATTTTCTACCCCGTTTTCTCTTTCACCATTATTCCCTCCTTAGTCTCGTTCTTCTGTGTCTGTTTGTCCTAGGTTCAGGTCCAACGTAAGAGACCTGAGCATTAAATCTAAACTGACACTTCAATGTACTACTGAGGGGGGGCTGCAGTAGAGGAGGTATGGTCTTTCAAATGAGATGTTAAACTTAGAGACTCTTTGGTGAATTACTGTCTCGCAGCATTATTTTAAAGAAGATCAGAGGAGTATTCCCAGTGTCCATGCCAATACAAATCTTCAAATCACCTACAGCAGCTTGATCATTATCTCTTTGTTTTCTTTGTAGGACCTAGGTAGGACTAGCCAACCCTTTTACCTCTTTCCCTCACTTTTAAAACCATCTATGCTAATCTAATTTAATTGTTTGGTACTTCAGAGTGAGTCATTTTATAAAGTGCAAAACAACTCAATATACCCAAATGCTGTTTGACAACACAAAGATGTGCAACTTATTCAAGCATGGATTCACTCCCTAGCTTGGACATTGGTTAAATAGCAATTGATTAAATGCAATGCTGTCCTGTCATAGTTCCCAGAAGCTTGAAGTTAAAAGCACAACATGCTGAAAGTGGATGCAAGACAACCATTACCTGAAAGATAAACTTGATGTGTTGGATTTTTATCTTTACTTAAGTCACCCATCAAGTCCCTGTTTGAGAATCCAGTGAGGACATGTGACATGTTTGTCAGAATAGAAGCCAGCTCTGTGGCCATCTGCAGTACCTTTTATCTCTGTGGCATGTGCATTGCTTTCCTGTTACCACAACACTCCTGAGGGGTTTAACACTTTAGCAGGCCATTGATCCAGGAGGAAGTTAACACTGTGTAGTTAAATACAGCTGAGAGCTTTGGTTTGCTAATTAGTTGTTCTGGGAATTAACTTGGCCAAAAGGTTTTTTTTAATACAAGTTATCAGAAACATTTTGTTCTCTATAATTGACTTGTACAAAGGAAGACCCCTTTTCACTATTTAAATAACCCACAAGTCAGTTACACTATTTAAATGTACCCTGTGATTTTTTTCATTAGTGAAATGTATATCAAGAAATTTGCACTATTTAAATGTGCTTTGTGTAATTAGCATTATTTAAATATGCTGTATGATGCAGACACGATTTAAATGTATTGCAAGTCATTTGCACTATCTAAGTGTACCACATCATTTGCACTATTTAAATATACAATGTGCTTAGAACAATGCTACCGCACAATGTGCATCATAGGAGAGGTTTTGCTGGCAGACAGTGTCTCTTATTCAGCAAGCAAAGACTGATGCCTGTTAGACAACATAGTTAACAAGACTGTATTTAGTTACCAGTCATGAATTCTCCTTGTAGTCACTCATTATTTAGTCAAAGTACTGGCATGTAAATTTATAGAGGCACCTTGTTTTATTTTCTGCCTCTTATGTTTATCTCTTGCTGGGACACTAATCCATAGGCACTTATTGTCTTCTCTCACACAAACAAATGGACACTATTTATTTGCAAGCCTTCCTAGCACTGGTCTATTAAAATTCTTATTCTTGTTTTCAAATCCCTCTGTGATCTTACTCCTCCTATCACTGTGATACCTTTCTTCCTTACAACATTCATGTGTTCCTCCAGTTCAGGTCTCTAGTCCTCTCTGTCCATTTATCACTTTCCTATTTCCTTTACCCCACCATTAATGGCCATTTCATCAGCTGCCTAAGGCCCTAAACCTGAGAGTTGTTTCCCTGTGCCTCTTTGCCTTACCCTCCCCCTTTAAACGAACTGAACAAAGACTGAAATAGCAGGTATGGCAGCATCCGTGGAGAGAAAGCAGAGTTAACATTTTTAGTTCTAGTGACCCTTCTTCCGACCCTTCTGCACTGTGGAATGCTTTATCACTTTAAAGACTGTACAGTAATGCCAGCTATTCTTGATATTATGCCATGAAAACATTCATGTTGATCCTTGCACAGTCTTCACCCAGTGACCATATCCTTTAGCAGGAGTCAACAGTAGCCACTAGGGAGTGGAACCTTTGAGTTTTCTTTCCCTTTTGCATGAATCCAGATTGAGGCCAGTTTTGGGGATTCATAACTGTACCGAGATCAGCTAATTCGGTGCAGATTAGCACATGCATTTTTAAGAACTCTTTCAAGAGCACTGAACATGATACCGTGCAGCCAGCAAGCTCTTAATAATGATTTACTTCTGTCCTTCTAACAAGCATGGGGCTGGATGAACACAGCAGGTCAAGCAGCATCATAGGAGCAGGAAAACTTGACGTTTCGGGCCTAAACCCTTCTCTCTCCTTCCTGGACCTCTCTGTCTCCATCTCGGGCAACCACCTAGAGACAGATGTCCATTTCAAGCCCACTGACTCCCACAGCTACCTGGAATACACCTCCTCCCACCCACCCTCCTGCAAAAATGCCATCCCCTATTCCCAATTCCTTCGCCTCCGCCGCATCTGTTCCCAGGATGAGACTTTCCAATCCCGCACATCTCAAATGTCCTCATTCTTCAAGGACCGCAACTTCCCCCCTACAGTGGTCGAGAACGCCCTCGACCGTGTCTCCCGCATTTCCCGGAACACATCCCTCACGCCCCGTCCCCGCAACAATAATCAAAAAAGAATCCCCCTCGTCCTCACATACCACCCCACCAACCTCCGGATCCAACGCATCATCCTCCGACACTTCCGCCATCTACAGTCAGACCCCACCACCAAAGACATCTTTCCCTCCCCACCCTTATCTGCCTTCCGGAGGGACCACTCCCTCCGCGACTCCCTTGTCCGCGCCACACTCCCCTCCAGCCCCACCACACCCGGCACTTTTCCTTGTAACCGCAGGAAGTGCTACACCTGCCCCCACACCTCCTCCCTCACCCCAATCCCAGGCCCCAAGAAGACATTCCACATCAGGCAGAGGTTCACCTGCACATCTGCCAATGTGGTATACTGCATCCGCTGTACCC
>JAHRHZ010000029.1:12269284-12287859 GCA_024137785.1 Ginglymostoma cirratum
TACTTCTGTCCTTCTGTTGGCTATGATGGCAGGAGTGTCAGCTGCTGGGGAATGTGAACGTTGTTTGTGTATTAGACCATGGGGAGCAACATCACAACCAAACCTCTTATCTTTCTCTTAGAATGTTGGTATTTTCAGTTTATTGCCTATCCACAGTTGCTAAGCAAGAATGTTGTTTCAAGCTGAGTGGATTCAAACTTGGCATCACACATCAGCCAGACCTTTAGGGTCATTAAATTCCTTTTCATGGATAATGAGCTAGCTTTTTAAAAATGTTTTGTCGTTATCTTTTTTTCTGGTGGCTGTTTGTAAAATGTCAGGATCTGAACTCACGCCCTCCAGGGACCCCTGCCATATCCAGCATAGCCCCACACTCTGTTAAAGATATCCTGAGCTGCTATCCAAATGCACTTGCAACAGGCATCATTGCACAGTGATCAAATGTGAGAATCTGGACCAGTGCTCTCCTTCCTGTTGTATTTCCTCTTAATCCATGCTTTCAGCACTGCCAAGTATATGGGGCTATACCATCCAACCAAAGGCCATTTTAACATTCCAGTCTCATCATTGGTCAAAATATACGGCAAACAACTAGTTTATAAACACGATGCTGATAACATCAATTTTTAACACAAAACTTATTAAGCAAAACTGATCTATGAAGAATATTTGAAGCTTTGGGGTTACAACATGCGTCACCCTTACTAAATTTTCAAACCCATCCTAGCTATTTCACCTTTTGTAGTAGCTGCTTGAAAATGTTTACTCGTTCAGTGTACACTTCTCCTTTTTAAAAGATTTTTTTTTGCCCCGATTTGCAGCAGTTCTTAATGTCAAGAGCAAAGACACAGCCTTCAGAGGGCAGGCAATGTTGAAATACGAAGGGTCACTCGAACTGAAACATTAACTCTGATTTCTCTCCACAGATGCTGCCAGACCTGTTGAGCTTTTCCTGCAATTTCTGTTTTTGTTTGTGTTTGAAATTCAATGTGTTGGCCAAATTCATCACCAATAGTAAAGAAAAACTTCAAGGTGTCCCAAAGTGCATTATAGTCAATGATGTATTAAGTCCTGCCAGTTTCGTAACATAGGAAGTGTGATGCCCGTTATAGCATTGTGAAAATAAAAGCAGATGCTGGAGATCAGAAATAAAAACAAAACACTGCAGATGCTGGAGATCAGAAATAAAAACAGAAAGTGCTGGAGAAACTGAACAGGTGTCTGCAATGTCTGGTGAGATAAACAGAATTAACGTTTCAAGGCCAATGGATCTTCTTCAGAACCGAAGAAAAATGGAAAAGTCAAGTGGAACTGAGCATCTCTGGAAAGAGAAACTGAGTTTACGTTTCAAGTCTTGGTGTAGAAGAGAAGGATTCACATTTTTGATCTTCTTCTGGTATAGAAGTGACCCATATAAAAAGGACAGATTGCACCTGAATTGGAAGGGGGCTAATGTACTGACAGGGAGATTTCCTAGAGCTGTTTGGGAGGATTTAAACTAGTGAAGGAGGGTGAGAGGGACACAAGGAGATAGTGCGAAAAGAGATCGGTATGAGAATGGGGCAGTTAGGAAAAGGAATGCGTCAATCAGTCAGGGCAGGCAGGACCAAAGCAGAGAGTGAGGTAGGACTGATAAACTGCATTTATTTCAGTGCAAGAGGCCTGTCAGGTAAGGCAGTTGAACCCAGGGCATGGTTGGGAACATGGGACTGGGATATCATAGTGATTACAGAGACATGGCACAGCAATGGACAGGACTGGCAGCTTAATGCTCCAGGGTATAGATGCTATAGGAAGGATAGAAAGGGGGGCAAGAGAGGAGGGGGAATGGTGTTTTTGATTAAGGATAACATTACAACTGTACTTAGGATATTTCTGGGGGTACGTCCAGGGAAGTTATTTGGGTGGAACTGAGAAATCAGAAAGGATGATCACCTTGTTGGGATAGTACTGTAGACGCCCCAAGAGTTCGTGAGAAATTGAGAATCAAATTTGTCAGGAATTCTCAGTTATCTATAAGAATAATAGTGTGGGGATTTTAACTTTCCAAACATAGACTGGGACTGCCATAGTGTTAAGATCTTGGATGGAAAGGAATTGTTAAGTGTATACAAGAAAATTTTCTGATTCAGTATGTGGGTGTACCTCCTAGAGAAGAAGCAAAACTTGACCTACTCTTGGGAAATAAGGCAGGGCAGGTGACTGAGGTGTCAGTGAGGGAGTACTTTGGGGCCAATGACCATAATTCTGTTAGTTTCAAAATAGTGATGGAAAAGGAGAGGCCGGATCTAAAAGTTAAAGTTCTAAATTGGAGGAAGGCCAATTTTGACGGTATTAGGCTAGAACTTTCAAAAGTTTCAAGGGGGCGGATGTTTGCAGGTAAAGGGACAGCTGGAAAATAGGAAACCTTCAAAAATGAGATAACCAGAGCCCAGAGACAGTATGCTCCTGTTAGGGTGAAGGGCAAGGCTGGTAGGTGTAGGGAATACTGGATGATTAGAGAAATTGAGGTTTTGGTCAAGAAAAAGAAGGAAGCATATGTCAGGTATAGACAGCAGGGATCAAGCGAATCCATAGAAGGCTATAAAAGCAGTAGAAGTATACTTAAGAGGGAAATCAGGAGGGTAAAAATGTGACACGAGATAGCTTTGGCAAGTCGGGTTAAGGAGAATCCAAAGGGATTCTACAAATACATTAGGGACAGAAGGATAACTAGGGAGAGAATAGGCCCCCTTAAAGATCAGTGGGGCTGCCTGTGTGTGGAACTACAGGAGATGGGGGAGATACTTAATGAGTATTTTGCATTAGTGTTTACTGTGGAAAAGGATATGGAACCTCGGAAACTTGGGGAAATAAATAGCGACATCTTGAATAATGTCCATATCAGAGAGGAGGAGGTGCTGGACGTCGTAAAATGCATTAAGGTGGATAAATCCCTGGCACCTGATCAGGTGTACCCTAAACCTGTGTGGGAAGATATGGAAGTGATTGCTGGGCCCCTTGCTGAGGTATTGGTATCATAAAAATAGCCACAGGTGAGGTGTCGGAAGACCAGAGACCGGCTAACGTGGTACCACTATTTAAAAAAGCCTGAAATTGGTGATGGACAAGTTGTTGGAGGGGATCCTGAGGGATAGGAATTACATGTATTTCGAAAGGCAAGGACTGATTAGGAATAGTCAACACGGCTTTGTGCATGGGAAATCGTGTCTCACTAATATAATTGAGTTTTTAGAATAAGTAACGAAGAGGAGTAATGAGGGCAGAGCAGCGGACATGATCTATATGGACTTCATTAAGGCATTTGACAAGGTCCCACGTGGTGTCACAAGGATTGGTGCTGGGTCCACTGCTTTTTGTCATTTATATAAATGATTTGGACATGAAAATAGGAGGTATGGTTAGTAATTTTTCAGATGACACCAAAATTGGTGGTGTAGTGGACAGAGAAGAAGTTTACTTCAGAGTACAATGGGACCTTGATCAGATGGGCCAAGGAGTGGCAGATGATGTTTCATTTGCATAAATGTGAGGTGCTGCATTTTAGAGAGGCAAATCAAGGCAGGACTTATATCATTAATGGTAACGTCCTGAGGACTGTTGCTGAGCAAAGAGACCTTGGAGTGCAGGTTCATAGTTCCTTGAAAGTGGAGTCACAGGTAGATAGGATAATGAAGAAGGCATTGGAATGCTTGCCTTTATTGGTCATTGCATTGAGTATAGGAGTTGGGAGGACATGCTACAGCTGTACAGCACATTGGACACATCACTTTTGGAGTATTGCTTGGAATTCTGGTGTCCCTACTAAAGGAAGGATGTTGTGAACTTGAAAGGGTTCAGAAAAGATTTATGAGGATGTTGCCAAGGTTGAAGGGTTTGAGCTACAGGGAGAGGCTGAATAGACTGGGGCTATTTCCCCTTCAGTGTCTGAGGCTGAGGGGTGACATTATAGAAGTTTATAAAATCATGAGAATAGCCAAGGTCTTTTCCCCAAGGTAGAGGAGTCCAAAACTAGAGGACGTAGGTTTAAGGTGAGGGGGGGAAAGATTCAAAAGGGACCCAAGGGGCAACATTTTCACGCAGAGGGTGGTGCGTGTATGGCATGAGCTGCCAGAGGAAGTGGTTGAGGCTGGTACAATTACAATATTTAAAAGGCATCTAGATGGGTATAGGAAATGTTTAGAGGGACATGGGCCTAGATTAATTTAGGATATCTGGACAGCATGGATGAGTTGGACCGAAGGACCTGCTTCCATGCTGTACAGCTCTGTGAGTGTAAATCCGATATGAATTCTTCAGAGCGGGGCTGGAAAATGGTAGACAAAGGCTGTCTCTGTCTGTAGCATAAAAGCCACCATTTTCCACTCCCTTTCAACTCGAAAGAACAGTCATATCAGCCTTGAAATATTAACTCTGCTTCTCTCTCTACAGGTGCTGCGAGACCGGCTGAATTTCTCCAGTACTTTCCTGCCTTGAATTAAAACTTGTGGCAGCCATAGCATTTTCCTCTTATCTGTGTAAATAAAGATGAACTGAGTAAAAACAAAGCAATGATAAACAAGACCCAGGCACTGCATGTGTTAGGGTTAAGAGGCAGAAATACCAAAATAGAAGACAAAGTTAACAGTCTAAAGTTGTTGCAGTCAATGTTGAGCCAAGAAGACTGTAGAATGCTGACATGGAGTGGAAGGTGCTTTTCCTCTAGCTTGTGTTGGCCTTCACTGGAGCATTGTAGTAGGCCTAGGATGGTAGCTAGTATGAGAATAGAATGGTGTATTAAAATAGCAAGCAACTGGAAGGTCGGAGTCATGCTTCTGGATTGAGTGAAAGGCAATATAGAAAAAGGGAAGGTCTACAAAATGGTCACCCTGTTGGTGTTTGGTCTTTCCAATGTAGAGAAGACCACATTGTAGGCAGCAATGCAATAGACAATACATTGAACGAAGGCAATCACTGCTTCACCTGGAATATGTGTCAGGGGCCTTGGACAGAGAGAAAGAGGAGGTACAGCGGCAAGTATTGTGCAATCTGTGATTGTGTTGGAAGGTGCCATGATGTTGACAGGTTGTGGAAAATCATGGGGTGTGGGGATGATAGAGGAATGGACCAGATGTCATGGAGGGTACAGTCCTCGGGGGATGATAATAGGGGCATGGGAGATTAAGATATGTTTAGTCGGTGGCATCATGCTGGTGGTAGTGGAAATGGTGCAGGATAATCCTTTGAATGTGGAGGCCATTGAGGTGGGAAATGATGATGAGGGGAATCCAATCAGGATCCAGGGAGGAGAAGGCATAAAGGCAGATCGTGGGAAATGGGTCAGATACAATTGAGGGCTCTGTCAGCCACAGTTCCTCAGTTGAGGTAAAAGAAAGACATGTCAGAAGCACCATTGTGGAACATTAACTTGATAGTCTGATGTTAGGCATTGATCAGTGTTTAAATATGACCAGGGCACCAGGAAAATTCCTGCACCCCTTTTCAAATTTGTGTCTTGTGAAATTTTATATTTATCTAACAGTCTTTATTTAGCATCACATCCAAAAGACACATCTTCTGACAGTGCTGCATTCCATCAGTACGGTATTAGAGTTTGAGGCTAGATTTGGCATGTAGACCTCTGGCATAGGATATATACCTATAACCCTTCTGTTTCACACATGAGAGAGTTGTCAGCTAAACCACTACAGGCACTGAAGCTTTTGAGATGTCATGACTGATCTGTACTCAATTTGATTTGCTCATTTTTGATCCATATCCCTTGATACCCTACCTCATAATAAATTCAAAGAATTATCAGGGAGCCAAGAGCCCCTACAGTTAAAGACGATTAAAAGGCAGGACAGTCATTTTAAGGTCTTCTGTAGCTGTGATGTGTGTTTTGTTTTGTTTCATTTTCTGACTGTGAAATACTTAACAGGATTCTGACGTTAATTTTGTGTCCCCCCTTACACCCACCCTGTACATATATGTGGTGTTCCTTTTGCCTAGACCTGGTGAACCATTTCTGTGAGCAGGTCCTCAGTTTCTTGCTTTGTCCCTACTTTCCCACTGTAGCCCCGTCCTCCCCTGCTGTTGACTCCGTACCCTTGCAGCGCACGGGCAGCCAGAACACCGCGACCTACCAGAGACCCAGCTATGCCACTGGCCCAGCAGCCAATTATGGAGACCCTTACCGGACACTGCAATACTGTCCCTCGGTGGAATCACCATACAGCAAGTCTGGACCAGCCATCCCACCTGAAGGTACCTTGGCAAGGTCACCTTCCATCGACAGCATTCAGAAGGACCCCAGGTGAGTGGCAGTTTCTTTCAAGTTGTTCTAATTCCTAGCAGAATGCTGTTAAGAAGTTCAGCTTTGATGTCACAGAGAAAGATTAACTCTTTGTTCCTTCCACCACGAGTACACTGTGGCAAAGGTGCATCTACAAGCTGTACTGCAGCAACTGACTAAGGATCCTTCAATATTAACTTCCAAACCTACAATGTTTACCACCCAGAAAAACAAGGACACTGCCAATTCCCCCTTGCCCTCCAAGTCACACATCATTCTGCCTTCGAACTAGATTGCTATTTCTTCCTTGTCACTCTATCCAAATCCAGGACACCTCCCCCCACCAACAGCGCCGTGGATGTCCCTGTATCACATAGACTGCAACAGTTCAAGAAAGCAGCTCACCAACATCTCCAGAGTAATCTAACATAGAATTAGGAGCAGGAGTAGGCAATTGAGCCCCTCTACACTGCTCCACCATTTAATAGGATCGTGGTTGATCTAACCTTGACCTCAACTCCACTTTCCTGCCCGCTCCCCATCAGCCTTGAATTGCAGATGGGCAATAAAAGCCAGTGATGCTTAAATTTCATAAATGAATGCAAATATTCATTTATGATTTTGCTTCCCTCACCCATTTCAAAACCTTCTTTTTATCTTTATCACGTATCTTAGAATCTTGTCATCCCTATCGTAGCTTTTTTATAACAGCCATTCCTCAGCATGCCACTTGGAGGTGCACTTGTGTAGTACAGGGTATTTTTTGCAGTCGTTGTTCTCTCTGAAGGAGGCTTACAGCTCCAGGAGCACCTTGGACACTATTTTGCTCCAACATGTTACGATTAGTGCACTGTCCTCCTTGGACTGCATAGTCCAAGATGATGTAGAGAATGACCAATTGCAGGACCATCTTCAAAGTCCCTCGATTATTAGGTGACACGCAATGTACTGCACTAAATTGACGACCAGCTTTCTGGTCTTGCATTCTTGGTTGACAAATTGCACACCAGAAATTCCATATGCAAAGGGAGCTGCTACAAATTCTTTCACAGCATAACATTATTTCAAATGAGGGTGTCCTACTGTGATACTGCTACCGGGTCATCTCTGAAGCAGTTCTTTTTTCCTTTTTTAAACAAAAATTAATCTTTCTCTGTCTTTGCTCACTGTAACTGGCAAGTGCTGAAACTGTTTGGTTTCTGATCTGAGTTCAAGATTTACCACTGAATGTCTATTTATTCAGAAGCATTAAGCGTATTATTTAAACTGTACTGATAATGTACTGATATCTTTGGAGCTTCCACACAAAGGGTAAAGCTTCCACTTCAAAATATTTTTCTTGTCTCTTGGTTTTGGCTCAGAACTCAGTGCTGTCACTTTCCATCAAGTCAAAAGCCTGTGAAAAGGCTTTGAAATAGATGTGCATAGACTACACATTTGCATGATGTTCAGAAAAGTTCCGAACTACTCTTCGATTCCTGTTAAGTTTCTGTCTCCATGCACACAATGTTCTCCTTGGGTTTTGCTTCAAGTTGCTCATTACTTTCAAAGGGACAAACATTATTACAGTGACACATTGTCTGGATTCATCAACAAGAACCACTTTTGTTTCAGGTTGGTTCACTCACATTTCTTATGATAAGTAGTTGAAGATATTCAATTCCTGTTGTGATGTGTTTAACAGTGGAGGAAAGGAGGTCATCATTTGAGGGAGGTGGTAAGGGGTCAAATTATGACATATTGCAAGGATTCTCTGGGGGTAGGTGGGCAAAGGCAGCTTCAGTCTTAACCAGGGTTTGTATTTGCCCTGCTTGGCTAATGCTTTACAAAGAAGACGTCTTTAGTTTTGATAATAGGGCATATGCCAACACAGTTCACTGTGCTTTGTAGTTGAGATGAATTCCTGTTTTTGTGAAAATGATTTTATTTTCAATGCGGGGTAGCAGGAAAAAATATTGCCACATCTGTTTTGAAGATTTTTTTTAATCATTTGATGTTCTCCATGCAATGCAAAGCTATCAGGGAGAAAAATCAAATGAATAGATCAGTATGTTATGAAATACTGCATTCTTTTGTATCTGTTTGACTACAATACTTGAATATGTTAAAGACTTCCAAATAAATCCCTCTAGCTCGTTTTAACATTTCTTGACAGCACTGAGCTCCACTGTCTTTTGCTTTCCTATCTATGGTTTTATTTTGAATCCTTGAACTTCCCATGAAAAATTAGAATTTCCCTTTAATTTGATATTAAAATTCAGCAAATATTCCCTCAGCATTGGTGAAGTTTCAGGTGAGGCAGCTTGTGGCAGTTCAGCAGTCATTTTTAATGATGCAATTCAAAATCCTTGGGAGCTGACTGTGTCACATTGTGGTGAGCACAATAGGCGCAACCTTTCTAAGAGTTGCCAACCGTCCAGGATTACCCTGGAGTCTTCAAGAGTTATTTATTAGTCTCCTGGATATTGCTGCAAACCCAGAAGGAAAATCATTGATGCAATAAAAAGAAAACTCTGCGTTTCTTTCATTCTTGTTGAACACGTCTACTTATTATTTATAACTATATTCGAACTTGTTAAAAGAAAAGACCGTTTGAATGGTTGGAGTAGTTGAAGGCTAAAGGTCATGTAACAAAGCTTCCACAAATGCGTCCAACCCAAGTTGGCAAGCCCAAGTTGTGCGTTTATTTATCCTTTCACAGGAACTGGATGTTGCTGACAAGGCTGCCATCTACTGCCCTCCTGTAATTTCCAAACTTTTCAGGAACCATTTTAATCACTGAAGGCTGTCTAATCAACAGTATACTGAGGGTGCCGTTGGATAGGAGGTTTCAGGGTTTTGATCCAGTAGTAATGAAAACTCAGTGAGTTATTTCCAAGTAATGGCTTATGACTTGGAAAGGAAATTGTAGGCAGTGCTGTCTCATCCATCTTCTGCTCTTGTTCTTCTCGGCAGTGAAGAACATGAGTTAAGAAAGTGCTGTTGAAGCAGCCTCGGTGTATTGCTGTAGATGTTGCACACTGCTGCCGATGTAGGCCTATGATGGAGGGAGTAAATGCTTAAGGCAGCAGATGGAGTGCCAATCAAGCTGTTTACTTTGTCATGGATGACACTGAATGTTTTGTGTGGTTTGGTGCTGCGCTGAGGAAATAACTGCACAGAGGCCGGCATCCTGTCATCAAGTCTCCCTTTGTTTACATGTGCACAGGACATGAGCTCTGACCAGTCAGCTCAAAACCAGTCCCTAAACTGAGGAGACCTTCTGAATCTCCTGTTCAAACCTGTCAGACAGGGCTCCCTGATTGGCCAAGTTTAACAATTCCAATCAAAGATCTTATTATCAATGAGATCCACTTGGCCCTGGTTCCAGTCACTAGAGCTCATAAATGTAATTTAGCGGAGGGAACATACTGTCCGTTCCTCTTCTAGCCTACATGTGACTTCAGACTCATAACTCCCCTCAGAAATGGCCCAACCTTCAGAACTGAAGAAGAGTCACATTGGACTCGAAACGTTAATTCTGCTTCTGTCTCCACAGATGCTGACAGACTTGCTGAGCTTCTCCAGCACTTCCTGTTTCCATTTAGGGTTACAGCATCTGCAGTATTTTGCCTTTACTCAGTTATGTCTAATGACTATGTAAACAATAATAAGGGTAAAATTGAATAGATCTCTAACATAAATAGGCAGTGAACAAAGGCACACCCTGCCCAGTCAACCCTGCATAGTCCTCCTCACTAATATAGGTTTATGCCAAATCTGGGAGAGCTGTTCCACAGACCAGTCAATCAATAGCCTAACATCCAGACCCACAGATCATATATCTTTTAGTCAAGATCCCGAATTCCTCATTTGCCATTCCTAGGTATGTCTGTCCACTGGTAGGATTGATCTACCCAATCTGATGGTGGTACATGTTGACTAAGTCAACATTGGAGTCCTCAATATCAAACCTGGATTCCATTATACTTCAGGGCAGCAGGTCAAGCATGTCGTAGCAGAATACTGAATAGTAGCAGTGTGTAACATCTACAAAATGCAGAAAAACACCAAAACTCCTGGATAAAACCTTCTCAATCCACAATCACTACCATCTGACAAACAAGGGTAGTAGATACCTGGGAATACCACCGCCTGCAAATTCAAAGCTACTTACCATCGTGACATCGATCCTTCACTATTGTTGAGTCAAAATCCTGGAGCTCCCTGCAGCGTTGTGAATCTACCAACACAAAATGAACTGCAGATGTTCAAAAAGACAACTCACCTTCTCAAAGGGAACTGGGCAATAAGAATTGGCCCAGTAATGCCTACATCCCTAGTGTAAATCGAAAAAAAAAGACACTGATATAGCAAAGGCTATAGCCCGTTGCCATGTCGTGGCTGTAAATGTTGAAAATCTGTGCTCCAGAATTACAATACCACTAGCAAACCTGTTTTGGTACAAATACAGCCCTGGCAAAAAATGTCAAAAATTGCCAGGGTGAGTTCTGTCTCCAAAAAGCTGGACAAATTCATCTGGCCGATTTCTGCTCCAGTAGTCTCCTCTCTATGATTCATGACGATGCCGTGCCAAATGGCATCAAATAGTTTTTAAGTCACCAATAATTTGCTCGTTGCTGCTGAGTTTTGGCTTGGCTCCAAATTTCATTACAGCCTTGGTCCAAATGAGGTCAAAAGAGCTGAAAGGTACAGCTAAGGTAAAAGCAATTGCTCTAGACTTAAGACAGCATTTAACCTAATGTAGCTCAGTAAATTTCAAATTGGTAGGATTCAGGGCAAAGATGTCCCACAGGCGGTAAGCAAAGTTAGCACAAAGGAAGATGTTCATGATTGTTGGAAGTCAGTTGTTCCACTCCACAGAACAGCACTGTTGGAGTTGCTGAGGACAGCATCCTAGGCCTGGTCAAATCCAACTGTCTAATCAATGGCATTTCCTTTTTTCAAAGGACTGTAGTAGGGGTATTTGCCAAATTTTGCACAGTCTTCAGTTCCACACACAGCCTTTCAGTTATGAAATAGTCCATGTCCACTAGCAGCAAAACCTAGATGGCATTCAGGATTGAGCTGCAGTCACCACTGACTAGAAACTTAACCGAATCAATCACCTAAACACTGTGGCAGCAAGAGCAGGTCACAGACTGGATGCTCTGTGGCATGTGGCTCACGCCCTTGTTCCTCAGAGCCTGTCCACCATCTACAAGGCATTCATCAGACTCAGTGTGATATAATGCTCTCCAGTTGTCTGAATGAGACCAGCTTCAATGCTACTCAAGAAGCTTTAAGCCATTCAGTACAAAACAGCCCACTTGATTGGCAAGATAACAAGGTGTGGAGCTGGATGAACACAGCAGGCCAAGCAGCATCATAGGAGCAGGAAAGTTTGATGTTTCGGGCCTAGACCCTTCATCAGAAGTGGGGGAGGGGAAGAGGGTTCTGAAATAAATAGGGAGAGAGGAGAAGGCGGATATAAGATGGATAGAGGAGAAGATACGTGGAGAGGAGACAGACAAGTCAAAGAGGCGGGGATGGAGCCAGTAAAGGTGAGTGTAGGTGGGGAGTTAGGGAGGAGATAGGTCAGTCCAGGGAGGACGGACAGGTCAAGGGGGCGGGATGATGTTAGTAGATAGAAAATGGGGGTGGGGCTTGAGGAGGGAGGAGGGGATAGGTGAGAGGAAGAACAGGTTAGGGAGGTGGAGATGAGCTGGGCTGGTTTTGGGATGCGGTTGGGGGAGGGGAGATTTTGAAGCTTGTGAAATCCACATTGATACCATTGGGCTGCAGGGTTCCCAAGCTGAATATGATTTGCTGTTCCTGCAGCCTTCAGGTGGCATCATTGTGGCACTGCAGGAGGCCCAGGATGGACATGTCATCTGACGAATGGGAGGGAGAGTTGAAATGGTTCGTGACTGGGAGGTGCAGTTGTTTATGGCGAACCGAGCACAGGTGTTCTGCAAAGCGGTCCCCAAGCCTCCGCTTGGTGTCCCCGATGTAGAGGAGGCCACAACGGATACAGTGGATGCACTATACCACATTAGCAGATGTGCAGGTGAACATCTGCTTGATGTGGAAAGTCTTCTTGGGGCCTGGGATGGGGGTGAGGGAGGAGGTGTGGGGGCAGGTGTGGCACTTCCTGCGGTTACAGGGAAAAGTGCCAGGTGTGGTGGGGCTGGAGGGGAGTGTGGAGCGGACAAGGGAGTCACGGAGATAGTGGTCCCTCCAGGAAGCAGACAAGGGTGGGGAGGGAAAAATGTCTTTGGTGGTGGGGTCGGATTGCAGATGGCGGAAGTGTCGGAGGATGATGCGTTGGATCCGGAGGTTAGTGGGGTGGTACGTGAGGATGAGGGGTATTCTGTTTTGGTTGTTATTGCGGGGATGGGGTGTGAGGGGTGAGTTGCGGGAAATGCGGGAGACATGGTCGAGGGCGTTCTCGACCACTGTGGGAGGGACGTTGCAGTCCTTGAAGAACGAGGACATCTGAGATATACGGGAGTGGAATGCCTCAACCTGGGAGCAGATGCGGCGGAGGTGAAGGAATTGGGAATAGGGGATGGCATTTTTGCAGGAAGGTGGGTGGGAGGAGGTGTATTCCAGGTAGCTATGGGAGTCAGTGGGCTTGAAATGGATATCGGCTTCTAGGTGGTTACCCGACATGGAGACAGAGAGGTCCAGGAAGGTGAGAGAGGTGTTAGAGATAGTCCAGGTGAACTTAAGGTTGGGGTGGAAGGTGTTGGTGAAGTGGATGAACTGTTTGAGCTCCTCGTGGGAGCACGAGACGGCGCCAATACAGTCATCAATGTAATGGAGGAAGAGGTGGGGTTTAGGGCCAGTGTAGGTACGGACGAGGGATTGTTCCACGTAACCTACAAAGAGACAGGCATAGCTTGGGCCTGTGCGGGTACCCATGGCCACCCCCTTTGTCTGCAGGAAGTGGGAGGAATTGAAAGAGAAGTTGTTGAGGGTGACAACGAGTTCGGCTAAGCGGATGAGGGTGTCAGTGGAGGGGGACTGGTTGGGCCTGCGGGACAGGAAGAAGCGGAGGGCCTTTAGGCCATCTGCATGTGGAATGCAGGTGTATTGGGACTGGACGTCCATAGTAAAAATGAAGTGTTGAGGACCGGGGTATTGGAAGCTCTGGAGGAGGTGGAGGGCGTGGATGGTGTCACGTACGTAGGTAGGGAATTCCTGGACCAAGGGGGAGAAAATGGAGTCAAGATAGGTGGAGATAAGTTCGGTGGGGCAGGAGCAGGTGGAGACAATGGGTCGACCAGGGAGGTGAGGTTTGTGGATTTTGGGAAGGAGATAGAAGCGGGCATTGTGGGGTCGGGGAAAGCTGAGGTTGGAGGCTGTGGGTGGGAGGCCCAGCTTGTCCCCGCCTCACTAACCTGTTCTTCCTCTCACCCATCCCCTCCTCCCTCCTCAAGCCCCACCCCCATTTCGTACCTACTAACATCATCCCGCCCCCTTGACCTGTCCGTCCTCCCTGGACTGACCTATCTCCTCCCTACCCCCCTACCTACACTCACCTCTACTGGCTCCATCCCCGCCTCTTTGACTTGTCTGTCTCCTCTCCACCTATCTTCTCTTCTATCCATCTTCTATCTGCCTTCTCCTCTCTCCCTATTTATTTCAGAACCCCCTTCCCCTCCCCCACTTCTGATGAAGGGTCTAGGCCCAAAACGTCAAGCTTTCCTGCTCCTATGATGCTGCTTGGCCTGCTGTGTTCATCCAGCTCTACACGTTGTTATCTCGGATTCTCCAGCATCTGCAGTTCCTATTATCACTTGATTGGCCTTTCTTCCACACCTTAAGCATTCACAGCACTGCCAGTCTTCAATGGGTACAGTGTGTACCATCTATAAAATGTACTGCTATAACTTAGCAAGGTTTCTTTGAAATTACTTCCCAAGCCTGCAAACTCTATAGCCTAGAAAGTCGAGGGTACAAGACACATGGAGACAGTTTCTTTCCAAGCCACATGTATCCTGACTTGGAAGCAAATCACAGTTCCTTCATCGTCACTATTTACAACTTTGGAAGTCCCAAACTAACGGCACATTGGAAATATTTTAATTACATGGACTGCAGTAGTTCAAGAAGGCAGCTTCAACCAACTTTTCAAGGACAGTTAAGAATGGGAAATAAATGCTGAAGTAAAAGCAAAGTGATAGAGAAACTCCACAGGTCTGGCAACATCTAAGATATCTCACCTTCCCCGCCATTTGCAACTTTTTGTTCTTGATCCAGAGCATCCTCACAATCTGTTTTACTCGTTCCTCCACCAACCTCCACCCCCGTCTACAGTGTATACAAAACACCATTTTTCAACCCTTTTCAGTTTTATCAACCATATCAGATTTAAAATGTTAACTGTTTCTTTCTCCACAGAGACAACCAAATCTGTAGAGATTCTCCAGCACTTTCTATTTTTATTTCAGATTTCCAATGTCCACATTATTTTGCTTTTATTTGAGACAATAAATGCTGGTCTTGCCTACAATGCTCAAATTCCTTGAACATTTTGTTTTCAAAATGCCATGCAGCATCCTTGTTTGGAGGCTTATTGTTGCCCTTCACATATGAGACCGATCAGTCTTACATTGGTGGTTGGGAAGCCATTGGAGAGAATTTTTAAGGGTAGGATTTACGTGCATTTGTAAAAGCATGGCCTAATTAGGAACAGTCAGCACGGCTATGTTAGTGGCATGTCATGTCTTACTAACTTGTTTGAATTTTTCAACAAGGTGACAAAGGTGATTCATGAGGGTAGAACAGTGGATGTTGTTTACATGGATTTAGTAAAACTTTCGACAATGTCCATCATGATAGGCTCATCCAGAAGATTAAGATGCATGCGATCCATGGTGACTTGGCCACGTGGATTCAGAATTGGCTTGGCCGTAGAAGGCAGACAGTAGTGATGGAAGGTTGTTTATCAGGCTGGAGGTCCATGACTAATGGTGTTCCACAGGGATCCCTACTGGGACCTCTACTGTTTGTGATTTATAAAATGACTTGGATGAAAATATAGATGGATGGATTAGTAAGTTTACAGATGATACAAAGATCAGTAGAGTTGTGAATAGTGTACAAGGTTGTCAAAGGATGCATCGGGATATAGATCAGTTGCACATATGGGCTGAGAAATGGCAGATGGGGTTTAATCCGGGTAACTGTGAGGTGCTGCACTTTGGGAGATCAAATGTTAAGGAAAAATATACAGTTAACGGCAGGACACTGAACAGCTTTGATGTACAGAGGGATCTTGGGGTTCAAGTCCACAGCTCTCTGAAAGTGGCCACTCAAGTAGATAGGGTGGTAAAGAAGCTATATGGCATGCTTGCCTTTATTGGTCATGGAATTGAGTAAAACAGTCAGGATGTCATGCCGCAGCTTTATAAGACTTTGGTTAGGCCAATCTTAGAGTATTGCGTTCAGTTCTGGTTGCCACATTACTAGAAGCATGTGGAGGCTTTGGGGAGGATGCACAAGAGGTTTACCAGGATGCTGCCTGAATTGGAGGGTATGAGCTATAAGGCAAGGCTAATAAAACTTGAGTTGTTTTCTCTGGAGTGGAGGAGGCTGAGGGGAAAATTGATAGAAGTCTATAAAATTATGAGATGCATAGATAGGGTTGACAATCAGAATCTTGTTCCCAGAGTTCAAATGTCTAAAATTAAAGGGCACGCATTTAAGGTGAGAAAGGGAAAGTTCAAAGGAGATGTGAAGGGAAAGTTTTTTAGACAGAGAGTGGTTGGAATCTGGAACACACTACCAGGGCTGGTGGTGGAGGCAGATATGTTAGGGACATTTAAGGGACCTTTAGATGAGCACATCAATAGGCCAGGAACAGAGGGATATGGACCAAGGGTCGGCAGAAAAGATTGGTTTAATTTAGGTCATGTTCGGCATAACATTGTGTGCTAAAGGGCTGGTTCCTATGCTGTATTGTTCAATGTTTAATGTTTCGTTTGTTGGATCAGAATCCTGAAACTCCTTACTTCATAGTGTTGGCTCATAATGTCCTGAATGCGGTAGCATATATTGTCATTACAGCAGCAGGTTTTAACATGTGATCGTTTGGGTTTTCAATGTACATGGACAAACAAATGTGACCTGAATTCTCATATAATTGTACCCGTGCATTCCCACCTCATTTATTTTCCACTATTACATTGTTCAAATTCTTGTAAATAATGCATTTCCTGTTTGTAAAATGCATCTTGTCACAATTTGTCACTACAGTTTTCTGCCAGAATTTTTTGTCGTAAATCCTGTGCCATGACAACCCATTCCATTTTAATATGTAAACTGCCAAATGTGGTTTTGTACCCTACCCATGTTGTGGCTCTGGAATACATTTCTTAAACGTTCCTGCTACTTTACCACCGTTGATTAACTATGGGTTGCAGTCTGCTTAATGTACATTAGATGAAAGCAACATGCTATGTTCCTACTTTGTTTGACTCCTTTCTAGAATATGGTGATTCTGACTCATGGTTTCACTGATATAGAAGAAAGACTTGCCTTTATATACTGCATTTTTTGACCTTGAGATCTGAAAGTAGTTTTAGCCAATGAATTACATTGCAGTTACTTGCTGTTGTACAACACACAATGCTAATCTGCACACAAATGGCGGGAGGTAAATTGACCAGGTGTTGTTTGCTTTTAGTTGGCTGAGGGCTAAATATGTTCCAGAACTCCCTTCTTTTTCTTTAGAGTATCAGAAGATTTTTTTAGCATATGAGAGGGACAATCTTTTCTTTCTTTTAATGTCTTATCCAAAAGACAGTACTTCTGAAAGTGCCTCTGTCCGTCAGTGCTATATTAGAAGTGGCAGCCTAGATTATGAGCCCGAGACTCTAGAGTAGCCCTTGGACCCATCGATTTCTGCTTTGAGTTATGTAAGCAATAGCTCTGTCAGTGAAACAGATGAACCACATTCACCAACAGCGTGCATTACAACGTGAATACCCGTGATCATCCTGAACTGATGCTTTGAAGTGATTCAAGCATTTGAGAAATATACATTTCCCACATTCATGCAAACATACATTTGTTATGTACAAGGTACTGCGTCAAGTTATCTATGAATATTAGAGCACTAACAATTAATACCCTGCAGAATTCTGCTTGAGAAATACTGAACAAGGCTGATTGGTTTTATAACTTGTCAGCTGATACTGTGACACTGAAACAAGTACAGATAGTAACTGGCGTATTAAATGATGATCTTTCAACAGTTTAATGGGGCCCATCTGTTCAGACACCCTGCATTAACTGGACAGTTCTATTATAGCTAACAGTTAATTAGACTTTAGTGATTTGACTGACTGGACAGTACAATATTTAATCTATTTTTCTGGTCATGGACGATAACATTAAAGCTATTGGATTTTTTCTTTATATTCTTTAATTAAGCTCTTTAATTTAACAAGCTGGTTGGAGTTTCTGTTTAACAGCAATATTCTGATCTCTGTCTTTAATTCTTCCTTTGTGTTGTTAAGGAATATATCGATCTTTTCTGCAGACACCCCTATATTTTGACAGTTTCTGGTATTTGGCAAAGCATTAATAGAAAAGGTTAAGCCCAAGACATAAAGCTAAATAAAAAAAGGATAAAATGCACATATTAAGTACCTTTCAGAATCTCTGCATTTTCCAAAGCACTTGAAAGTCAAATAAATGCTTTAGAAATATAATTACTGTTTAATGTAGAACACAGTAGTCAATTTACACACAGCAAGGTCCACATACAACAATGTGATAGTGATGAAATCATCAAATTTTGTTTTAGGGATCTTGGTTGAGGGATAAATATTGGCCACTACACAATGAAGATTAGAATAAATATTGCAGGAGAGAATGAAGATTATGAAGCACAAGCAGCAGATGCAGCTGCTGCGCTGGCATGTAAACTAGGACCAGAAATGAATGCTTTTCTTCCTCATGTCATTACTATTCAATTCTTGAGGCTAATGAGAAGTATTTACTTGCAGCCTCTACACAGTCATTATCTCTTCTCTGTCTGCCCTGGCACACTTTCCATTACAATCCATTAAATTCAACTTGTAATTGTAAAGCACCTTTCCCATAGTATAACAGTGCTTCACAAAAGCGTGATCAGACACTGAGCTAGGCAATAAACACTTGGTCAAAGATAAAAAGGTACTGCAGATGCTGGAGAATCCGAGATAACAAGCATGGGGCTGGATGAACACAGCAGGTCAAGCAGCATCATAGGAGCAGGAAAACTTGACGTTTCGGGCCTAAACCCTTTCTGATGAAGGGTTTAGGC
>JAHRHZ010000029.1:12288259-12301619 GCA_024137785.1 Ginglymostoma cirratum
AAGGGTTTAGGCCCGAAACGTCAAGTTTTCCTGCTCCTATGATGCTGCTTGACCTGCTGTGTTCATCCAGCCCCATGCTTGTTAACTTGGTCAAAGAGATAGGTTTAAAGAAGCATCTTTAAGAAGGGACAGACTTGGAAAGTGAATTTGAGTTTAGGATTGTGTGGAAAATTAATGAGATTGACATTTGGTTCATGCTGTAGGGAAGGAATTTAAATTTGGTGAAAACAGAGAAATAAGTTGAATTATTTCATACAAAAGGCAAGAAACAAGAAGAATAAGTTAATCAGAAGACCACTGAAGGAAACAGTATAGAGGTGTTCAAGAGATGACTAGATGTATTTCTGGGGATGGAGAGAATGGTATGGCAAGAATATAAGGTCATAGGTTTGAACTAATTCTTGAAATCATATGGTGTCAGAAGTTGCTTCTGGAGAAATCCCTCTCTTATACATCCATTCATATTAATGACCACTCACAATCAAATAGGGAGTTTTAGCCGACCATTAACTCTATTTTCTAATTTACTTAAGAGTGATTTATTAGTTAATGCAGTTTTCAGAGGAAAGCTTGGAGAGAGGGGTGTAGAACCACTGTTAAAGTGTGTGTAGCCAATGAATATTAGTCATCACATGACTATTTTGTTTCAGGTCAGTTGTTCATTCACATTGCAGCTGCTTTTTCAGCCATTCTAGCTCAACTGCTCCAGTCTACTGCCTCTTCCCTGCTGCTAGGTCATTCAGTCAGTGAAGTATACCTGGCGATATTGGAAACTGCTTGAGAAATCTTTTGGCAGGATTATATGTCACAGTATTCTTCTGCTTTACCTGTTGTGATTTGACACTTTCCTGTTGCTAATCCAGATCGCACCACATTTCAGTAAAATTATTGAATTAAGTTACGTCAGAAAGCATTTCTGTCCTGGATTTGATGTCATTGTTAAATTTCTAGTGCCATGTCTTCACATTTTTTGGCACAGTGCTCCAGCTAGCTAATGTTAGTTTGCTATTCATCTTGGTTATGTTTTCTCTCATTAGATACTGAAGTAAAGAGGATTTTATATCTTGATCTTTCTTTGTTAACAAGTGGTGCTGTCTTCAGGCAAATACTATTTTGTAGATTTTTGTTGGGCTTAAACAGCTGATGACACTAATTGCTGAGAAAGTAATTGACACAAAGCAGGAAAAGGGTCAGCAGAAGTTTACCGCTGGCACAGTTGGAGACATTGAACAAATGCTGTAATTATCAATTTTAAATGTTTAAAATGACAAAATCCAGATAGGATATACAGCATGGAAGTAATCTATTCAACCCAGATGGCCCATGCAGCATTCCTCATACAAGCAATAGACCTAATCCTGTGTGATTGTCCAATTTCCATATCTCTTTCACCTTTTCCTTCATTGACGTTACTTTCTCAAATCTTAACTATTGACAGCCCCTGCTTTCGTCATTAACTTCTGTCATGCTGTAGTCTCATAACCCTCTGTATGAAATACAAAGTTGCCCTGTCCTCTGTCCCAAACTTATATTTCTTAGAGGAAAAAAAAGACTTGCATTAATATAGATTTTCTTCTGACCTCACAGCATCCCAAAGCACTTTACAGCCAATAAACTACTTTTGAAATCTAACCACTGTTGTAGTGTAGGCAATGTAGGAAATAGCTTGTGCACGGTAACAATAATTCAACCCTTTGGCCTCAAACACAGGCTGTTCTGCATAGACTTGATGTTGTGTGGCCCTTGGTCATATGAGGATCTGCACCTGACTCATTCCAGGTCAATTGCAGTTCCACTGACAGACAGGACCAAAGCTGGCTGCATTACTGGCTGACCACAGCAATATAGTCAAGAGGCAGCAAATTCATTTTTAAAGAGTTAAAATTTTAAATATTTATTTTAAAGTCCATAAAATTCTTGTAATGCTTTAGGCCAGAATAATTTCCACCCTGCTTCTGTTCCTGTCTGTTATGCACAGTCAAATTAAATTACACAGAATTGCATAGTCTACAACACAAAAACAGGTCATCTGGCTCAAATGGTCAGTGATGTTTATGCTCCATATAAGCTACATCCTACCCTTCTTCATCCAACTCTATCAATTTGTTTTTCCTTCATACTCTTAACTAGGTTCCACTTAATGCTTGTGTGCAATTTCTTTTCGATTGGTCCTTCTGGCAGTGAGTTCTGCATACTCACTACTCTATGCATAAAGAAAATTTATCCTGAAATCCCTTTTGGATTTGATAGTGACTGTCTCATGTTTATGACCCCTAATTCTAGTCCACACTGATAAGCGAAAGCACCTTCTTAATGTCTAATATGTGCATATTGAGGTAGGAGAATCTATGTGTCACCAACGTATTTCATAAGAAATATATAATTACATTAGATTAGTTAATGAATCATCCTTTAACATGTCTCTTAATTACTTAAGTTGTATTTTGCTTATTGAACATAACTATAGTTTTTGAATTTTGAAAAAAATGCTTAATTCCCTGGATGTAGGTGTCACCGGCAAGATCATTTCTTCTGCTTCGCTAGCTACTGTTCAGAAAATGTTGGGCCACTTTCTTGAATCTTTAGTAGTGGTTTGGTGGTGCCAAATGACTTGATGGACAGTTCCGAGTCAACCACGTCGGTTTGCGACTGAGGCATATTTAGACCCAGCTAGGTGACGAGCACAGATTTCCCTCCCTAATGGACATGAGGTTTTTCTCAACTTTCGATGTGCCCTTAGTTGCTATGGGAGGGTTGAGAAGGAGCCTGGTATACCTTCTTTCATGATGTCCGCTGACCCTCCTTTGATACCACATCAGATGGACCAACAAAAATAACATTGTCACAGAGCATGTTGAATTTTAATGTTTCTTAAAGCTGTAAAATTTGACCTTCATCCCTTTATTCTAGATTAAGGACTTTTTCAACCTGACAAAACTGCATAAAGCCTCCAAAGAAGTAACTAACCCACTAATTGAGGTTATTACGTCTTAAATGTTATCAGCCAAGAACCATGATAATTACAATTGCATAATGCTAGATAAGAGGAACTTCACAAAGCCTATCTGTTCTCCCAGCAGCTCTTAAACCTGGAGTCTGCTGGCCAGCTTTGCAATGACTGGATCAAATTACAGACTGCAGAGAATTTTAATTAACTTACAACACATCAAATCAAGTGACACATTCCAAACAAATTATTGACATAAAATAAAAAGAAGAAAGGTTGGAAATACATAGAAGGTCAGGTAACATCTGTGGTAAGAGCAGCAGAGCAAACAGCCAGAAGTTGAACTGCCGCTCCACTACCCCACAGGAGATGGGGAGGAGGGAAGCTACATTATGGGTGATAAGACTCACAGTGCAGAGCTTATCACCTTCCCAATTAAAACAGGAAGAATTAAGGATGGTCTTCTGAACTGGAGGCCAATTAAAGTCAGGAAGTAGCTAATTAACAGAGTCTTGAGCAACTGAGCTCACTGCTGCTGCTAACTTTTGTCCATACCTGTCATTCATAATCCAATGATGTAAGTGATAACATGACTGTTACATCAGTGAGAGGGTAGACACTTTACTAGAGAGCAATATTTGATAACCAACTCTATACTGATGTAAGTAACGGAGTACTACAGTACCTGAGGAGTTGAAGAATCTTACTTAGGGAAAAGGAGCAAGCATCCTCAGATACAATGTATGTGCAGACGTGTGCAGCTTGAGATACTTCCATCTGGCATATCAATCTGCATGTAGCAATGTTGACTTCAGGTACAAAATAAAGTATTGTACCTTCAACATACTCATCAGGAATCTGGCCCAACCATATGTTATACAGTTCAATCTAACAGGAAAAATATGTAACTATTTTCTAAATGAGCTTTTCTGATAGGAAATAATTAGCCAGAGAGCAACACAGGACTGTAAGGACCGGAAGAAGGGTCGCTAGACTCAAAATGTTATCTTTGTTTTTCTCTCTATGGTTGCTGCCTGAGTGTCTCCAGCACTTTCAGTTTTCATTTGAGTGTGATGTTACTTCCAACAAATTCTACATCACTGTAATCACCAGAGATGTGTGAAAATCAGTTTTTATGAATAGATTTGAATTGCTTTGCAAAATAATTGGAGCAGGAGTTCTGGTGCATCTCTTTATGCTGTTCACTAAGGAAATTCTAAATGTTCTCTCGTTAACTTATGAAATGTGCGCATGCAGTGGGCAATGCACTCTGTGGAGTTCCCTTCAAATTGAATGTAGGAATAACAATAGTTACTTTGCACACAGGGCCTCATACAGAATGATGAGAGAATGTCCAGATCATCTGTCATAGTAAAGTTGTTTGAGGGATCTATGTTGAAGAGCATGAAAGAAAGAACTTCTCTGATTTTTACAGAGCAGTGGCATGAATTCTTTGATGTGCACTTGAGAAGGTGGAGGCTTTGTGTCGCATGTTAAATTTGGCACATGTGACAGAATGGCACTTTCTCTGTGCTGTACTGTACCGAAATGTCAGCTAAAGTTATATCCTTTAGCCATTGGAGTGGAGCTCAGACATACAGCTTTCATTAGACTCTGCAGTGAAGTGCTACTGATTGCTGGCAACTCTCGGGATTCTAACTTAGCAGGAATTAACAGGGGAAGGGTGAGAAAGTAGACATAATGCACCATCTCCATGGTGGTTGCCCCTCTTTGTAAAAATGGTACTTGTCTTTCTGGTTACTGGTCTCAAATTGTCTGAAATGGAAATGATACAGTGACCTTGCTGATAAAGCAGTATTCTAACCACAGCCTCTGTAAATGTCACTAGAAGCTGTATTGCTTTGAAGGAATGATAGGATCAGCATGAGCATTGGATGACTGCAAAAAAAGAGTAAAGTTCACTTCCGTTCCTGTGTCTATAGTTGAATTATTTTTCCTTGTCCAAATCTGTTTATCTCATTAAGTTTTAAGTAACACTGGAGATAGTTGAACCCTTTTGCAGTTTTCCTTTCTGCTCTGCTTCTTTGTATTGGAAAGTTTACAGTTATACATAGCCATCAAGTGTTAATTGTAACATGTTGTAATTCAGCCCTTGTCCAATTGACAGTGTCAGCTTGTGGCAGTTCCTACCTGCGATCAGCTCCTGGGCAGAATTGTACTTCTTACCAGTCCCTGGGTACAGTTGTTGTCTTTGGGTGCAAAAGACAGGATGCAAGTGACTTGCATTTGATTAAGTATTGCTGTAGAGGTGACAGTTGCTCATGTTTGTACAGCTGTGCTGTAATCCCTTTTAATAAAGGATTAGGCTGCTACAAAATATGGATCTGGACAGCCATGTAATGGGATAATAAAACAAAATCTGGCTTTTTAAAAAAAATGTAATAGTTGAGTTAAGAAGCAACTAGAATATCAAACCTTGTCATTTGGTGGAGTTGATGAAATTGTAACTCTCATGGAACCATGTTGATAACATATCTCAGCTCGGTGTCTCCAGCGTATAATTGCTATTGATTTTGTTTTCCATATTTTGATGCCATGAGGATGGAGTGCATGGAACAGACCTCTGTAGTTGATAATACATGATGAGGCAGACTTCAAGGTGAAGATATTGAGACCAGTTTGTCATATAGTCATAATCAATCTTTTTAAAATGTTACAGTTTGAGCACAGGGATGCAATGAGCTCCAGGGAAGTGGTGTTGAAGCAGAAGACCAACCATGATTGTACTGAATGGCAGAATACGTTAGAGGGGGCACACAGTCAGTTTCTAGTCCTGAGCCTGCCCTTGCTAAGTTGAGCGTGTGCTGTATTGACAAGACACCACGTTTAACATGACAAGGTTTCAGGTCACTTGTAACAACTGTGCAAAAGACTGATTTGCAACACTGGGTTTATATAATGAAAACAGAAATTGATGGAGAAGTTCAGCAGGTCTGGTGGCAACTGTGGGCAGAAATCAGAGTTAATATTTCAAGTCAGGTGACTCTTCATCAGAATTGTTAGCAGCTCGGAAAAAGCCTAATTTGGGAAAGTCGGGGAGAGGGGCGAGATGAGTGGATAGGTGGAGACGGAGCCCAAAGAGATATGAAAGCATCGAGAAAGAAGGAGATTATGGATAGTAGGTCAGGACAGAAGAAAAGCTGAATAAGTGATAATAAGAGCTAAGAGTGAGGAAATGGGTGAGCTATGCTAAATGCAACCCATATAATGGGATAATAGGCCTCAGTAGTACTTGAGAACGAGTGACAGTGATAAAGGAAACCCATATCATAATAGGACCGGGTGTGGAATGGGTAAAAAACGTGGAAGGATGGAATTAAGCTCTAAAGTTATTGAACTCGATTTTGAGTTGTAGAGGTTGCAGGCCCCCAAGCGGAAAATTACTTTTACCTGTTCAGAAATGAAGTCATGCTGTAAAATTCATTCACAGGAAGTAGGTGTCACTGACTAGGCCAGCATTTATTGCCCAACCATAATTACCCAGAGGGCAGTTAAGTCTATCATATTACTGTGGATCAGGAGTCATAAGTAGATTAAGTAAGAATAGCGAATTTCTTACCTATTGGAAATTCACTCAAGGACATTTGTAAACCAGTCATTCAATAGTCATTCAGTAGTTATATGGCCCATATCAGGCTAACTTTTAATTCCAGATCTTTAAAAATTTGAACACAGAATTTCACTATCTGACATTGTGGGACAGAAGCAAAGCTGCTGGACTTCCTGCATGGTGTAAGGCTCCCCACAGTGCATGTAAAATCCAATGCTGCATTACTCGAGCATCGAATTAGCCACTTAAAGACACCTTCCTCTGTAAAATTTCAAACACGAGGACTGGGTAGCTTAGTGGCTGAAAGTCCATCTTCCTCCCCATCTTCAAACCCACTGGCAGTGGAGCAAAATTCTAGCCCGATGTCTCAGGCAGTGAACTGCTCGATAGGTTTGTCAAACGTTAAACCGATAAATGGAAAAACAGTATGCTTACAGAAATTACAAACCTTACTAACCATCTTGAGATGACAAAAAAGGTTCTTCTCTATTAATCTTCAACATTAAAATAACCTTTGGAAATGATTACTTCTGTGGTGACTATCTGCTACCATTGAGTCTCTGACTGTCCACAGATTTCAACTGGCTGTGCAACAACTGCTGTCTGTTTGCAATACAACCAGGATGTAGATCCGAATTTCTTTGACAAGGTAACGGAAAAGACGGAATGATCACTTTTATTCCTCTTAGGCAGGTCGCTGAACACACAATTCGTGATAAGACTGTGTGCACCAAGAACGTACGAATTAATGTGTACTGTAAATAATCCTGTAGCATTACTTGAATGTTTGAATTGAATCGCCTAGCATATTGATCAATTTCAAATACTTTGAATGATCTTTGGGATAGGACACCATTTGAAGGTAATGGGAGGAGAGTTCTATGCTAATCAATCAGGCTAGGATGCATGTTTTTTACGACCTTCAGAAATAGCTCTCAATAATCAATTTTAACCCTATGTGTATGTAAGCATAGAGCAGGAAGAAATCCAATAAATAAAGCACAATGGCCAAAAATGCTTTAATTACTGTAGTTGCAGGACAAACCCCAACAGCATTGATGGCCATCTGTGCATTAGTATTCTTATTAAAAGCAGTCAACATGAATAAAAGGGAATTTATGTCATGCCGTTCTGGACCTCAGGATATCCTAAAGCTATTCCAGCCAAATAAATATTACTGAAATGTAGGAGCATAAATATTGTAACTTATCAAAGGTGACAGCCAATCTGTGAATGACAGGCAGCTTGCAATAATGACTAGATTATCTGATTTAGTGAAGTTGTTTCAGTGATGGATGTTGGCTACAGCACTGAAAGAATTGCCCTGCTGTTCTTATAAGCAGTACCATCAATTCAGAAGAGGCTAACCCTGCATGACCGTCCTCCTTAACTCCCTTGAGGAAGTGATATCCCAATTGAACTATGATAAATGCTGTGGCCTCAATGTATCTTCACTTATACAAAGCTTTTTACAAAGGTCCATGCGTTAACCAAAGATCAGGCTACTCATTTGCATTCCAAGGGTAAACCCTGGAAATGGATGAAAAATTGGTTGAAGTGGAGGAAACAATGGGCTAAATATTTCCCACCTGTGATAATATACTGGGAGGTGGGAATTATGGCTGTAGAGCAGGGAAATGGCATTGTGAAGCGACGGCACCATCTTCCTGTTCCCACTGGCATAGTCATAGAGCCACACAACATGGAAACAGACCCTTCGATCCAACTAGTCCACGCCAATCATGTTCCCAAATGAAACTAGTCCCACTTGCTTGTGTTTGGCCCATACCCCTCCAAACCTTTCTTATTCATGTACTTATCCAAATGTCTTTTGAATGGTGTGATTGTACCTGCATCCATCACTTCCTCTGGCAGTTCATTCCACACTCTCTGTGTAAAAAAGTTGTCCCTCATGTCCTTTTTAAAACTTTCTCCTCTCATATTAAAAATAAGACCCCTAGTTTTGAACCCCTGCACCCTGGGTCAACAACCTGGCAGCCAGCTGAGCCACTTAAGAGTTCAAATAAGAGTAATTCCCAATAGGAAGGGTCTAATGCCATGTGACGAAACCTTTAGGTAAATCCTCCTGGCCTGGCAGCCTCCCAGTTGGCTTCTCCATGAGGGACACTTCATTGCCCACGATGAGGTTCACCAAGAGCGCTGGCTATCACCTGAACAACACTTCCACCAGGCCTAACCTCCATGGGCTGCTTGTTTGGCCCTAGCTTACCCAGATTAGGTCACCATCTTTGAATTGGTTACTGCTGGCAAAATTCTAACCCAGTGTCTCACCGCCTTCCAAAGCAAGATGGGTGATTGCCTTTGGTCCCAGCAATGGGATTTAACCCCGAACGGAAAAGTATAACCCCATTATGCATTATTATAGACATTAGCCGGGCTGCCTCATCTTTGGGAGCTTCAGTGTTCCTAATTTATGATGGTCACCTTGTATCAGAAACTCAATGTAGCATGATCAAACAAACAAGGAATACCAAGCCAGGAGAAGACAGTAAAATCCAACAAGTCAGCTCAGAATTTGCAGAATAAGTTAGACAGGTGCAGGTAGTTGAAATTTTATATTGTTAAGGTCATATTTTTCTGTTGTGCAATATTTTTTCCTCTCCTTTAAAGTTATTTATTGATTTGGGTACATTGAAGTAAAGGCCCTGTATTACTGGTTAGTTTCTGGTTAGTTTAGCTCAGGAAGAAACACGTATTACCTTTCTATCACTTAAATTGTTGAAATTGAGATGATATTTAGCAATCTGGTGTGCCTTTATGCAATGTGAAGTATTTTTCTCTCTCGTATTCCTTACAGCTACGTAAAGTGTATGTCATATGACTGATACATCAATGTTTAAACGTCAACAAAGCTTCAAACTGCTTGTATCTTCCCCGTTTTGAGAACTGTTGCCAGTTGTTAATCTTCTTCCTAACGGGTCACTTTCAGAGCTGCATAGAAATTTTTGATTCTATGGCTTAAATATATTATACCAAAAGAAAATAAATGGATGAGTCATTAATCCACAAAGCTTCAAGCTCACATTCAGGAATTGTTTTCTTTCCAAATTAAAAGCACCAGCATGAACTGGGGCTGTCAAAGAAGTTATGTTATCAACTAACCCAAATTGTTTTGCGGTTGTCCAAAATGTGGGCAAAGGTGTAATAGATGAGAATATATAATCCTCTAAACTGACACACTTACATCTTTAGGCTGTCACTTTATTTTCACTTAAAGTTTAACAGCAAAGGCAAGATATTTTTGTTGCAGGCCCAAAGCTTGGACCGAGCCTTTTCCCAACTTCCAAAACACAGCCATGACTCATGACTGACTTTTTTCAAGATGTCCCTTTTCTCATGCAAGGTTTGGGTTTGTGGTACAGCTTGCGGAGGAGCGCGGGTGAAGAGGAGAGCTAGTTACGGGCCTATATCCGTTCTCAGAGACAGTAACCTAGCTCACAATATTGCTTACACACACCTGAAACTTCACGCCATATCCACCCACCCAGATCAATTGCTTGGTTCATGCCCTCTCAGATTCCCATAGCCTTCATATGCTCCATGCCCACTTTGATCCCCATTGCAGGCATTGTTGGCTCACAGCGCTGGGGACCCAGGTCCGATTCCAGCCTTGACTGTGTGGAGTTTTCATATTCTCCCCGTGTCTGTGTGGGTTCCTTCCAGGTGCTCCGGTTTCCTCCCCCCAGTTTAAAGATGTGCAGGTTAGATGGATTGGCCATATAGTGTCCTGGGATATGTTGGTTGGGTGGATTGGCCATGGGAAATGCATTGTTATAGAATAGGGGTCTGGGTGGGATGCTCTTCGGAGGGGCAGTGTGGACTCAATGGGCCAAATGGCCTGCTTCCCTACTGTGGGGTTTCTATGAACTTACCTTATGTTTGCAAGACAGAGTCCTATGATTAATCATTCCATTAAAAATATGAAGTGATTTTTGAAAGTATCAAAACATTGCGCTTTTAACTGTCAGAAGGTTTCCAATTCATTCACAGGCTTCTCCAGTGATCACAAATTTATCTGCAGCATTTTGCAAATCAATTACTGCCTGTATTGAAAGATTGAAATCTGCTTCCAGTACTGCCTTCTTTTCCTTCAATACCAGCGCAAGTTTGCCTTGGAGTGGTGTGGTAGAGGCCTGGTTAATAGCTCAGATTTCAAGTCTTTTGTGCATTGCCTAAATGTGGGGGAGCCTAGATTTTAAGTTGGTGAAGTAGTTTTTTTAACGGCAGGAATTACCTGCAAATATCTTTTGATTTGATTACGGTGAGTGCATCTTCAAAAAAACTAATACTGAGATAAGTCAGTCTTTGTGCTTAGATCCGTCTATGGCTTTGATCTTCACTATCTGTATAACCTTCTCCAGTTCGATGGAGAATTCTGCATTCCTCCAACTCTGACCTGTTTTGTGTTCCCAGTCCTTTAAACACCATATTGCAGCACTACCGTCAGCCATCTCAGCCCTAAGCTTCAAAAAACTTTCCACAAACCTCTTTCTCTCTGTACCTGTCTCTTCCTTTTAAGTCTTTAACCACATGTTCAGCCCCCTATCCTAATTTATTGCTGTTTGGTTTAGTATCCATACTTTACAGCTTTAAGCTCCTTTCAAGAAGCCTGGGACATTTGAATCTGTCAAATGTGGCTTTTAGAAAATATAATATTTTTAATAGCAATTTCACTTCTATAGTTCACTGCAAATATTTTTCCTGAGTCAGTGAAGACTTCACGCCACTGAAGATGACTGCTCCCTCACAATGACCTGGGTATTGTTTTTACCTGCCCACGAGATAGTTAATGTCCTCAGGCTCAAACAGTCTTTGTTTCTAATCCCTGATAACAAGCATGGGGCTGGATGAACACAGCAGGTCAAGCAGCATCATAGGAGCAGGAAAACTTGACGTTTCGGGCCTAAACCCTTCATCAGAAATGGGGGAGGGGAAGAGGGTTCTGAAATAAATAGGGAGAGAGGGAGGAGATAGGTCAGTCCAGGGAGGACGGACAGGTCAAGGGGGCAGGATGATGTTAGTAGACAGGAGATGGGGGTGTGGCTTGGGGTGAGAGGAAAAACAGGTTAGGGAGGTGGAGATGAGCTGGGCTGGTTTTGGGATGCGGTTGGGGGAGGGGAGATTTTGAAGCTTGTGAAATCCACATTGATGCCATTGGGCTGCAGGGTTCCCAGGCTGAATATGATTTGCTGTTCCTGCAGCCTTCAGATGGCATCACTGTGGCATTGCAGGAGGCCAAGGATGGACATGTCATCTGAGGAATGGGAGGGGGAGTTGAAATGGTTCGCGACTGGGAGGTGCAGTTTGTTTCTAATCCCTGTTGTTTGAAGGAATTATATTGCACTGTTGCGTTCTTATTTATCTCTATACTCCAACGCAGTTTGCTTACAAGTTCATGACGCTATTTGGAGAACTAGTTGAAGGGGTTACTAACAAACAGCGCAAAGGAACTTAATTAACCTGCACAGTGGAATAGTTGAAACTCTTGTACTGACCTTCACTGCTGATATTAATTCAGTTAATTCCCACTGTGACTAATCTCAGCAAGAAAGACAAGGGGCATGAGAAAGTACATAGAGAAGATTGCCATTTAATAGGTCAAACGGTGCAACTTGTGCCCAAAAATAAAATAATTATATGCACCATGCAACATTAACAAAGGCTTTTGGGCGTGATCACTCCTGTGATTAGACTTTTTTTCTCTCTGTCATGGTGCATATGTGGTTAAAAATGACAGGAATGCACCAACTTGTTTCGGTACATTGCTGAGATAATGAAGCTTGGTGAAAGTACCCACAGAAAATGGTAATCTGTTTGGGATTAGGAGTTTGTTTTCTTGAATGAATGTCTGATGACTCTGTGAGGCATCATTTTTTTAAAATTACATCAAAGGCTATATGTAAATATACGATCTTTATTCTGTACTGATGAGCAGCTGTATTTGGATTTCACCAATACACAATTAAATTTGCTGTCACCTACCTGCTCATTTATTAAAAGTATTTCTTGGTTGTGTGACACCGAGGGCCTCAGTTTGTTCTCACGTCACATGACAGAGGCTGGAGAAAGCCCAGCTCCTCAGATCTGACCTATAAAAATGGGCATACACACTTCCCATTTTTGATCTGTGGGATGTGTGTGGTGAGAGGTCGGGGCTAGGGTTGGTGGAGGATGGAGGTGGAATGGCTGGAGTGGGAGTCAGGCAGGTGGGCCAGGAAGAGTGGAGAAAGCTGCAGGTTCCTGAGGTGGTTTGGGTGGAAAGCCTGCCTGGGCACTCTAGCACTGTTCAAAGTTCCACTAATTCCCCATATCCAAACCGTACCAGCCTATTCCCCTATACCACCTCCTATGGCCCTTCAATTTCTGTGCCAATCAATGTCCATCTATCCATCCCCTATGGCCCCTTTTAGCACTATGCCACCTTATGCTTATTTATCTGTCCCCTTATAGCCCTTCATATCTCCTGTGCCACCATATGCCCCCTGTAAACTGTGTGGCCCATTTTAGTGTCTATTCCAATTTAAACCCCATTTCCTATGACCTCTTTGTTCTTCTCTCTCCATGCCAAACATGGGCAAATCTTGAGAGCCATGCTAACTGTGTCTTTTAATAATATCACTATAGGAGAAGGCACTCTCATTGATAACAAAAAATCAATGCATTGAAATTTCTTCAACTAATCCCTTGTGAAAACAAATATTTCATCTAAATCCTAATCTGTTTCACAAACAAACATTTCCATTCAATAATCCGCTGGAGTTGTCCATCTAAATGTTCACTTGATAGTCACCCCACTATCACAATTGGGAGGGAGAAGTGGG
>JAHRHZ010000029.1:12301629-12405241 GCA_024137785.1 Ginglymostoma cirratum
TGATGTCACCCACAGCTTTAGAAATTATGTTCTTGATTCCAGTGTCTAAATTGTAAATACAAGTTGTGAGCCACAGTGACTAATAGCACTGATTCCTGTAGAACACCACTTCCAACCATCTGCCTTGAAACTGAGCTCTGTCTGTCCTCTTTGGCAGATGTAGCAAAATTCAGTGACACTGTACTGAAGTAGAACTCATTGGCTTCAAAGTGCTTTAGGGTCTCCTGGGGTTGGAAAACGTGCATTATGAATGCAAATAGTTACTTATGTGCAGCAGAAGAGCCCTAAATGCCTGTGCTTAAAGCTAAAGTTATTGGCAGTGCTAATCTGACTTGAGGGACAGCAATTCCCCACAAATTTACTGCCTTGGAACCCGTTGCATAGAAAGAATACATCTGTAGGCTACAGGACTGAGCCGGGAGTTGGAAATGACTAGATTACTCCATAGAGTTCTGACATACAATGGCTGATATATGGCATGGTGGCTCAGTGGTTAGCACTGCTGCCTCACAGCACCAGAGACACTTATTCGATTCCAGCCTTGTGACTGTATGGAGTTTGCATGTTCTCTCCACGTCTGTGTGTGTTTGTTCTCGGTGCTCTGGTTCCCTCCCACATCCAGAAATGTGCAGGTTAGGTGGATTGGCCATGCTAAATAATCAGTAGTGTCCAGGGATGTGCAGGCTAGATGGATTAGCTGTGGGAAATGTGGGGTTACCGGGATAAGGTAGGGAGGTGGAATGATCTTTAGAGGATTAATGAGGATGGGCCAAATGGCCTCATTCTGCATTGTAGGGATTCTGTCGACTCAACAGTCTATCTTGTTCCTTCTGTGCCATCCTTTTTAAAAATTAATTCAAAGTCAAGGAAAAGTATGGTTTAAAAGTGTGAGCTTGGTGTAATGGGAACTGTATTGATATTAGCTCATGTAATTGTGAAAGAGAACAAAAAATCAATATTTATTAATGATGCTTGTAGGTGGGATGACTTAAAATGGACCTGACAGTTTTCCTAAGTATGAATTCAGAACCAATTATCATATTAAGTGGTTTGCGAGCCACATCAGCTTCATGCTCAGGTGAAATGAAATTTAAGAGAGATAAACTCGTAATATTGCATTTTTAGCTTTCCTGTTCTTGAAACATTTTTATGTATATTTTATTGGGGTGTTGTTTGCATGTCATAGTCAAAAGGAGTGTAGGGAAGGAGAATCTAGCAGTATTGTAATTTTCAATGAAAGCACCTTTTGACAACCTTCATTATATTCTTCTGAGGAGATGGGGTTTTTGAATTTTAATTAGGGCTGGAGGTTTGTGCAATAGATAATGAAGTGTCCCTGCTGATTGTAATATTCCTCCATAATTAGATTCTGCTTCAGAATTTTTTTTAAAAAAATCTTTCACCAACCAGGAAGGGAAATTAGATATCTGGCTAATTCTGTGGAGGAGTTCATTGTACAGCATTATCTAACCCAATGTTCAGACAAATGTCACTCAATGAGGCCGAATGTTTAGGCATTTTATGATGGTGTTAGGGTATGCAGAAACATTAATCTCAAACTTCTTTCCTTTATCATTGCAAACTAATATTTTCAGTGTGATGGTCATATTCTCCAGAATAATCCTAAAGTGGTTCCTTACAGTACAGCTTACTAACAGGTATATGGATGGGTTGTTCCAAGCCTTTCTTATCCATTGATAAAATAGAAATAAAATCCCATTCTACTCAGCAGTATATGCCTTGTTGCTTGGTTAATACTTGCAGCTGTAATTTCCAGGTTACTTTGAGATTTTTGGGGCATTGTTTTCCATCAATGATTTTGTCCCCACAAAGGCAGGAGGGTACTAAAGGAAAGAAAAGAGGGTACTAAAGGAAAGAAGGAAAGAAAAGAGATCTGGGTTCAAATAGAAGACTTGGCGATTGCTAGCTTTGATTCACAAACTCAGTATTGCACAGGATTTCTGATGCTTGCTGGTGTTACAGGCATTGTTTTATCTCCAGTATCTCACCCAGTGGTCACATGTGTACCTTCCCAAAAGATATCAGCAAGCTAACTGGTTGCAGGGGATTTTTCAATGAAGGGCAATTCTGTTTACATCCCTACCAACTTTCACCTCTGTATGTACATGCTGACATACATTCGTTCATGCCCACACACTACCACAAATGTGCACACAGGAAATGCTCACACATACTACGTTTGCATATATGCATGCTTTATACCCATACACGGTTGCATTTTGAAAGCAGCACGCGTGCATACTTGAGATCACAGTGGGTCAGGCAGCATCCACAGAGATATAGCAAGTTATCGTTTTGAGTCTAGATGACTCTCAATCTTAGAAATGGGAAGCAAAGCAAAATATCACTTAAACACATTGGCAATCCTATTTTCTTTTGCACTAGTTTACGTATAATGGCCAAGCTTATAATAATAAACATATGCAATGAGTTCCTGGCTTGGAAGTGTGTAATCATTAAATCGCACTGAGGGCAAATAAAGGATAATCACTGTGAGGGGAAAAGAAATCAAATGGGCAATTAGATCATTAGCGCCATATTTGCTAATTGCAGTTTCTGTCTATGCAATTGCTGGTCAAACAATGCATTAATCTTTTGGCAAATAACTTCATTTATTTTCCTTGTTTACAATGTTAGCATATGATGTGCCAGCTTTTGTATCACATCAATACCTTGCTGTTTGGAAGGTTGCAAGGTGTATGTTTTCAGGATGAGCTTGGTTTACAAAGAAGGTCAGATGGTTTACTGTCGACTCTGGCCAATAATGTTCAGTGAGGTGGAGAGGAACCTGTCCATTTGCAAGCTACAATAATGATAGCCTGCCTCAGTTGAGTCATTACAGGAGCAGAAGCACTAACGTTCAGCTCATGTTTTCTATTCACCGAATAGACGAAGGTTCGAATTGGCAGTACTTATTATTAATGTATGTTTTCATGTACAAAGGAACATGCTGGGAGCAAATTACCCCCATGTCATCTGTAATTAATTTGTATGGAAATGTTTGCGTAATTTAAAAATAACATGCAGGTTATTCAGGTAACAGGAGTCAGCCTGCTACCATGCAGCGTGTCCCTTGCAAAAACTAAAAGGAGGTGTTAATAATGCAGGTAAGTAGTTTAGCTGTTCACTTAGAATGACAGTGAAATGCAATTGACTTCTAGGCATGATGCCTCTAATTGATCGCAAGTGTAGAACACAGTGAAATCCAGTCAAGCGTCTCCACTCTGAATTATTCTGTGATTTCCTTAAATGCTGAAAGACAGTAAAGAGCAAAAAGCACCCACCCACCCACAAGTGCATTGTCTCAGGTGACATCCACACACTCAAACCCAAAACATGTACCTTGACACACAACTCACACATGCTCAGACACAGAACATGCCCACACACACAAAATAGGTGCATATCCCCATTAAAATGCATGCCATCATATCATGAACTTGCAAAGTCCATACAGTTGGACCCAGCATCTTTAGAGGTTTTATTTACACTATACGGCATGATGAATGAAGTACTGTCTATTCCTTTAAGGCTCTTTCCTTCTATCATCCATAACACATAACATCCAAATATCCTGATACAAGGAACAGTTGGTACATGTAGCCTCCTACGACTAGGGATAAGTTGACATTCTACACTTGAATGTGTAGCAAGGTCTCAGCTGATGCCCCTCAGTTGGCAGAGAGAGTTTGGTACAGGCACAGGAGTGCACTTTCCTGTCACTATTACACAAGTTCATCACGGTTACTTGGATGACAATAAAGAAGGGAACATTTTGACTGTCATTTTTTTTCAATATCAGTATTCAAAATAACCTAGGGTATAAGAAGAAAAAGGCATTCATATGTTCATATCTTTCACAACTTCAGGATGAAGCCAAATAACTACTTTTGAACTGAGCTCACTGCGTTAACATATAAAACACAATTTGTGCTAAGTTGTGCACAGTTGTGCCTAACAATGAACAATGAAATAATGATCAGACGATATTTTCTTTTTGAAACATTTTTTGAGTCATAGGTGATGGTCTGAATTCCAGGGAGAACATACCTGTTCTTCAAAATATATCTTTTCAATTTCAAAAATACACTTTATTCATAAAGAAATATCTTTATAATCACAAATGCAGCTTGGTTCTGTAAAATAGCATATACAGAGGAAACACTATCCAAACAAACCAAAGACATCTCTTATACATCCAAGACTGTTTATATGCATTGAGGCACTGGGGGACGGTCGGATAACTAATAACGCGATACTCATTGCTCACTATGTTGAATATTTTGGTTGTCCAATGTCCGGCAAAGACTTTAACACAGATTTTCAGGCTTCATGCTGAAGGAATGTGGATGTACAGACCTGACCTTGGAGTGCATGATGCTTTTCTGATGTTTGCAATTTTCTCACTTGGTGAATACCCAATCTTGACCCTGGGAAAAAGGCCTCTGACAAAGGTTATAGTCACCTTACAGTCACGCAGACATAGCTACCAGCTCACTTTAATATTGCAAAAGATGCCTTGAGGTGGAGTACCCTGTCAACAAACTTAACTGGACAAACAACTCTTCCTTGTTACCAACCCCACCTTAACCCTCCTCCCTCGACCCTGCTGAGTTTCTGATGTGTAGTTTTAGACTAGGTCAAAATACAGAAAAGTCACCACCTTACTGGGTGAATTTAGAATCTCGATTTACCGGAACCTTTCTATGTTGTAGCAGAACCTAATCCCCAACCCCTGGGATTAATTGGTTAGCCATCTAATGGAAAGGGAGCAGATAAATATCCACTTCTCAGAATATTTCATCTATAATGGTGCACAAACATCTCAGAGAATGAAGTTCGTTGAGGCCTAGTTATCCTCGTATATTAAATTATAATTGTGCAAAGTTGATATCAAACTAAATCACTGAAAACTGTTAAGTTGGAGATTCACTAAAGCAGCACACTTTTAATTACTGCCCAATAATGCAAAGCATTGTACTGCAACAGTGTATATTTAAAGAATTGGTAGACAACACCTTTGTCACCAGTTATAAGAATTTATTTTAAAATTATCGCATGACACTATCACCTCATGACCAAAATCTCAAAACATTTCTGAAGAAGATGGCGTTTGGAAGATTAAAAAAGAGTGCTTTCATTTATACAGAGATATATCGTTTGAACATAGAGCAGTTTTTCCGCCGCCTCCGCCTCTGCGCTTACTTCTTTTACCACGAGCCTAACCCTCCCTCTACTGACCCTTCCTCCTGCTTCCAACACACCCCCTCCTCCTGGACACTACCCCAAGGCCTCCTACCCTCCCTTGACCTCTTTATCTCTAATTGTCGTTGAGACATCGATCGCCTCAAATGCTCCACCACTCTCACCCACTCCAACCTCTCTCCCGCAGAACGTGCAGCCCTCTGCTCCAATCCCAACCTCACCATAAAACCCAAGGACAAGGGAGGCGCTGTTGTAGTATGGCGCACTGACCTCTACATCTCGGAGGCCAGGCGCCAACTCTCCGACACCACCTCCTGTCAGCCCCTTGATCATGATCCCACCCATGAGCACCAAACCATCATCTCCCAAACCATCCACAACCTCATTACCTCCGGTGACTCCCACCCACAGCCTCTAACCTCATCATTCCCCAACCCCGCACCGCCCGCTTCTGTCTCCTTCCCAAAATCCACAAACCTGACTGCCCTGGTCGACCCATTGTCTCCGCCTGCTCCTGCCCCACTGAACTTATTTCCATCTATCTGGACTCCATTTTCTCCCCCTTGCTCCAGGAACTCCCTACCTACGTCCGTGACACCACCCACGCTCTTCATCTCCTCAGAACTTCCAGTTCCCCGGTCCCCAGCATCTCATTTTTACCATGGACGTCCAGTCCCTATATACCTGCATTCCACATGCATATGGCCTAAAGGCCCTCCGCTTCTTCCTGTCCTGCAGGCCCGACCAGTCCCCCTCCACTGACGCCCTCATCCGCTGAGCTGAACTCGTCCTCACACTCAACAAATTCTCTTTCAATTCCTCCCACTTCCGACAGACAAAGGGAGTGGCCATGGGTACCCGCATGGGCCCAAGCTATGCCTGCCTCTTTGTAGGATATGTGGAACAATCCATCTTCCAAAACTACACTGGTCCTATCCCCCATCTCCTCCTCCGTTACATTGATGACTGTTTCGACGCTGCCTCGTGCTCCGATGAGGAGCTCGAACAGTTCATCCACTTCACCAACACCTTCCACCCCAACCTTAAGTTTACCTGGACCATCTCTAATACCTCTTTCTCCTTCCTGGACCTCTCTGTCTCCATCTCTGGCCTCCACCTGGAAACCGATATCCATTTTAAGCCTACTGACTCCCACAACTACCTAGAATACAACTCCTCCCACCCACCTTCCTGTAAAAAGGCCATTCCCAATTCCCAATTCCTTCGCCTCCGCCGCACCTGTTCCCGAAATGAGGCTTTCCACTCCCGAACATCCCAGATGTCCTCATTTTTCAAGGACCACAACTTCCCCCCTGCAGTGGTCGAGAACACCCTCGAACGTGTCTCCCGTATTTCCCACAACCCATCCTTCACACCCCCTACCTGCTAGAATAACCAAAACAGAATCCCTCTCGTCCTCACGTACCACCCCACCAACCTCCGAATCCAACGCATCATCCTCCGACATTTCCGCCATCTGCAATCTGACCCCACTACTAAAGACATTTTTCCCTCCCCACCCTTATCTGCTTTTCGGAGGGACCACTCTCTCGGTGACTCCCTTGTCCACTCCACACTCCCCTCCAGCCCTACCACCCCTGGCACTTTTCCCTGCAACCGAAGCAAATGCTACACCTGCCCCTACACCTCACCCCCATCCCAGGCCCCAAGAAGACCTTCCACATCAAACAGATGTTCACCTGCACATCTGCTATATGTGGTATACTGTATCCGCTGTTCCCATTGTGGCCTCCTCTACATCGGGGAAACCAAGCGGAAGCTTGGAGACCGTTTTGCGGAACACCTGCGCTCAGTTCGCAACAAACAACTACACCTCCCAGTCGCGAACCATTTCAACTCGCACCCCCCCCCGACTCCTCGGACGACGTGTCCATCCTGGGCCTCCTGCATTGCCACAATGATGCCACCCAAAAGCTGCAGGAACAGCATCTCATATTTCGCTTGGGAATCCTGCAACCCAAGGGTATCAATGTGGACTTCACAAGCTTCAAAATCTCCCCTCCCCCAACGACATCCCAAAACCAGCCCAGCTAGTCCTCACCTCCCTAACCATTCCCCCACCTCAAGCTCCACCCCCATCTCCTACACATTAACCTCATCCCGCCTCCTTGACCTGTCCGTCCTCCCTGGACTGACCTATCCCCCACCTGGATCCCCACCTACATTCACCTTCACTGGTTCTAACCCCACCTCTTTGACCTGTCTGTCTCCTCTCAATCTATCCTCTCCTCTATCCATCTTCTATCCGCCTCCCCCTCTCTCCCTATTTATTTCAGAATCCCCTTCCCCACCCCCCATTTCTGAAGAAGGGACGCGACCCGAAACGTCAACTTTCCTGCTCGTCTGATGCTGCTCGGCCTGCTGTGTTCATCCAGTTCCACAACGTTTTATCTCTTTCGTTTATACAGTTTCTTTCATGACCTTGGCTTGCCCCAGTCTGATTTACAGACAATTAAGTGATTGTTAAAGTGTAGTTACTGCTGGAATTTAGGAAACAACACAAGCATTTTGAGCAGAACGAGGTTTCCCAAAAAGCTGTGTGCTAGTGATTAGGTTATTTGTTCATGGTGTCGCTTGAGAAATAAACATTGGCCTGGAAATCAGGGAAAACATGCCTGCTGTTCTTTAAAATAATGCTTTCTGTTCTTGTACCCCTACCGGAGATGGAATCTCGATTTAACAATTCCTCCTAAAGGTGGCTTCTCCAACTGTGCAACACCACTTCGGTACTGCAGTGGAGTGGCAACCTAGAGTATGTGCTCAGATTTTTAGAGTGCGACTTGAACCCGTGACCTTCTGAATCAGATGTGAGAGGGCTACCAACTAATCCATTACTGAAAGGTAATAGCATATAATTGAGCAATTTAAAAGTAGCAGATGACTTTGTGCAAAACTCAAATGGCAAAGCATTCCTACCATCTATGTATAATGGCTACTGGTTCAAACTGTCACCGCAAAATTGCATCCACTGTCATTTAATTACTGTGGGTAAGACATATTGCCTTCACTGATATCAGTTCAGACCCACAGCAATTTTATTCTTTGTTAAGGACTTGCAAGTGAAGGAATTATTGTGCTGGTTAAGATGGCATCATACAGCAGCTTCAAACTCCACTATGGGATAAGGCTCATCTGGTGAAATTAAGGAAGCAACCAGTACTTTCGATGCTGATTTTGTTTCATCTGCAAAAAGAAGATTAAAAAAACATACTTGATAACCAGCTGTTATAAACATTTCATTTCATAATGGTCTGTTAACACAAACTGTACATTATGTGGGTCAATCTCACACGAATGTTGATGAATTGAGGCTAATTTATTCTTTTTAATCAAATAATGTTGTTCTCTTTACTCCTGATCAAGTGAGTGATTGTGTTAGCAAGTTGCATAGGTTTCTGCTTTGGGTAAAGTGTCTCAGAGCCAAGCATTCCACGGTTGGCAAATGTTTTGATCATGCATTAAACACAGTTACAATTGTAACGTGTCAGTAAATTTCAAACATATCTGGGGAGAGCCCTTCAAACAATGGTACAATGCAGTAACCCTTTATCCTAACTACCCTATAGAAAACAACGCTGTTAAAATCGGGTGAGGAAGGGCATGAATAAGCTCCGTTCTCCCTTCAGTTAGCCATGGTAAAGATTTTATGCTTTATTTTTAGAGAAGTTATATCTCTTGATAATAAAAATGTAGTTACCAAATTATGCTGATTCTGTAAGGAACCAATTATGAGTGAACGAAAAGAGCAATTTTATAATTTGCTAACCCTGACCCTGAGAAAAGATAATAAAGATGTGATGTCAAACATACATTTTCAAAAGTGTAAAGTTAAAAATAGATAGTGTCCAGTACAAAAGAAAGATGAAAGACATACAGTTTAAAATCCTTAGGGTGTGCTTGAGGCATAGGTTTTTAACTTCAGATCATGGTTGTTTAATTGATAGCTTGTATCCTCAACAGTTTTGGATATTTCAGTCGTCATTTCATTTCTTGGTGTTCTGATGTTTCTTTTTGATCAGTTCTGTCACTGGGCACTTTTCTTGACAGGCCAAGATGTCATTTTCTCCAACAGGTTGCAGTTATAGTCAAAAATCTATCTCCCTGTTCTGCTAAAAGCACTTAGAGTCGTAGAGTCATAGAGACATACAGCACAGAAACGGACCCTCTAGTTTTGGACCCTCCTACCCCGGGGAAAAGACCTTGTCCGTTGACCCCCTCATGATTTTATAAACCTCTACAAGGTCAGCCCTCAGCCTCCGACGCTCCAGGGAAAATAGCCCCAGCCTATTCACCCTCTCCCTATAGCTCAAACATTCCAACCCAGGCAACGCCCTTGTAAATCTTTTCTGAACCCTTTCAAATTTCTCAACATCCTTCCTCTAGCAGGGTGACCAGAATTGCATGCCGTATTCCAAAAATGGCTTAACCAATGTCCTGTACAGCCACAATATGACTTCCCAATTCCTATATTCAGTGCACTGACCAGTAAAGGCAAGCATACCAAATGCCTTTTTCACTGTCCTGTCTACCTGTGATTCCACTTTCAAGGAACTGTAAACCGCACTCCAAGGTCTCTTCCTTGAAATAGAATTTGTTCTGTGAATTTCTCTGTCTGAGGTCATTGCTTACAAGTGGGATCATTGCAGGTTATGTTTTTCATTTCCAGTTGGTGAAAATTATTACAAAGGTGTAAATCAAAACAGGAGATGAGGGCTCCTTCTTGCATGATTGGGTTAAATTGATTCAGTTCCTTTTGATAAAATGTTAATTTGTTTCATGCAATTTTTGTTTATTTCACTTTGGTTTCATGACTTGGTCGGCCATTGGTTATGCGATTGCTGTGGCAATTTTAAGCTGGTTTTTACTCCTTTTTAAAACCACTTCATTCTGTGAGTGTCCCAGATACTAAAGCCAGATGAAGGAATTTGAAAATCAACAGTCCACCATATTTTGTCATTATTACCATAATTGATGGAAACATCTTGTGGCACGCAACAACTGAAATTATGCATTCGTAAATGAACAAATGTTCATTAACTAATGTAGGCCCCAGGGATTTCTTTGCAGACCCCTTCAGGTCCATGGATACTTGTTTGAAAACCTGATTACCGATGACGTGCTAAATGAAGATTCCAGCTCACACAAGGCTGGAAGATCACATGATACTATTTTGAAGATGAGAATGGAAGTTCTGTATGACATCTTGGCCTATATTTATTCCTCAACCAGCATCATTGGCATAAAGATTATTATATAGCAGTTTGTGGGGCCTTGCTGAGCATAAATCAGCTGCTGTGTTTTTGACAGCTTCATAAAACGTATTTATTTTGTTCTGAACTGCTTTGGACCATCCAGTGATTATGAAAATTACTACATATATATGTGTATGTATAATATATATATACATATAATATATGTGCAAGACCTTTTTTGCTCATAGGAGCTGCCTTTTAACTGACAACTAGCCAGTACAGCTGCAATTCATTTCACATCAAGCTCTTGACAGCTACCAGCAGAAAAAGACACCTATCACATTTGGTCTGGATTGAATTTGGATGAACCACTCTTCTGCCACTTCACCCTCCCAGAACTGCTCTGCTGCAGTGCTAATTTGCAGTGCTTTAGTGACAGTATTCTCACCTCAGAGTCAGAAGATTGTGGGTTCGAGTCCCATTCCAGAAACATAGCAGTAAATCAAGCTTGATATTTCAGTGTTTGTGGATCTCCTGGGTGTTAACTGTGCTATAAAAATGCAAGTCTTTTCCTTTTTTATCATTCTTCTTGTCATGTATTATTACCTTTGTTCTTGTTTCATTTGTACCTTTCATTTTTCTTTCACTTTTTTCTTTCCTTCCTGTATTTCTTTCCTTCTCGCTTTCCCACCTTTCTATTGACTCCTTTCTCTCCCAAGTTCCCAATCAACCTATAGTTTTTAATGTATCAATTCCTGTGTAGAAATATTTGTAACTTGTAAAGAAATGAGAGTGTGCCATAATTCGAAGACCTGTAGACCAGTGAACCCCTCTCCTGGACAAAAATTTGCATCCCATATACTACATCAAGGTTCTATTAATTCTTCTATCTGTGGCCAATTTGTATTGATCTTCTGGAATCAAATAGATCTGACATAAGCTGCCCCTTTGAAGAAAAAGGAAGAACTTACATTAAAAGAGCAGATTTCACAATCTCAGGATATCCTGGAGCACTTCAAAGTTGTTAAAAAACTTTTGAAGTAAAGTACCTTGTAATATAAGAAAAGTGGCCACCAGTTTGTGTTTAACAAGTAGAGTGGAATCTTTCCTTTGCCACAAAGGCAAGGTCAGGAGTAAAATATGAAAAAAAACAGGAAATGCTGGAAACACTCAGCAAGCCTGGCGGCATTTTTGGGGGAGAGACATAGAATTAACATTTTTAGGTTTTTCTCCTTTCTCCAGGTTACATACAGCTCACTGATCAGATTTTAGCAGTTAAATCCGAGGCCTTTGACAAGCAGTGCTCACTTTTGTTTGGCATTTAAATAAATGGTTTAGATGAGAATATAGAAAGCATGGCTAGTAAGTTTATGGATAACACCAGGGTTGGTGGTATAGTGGACGGTGAGATCCACTATAAAGAGATCCTCATCAATTGTGTCAATGGACTGAAGAGTGGCAAATGGAGTTTCATTTGGATAAAGGCGAGGTATTGCATTTTGGTAAAACAAACAAAGACAAGACGTATACAATTAAAAGTAGAGCCTTGGATAGTGTTGTAGAACAGAGAGATCTGGAGGTTCAGGGACATAATTATTTGAGGTTTGCACCACATATAGACAAGGTGGTTAAGAAGGCGTTTAGCACGCATGCCTTCATTGCTCAGACCTTCGAGTATAGGAGTCAGGATGTTATGATGAAAAATCATCTAGACTCAAAACATTAGCATGCCATCTCTCCATGGACGCTGTCTGACCCACTGTGACCTCCAGCATTTGTTGTTTTCAGGACAGATTCCAGCATCTACAGGAATTTGCTCCTACTGGCTATGACAAATCCAATTACAAACTGTACACTTATTGTCCTGTGCCATGTTTGGAACAAAAACCTGTTATAAACCCCAAGATTCATTTGTCAAATGGAGTTGACCAAACAGCATTTATTACTTTTTCCTCTTCTTGCTGTCTCCATATCATGATAGAATATTAAAGCTCAGAAAGGGGCTAATCTGTCCAAAGGATCTGTGCTAGCTTTTTAGAAGAGTATTCCAATTAGCTACACCCCATTGCTCTTTCCTTGTAGCTTTGCTAACTGTTATTTTTCAAATATGTAGCTAGTTATCTTTTCAGAGTTGAACCTTTGAACCTGCTATGGTTAACCATTCAGGTAGCATATCCAGATCATAAAAAGCAAATCACTGTATAAAATAATTCTCCTTCTCTTCACTTCTTTTTTGTTAGTTGTACTAAATCTTTGTCTATTTATCACTGACCCTACCACCAGTGGAATTAATTGCTCCTTACCTACTCCATCATAATCCCTCATAATTTGGAAAACCTTTATTAAATACTCCCTTGCCCTTTTCGTTCTCAGGCCAACCCTAATTACTCAGATTTCACCATGCAACTAAGTTCCTCATCCCTGGCATTGTGCCCAGAATTGGACGCAATAATCCAACTGGAGCTCATCAGTGATTCATTTTCTGGATTTACTGAACTGTCTTTATGTTTGTCATCCATACTTCAAAGATCCCATATGTTTTCTTTTTATCAAACTTATTGACTTGACTTGCCACTTTCAAAGATTGCGTTAGTGAACCCTTTAGATCTCTAGATCTCTTTCTTCCTGCTTGTCCTTTAAAAGAGCGCCGTTCAGGTTCTATGTCTCATCTTTGTCTTTCCATTCTGCTTCTATCTTGTCACATTTCCTTTGTTGACTTTGCGATGCACCTTCCTATGGAAACTATCAGTGTTGCTGTTCCCTCATCTCCAATAGCATAATGCTTGCTCAGTATTGGAGTAAACCCAAATCCATGAACTCTGACACAGAAGTGGGAGTGATATCATTGAACTGACACCAAATTAAGATGTGAAGAATACCAAAGAATACCAATCAGCAAACATCATACCAAAAACCACTCTTCAAATACTTTCCCAGGTCATTTCTTGAAGTTGGACCATCTGCAAGCTGCAGTACTAAGTATAGCCAGTTCCTCAGCTGGGTGGAAAGCCAATAACCCAATCTTATCAGTTTATTCATTAAGACACTGGTGTTATACTGGATTGAATGTGAGCTGACATAGTTTGTTACCTATTATGATGAGGCTATGCTCAGCTTTTGGAGAAGGCTAACTCTCAATACTCTTGATACTGAGTTTAAGAAGCTTGAGCAGATAGCACAGGCTGACACCTCACTGTAGTACTCAAGATGTACTGACCCATTGGAGGTATCATCTTTTGGATATGACATTAAACTAAGGTTCCGTCTGCTTCCTCAGGTACAAGTTAAGGACCATAATATGTCAAAGCAGATTTAGGCCATTCAGCCCATCGTGTCTGTTCTGAAGGCATTAACCTGGGCTTCTGAACTACTGGTTCAGTGACTTACCGATACACCACCACCTTCCCTTTAAAGATACAATAGGACTATTTTGTCGAAGTACAAGGTAGATTTCCACTTTGTTGTGACTATTTTACACTGATCCACCACCTGCATCATCCCATAACAGTTTGTGAGATTTTACTAGGTAGTAATTGGTTGCTTCATGTCCTGAAATTATGCCAATGACTTCACTTTGAATGTACCTAATTGGCTTAAAAATACTTGTAACATCCTGAGATAGTGAAGGTGTTCTTCTGCTGGCATGATCTATTGTAGCTCTGAGCCCATGTTGGAAAACTGAGAGAGGTCGTAGAATCCCTACAGTGTGGAACAAGTCCAAACTGAACATTGGAGCATCCCACCCAGACCCATCCCCCTATAACCCACCTAATCTACACCTCCCTGAACACTACGGGCAATTTAGTATGGCCAATCCACCTAACCTGTACATCTTTGGACTGTGGGAGGAAACCGGAGCACCCGGAGGAAACCCACACAGACATAGGGAGAACATGCAAACTGCACACAGACAGTCGCCTGAGGTTGGAATTCAATCCGGGTCCCTGGTGCTGTGAGGCAGCAGTGCTAACCACTGTGCCACCATGCTGCCCTAAACAGGTTTAAGTTATCATCCACTCAATTCCTCATCTGGATGATAGGGAGTGAGCTGGAAATCAGAGGGTCATCAAGCTCGGAGAGGTCTGTGATGTATCTTTATGGTCAGCAAGGTTCTGTAGTTACTGTATCCCACCTTCTCTATTGCAGACAGGTTGGGGCAGGTGAATGGTAGATAATTTAATCTATATGGAAAAGAGAGGAAGAAAGTAAAAAATAACTTAGGATTTTTAAAAAATTAATGCTGCTGTACATAGCATTTCCATCATAACAACCATATTTATTAAGGACCTTTAATATAAAACAACCCAAGCTGCATCACAGAACCATTATTAGACTGACCGCAGGGCAGCGCAAGGAACTGTTAGAACATGTAAGAGGTACGTACATTTTAAAAATTCTTCAAAGAGGTGTGAAGAACAAAGCCAGGTGACCCGAGACACTGCCATTAGTGTTAAGGCAAAGTTAATCAAGAAGGCCCAAAAGGCAAGAATGAGAATAGCATAGGGATGATTTTGGATACAAGCAACGGAACTCAGTCTAATAGTACATTGCAATAAAATAGTATTGTACTGTGTCCTTGGACCATCTGTACACTACAGCACCAAATATAGCTTGTTTAGTGCTTAATGATTCCGGGGCCTTTCATTGGAACCAACCATTTGCACAGATGCTGTATGTCCATCAACTCCACAGGTTCCTTCAATAGCAGCTCATTGCCCATTAGTTCATTTTTCCAGACGTAAGCTTCATTCTGCCATTACTATCAATTCTATGTAGCTTGCTGGTTCACTTACCTCACCATGGATCCTTTCAGTTACCTGGAGATTTTTTATTTGTCCTTAGCTGAGTTATAAAATATGTCCTCCCGTTTATTCAATTTTAGCTTTTACCTCATACCTTTTATTTGGCTTTTGTTTTAATTGAACACCTGGATATTGACCCTTGGGTAGCACAATATCCTGTATATTGTACTGAATCAGGTCATAATTGCTGAGGCCTAAGATGACGATTGACTGAAGCTTGTCAGAAGCACCATAAAACTATATGATGTGACAGCAGAGGTAGGCTATTTGGCCCATTCAGTCTTCATTGAGATCATGGGTGTTCTGATAATCCTCAACTCCATTTTCCTGCCTTATCTCCATAACCCTTGACTCCCTTAATTATTAGAAATTTGGCTACATCAACCTTGAATATTCTTAAGTCCGTATACCACCAAGCGTGGCTGAGAACTTCTATTTTCCATGAGCCATTAGAGATGATTCTGTTTCATTCCAGGAAGCAGAGTATACTGCAGAGTAGAGATAAAAGGTACTGCAGATGCTGGAGAATCCGAGATAACAAGCATGGGGCTGGATGAACACAGCAGGTCAAGCAGCATCATAGGAGCAGGAAAACTTGACGTTTCGGGCCTAAACCCTTCATCAGAAATGGGGGAGGGGAAGAGGGTTCTGAAATAAATAGGGAGAGAGGGGGAGGCGGATAGAGGATGGATAGAGGAGAGGATAGGTGGAGAGGAGGCAGACAAGTCGAAGAGGCGGGGATGGAGCCAGTAAAGGTGAGTGTAGGTAGGGGGGTAGGGAGGAGATAGGTCAGTCCAGGGAGGACGGACAGGTCAAGGGGGCGGGATGATGTTAGTAGATAGGAGATGGGGGTGTGGCTTGGGGTGAGAGGAAAAAACAGGTTAGGGAGGTGGAGATGAGCTGGGCTGGTTTTGGGATGCGGTTGGGGGAGGGGAGATTTTGAAGCTTGTGAAATCCACATTGATGCCATTGGGCTGCAGGGTTCCCAGGCTGAATATGATTTGCTGTTTATCCTGGGACAGGTATAGGGCTTAACATTGTAGTCCTGATTCTTTGATTTTGGAATATAGGATTATCCTTTGTATCATGCAGTCTGCTTCCCTATCTGACTATAGATGTGTTTCCAGCATGTATAGGTGATATAATTCAATAGGGTTGAGCTCTACACAATGGGTGCGTTGATTAGAATGAAAGATCCTGATGAAACACTGCTGCACTTTTCTTCCATTTAACTAAATGCAGCACTCCAGCGCTGTCAAATTAAGGTCTGATTAGAATTGCTTACATAAATAGTTGATAAAAATTTGAAACCCTCTTAAGCAAACTTGAATTAAATCAGAGTGCTTTCTTATTTTCTAAAATAGATTCTATTTCATCTATCCAGCAATCAGAGCAGCCTTTTTAAAACCATGAAATATTCCCAATTTAAGTTCACCTTCAAAAAAAGCTGCAAGCAGTTTAAACCAAACTCAAGCTACAATTACAGTATTTTTGTAACTTCACACCTATTTCAAACAGAGGTAACAAGAAGGAAGTTCAGATTAAACAATACTGTTACAAATGGTGAAACTTCACAGAGGTGCTGTTAAGAAACACAGCAATATTTTATTACAGAGAGATGTGATCCAAATTTGAAAAGGATTATGCGAATTCATATAAATACATCCTGACTCTTAAACAAGGTACACTCAGTTAATGAAAAGACAATGATTACTACAGCAACAGGGAGTTCAGGTGGAATTATACAGTCTGATAACTTACAGAGGGAGATGAAGTGACCCAATTTGTGAGCAAAGTGAAATTATTGCATTTTTGAAATCAGCGAGAGAAACATTTACCTGCCTGATGAGCAACAGCCCTTGGCTTCTTCTTTCTCCATCATTGCAAGTACTTTCAGCAAAGTGTGTGAGCTATAAACCTAACAAAAAAGTCATCTTTTGCTCCTTGGAAGGAGTTCCCGGAACGGATTTACTTGGAATTAACTCTGCCAACTGAAACAATGGAAATTCAGCCAACTATAACTGTACAGGTTTCTTGGACATTACAGTTCAATGACAAGCTGAAATATGCGGCTGTGTAGGTGAAGAATTTAGAAAGAAAGAGGTAAGGATTCTCTTGAATTCATTGGAAATATTGTTGAGGCGAGATCTGCCATCCACTCACAGCCAAGTATGGAGCTGTCTAAATTTGTACAAGTAATACCAAAGGTTGAGGAAAGGGACGTAGAGGAATATTTTATTTAGTTTGAAAGAATAGCCAAACAAATGTAGTGCTCCATAGAAAGCTGGATGCTGCTTGTGAAGACATCTGAGTAGCAAAGCTCGTGAAGTTTAAACTTTTAGAGCTGGCATTTTCAAGTTATGAGATGGGGAAAAATAGGCTGTCCTCCTGTTCATGAGTTTGTCCCTTATGTTTACAGGCAGAAGTTTCAAATCTGGGAATAGTCACTTAGAATTTGGGAGGACAAGATAACTGTACTTTGATCAATAGATTTAGGCACTTAAAATAAACACTGTGTACAAGAACCTCAGGGGCATCATTCTCCTTGAAAAAAGTTTTTAAAATGCTCCCTACATCATTATGAAACCACACAGATGGCTAAAAGGTCCCAACAGACAGACAAGCAGCTAGGGGTGGCTGATGTTCCAAGCCCTCATTCCAAGGGAAACCCTTTTCCCATCACTTCCACAAACTGAAGAAGGACAGAAGGTGGGAGGGTGAAATGAAGACAAATGGCGAGTGAGTGAGAAGGGACAACTGGGAACAAACGTTCTACTGAGAGAAGAAAAGAAATGCTGAGACCTGGCTTGGCAGATAATATTTTGTTTTATTTTGATTTAACAAAATAATCTATCGCTGAAACTTGAGAATGTGTTGTTGCAGGGTTTGTTTTAACAATAAATCAAAGGTTTATCCAGCAGAAAAAAAGCTAAAATAGAGAACTCCAATCTATTTACGTCAAAGTAGTTGTCATAGTCCCAGAGGACCTTAAGGCTGCTCTATCATTAGAGAGAGATGGCTGGCGGTGAATTTAACTGATGATTGCCATGCCTCAGGTAAGGGGTGAGGTCAAGAAGGGAGGATTTTCATGGTGACCTCTGCCACTTGGGATTAGAACCCGCTCTGTTGGCATCACTCTGCATTGCAAAATCGCATCCAAGCTAACTGAGTCCTTCAGTTTACATATGACACAAACTTAAAGATTTTTAAACCCACAGTAAAAGTATAATCCCATTAGTCCCAAATCACTCCTTTCCCTCTCCCAACAACTTGCCTTGTACAGTATCTGAAATTACCCCTTGTAAAGTACTGACACCACAGAATCCCTTTCTCTGATTCTCAAATCTGTTCGATTTAACTGTGACTTCAGCTCCCAGTCTGGAAAATCTGATAGCCTTTTGCCGGAACTTTCATATACCTAAAATTAAATGTTCTCAGCTTCAAATAATCTCAGACTTTTATCCAAACTCTCAGACTATCACTAAACCCTTACCCTAAAGTAATCTCATGTTAACAAATCGAACTGTCTTTTGGCTTTCTCAGGAACACCACTTCATACGTCCTTCTTCGTCCAAGGATTTCTGCAGAACTGCCAAAAACTCAAACTAAAACTGAAAGGTCTCTCACCAAACTACAAGTGTTTCCCCAAACCCTAAAAAAAAGTACAAAAATTTCTAACAGATCCTGATGCACAATTTTTTACCTTGCCTGGTCATAAACACCTGTAACACAGACCAAATAAAAGATTTGTTCTGGAAGATAGCTCTCACAAACTGTTTTAGAAAAAAATCACCAAGGCCATAAAAATAATTGAGAGATTTGTTAAACTGTTCAGACGCATAGACGACTTGATTGGTCACTAATAGAAAATGCAAAAGTCCAAACTTAAAAGTAATTCTATCAAAAGTATATCGAAATCACACAGTCTACTTTGCAGCGTCCATTGTATCAAGATGAGGCAGTTTTCTGTTGATCACTGGAAATCAATGCTTCAATCCATAAGATTTATTGGTGAACACCCAAGTCATGCAAGCAAATGACCCTGACTGAGTACAGCAAGGAAGGCTACAACCGTGAATACAACTCTGAGGCCAAGCTAAAATAGCAATGTGGAGAAGTGAACAAAATCCCTGAGAGTTATATAAAATTCTTTATGAAAACGATAAGCAACTCCCTACCTCTATATTGAAGCAGTAAACCCGTTGTCATCAAGATACAGGGACCATCCAGTCCTTTTGCTGGGTAAAAGTGTTACTTTCTAACAGAGTACATTACAACCTGAGGTTGTAGTGAACTGTACTGTGCAGAGCATAAAACCCATACTTTTGTATCCATTGTACCTGGCTTGTCGCTTCATGCCTAGGCTGGTAAACGTGGGGATTCTCCAAAGTTTGCCCTTGGACAGGGTCAAGATATGCCTCAGAAATAATTTCGTACATGGGAAAGTGGTGGCAATCAAATGCGATCAAGGAAACAGAGTGATCATAAGAAAGACTCCAGCTATTTCCCCTTCCTTTCTAGTGATCTGTCCAATACCTAAAAAAACCTCCATTGTCTGACACCAGATGAACAGTACAGACAGGTGACTGCCATTCAACAAACTTGGCACATAGGCAACTGGAAGAGCCAAGCAAGTTTAAGTCTGCACTTTAACGGCCACACTCCCACAGGGATGTGGTGCAGTTTTCTGAATGATGTCACACATGATTGATTGTGGGAAAGCCCCAGCCTGTAATAAAACCAGTGGCCTCATATCCATGCCAGTTCTTGCTCAACAATTTAGGAGGGTGTTGGAGCTAAACTGTGTAGACTCCTGCCAAAAATGAAGGTGGGCCAACAGTAAATCCTCACTGTAATAATGTGACTGTCTGGTTTATGCTCAGTTAGCAATAGCGAAGCTAACCCTGTTCTTCACCCGAAGTGGATTACCAGCTATGATCCAATTGAATCAATTCCACGTGTAAAATTTCCCAGAAGGTTATGAGTAGTGTGAGTATAATATTCCTAAATTTCTCAGTCGACTGCCTACAGTCAAACATGATTTTAGAGCAGTAACATCAAACCCTTGACAATGATGAAGACATATCGTCATGAGTTACCCTCATGACTGGGACAAATTTTACTACCTGGAATTCACACGACGAGTCCAGCGGTTTTAGTCCTCTTGAATTAGTTTATTGGCAAGAAGTAAAAGTTCAACTGAAACTAATCGTAAAAATTTGCTTAGAGCAAAGGGAAAAATCTGTAAATTTGTAAAAGTCTGGGAACAACTCACAAGGTCAGTTATATGGTCCAAAACGCCTTAAAACTTCACAAATAACAAATAGATGGGCAAACAATCAGGCCAGAACTCAAGCATTTTGGCCAAGGACTATCTGTTAGTGTACTACTTTTACAGAACAATCCACTGAAGGCCCAATTCAATGGCACATATAGTGTAACCAAGAGAATTTGTGAGGTGAATTATTTGATTGATAAAGATTGTAAAAAAAAATCACCTGTGACACATCAACATGTTGAAACAATACCATAGCTTGGAGGATGGCAAACAAGTCCAGGTCTGTCAGATAGCATGAACAGTGGAGGACAAAAGGAATATTATAGAAGAGGAAGATAGAGACCACGACAGTTCCCAAATTGAACGCCCCTGCTATCCAGTTAAGATAGCGCCAAACTCTAAGGTGTTATATTATTGCGCAGATCTCAAAAAGGCCTTTAATGCATCCAGATGAAATCACAGCATGTGACATTAAAGGTCTTCATCTTACTTTCTGTACATTCAGTTAGTAATCAGCCTACTATACAGTCTGTTAGCCAGCCAGCCAACTATGTAGGTACTGCAATAGTGATCTAACTAAGTACATAATCCAGACTGTATCTGTCAGGCTGAGATGTCATATTAGTGTGCACACTTGGTTGTTAATGAACTGTCAGATACCTAACTCATAATAACATTATTATACAATACATTACAGCACAGGAACAGACCCTCTGGCCCACAAGGCCTGCGCTGAATCCTAATCCTTATTTAGACCTGCTATTTATTGCCCAATTACTTATTCTTGTGATTGTATATGAATAAAGTATAATTTATAAATGCCATCAATGAGCTATGACTATGTCATCATTACAGCAGCAAATGAAATGATATTTTAACCAATAGCAGGCCAATATTTATTGAAAAATCAGTGAACAAATTGGAAAGATTTTGTTTTTGAAGATCCTACATAACCTAACTAGCTCAACTCATAGATAATGGCGCTGTTAACCTCAGGACCATGGTTTAAAATCCCACATTGGGGGATGACATTTTTCTTCAATATTTTATTCAAAATAATTTGCTTTCTTCATTTTTTACTAGAAAGTCTCCTTAAATTATATGTCACAATTAATTTTGCACATTGGAAGTTTGGAATCTTATTTCTGAGTGTCCTGATTGTTTATCTTTGACAGTAGTTTAGACAATGTTTAACAGATTGAATAATTGATAAATGAAGGGTAGACGAGGCACAAGAACTTACAATTGGCTGCTGAAACATAAAATTATCAATTTGAATTTTATTATTAGTTTGTGTTGTGTTAACATTTTATGTTTAGATGCATGCATTGACAATTTGACAGTGACAAAGACACTGCGTCTGTGAATGTGCAGGAAAGGCTTCCTCTGGTATAGCAGTGCCAATCAGTATAGCCATATCTTAACCAGCACTATTTCTTGCAATTCTGTCCTTCGCATTGTCCAAGTTCCAGATGCTAAATGTTTCTTTCTCACAATTCTCTGTAGTGTTTCCATAGATTCATAGAATCCCTACAGTGTGGAAACAGGCCCTTTGGCCCAACAAGTCCACACCAAACCTCAGAGCATCCCACCCAGACCCATGCCCCTATAACCCACCTAATCTACACCTCCCTGAACACCATGGGCAATTTAGTATGGCCAGTCCACCTAACCTGCACATCTTTGGACTGTGGGAGGAAACCGGAGGAAACCCACGCAGACACAAAGAGAATGTGTAAACTCCTCACAGGCAGTCGCCCAAGGCTGGAATCAAACCCGGGTCCCTGGCGCTGTGAGGCAGCAGTGCTAACCACTGTGCCACTGTGCTGCCCTTAACTTCAGTTTTGCTGAAGCCGGTACTGTGTGGAAATTGTTAGTGATGACAGGTCATTCATCTATGGAGTGCAGTACATACTGAGCTACATAGCCTTCAGATGATGTCCACACAGGCTTATTTCCAGCAAAACTTGGCTGTTATTTTTCCCTTACACATTTTTCAGTTGTTACATGCCACAATATATATTTCAACTGGTCTTTTGGATCATGCCTCAGGATAGAAGACAGTCTTTACCAATTTGTATCCGAACTCAACCCTGAGGGCCATGGAGTTGTCATCTTTTGAATAAGATGTAAAACAGTCATTTTCCCTTCTTTCAGGTGGGCATAAAAAGTCCCGCAACACAGTTGCAAAGAAAAGCAATTTCCTCTCTATTCCAGGTCAAAATTTATCCCTCAACCAGCATATCCAAAATGCAGATCATTTGGTCAAAACATATTGCTTTTTGCAAAACCTTCCTGTGCACTAATTGTCTGCTACATTTACCATGTTACAACAGTAACTACACTTCAAAGGTGAAATTGGCTGTAAAGCATCTTGGTATTGTTCTGAGGTCATGCACAATACTACACAAATGCAAATCTGTTTTTCTCCAACATAATTCCCCAGAATCATTCTTCACCTTCCAATGTAAGTCCAGTTCATGGGATGTCTTAATCTTGTAACAGCTGCCATGAGTTACACAATTCTCTCGTTTAGTCACCAGTTATATGAGAAGATCAAACTAAAAGAATTACAGGAAAATGATTGAATAAAAGAGTATTCAACGAAGCAGTATTTATTTTTAAGGTTATTCTCAGATTTGTGGATATGCAAAGTACTTACAGTCTTTACTGTTCTTTTTGTTTCCTCCTACTACTTGTACTGGCCTTGTCATTCCTGACAAGCGCCAACCTGTACTTGTGGCGTCTACCCAATGGCATTCTTAATACTTGGGTCTTCCTGTGAGTTTCCTATCCATCTAGTGTGGAGATATCTGCCAATAGCTCTGCTGGGGCAGCATGGTGGCTTAGTGGTTGGCACTGCTGCCTCACTGCGCCAGGGACACAGGTTCAATTCCAGCCTCGGGTGACTGTGTGGACTTTACACGTTCACCCCCTAACTGTGTGGGTTCCCTCTAGATGCCCTGGTTTCCTCCCACAGTGCAAAGATGTGCAGGCTAGGTGGATTGGCCATGCTAAATTGCCCATAGTTTTCAGAGATGTGTAGGTTAGGTGGATTAGCCATAGGAAATGCAGGGTTACAGGGATTGTGTAGGTGGGATACTCTTCAGAGGGTTAGTGTAGACTCAATGGGTTGACTGGCCTGCTTCCACACCATAGGGATTCTATGATTCTAGTGTGACATAATGTCAAGGAGTCGAAGATTCAGTGTATTGAGAACTATGGGACAATTTGTTGCAAAGCACCATTTTACTCCATTACAGTTTGCATCTTGCTACTCTTTGCTAGATTGTTTATGAGTGCTCCTCTTGTGGAAATGTTCTACTCAGTGAAATCCAACCATTTTGTATGACATTTTTAAGACAAATTATCCAGTAAGCAATCGTAAAAAGGAAGGGGCACATTTTATTTAATTTGCTACTTTCTACACCCTCTGGATATCCCAGAGCATTTGCAGCCAGTGATTTATTTTTAGAATGTCGTCACTGTCATTCATAATTAAATGCGGTTATCTTCCCACGGTAAGATCGAATACAGATTAGGGCGATGACCAATGAATCCGATGATGTCACTGGATGGATGAATATTGAGTTAGAAATTAGCTTGGAAGTATCTCTAGGCATTTTACAATGTTAAAGATGCTGTATAAATGCATTGCCTGTGATATTTTCAGCTGCCATTTCTATCTGCAATACTGAGTACCACTTGCCTCTTGCACAGCTGTGTCCAGTGTTCCTTGGAGATGTATAGTGGTTTGGAACGTCGGATTGTGATCCATGCCAAGCTAATCCTTGGGTACATCTCAGCTAATCATTTCTTCTACCTTGGCCAGAGGCAACAGGATTTATTATTTCCTTGATGCTGCTGGGCAGCTAATGTAGAAACAACCATTCTCATCACCCTCTACCTCCCGGCCAATAGAGACAGCCTTCTCCACCTTGCCACCAAGTGGTCAACTCACCACCTCAGACAGGAATGCTGCTGGAAAGCCCAGCAAAGATCAGCAACAACTACCCCAGATGGGTAGAATGACTCAGCAAATGTTGACTCCAGCCTGGATTTTCACTCCGAGATCAGTAGGGCTGAGTCAGAACATTTCCCAGCCCTTCAAATCCAACCCCAAGAAAAGTGGCCCAGATGTTGGGCATGTTCCATGGTGATGCAGTTCTCTTGGTTTTCGGCTGGTGTTCTCCAGGACGAAAGCCATGGAGACTGGGTCTCAAGTAGTTGGAAGGCCTGCCCCTATGTTATGTATTGAATTTTTTTTAAAAAACGGCAATAAATCATAAACCATCTTCAGCCCTGAACTCCGCACCCCCCACACGCACACTTCATGTTCCAGTGATGCCAACTCATAGCTCCACGTACCCATAACATCTCATACCCTCCATGTCAACTCAGGTCTCTGTATCAAGCCCCATTATACTTAATTGTCTTCACTTTAACTTACGGCCTCTGCCCAAGCCTGGTAAACGTTTATAGCCCTTATGCCAACTTTATGTCAATTCATACCAGCCTGTAGACCCACCCACCACCTATTTCTTTTGTATCTTTGACAGTTCAAGCCATATCAAACATGAGCTCATCTCAGGGCTAATGTGCAGATTAAGTCAAATAAATTTAAAATATCAACTTCATTGTATTGAAGAAAGCCATCAAATTCATAAATTCTGCTTACTCTGTTTACAATCCTTCACAACTTACTGTCAATCAAATTGTGAAATGGCAGGCATTCTACTGTGATAATGGATGGTTATGAAACCATACATATAGCACTGAATCCAGTAATGGTAACACTCAGGCATATATCAACAGACAGAGTGAAGCAGGAAGTAGTGATCTGTTTTAACTCCAAACTTATTTTTTCCAAAGACTTAAGTAGCAGTATCTTTAAATTCTTTCACAGCTTGACAGCTCCTTTTATTAGATGCCTTTGACAGTTCCTCTTGATACTTTTGACAGTTGTCTTCACTGTTCCAATGACATTCACAATTCCATGAGTTTATACATTTTTTATGCACAGTCCTGTCTACTTTTGTCAATCCAAAAAGCACTTGATCTCCTACAAAGGTGTTCGGGGACCAGATTCAAACCGTGTATCCTGGCTGAATCCAAATGGATCCACAAAGTTCAGACTGGCTCATGCCAATTCTAATCGAAACACTTCGATTAGCATAAGATCAGCATAATCACACAGTCCTAGAGGCTGCTGCTGGTTTTTATGGGGCAGTTTTCTCCTCAAAACACGCAAAGACACAATGCAAGCTACCTCCATGAAAATACTAATTGTCATTCTCTATTGTGGCTTGTCTCGGTTTATGACAATATCAGGCATATTTGTGATGATGAGGAGGTTGATTGTCTTATTGAAAATCAAGGTAAGTAAAGTGCATTGGAAAGGCAGTCCAGGCAGTTAGTGGAGGGATGCATTCTGTATAAGAAGGTCCAATACAAGCTATTGTACACTGGGACAAATCAGCCATAAGCTGCACTGTTTTATCATTGGAAACTTAGTCAAGGAGAATTGATGCATTTGCTGCTTTTAACAAAACTTCTTTCAGAATTTGCTAGTGAAAGCTGACATATGAAATCTTCAAAAGTGTCTAACCAGATTAATTTTAGCCACTTCACTGCAGTGGTGCGATAGTGCAGTGACAGTTCAAAGTTGCACTCGTGAATGTGTTTATAAGGGCTACCAGTGTTTTTCAGGAAAACCACTTCAGTGGAGAACACCTAGATCATATTACAAACCCTACACCTCCAGCATTTCTGTGTCACCTTTTTCTATTATAGATTTGTATACCCTTGTTTACAATTTAACCTGATTATGTAAAATAACATTCCAATGGTACCCTACTTATCTTCCACCCACTCCACCCACTGATACACCTAAAACTGACTGGCATTGCAAGTGATAATGCCAATTGGGATTAGTGCTGCATAGGTAGATTTTGTAACAGATGTGGGCATTATAATTACAACTGAAAATGTGTAAGTAAGAACGTAATGCATGGACTTTAATATAGGGGATAGATTCCTAAATGTGCCTCCAACCCAATTATTTTACTGGGTTGTTAGCATTTAAACAGATGCAGCCACTTAAATGTAAGTGGTTGCATTAAGAACCAAATATTGTTGTAACCTTCAAAATACTAATCTCAAATATATTTGAGCTTTCCTGAAGGCATTTTTTTGGGGGGAATTCAAATTGTAGCTAGCAATACCTAGGGGCTGGCAAAATCAACACGGATTCAGGAAACAGAGGGTGGGCTATTAATGGTGCAGTACTCAAACACCCTGCTTGATAACTGATGAAGTGAAGGTGCTGCTGTATGACTTGGGTGTGAGGAGGGTTGCTCTGTTTGCCACTCCAGAGTTCAGCAAAGCAGCATGCCCTGCAGGAAGTGGCGGTCAGGCTCAACCCTGCGCGCAGCGCCCGATACAGCTGGGAACAGATGTGGGAGAAGATGGCACACCTTAAGGAAGCTGCCAAGGTAAGCCTACCCAATAGTTCCATTTACCTGGTTAACGGCCCTATATGTATTCTGCAAAGTGTCGCCAGATAACCTGATGCAAGTTTCCTGCTCATCCTTGTTAAGCCCTTACCACAACCTTATAGTGCTTTCATTGCTGACTGCATGTCTGTGCGTGAACATTTACAGCTGCAACTTACAACTGAAAGCCTTGGCATGCTCACAATTCCAAAGAGTTAAAGCATTATAACTAACTGTAGTTGTATTGTATATATTCACTCAACGACACTTGTTGTAGGTGACAGGTGCAGCACATCTTACTCTCTCTATGCTATAACCACAGAGATTGCTCGAATAACTGGTAGTTAATATAAATAAATCGGAGGAAGACTCAGAAATCACAATCTATTGGTTCTCATACAGGAGACCATCCTGTGGGATAGAAAAGCTGTGGACATCTCTCCACAAACCATGGGCTGAAACAATCCAAGTGTACCTTGTTCATATTCACACCCAAATAAGGTTACAAATGAGCAATTTATACCCGGGGTTCAGTTGAAAAATGTTTCTTGGAAACCATTTGTCAGAATTTAGCCACCAAGCTGAGTAGCTCACATTGAGAAATATCCTGGTTTGGCAGATGCACTGGTTTAAAGGGACCTATTACACCCTAACTGGGAGGCAGGAGCAACAAACAGTCCTGCTGACTTTAGAATCCAATCAGAGGTGGCCATTGAAGTGCTTGAAAGCTAATGTGAACTGGTCCAAAGGCCTGATTCAATACTTTGGGACTTCACCTTAGTTGCTTTAGAAGCTGTTAGGTCCTCCACCAACTCGTTGCTTCTTCCAGTCCAAATCATGCCTCCCTCTTACTCCCCATGACTCATGTTTCCTCCATGCCAACTCATGTCCCTTCATGCCAACATTTACCTTCATGTTACCTCCATAGCTATTCAAACAATATCGATCATGGAGAACCTCAGAATCCATGAGGCAGGTTTTTAAAAAATTCTACCAATCCATGGGAGCCTGTCACTCATTCATACTTCATACCGAAAACAAAAACAATTATGAGACCATTCCAAGACTTTAAGTTCTCTTGAGTGTTCAATTAGTCATAAAAACACTTATATTAAGTAGCCACATCAAAGGCAGCTGATCCTTGAATAGCTTGTTAACTGGCAGTGAAAATGTGAATAGGATAAGATTGAATATAGCACTAATTTCAAGTGATCTTACAGAGTGCAGGTTTCCCATGAATATGACAGAGATGCTCCTACTCCAATATATCTGTCAGAAGGGAGAACGGCATCTGAGTTGGTTGAACCATTTGACAATCCAGCCCAACTTTTAATATTATGTAATTTTCTATCACTGTAAGTGGGGCAAGAAAGGATAGCAAACTCTTCCTCTAATTAATGTATGTTTTCAAGTACCTGGAGGTGCAGCTCATGATGTGGATGAGGTGGCAGAATTGAAGATGCGTAAATGAAAATATCACAGGAAGAAATGATATAATCACAAGAACAGCAAGTGAGAGCATCACGCGAGAGTTAGCAACAGTGTTTCAAGAGGAACAGTGACAGTTACCATCAAACATCAACAGATATGGAGTCAGACTTTTCTGTCAATTTAAGCTATTGAGGACTAGAAAGGCGATCGAATTAAAATAAACATCATTAATGCTGTTGGTCTTCCTAAGCCAAAGCCTGCCACTGCAGATCTGGGACGTGAGATGGCACATGGCTGTGGGAGCTGGAGTACTGGCACCGCAAGGGAGGGGAGGAATTACATAGGAGAACATTTTATGACACTGCCAGACTTCGCAAGTCATTGGACCTATTGCCCTCTTAAATACACAGTGCCTTGTCAGTTGTGATCTTGATGTCATCTCTAGTTGAGAAGGCATCTGTCATCAGCATGATGTACCAATGTGCACCCAGCTGAGATGCCGCAGATATCCAGTAAAGACACAGGTATTCATGACCAGCTGTCCCTTGGGTTTCACACTCCTTCAATACTGCTTTTCAGTCATGATCAAGTCTCTTTGCCTCTGCCTGTAGATCTTCTGTTCAGTGTTCTACCTGTCCCCATCCTTTGTATCTCTCACCTCTCTCCTCTGGATCCTGATTCCCTCCTGGCATTATGCTCTTTTCATGCAGGCTGTGCTTGCCTCAGTGGCCCCAATTCAAAGGCCTCAATTTCAGAGCGTGCCATACCTTGTTCTGGCTGCATCCTTCCTGGTGCCCAGGTGGAGACCATTGTCCTTATGTCTATGAAAGGACAGGCAACGCCAAAGGTTTGGCAACCTAAACATGCAAAGTTCATAATGCTAGATCCTCCCCTGAGTTGCAATGGCTGCTGCAATTTTAACTTCAAAGGAAAAAGGCCTGCGAAACTGTGAAACATTTTCTTTACCTTGTTGAATCCTTCCCAACTTCATAATTTTGCCCGCAACATAGTCCTCATCTCCATTCAGCTTGTCTGATACAAACAGCTGCTAAAAACTCCACACATCCAAGTTTGCTGACGATACAAAGTTCAGTGGGAACATCAGCGGTGAGAAGGACGCAAAGTAGCTGCAAAGGATAGAGCCACATTGAATGAATTGTTAAAAGAAAGCCAGCTAGAAATGTCAAAAACACAGAGCAAGAGTTTCTATAGTTTCTCAATGTCTAGAACACGTCTATTTACTTTGCTTACCCTTTCATTTTGGATATCAGTTGAATCCCTTGCAAGCTGTTTTTACATTTTTAGGGGATAGATAATTTTTTATTAATCATAGGCATTAGGGGATATGGGCCAAAGTCAGGTGTGTAGAGCTAAGCAATAGGTCAGCCATGAGATCATTGAATGGTGGAAAAAGATTGAAGGCTGAATGGCTTACTCCAGTTCCTCTGTTCCTATGGCCTAGCCATTTTGCCACTGGACTAGTAATACAGAGACCCAGGTAATGTTACAGGGACCTAGGTTTAAATCTTGCCATGGCAGATGATGGAATTTGAATAAAAATCTGGAAATAAGAGTCCAACGATGCCCATGAAATCAGTAATGATTGTCAGAAAAACCTATCTGATTCACTAATGTCCTTTACAGAACGTAACTGACATCCTTACCTGTTCTGGCCTACATGTGACCCACAGCAATGTGGTTGGCTCCTAACTGGCATCTTGGCAATTAGGATTGAACAATAAATGCTAGTCCTGTAAACAAAACCCACATTCAAGAATGGAGAAGAAAATTATTCTAGAACTTGAAGTCACTAACTCAGAATTTAGTGATTGACCATTTACCACTGAGATAAGGAAACATGTTCTTGACTGAAAGGATTAGGAATTAGGAATTCTCTATTCCAGGAAACTGTGGATTTCTAGTCATTGAATATATTCAAATTAGCTTGTAAGATTTTGGGTAGTAAGAGAATTACGGATTTGGGAATAGTAGGCCAAGGTGGAGTTAAGTGAAGGAAAATCAGCCATCTTATTGTTGAATGTCAGAGCAGGCTCGAGAGTTCAAAAAATCTAGTCCAGCTGCTGTGTCATGTGCTTTTAGGTATCTGGATACTAATAGACATTTAAGAATGGAACCAGGCGGGTGCAGTTCCATACAGCAAAACACCGTTATAAATAGACTGCCTTTCTGCAAAGTGAGATTTATCTGTCTTTATAAGTGTGTAGATAGGCGGCCTGTCAAAATCTGCCTGTGGTTTTGATGACGTAAACTGTAACACTGAAGCCCTCAAGTCATAATTTTGGAAACTGTTCCAATTATATCCTTTCTGTTTTGTATTTGTCTCAGTTCTGCCCTTGTTGCCAACTCACAAAGGAAGGAAAATGTCAGTCCAATACACTCCCACCTAGAAGTGGAAATAATATATTACACGTAACTTCTTTCTTCATTGTTGCTTATGAGAAGAAATTATTTAAAATTCTTTACTTTTCATGGTAGTCAGGAGACATGCTTGCAGATGCTGTCTTCACTCAAACTAAAGGACATTGTAAATTCACCAATTTAGACCACAAAATATAACCACACAGTGCGACTAAAGCATATGGTACAAGATTAATCTAATCACTCAAGTCCATCGTTATGTATTTGCAAAGATTATTTGGACAACTACAATGAGTTACTGTAGATAAATGTCAGATACTTAATAGGCTATGGCCAATTATCTTTCCCAAGAATTTATGTGATGTCAAATAATTGTTTAATGAAGTCTGCTGTAGATTTGTTTCCATCATGTGCTTCTTAAAGTTTTTTTTAGATACTAGGTGTGACCGTGAACATATTCAATTTAGAGTAGCTTTGAACTGCCATAGTGAAGCACCTAGATATTTCAATATGTTTGCCTGAAAAGAAGTGACCTAAAAATTACCAAGATGGATTTGTTATTCTTCTATTCAGTATCACCTCAAACATAAACTTATGCATTTTTAAAAAAAAACATATTTAGTTATAACGTCAAGTATTTACATTGTTCCTTGCATCACCTCAGGATATACTGAAGCACTCTACAGTTGATAAAACAGTTTATTGCTGAAGTGTAGTTCTTGTTGTAATGTAGAGAAACACCGCTGTCAGTTTGTGTAGAGCAAGGCTTCAGAAACAGCAAATATGGTGATGAGAAGAGAATCTATTTTGGTGATGTCATTTTGAAGGTTAAGTATTGGTCAGGAAACTGGGTGGAAACGCCTGCTCCTTGTGGAATAATGCCATGGGATGTTGCACCGAGCTGAAAAGGAAAATGAAGTTTCAGTTGAATATTGGATCTGAAAAACCCCACATTCCCAATGCCTTCACCCCATCTATCAGCAAAGAAGTAGTGGGTGACCTTGCCCTAGATTACAAAGGATGGGGTGCAAAAGGACACAAGTTTCCTATCATTGCCTTCCATATACATTTAGGGACATGTCCATTCTGTCTAAGATTGAGGACACTTTGAAGTTAAGCAATGACTTGAGACTGAAATAATTGAAACAAGCCTTTGAGAGAGCATGAACCATTCTTTTAATGCATTGAATAATCTCAACTGAATGTTGAACATCCATTTCTGATATTTTTTTCCGAGTGCAAAGAAGTTGCTCATTCAGTGTGCCCTTGTAGTCTGTGCTCATACCATTCCTCTTGGTGACTAAAGCACCCGAAGATATATTTGCTTCTGAGCAGATCTGGCAGCATCTGTGGAGGGAAAGCAGAGTTAACGTTTCAGGTCTAGACACTGTTCTAAAGAAGGATCACTAGACCCGAAATGTTAACTCTGCTTTCTTTTCTCAGATACTGCCAGAACTGTTGAGCTTTTTCAGCAATTTCAGTTTCTGCTTCTGATTTCCAGAACTGCAGTTCTTTCAGTTTTTAATATATTTTCTTCTGTTCATTAATAGAGAAAGAGTCAGAATGAGGTAGTAAGAAATTTAGCATGTGAAGGTCCAGACTTGGCCTCTTAGGATTGAGGACGTCATAACCCTGGCAGTGTTAGCACTCACTGACATTTTAGTGTCTCCTTCAAGTGATAATAAAAAATGAGTAGCTCTCCTCTGACATTGCACACAGACAGCCAAAATCAAATGTAGTCTTCAGGTGAAGCAGTGTAATTGGACCATGATGTGAAGATATACACAAACTGTCAATGTAAACTTATTAATTTGGAATTACACTTTCTTGCCTATAATAGAACTGATACAGAAAAGGTATAGTCATAGCATGACATGTTTTACAAGAGTAAGTGTCATAAAAATGGCAAAAGAATTGATGATGACAAATGCTACTGCAGTGCTTTTGCTCCATAATATATAATTTTTTGTATTTTTATGGCATCATATCACATCAGCGGAATACATGAAAAAGCTTCAGGGTGTATTGAGTCTGCTATAGGGCATTGTGTGTGGACTCCTTTGAGTATAGGACATCTGTGTAAGGTGATTAAAAGGCTTGATAGAGCAGAGAAAGTATTTTCTCTCGTAGGGAAGTCCATAACACAGGTAATATGAAACCAAAGTTAAAGCTAGGTTATACAGATATGATGCCAAGAAGCACTTCCTCATTATAAATAGTGGAAATCTGGAATTCAGTCCCCCAAAGAACTGGAGGTTGAGGTGAGTTCAATTGAAAATTTAAGAACTGTTATAGAACCAACCGAAGGAAATAGAGTTGATTAAGTGAGTGACAGAACAAGTTCAAGTGTTAAAAGGCTTATTCCTTTTCCTACATTCCTGAGCACAGAATTTCTCTGTGCTAACAACATCTCACAGGTATCAGTGAGATGCATAAGTGGTTGATCAGTGCTGCGGGTGGTGTAAGTTGAAGGAGGGATTTTACCAGGATACTACGTCAAACAGTATTGTCTTTCTGAGTAATGCACTGGATCTTTAAGAGACCAGGAGGAACAGGAAGATGAGACCGCAGATCAAGCATTTTTATGGCAGGTAGCACCTGCAACAATGTGGCATTCCCTGCGTACCACAGCACTGAGCACGGGGCTGGAGGGTTTGAGCTACAGGGAGAGGCTGAATAGGCTGGGGCTATTTTCCCTGAAACTTCAGAGCAGAGGGCTGACCTTATAGGAGTTTATAAAATCACCAGTGGCATGGATAGGGTGAATAATTTTCCCCAGGGTGGGAGACTCCAAAACTAGAGGGTATAGGTTTAAGGTGAGAGGGAAAAGATATAAAAGGGACCTAAGGGGCATCTTTTTTTCCCACAGAGGGTGGTGTATGTGCGGAATGAGCTGCCACACGAAGTGGTGGAGGGTGGTACAGTTACAACCTGAGTCATACTCGTAAGTGAGTGACGGAACAAGTTCAAGCTTTGAAAGGCTGATTCATTTTCCTACGTTTCTAGAATTTCTCTGTGCTAGCAACATCTCACAAGTATCAGTGAGATGCATAAGTTAATTTAAGTTATTTAAAAAGCACCTGAAAGGGTACCATGAATAGGAAGGGTTCAGAGGGATATGGGCCAAATGCTGGCAAAAGGGACTAGATTATTTTAGGATATCTGGTCAGCACGGACAAGTTGGACTGAAGGATCTGTTTCCATGCTGCGTAACTCTACGAATCAGCCTAGATTATCCTGAACTAGAATTTCAACCCACAGCAGATGTAGAGGCAACAGTAATGCCAAGTTGATTCATGAGATTGATCCATTTTTTTGCTTTCACACCAGTGTACTTCCTGAAAAGGTTTGTAAAAGCATGTGAAACAGTCAGAAAGGCCTCCTTCTGTGGCATATCACTCTCAAACTTTTAGTGTTAACATGGAACAAGAAGGATTATTTCTGAGCAGTTTTGACCATGTTTTAATCAACTTACTAAAACGAAAAGGCAAGATTTTGAGTTTATATTGAACCTTTCACAAATGCAGACATCTCAAAGCAATTTACAGCCAAAAAAGGATTTCATCAATGAAGTACACAAATGTAGGGAACATGGCAGCCAGTTGCACAAAGCAAGGTTCCACAAACAGCACAAGGTTCCACATACTCTATTTGTAGAGTAGAGCTTAAGCTATAAACGTTGGCCAAGACGCTGGAAGAACTCCCTTGCTACACTTTGAAGCACCCGAAAGGACAGTCAGGGCCTTGGTTGAACATTTCATGTGAAGAAAAACAACACCAACAGTACTGCACTGAGAGTGTGAGCCCAGATTTTGTGAAAAGGCTCTTGAGTCGAGTTTGAACACGCAGTATTGTGAGTCTGAGGTAAAAAGATTGCCACTGAACTGTAGGATTTACTCGAGATTGTTTTTGGACTTAATGGGGGGACAGGTTTCTACACTGAAAGCATATTAAAAACAAATTTTAATGTGTATTTAAAATTGCTCTCTATATGCTGGCAATTAAGTGGCTCTAAATTTGATGGCATTTAATATGAAAATATTGTAATGAGCAGACAAATGCTTTTGGTGATTGTCTAGTTATATATGACATTTATCTTTTTTGGAGTGTGCTGTGTGCAAGCTATTGCATTCCAAAAGGGACCGTACCTCAGAAGGAATTACTGCTTGTAAAGTCCTTTGAAGTTTTTATAACTGAAAGGTTTCCCCTCTATTAAGGTGTAAAAATCAGAGGCAAAGGCTGGCTTCCGTCAATACTGGCAAATATTAAAAGATAAAACAGGTTTGCATAAGAACAGATACAAGCAAATAGTAGAGGGGAAAATGATTAGAATGCAGCTGTATTCTGCAGGAAGAGAATACTGAATGGTGACCTCATTAAGGTTTTCAACATTGTGAAAGAGTTCAATATGACAGGCATGGAGAAGATGTTTCACTAACCGGCGAGATCAAATCCAGGAGCCATAAATAAAGGATTGCCACTAATAAATCCAGAGGGAATTTAAGACTGACTTCTTTATGCAGAAAGTGTTTAGAAGGGCAGCATGGTGGCTTAGTGGTTAGCACTGCTGCCTCACAGCGCCAGGGATCCAGGTTTGATTCCACCCTCGGGCAACTGTCTGTGTGGAGTTTGCACATTCTCCCCGTGTCTGCGTGGGTTTCCTCTGGGCGCTCCGGTTTCCTCCCACAGTCCACAGATGTGCAGGCTTGGTGGATTGGCCGTGCTAAATTGCCTGTAGTGTTGAGGGATGTGTAGATTAGGGGAGCTATAGGGGGATGGGTCTGGGTGGGATGCTGTGACAGTCAGTGTGGGCTTGTTGAGCCAAAGGGCCTGTTTCCACACTGTAGGGATTCTATCTATGAAAGTGGAACTTGGTACAGTTATATAAGATAGTTGAGTTGAATAGTATAGGTGCATTTAAGAGGAAGCTGGATAAGCACATGCAGGGGAAAGGAATGTAAGGATATATTCATGGGGTCAGATAGAGAGAGGAAGCTCTTGTAGAGCATAATCACTGACATGGACTTGTTGGACTAAATGACCTGTTTGAGGCTTGCAAGCATTTTGTAACTTATAAATTGTTTAGTAGAACAGGCTCATAATTGGCCAATTCTGTTTGTAATTGAGCGGCTCAATTTAACATAGACAAATATTAAACAGTATCATTTATGTTTATGTGCAGCCTTAGGTCTCTGAGTGTTCAGATGTGGAAGATTTTCATCTTTGAATTCAATGACAGCAGCACTGCGTGGTATTAAATCAGATACTGCATCAGGCAGTGTCAGGGCTTACCTCAGATGAGCCTTGCAAATCTGTTTTTAAGCAGTGGCCTCAGGAGAGCAATGCCTACATGTTTGTGTTATGTTCTATTCTCCCAAATAGCTGAATGAACCCTCTGGTCTGTCTTAATATTTTCACCCAAAAAGCTATTGATGCATACAATTCCTGATTAGTGATTTACCCTGTGGCTCCATGTGGAAACTGTCCAAATTCTCTTCAAGCAAGAGCCTTGCTTACAACTTATTGATTTTTAAATCAATGCAAAATTATAATTCTAATAATTCACATGCTTATCCTTTGCCTGTTTTCTCTTTCACTCTAAACATTACACTTATTCCACCCTCTTTAACATACATAATAAATGATGTCAATAAAAGGTCATGTCATGTGATATTGGTCTTTTTGTAATGTGGTGCAAATGGTGTAGTAGAAACAAAGAAAATAGAAGCAGAAGTAGGGCCAGCCATTTGGCTAATCAAGCCCACTCCACATCCACAATGATAATAGCTGATCCTTATCTCAATACCATAATCCTCTTCTGTCCTCGTACTGCTTAACACCTTAGCCTCTATAAACCTATTTCTTTCTTCAAATATATTCAGTGGCTTGGCTTCCCATGGTAGAGATTTTCCTGTGGTAGAGACTTTCACAGGTTCAGCTGTCCAGTTGAGGAAATTTCTCCTCGCCTCAGTCCGAAATGGTCTATTCTCACATGCTGAGACTGTAAGCCCTCGTTCTGGATCTCCTGGCCACAGGAAACATCAACGCTGCATTGGGTTTGCCCAGTCCTCACAAAATTTTATATGTTCCAATTAGATCCCTCCTCATTTTCTAAACTCCAGTGAATACAGGCCTAGTCAACACATACTGTCCTCATTGGACAAACTTGCTGTCCCAGGACTCAGTCTCGTGAGTACTTCACTACACTCCCTGTATGGCAAGTATATTATTTTTTGGTAAGGAAATCAGAACTTCATACAATACTCCAAGTGTGTTCTCAGCAAGGCCCTGTATATCTGTACTAAGACTTCATTGTCCCTGTACTCAAAACCTCTTGCAACAAAGACCAATGTATCGTTTGCCTTCCTACTGTTTGTTGGACCTGCACGCATGTTTTCTTTCATTGAGTAGTGTACGAGCACAGCTGTGTCCCTTTGTGCATCAACATAAATGTTGGCTGGATATAATGTAGTCAGAATAGTATAATATGGTGCGAATGGTCCAATCTCGTGATCATGGTGTGATATGGTGCTAATGGTGTAATGTGCTGTGAATAACTGAATACACAGAACATGTAACATGGCCTAAGCAACATACAATACTTTAGGCAACTAAAGGTTGTGAGAAACCATTAGAAAGTGATAACCTTTAAAAACACCAATGAAAAGAAAACCACTGGACAAGATTTCACTTTTTAAAACTTCTTCTAGAGCAAAATAACTAAAGTAAGCATTGTGCAAACTTTAGGAAGGAAAGAATATTTCAAATACAAAGCTAAATTTCAATTGAAAGCATTGATACAACAAAGATACACCTCATGTAGGCGCACAAACTTGCATTATTTCGTGGACAGATGTGGGTCTCCGTGCAGTTTTAGTCTTTACAACTCCAGCATTTATTGCTTATCCATGGAAGTGGGAATGGCTTACTCTCAATTATTTTCACCTATGACTGACATTCAGCAGCAGACATGTTCCATCTTCTGTCAATTAAATCATGACAATCCTGACAACACAAAATCATCAAAGATTCCTTTCAATAACCCCCTTAAATGGTCTGTTGGGCTCTGGCAACATTGAAACAATGACAAAAAGGAAACAAAACCAGATGTTGCTGGAAAACCTCAGTCGGTCTGGCAGCATCTGTGGAGATAAAGCAAGAGTTTACATTTCGGGTCGAGTGACCCTTCTTCAGAACTATTAATGCTGAAGATAGGGTGGGAGAGTGGGGAGGAGTGAACGATAGGTGGAGGTGGACTCCAGTGCGAGAGAGCAACAGTTGGGCAGACGAAGATCAAGATAAAGGTCAGTCTTGGAAAATCATTAGTTGCTAAAGGGCGCCATCAGTGGCTGACAATGAGTTGTTTGTGGTAGCAAGCCATGTGATTACATGGTCTGGTGTGGGGAGGTTGGGGTAACGATGTGCAAGAAGGTGCCCAGGCCCTAAAATTATTGAGGAGCAAATTACTGCAGTTGTTGGAATCTGTACTGAAAACAACAAATGCCGGAGATCACAGCAGGTCCGACAGCATCCATGGAGAGAGATCAAGCTAACACTTCGAGTCTAGATGACTCTTCATCAGACTAGCGTCATCTAGACTCGAAACATTAGCTTGCTCTCTCTCCATGGATGCTGTCTGATCCACTGTGATCTCAGCATTAGTTGTTTTCACCTAAACTTATTGAACTTGCTGAAGCATTGCAGCCATCCTGAGACAGAGAAATTAGCCAGGAAACATGGTGGTGTATTGAAATGACAGGCAACAAGAAGCTCAGGGTTTATTTTTTGTGAACAGAATGTAGGTGTTCTCAAAGCGGTCACCCAGTCTGCAGTTTGTCTCCCCAGTGTAGCAGAGCAGCATTGTGAACAGCGAATGCAGTAGACTAGATTGAGTGTAGAGCAGGTAAAGTGCTGCTTCAGTTGGAAGCTGTGTTTGGAGCCTTGGATACTAAGAAGGGAGGAAGTAAATTGACAAGTGGTACACCTTCTGTGGTTGCAGGGAAGGTACCGTGAGGTGTGGGGACATGTTGGGAATGAAGGAGGAGTGGATCAGGACGTCCCAGAGGAAACAGTGCCTACGGAAGGCTGATAAGGGAGGAGAGAGGAATATGTTTCTAGTGGTGGCATCCTGCTGGAGATGGCGGAAAAGCCATCTAATGATCGTTTGGATGTGAATGCTGGTGGGGTGGTAAGTGAGGATGAGAGGGCTCTCTTGCTGTTGTGGAAAGGAAGAGAAGAGGCTCGGGCCAAAATGTGGGAGATGGGTCGGACACGGCTGAAGGCTCTGTCGACAACGGAGCTGGGGAATCCTTGGTTGAGGAAGAAGGTGGACATTTCAGAGGCCCCTTCTCAAAATTAGTATCAGGAGAACAAATACAGTGGCAATGGAGGAGCTGGGAGAATGGAATAGAGTCTTCACAGGAAGCAGGGTGTGAGGATGTATAGTTAAGGTAACTGTGGAAGCCAGGGGGTTTGTAGTGGATATTGGTGGCCAGCCTATCCCCAAAAATGAAAACAGAGATATCGAGGAAGGGAAAGGAGGTGCCAGAGATGGACCTGGTGAAGGTTTGAGCAGGGTGGAAACTGGAAACTAACTTGATAAACTTTCCAATTTCGGATGAGACAGGGAAAGAGCATCAATGATTTCATCAGTGTACCAGAGAAAGTATTGTGGGTGGGGCCCAAGTAGGACTGGAATATTCCACATACCCAAGAGAGACGGGCAGAACTGGAGCCCATGTGGGTACCCATGGCCACACCTTTGACTAGAAGAAAATGAGAACAGTTAAAGGAGAGGTTGTTCCAAGTGAGGACTCACTCAGCCAGGCAGAGGAGGATGATGGTGGATGGGGACAGGTGGGAGGGGAGAGCCATAAGACTATCCTGATGGGAAATGGACATGTTAAAGGGACTGCGCATTCACAATGAAGAGGCTGGAGCCTGTGAACTGGAAACTCTGAAAACCAACAAAGAGGCTTGTCCAATCCAATTGCACTTTCTGTCTTCAGCTCTCTGCTCTTTCCGACTAGCTAACACCCAGGGAGGCAGTTTCTTCTGTATTATTGGAGGTCTATTTCAAGAGTAGAATCTGATTACAGATGGCAAAACAGAAAATGGTTCCGTTTAGAGTGAACCTTGCTTTGCCCCTGTTTACATGAAATTTCAATGTTTTCTGAGCTGCCAGACAGAAAATACTAGCTGACCCAACCTCACTGCAGTTAGAATTTTATTTATCCTTCGCATCTTTGCTGTTCATCCCCATGACAACCTCAGGTGACATGGGCATTTCTTGGAATCTCATGATTTCATAATCAGGAAACTAATTAACTCGCCTCCAGAATGCTCCCAAGCCCCTTTGATTCTAAAGGAACATGGCACAAAAGAAAATACAACCTTTCCCCAACACACTGATGTTGGGAAAACACCAAACAAATAGGTTTTCTTATATTGGCACCACTTGCATAGCAAGGGTCTTTACTGACTGTTCACCTTGAACTGTTCAGCTGCTTATTAGAAATCTCTGTGATGTGGTGTGAATAACTGAATGCATAGAACATATAACATGGCCTAAGCAATGTACAAAGTGTAAGCAGCTAAAGGTTGTTAGAAACCTGGTAGAAAGTGGTGAACTTTTTAAAAAGGAGCAACTTATAACAGGCACGACAATTTAAATAAGAAGGGCTATCAAATTGTGATTGATTCCCCTCGAAAGTCGCGCACTCTTCCCAGTGTCTATCCGTGATATTTTCCTTCTGACCCAACCAGGAATTCGCACAGCCCTTTGAAGGAGGAGAAACAAACATTTAAGAGAAAGAGGCAATTCAGCCTGTCATACCCATGTTGGTCCACAAAAAAATCATGTAGCCTAATCCCTTTTGCATCTCTTGGTCGGTAGCCACGTATATTGTGGTCCTTCAGATGGTTTTTAAAATGTGTTGAGGGTTTCTGCCTGAACCGTATTGCAGGGAATTAGTTCTAGACTGTCAGTACACAAGAAATAATTACTCCTCATTTCTCCTCAAATCCTTCTGCTAATTCCTTTAAAACTATCTCGCCTAATTATTATTCTACAAATACAACTTTGATCTTTCCTGTGCAATCTATCTAGGTTTCTCATAATTTTACACAATTCAATTTGATCTCCCCTCAGCACCCTCTATTCCAAAGAAAACAACCCCAGGCTATTCCATCTTTCCTCATCGCCATAACTCTCCATTCTGACAATGTCCTTATAAAGTTCTTGAGTACCCTTCTTCATGTGATCGAATTCTGCCTCATGTACAGCACCAGTACATATACTGCATACAAGACTAGGGTCCAGCTATTGTTTTGTACAGTTTTAGTACAAACCCTCATTGCTCATATACTTTAAGCCTCAGCCAACCAAAGATTATCACATATTTTCTTAATCTCCTCATGTACCTGTCCTGCCTCCTTTATGGATCTGTGGACACACATTCAGAGGTCCAGTTTTAAGAAACCTGCCATTTATTATGAATGACCATTGTTTTCTTCTTATTCCCTGCAATATTTCTCACTTCTCTCAATTGAATTCCATTTACCACTTTCCCATTACCTGGCCAGTCCATTGAAATTTTCAAGAAGTCTACAGATTTCTTCCTCATCATCAATCATACAGCAAGATTTGGACTATCTGCAAATGTCTTAATCATGCTTCCTACATTTGAATTTAAATAATTATGATGTACTACAATAACAAGGGACACAGTACTGAATCTTTAGAACCGCAATGAATGGGGACCTTTTAGTCACAAAAAGCACTTGCTGTTCATAACCTTTTTCTGTCCTGCTATTGAATCAATTTTTTAATTCTGCGCTTTCCCTTTGGATTCAATGAGTTCTTAATTTTCTGATCAGTCTGCAAAATGAGATATTGTCAGTAGCAATGTTAGAATCCATGTAGACCTTATCAAACACACTACTCTCCAGAAGCTTCATTGTTGCTTCCATGATAAAATGTAATCCAGTTTGTCAGATACGACATTTTTTTCACTAATCTGTTCTGACTGCCCTTGATTTTTGCATGCTTCTCCAAGCAACAGTCTAAATTTCAGAAACTTTCCTATAATTTACCTATCACAGAGGATAGAGTGACTGGCCAATCAACCTTTGCTTTCTCCTATCACTAATGATGATATAAAGTTAGCGGTCCTCCAGTCTTCTGGCACAAAACCCGAGGTCAGAGAGGAACGGAAAATGATGGGCAAGGCATTTAACAAGTTGGGATCAATTTCCTCAACAATAGTTCCTTCTCTCACCATGTTAATCCCATGCAGTGAGTGAGATTTCATCATAGAACCCCTACAATGTGGAAGCAGGCCATTCTGCCCATCAAGTTCACAGTGACCCTCTGAAGAGCATCCCATTCCAGACCCACCCCCCACCTTATCCCTGTAACCCTACATTTCCCATGGCTAATCTACCTAACCTGCACATTGTGGACACAATGGATAATTTAGCATGGCCAATCTACCTAACCTGCACACCTTTGGACTGTGGGAGAAAACCCCACGCAGACACAGGGACAACATGCAAACTCCATGCAGACAGTCACCTGAGGGTGGAATCAAATCCAGGTCCCTGGCACTGTGAGGTAGCAGTGCTAACCGTTGAGCCACTGTGCTGCCCATGCAGGTGACAAAGATTTCACTCAAAGTTTGTACAGTTGATGAGAATCCCGCATCACTTAATTTTTTGGGAAGACCCTCTGGAATTAAGTAACAGACTAAGTGCCACCTGAATGGCTAGTTGTAGGCATTCTCAAAATTAAGGACACCAGGGACGGAAATCCTCCCCTCGATCAAAGGCTTGCAGCTATATGTTGCAAACAGCGCCACCAAGTGGGCAGTGGCTGCTGCTGGAAATGCACCCAGGGAGAGACAAGGATTCCCAAGGGACCTAGTTGAGTGAGAGCAGATCCAGGACCAGGAAGGGAGGGGGAGAAAAGGTAGGGGAAGGGGTTGTAGCAGTGAGACCATGGGAGCCAGCAAGTACAGAGAGTAACTGTTAGTGACCCCCATTTCATGATTCCAGGCCCTTCACTCGTGAACTGAGTGTCTGTTAGTGTGGAACCATGCTATTCCTCTTGCCCCATGTCTTCCCAACTGGTGCCTGTAAGAAAACACAAGGCTATCAATCTGCCTGCCGTTGGTTTAATACTAGTGGTAGTAGATTAAGGTCCTTAGGTAGTCATTAATTATGCATTGAATCTCAGTTGGTAAGGCAGGAGGTTATTCACGAGCCCAGAATAAATCAGGGCAGAGGCAGTAAGACAGTGGTGACTCCACCCAGTACCCTTCTGCCTGATTAACTGCCCCACTACCCCCGTTTCCAAACTCACCTTGGGAGAGGGCCTTAAATTTCATACAATAATTGAGATTCCTCCTTCTTAATTACAAAGCCCATGTCGTCTCACTCTTTAATGAATGCAGATGCAAAATATTTTCCAAGAGCCATGCCCCATATTGTGTCACCACGTGCAAATTCATTTTTTGATCTCTGATTGATTCTTTTAATCTTGGTCTTGAAGTGTTAAAGAGAGTCTTTGAATTTTCCTCAAGTTTCTTTGCCAGTATCTTTTCATTCCCTCTCTTAGTTTTCTTAAATTCCCTTATAATTTCAACCTTGCACATTCTCTATTCTATTAGGTTTACTGCAGTATTGTACAGTTGGTATCTGACATACGGTTTCATTTTTCTTTCTTTTTCTATTTTGTACTAATGTTTATTTTTTGAAATCAGGAAGAGGGTCTCTAAATTTCAGAGTCACGTACTTTCTTTTGTGGAAACAGATTTGTTCTAAACACTCTTTACCTCTTTTTTGAATGTTCGCCATGCTCTGATCCAATAAGTAGTTGTTTCAAGTCTACATTGGCCAAATCACACTTCAACTTAGTAAAAATGACCTTTCCCCAAGTGAGAAAAAAAAGAACTGTGGATGCTGGAAATCAGAAACAAAAACAGAAATTGCTGAGAAAACTCAGCAAATCTGGCAGCATCTGTGGAGAGAAACCAGGATTTAACATTTCAGGTCCAGTGATTGTTCTTTAGAACTGAATTATGATGAAGACCACTAAAACGTTCTTCCACTCATGCCCTTCCTTCTGCCCAGATTTATTCATTGGAAGTAAGGTCTAGTGAAGCTCCCAGAAATGGTAAATGAGGCAGACTGGCAGACAGGAACACTTGAATGTATAAAGGAGACAAAATATCAGCTTCTCAGTGGCAGGATATATGTTGGGAAGTAAGCTAGCAGTAGAGTAAGGGCAAATTATGGTCTCAACAGCAAATGGTGAGAATCTGTCTTTGTTGCATGAGCGCATTGTGAATACTCATTTAAACACATGGTCGCCAGAGTAAATAGTTCTTCTGCCAGGAACAAATGAGACACATGAGCCTTCAGTTTCATAACTGGTTTCAAGTAGCAGGTGGGGTAGACTTCCTGGTGGATTTGGAACGAGGCAGAGTTGCCTTTCACATATAGGGAACTTTGTTGGGAAAATTTGAGCTGTTGCATTGAATCTTGACTGGCATCCATGCAGGAAAATCAGGCCATTGTTGTCCATTGTAGAGAAGGTGGTGACTGTTCAGTAAGGTGGGAGCATCGCTATCTGAGCGAGAGGCATTGAGTTGTGGAAACTCTGAAAAGGGTCATGGGAGGGTGCTGGACAATCAAGGGAAAGTTTAATATTTATCAAAGGCAGATTAAGAATGATAGATAGACAATCAATAATAAACAGAAGAATTAGTGGTCAATTAGACAGAGTCCAGGCATGTACTTTCCTAGTGAGAGTTTTATTGCAACTTACAAATCACAAATTTCCATCAAGAGCTGTTCCCCATATTGACACCCAGTCAAGTTCTCACCAAATTACACCTTAATTAACACATAAACATCAGCCATTTCCTCATTCCATTCAGTCCCATGCATCTCTGCCAGTCCCTATTAAATGATAACAGCCAAGGGTATGTCATTGTTGAGACTGGGAGAATTAAGGGTGCGTCAAGAGTAATAGGGAGAAGGTTATGGATAATGGTTAGCAGGTTGAAGGTGATGGTGATGCGGGAGGGTGACAGGTTCAGCATGAAGGGCGGCAGCTTGATAGTGACAGGGTAGTGGGCAAGCTCAGTGGTTCCAGATGGAGATGTGTGTGAGAGTTTAAAGGCAGCTAAGGGAGGGTGTTACCATGCAGCTCCAGAGAGGTAGGTCAGTAGAGGATGGTAGAAGTTCAGGTTCCAAGTTTCTTTTCAGAAAAGCAGAATAATGCTGCCAGCTTGTAGTGAGTGGATGTCTGTCTGGGTGCTGTTTAATTATGCAGCTATGCCTGCCATAAGGTGAGACAGGGACAACGACTTTCCTGCTTGTCCTCATTTACAATTGGCCCTCAACTGCATTTTCCTTAATGCTTGCTAGCATATAGTTGTCCATGTCCAGCCATTACACCTCTGAGTAGAAGGTCCCATTCTATTCAGGTCACACTGTCAGGACACTCACTGCTGTAATATGACTTCACACTAAATCCAGAATTTTCCTCTTGTTGAGCATGCAGTGTACAAGCTAAGAGCATTCTCCTAAAGACTCCTGCATCCTCTGCACCTTTTCCTCTGAACTTTTCAACAGGAGTTGGACTCTAAATTAATAGGGAGAACTTTGAGGGTCATATTCTCAGAATTATTGCCTGACCATGGTCAGATCCATATAGGACAGATCAGAGGAATTAATGCATAAGCTTCCTCGTCACTGGACCCTGCAAGTAGTTTTGGGAATAGAAAGAGCTGTACCAATCGGATAGACTCCACCTGAAAGAGGATGAGACCCGTGTTCTGGTGGAAAGAGTAAATTGGGGGGCTGGCAAAAGCTTAAGACCAGAAAGATGGGGAAAGATCAATAGGAAATGTAAGCAACTAAAACGCTGACAAAACTGGGAAGGAGAGAACTGGAAATAAAAGAGGGAAGGATGTTGATGGGAAGAGAAAGGAGTGATAGAAAAGGAGTTTTACAAGATGGTTAAACATAAAGTAAGGTGAAATCATTTTAAAGCCAGTTAAAATGGCTGTACAGCAATGCGCACAGCACTGATAATAAAACAAGAGAGCTGGAGGCTGTCATCCCCAGGTGGGAGCCAGAGATATTGGACAGTGCTGAGTCATTGGGCTGGATATTGCAGTTAACACATACTCCTGCACCACCAATGGAAACGTGCACTCTGAGAACCAGCTGCCCCACAATGATATCACACTGGGGGCAATCTTAATTGATTTAAAGTGGGACTTTTGCCCCATGTGGGAAGAAGTTCCACCTTCGAGAGCTGCTGGTCAGTCTGATTGACAGGTAAGTCTACAGTCCCAGCAGCACAAGAATCAAATAGCGGCCACGTTGCTGGGACTAACAGGCAGTCCACGAGAAGACGTTTTGTGGATCCTGGATTTTGGTGGGTCCAAGGAATTTGAATGGGTCTGGCAAACCCCATTGAGGAGGTGTACTGATGGGCATGTGGTACTCTCCCCTTCCTCAACAAAGTTATCTCCCTTTCCTTCCTGATAGCAGCCAAAGTAGTGAAAGCTGCTGGGATGCCCATCTTGCTTCCCTCGTCACCTCTTATTGCTATTATAGTGACAGAGGCAGAATGATGCCCTTCAGTAATTATTAGTTGTCAAATAAATACTGATTAACATGAGGTGATATGCTTGGTAGGAAGAAGAGGAAGATCACACATTACTTGTAAGTTGTAAGTCTGGCTGGGGTAGAGGAACAGATCTCAGAGTACAAATGCATCAATCACTAACCATTGTGCTACAGGTTAGCATGGTAATAAAAAGGCAAACCAAGCGCTTGTCTTTATTGTAGAGGAATACAATTGATAAATACAGATGTTACTCTAAATCTGTGTGGAATCTTTGTTAGGCTACACTTCGAGCACTATACAAAGGATATAAAGGGATGGAAGGGTTGGAGAAAAGATTTACAAAGATGATACCAGAAATGCGTGGGTATATGTTATTGGAAAAGAATGTACAGGCTGGGTCTCTTTTCTATTGAAACAAAAAGGCTGACAGGAACCAAACACAGAAATAAAATTATCAAAGTTTTTGTGAGTATAAATGCAGAGAGAATGTTTTCACCCATTTGGACCAGCATATTTAGATTCATCAATATAAGATAGTCCACAAGAAATCAGGAATTTGGCAGAAAACAATTTGTAAAGGATGTTGAGAATGTGGGACTTGCTACCACAAGGAATGATTAAAGTGAATAATATAGATTGATCTAATGAGAAGCTAGACAAACATTTGAGGAAGAAGGGATTGGAAGCTTATATTGGGAATTTTTGATAAGAAAACATGGGAGCAGGACTCAAGTGGAGCATAAATGCTGGCATACATTGGTTGTACCAAAGAGCCTATTTCTGTGTTGTATATCCAATCTAATTCTATGTAATCACCTTCCTCACAGTTGTGTTTCTTTAACCAATTTTGCAACCCGCCTTTCATCTTTTCCTGTATTATACTTGAAAGTCTTGAATGGAATAATCTGGAACGTTGAGTTGTCATTCCTGCTCCTTGAAGCCACTTTTCAGTAATAGCTATGATACGGTATTTCCAAAGGTTTATCTGTGTGCTCAACACAGTTGCCTGATAGGCTCCTTGCATGAATTATATACTATTAACCATTGAACAACTCTTTTGTTGCCTATTTCTAATCTTTGATTGCTCGCTAACCAAATTTCTGACTTCTGCTGCTGATTTTGCTGCTGCCCTTCTGAATCAACCCTCAAGTTCCCATCCTGTGTTTAGTTTACCATCCTCTAAAGCTCAAACAAACCTCCATACCAAGATAATGGTTAACGTGCGACCAGTCCAGCTTGTACCAATCCCAGCTTCTCCAAGCTCAGCCCTAGTACCCCAGGAATTTACAGCCTCTCTCCTGCAACACTTCTGCAGTAATGTATTCAATTTCACACTCCTCTGTTTTCTGTAGATACTCATATGTTGCGGTGGGAAGAATCTGGATATCTTAATGCACTTACTTCTGAATTCTTTTTGCTTGGTAATTGGAAATGAGCATCACTGGTTAATCCAAAATGTATTGCCCAACCCTTATTTCCCAGAGGGCAGTTCAGTGTTGTAAACCTAGAGTTACATGTAACTCTGACTAGGTAAGAATAGTTGGTTTAGTGCTCTAAAGGGATGCGATTGCACTCAAGAGGATGCAAAGGAGATTTACCAGGGTGTTGGCTGGGCAGAGTTTTCGTTGGATAAACTGGGGTTGTTTTCCTTGGACCAGAGGCGTTGAGAGGGGCCATTATTGAGACGTATGTAATTATGAGGGCCATAGACAGGGTAGACAAGAAGAAACAGTTCCCCTTGGTGGAGGAATCAGTGACCAAAGAGCATAGATTTAAGGTAAGGGGCAGGAGGTTTAGAGGGGATGTGAGGAATTTTTTTTTCACCCAGAGTGTGGTGGGAATCTGGAACCCCCTGCCGCTAAGCATGGTAAAGACAGAGACCCTAATAACATTTAAGGAGTATTTTGATGCACACTTACAATGCCAAGTTATACAAGGGTATGGACCAAGTACTGGGAAGTGGGATTGGAATTGTTAAGTGGTTGCTTTTGACTAGCACAGGCTGGATGGACTGAAGGGCCTTTTTCTGTGCTCTATGATGTTATAAAGGGCATTATTGAAACAGGAGGACTTTTCAAACAATCGACAATGGTTACATGGTCACCACTATGTCAGCCTATTAAAAAATTAATTATCATCACAGTGGGCTTCAAAGCACTGTTCCCAGAAGATTGGTCTAGAATTCTGAATTGCCAGTTGTGAGAATATTCTGCAGACATTCAGTGACATCCTTGACCCTGTCATTCGAGAAGAAACGTAATGTCCTGAAATTACTTCTGTGGTCTCGGAAACATCTGCCGAAGCCCTCAAATATTGGCTCCCTTAATGTTACTGCTTTTCAGACCTTTTACTCCTGGTTTTACACCCTGTACTAAATGTCCTGGAGTTACATCTGTGGCCTCAGAAACACTAGAGCGAATCCTTAAATATTAGGTAAAGTCAGTAATAAAGTCAGTACCATTCAGAGAGTAAGGGTGGCACGTTGGCTCAGTGGTTAGCCCTGCTGCCTCACAGTGCCTGGGACCCAGGTTTGATTCCAGCCTTGGGTGACTGTCTGTGTGGAGTTTGCACATTCTCCCCGTGTCTGCGTGGGTGCTCTGGTTTCCTCCCACAGTCCAAAGATGTGCAGGTTAGGTGGATTGGTCATGCTCAGTTGCCCATAGTGTTCAGGGATGTGTGGCTAGGTGGATTAGCCATGGGAAGTTGCAGGGATAGGGTAGGAACGCAGGTGGGATGCTTTTCAGAGGGGCGGTGTGGACTTGATGGGTTGAATGGCCTGCTTTCACATTGTAGGGATTCTATGTAGTCAATAAAGCCTGTGCTAACTGTGTGGCCTTGTGTGACTCTATGGCAGGCAATATTCTCTCTGTGTCTGCAAAATTCTGAAACTGCAGAGTGACCTTATCCAGAAATATGCTATTCAATAGTACATGGATACAATGATGCCAGTTGGTCCAAAGTTCAAAAAACTGGAGCATCAGTTTTTATTCATCATAGCCTTTCCTGTACATCTGGTTGTTCAGGATATGAGAAATGGCTACCTCCCACAAGAAAGAGGAATGGTTTGTTAGCTTTGACCTTTAGATGTGTATTCTCAAAGACAGTGCTTTTCGTGTGAAACATTGTTAAATAAAAGCATCATGGGCCTCAGAACTGTCAAGTGATGGTCAATATGGATTACACATTTGAACGCTTATTTTTCCTAATGTTGACCTACTTAGATTGAATTCCCACACAACCCGGGAAGCATATTACTCTGGAACACTGCCCAAGAATTGCTGCTTACTGTCAACTCCATACCAAAATCATTCTTATCTGCCCAGATGCAGTCATCTGTGCTGTTGTCCAATTCATCTGGTCAAAGATGTGGTGATTTTTGCTCTTTGACTCAGCAACTCTACTTGCACATGTGAGATATTCTGAATAAACACATACACATCAATTGGAGATAACAAGCATGGGGCTGGATGAACACAGCAGGTCAAGCAGCATCATAGGAGCAGGAAAACTTGACGTTTCGGGCCTAAACCCTTCAATTGGACATCATTATCATGGCATAAAGCATTGTGCATTAATTTGGATGCACTTGCGTGCAATATATCATGCAAATCCTGTATGAAAATTAATATGGTAGATATGATCGTCATATGATCCAGCTTTCAAAACGACCTAGAGTTGTCTCTCTGAGCAAGACTACTACCTGTTTTCAAATGTAGTAAACTGTGTTAGTTGAAATGTGTGTTTTCTTCTGAGCTGTCTATGTGTGTACAGATTTTGCCATTAAATGTGAGTGTTGGGTTGATGACAGCATCGTGATTTGACCCATGGAAGTGATTGACCATTGCATTGTGTAATATATGAATGGCTAACTCTGCTTAATTTCCCATATATATCACTGGCTGTTGTCTTGCTCTGTGGTTGCCAACTCTTCGTGATTGTCCTAGTGTGTCCTAGAATTAAATATTAATCTTCTAGCTACTGGCACAATTAACAGGGACTTGAAAAATGTGTGAAATTTTCATTTTATTTTATAACTCAGAAAATTGTTCAAGTTATTGAAGAAAAGAGGGAAAGGTCTCTTTGACCTGTAGGAGGAGTTGGTGGCAGGAGGTTATCTTTGAAATCTCTAGCAAACCAGAGTTGGCAACCTTCCACCTTGCTTGTATTCCTTTTTTGCAATATTTTTTGCATGTATTTTTACTTCAATGACTAAATTGCTTCTTGTGGATGCATCCCCTCAGTAAATTGTCACTTTGCATTATTTAATGCTGCAATCGATCTCACCACATCCTCAACTGTAGTTGTCATGGTGGACATATTTTTGTTACACGTTGCCATTTTTGATGTAGTTATCATGCAAGTCTAACAAAACCTGGGGACCACCAGTTCAGTCTTTCTCCAACACAGGCACCAGAAGGGCTTGGCTGCAAACATCTGGCCTTTCACTGTCATTGATTAGTCTTTTTATTTCCAGTCTAAAACTGAAGAACTTTCACCTTTTAGTCTGAAGATTGGCAGTTCAAGTCTCTCTCTGTTGATTTGAACATATAATCCAGGCTGACAATTACATTACTGGAAGAAGTCCTAGAGTGTTGGAAGTTCTGTCATTTCAATGAGATGTTGAAGCAAGGTCTCACCTGCCATTTCAAATGAAAGGAAAAGACCCCAGGAAAGAGGATTTCTCTCTAGTAACCTGGTCAATATTTATTCCTCAACCAATATTGTTAAATTTAAGGTTAAATGGTGATAATCCCGTTGATGTCTGTGGGCCCTTGCAGTATGCAAAAATGCTGCCTTTGTCTCCTACATTACAAACAGTGACCATACTTCTTAAAGCGCTTAGGTTGATGTCAAGAACTTACACATATTTTGAAGCCATGAAAGGCTCTGTGTAAATGCACATTTTTTTTGTTTTCTACATAAACAGTCACACTCCACAGCTTCTTAAATATTCATCTACCAGTGTAAGCAGCTTAACAGTTTTTTGATAAACATGAAGGAGTCATTAATGAAGGTAAATTTTGACTTTTTTTCTTGTGTGTCAATGAAACTGGACTCTCAGGAAGACCATATTCTAAATTTCACCATTTGACTGGTTTGAAATTTGAAAAACAGATATTTAACCTACTTTTTGACGAAGAACAAAAACGTGGCAACTGTTCTCAAAAATATTCTGCTTTTACTCTGCTTTACACAAATGCTGCTGATATTCTGTGAAATGCCAATATTGGGAAATATACAACTCATTTAATTGCTAAAACTGGTGATTACAAAAATACGTATCATGTATTTCATTTGTGATCTGTCTATACTGTTGGTGATGGTTGATCCTCTAACTTGAATGTTTCACAGGGCTTTGTATTCTCTGCTACCCTGTTGCTTTCTCACAACAGTGGCCTCCTTCACCCATCGACCAATACTGATGATTTCACGTGACAGTAATCAACTTCCTTAATGTTACATACTCCCGCTAGACACAACTTTCAGGGCCCTTTCCATCCAATGTCTAAATCAATGCAGTTTGCGCTCACTTCAATCTGACATTAAACACCTTGTTTCCTTCAGTTCTTCAAAGGCAGAGTTTCTTTTCCAAGTCAAACTAACCAGCTGCAACCTTTCCATTTGTCCTTGTTTGACCTACATCTCTTTGGCTTATGGTATCAAGTACAACTTCCAGATCACCTCCATTGCTGAAACTGCCTCCAGTAAGCTTTCTTTCACTTACAATGCACTTATATCCCATCAGTCTGAACAAAGCATCTAACTTATTGTCAAGGCTAAGGACATTCAAGATGAGAATGTTGCTGCTATATTGAAGGAGGTTAGTTTATCACCTCTTTGGCAATCTGTACAAAATACAAGAAAAAATAAGTTTGTTATCTAAGTACTAGCTTCCACCTTTACTGTGTCAACTTTAACCTTCATTTTCTCTCCTTTTTCATCCCCAGTAGGAGGTTTTGTTGCTCTGAACTCTTTATTTTGCTCCCTCTGAACTTCCTCAAAATCATCCAGTGACTTCTCTATTTCTTGTAATCAATGTTCAATGTGTGAGTTTCACAAATCCATCTTCTCAAATACCTCCATGACATACAAATCATTGCTTCATCAGTTTTCCTGCCTCCTTGGTTTTCTTTAGACTTTGGAAGTTCAACCGGACTCTGGTATGTCACCTTCTGATCTACATTACTCTATATTCTCAGTTTGGTTTTCATGCCTACATTATGGGTCCCTCCATCTTATATTCATATTAAAAGAAAAGCAAGTACAATACAAGTCTAAGGAATGTTGTTGGTTTGAGAAGGTGGGGGAGAGAGATAAAACAGAAAATTATAGACTTTTTACCATGCTAACATCAGTTTTGGGAAGGTGGTAGACATGCTCCCTGAGCCGGTGCGTTTGATTGCAGATGTTTCGTCTCCCTGCTAGGTAACATCGTCAGTGCGCCTCCGCTGAAGCATTGGTGTTCTGTCCCATTTGTTATTTATATGCCTCGGTTCGCTGGGGTGGTTGGAATCATTTACAATTCTGTTTTTCAGTGGTTTGTGTATCGGGTCCAGTTCAGTGTGTTTGATGATGGCGTTCTGGTTGGAATGCCAGGCCTCCCGGAATTCCCTGGCATGTGTATTGAGACCAGTGTATTGAGATGAACACATGGACAAAGAAGGACACAAATTCGATTGGGACAACACATCCACAATAGCACAAGCCAAACAGAGACTGAAATTAAACACACTGGCTCAGCGAGCAAGTCTACACCCTCATCCACAATCTGAGCTACAAATCTTCTTAGAAATGCTTTGGGGAAGTTATTGGAATCTGTAATTAGGGACTCAGTGCCTGAGCACTTAGAGGAATTTGAACTCATTAGAGAACATCAATAGAGATTTGTTAAGGGCAATTCATGACACACAAATGTAATTGTTTTTTAAGTAACTGACGTAGGAAGGACTCTTGCAGCACAGTGATTGTGTCCCTGCCTCTGGCCCAGAGTATCTAAGTTTAAATCCAACCTGTCTAAACAGGTTGAATAAAAAAAAATCTGACATCAGAAATAGGGAAATATGCATGCATGCAAATGGATTCCAGTGCAGGTTAAGTATGGAGTTATCCATTTTGGATCAACAAGGATACTTCTAAGAGTATTTCAAATAGTCAAAAACTGGTTACAGTCGAGGTTTAAGAAAATTTAGGGATCCATGAGCACAGATCACTAAAATATAGTAATTAGGTACAATATTAACCAAAAAGGCAAAAAGAAATGGTGGCCTTTACAACAAAAGACGCAGAACATAAAAGGAAGGTAATTCTGCTTGAGGTTACACACTATTTTCTCACAATTCAACAAGATTTGAGGACTGTGTGCATTTCAGAGCGCCACTCACCAGAATATGATGAGGTTTCTCAGGATTAGATTTTGTGGAGACATTATATAAACTAGATTCCTCTCGCTTCGAATATCCAAGTGGAAACAATGAATTGCTTGCAATATTTCAGGTTTTGAAAGGATTTGATAGGTTAAGTGGGCAAAAACTGTGGCAGTCTAGGAACGGGGGTCATATCCTTCAAGCCAAGACAGTCAGGAAAGAAGTTAGAAACTATCTCTTGCGAAAAATAAACAGTGGTTGACAACTCAGTTAATCATTCGAAATCCAAGATTGATTGTTTTTTTTTGCCGATGCAGGCCAATAAGGGATGTGGGGCCAAGGCAGCAAGATGGAATTCGGATGTAATTTATCACAATCTCAGTGAATGTTTCAGAATGCTCAAGGGGCTGAACGATCTGCTCATGTTCTTGTGTTGCCCATTAATTCATCATTGTTTACACATATCCTCAACCCGTATGTGTTTGTCTACAATGTTGTTGTCCCTGCCCACATTGTATTCCAATCCACTTTATGTTTTCTGAGTGGCAAAATCATAAAAAAGTGACAGCCCCATCATATTCAAAAGTCATTTCATGGATAGGTTTAGAATGGTGAGAAATGGCCCATTGATATGACACAAAACGGCACTACCAAAGCAATATCACATGCGGTCTGATCGGCACATTGTGAGGCGAATATTGCCCACGTTTAGGAATGTCACTGCCTGTGTCCGAAAATCAAACAAGAGACAGAGGAGAGCTCACCTATTCAGAACGCCTGTCTATTGTTAAGTCAAAATTGTGTGTTGTTTTTGCTGGACAAATGAACCGTTCCATACTTTGATGTATTTCCACAGGGAGTTTGGTTGGCGGGATCCTGAACTACCAGAGGTCATCCAGATGTTGCAGCATCAATTCCCTTCAGTGCAGTCCAATGCTGCAGCCTACCTGCAACACCTGTGCTTTGGAGACAATAAGATCAAAGCAGAGGTGAGTACAAAGTGGAAGTGCACATTGCTGTACAGTTTAAATTAATAATCTGCTACTTAGAATTAGCAATGTTCGTCCTGCAGCAATCAGCTGTGCTCGGCAATTATTTACCCATTAGATGATTAGCTTAAAGCCTTTTCATCACAAATGGAAGAATTGAAACCCACTCATGAAGCCTGCCCACATGCCAATGATAGTTACAGTCAGTATCTAATCAACATCAAAAATAATTATTATTTATTTCGGAATCAACGCAAGGTGGTATTTCTTAATTGTACCTTCAGATGTTAGTCACCCAGTCCCCCCATCCATTGAGATGGCTAAGCATCAAGAAAATGTTAAAATATATGCATTGTGCAATGTCGGGTTTACAATCTACAACGGGTGCTAATTACCTGTTGGAGTGGCTCTGGAATTTGGTATTGTTGTTGATTGGCTACATTTGCCTTGTTAATTTCAATCTTGGGATTTCAGAGACCTAGCAACAATATTGGAATATTTATGATCAACAGGCAATGCTGTACATGCTTGATTTCTCAAAAATTACAGACCTGTCTTCAGGTTATGGCGACCGATGTCTCCCATTTTTTAGGAAATCCACAAAGCAAATTGAGAACTCCCCCTACTGATAATCCATTGACACATGTTGGTGTGAAAATGTCACAGTGGCCCTTTGAACTCTTTAGATCAGCCATGATCTAGTGGCCTATGACCAGTGGTGTGCCACATGGATCTGTGCTGGGTCCACTGCTTCTTGTAATTTATATAAATGATTTGGATGCGAACATAGGAGGTATGGTTAGTAAGTTTGTAGATGACACCAAAATTGGAGGTGTAGTGGACAGCCAAGAATGTTACTTCAGAGTACAATGGGATCTTGGTCAGATGGGCCAATGGGCTGAGGGAATGGCAGATGAAGTTTAATTTAGTTAAACGTGAGGTGCTACACTTTGGAAAGGCAAATCAGGGCAATACTTATACACTTAATGGGTAGGTCCTGGAGAGTGTTGCTGAACAAAGACACCTTGGAATGCAGGTTGACAGTTCCTTGAGAGTAGAGTTACAAGTAGACAGGATAGTGAAGAAGGTGTTTGATATGCTTGCCTTTATTGTTCAGTGCACTGACTATAGGAGCTGGGAGGTCATGTTGTGGCTGTACAGGACATTGGTTAGGCCACTTTTGGAGTACTGCAAGAAATTCTGGTCTCCCTGCCATTGGAAGGATGTTGTGAAACTTGAAAGGGCTCAGAAAAGATTTACAAGGATGTTGCCAGGATTGGAGTGTTTGAGCTATAGGGAGAAGCTAAATAGGCTGGGGCTTTTTTCCCTGGAGCGTCAGAGGCTGAGGGGTGACCTTATAGAAGCTTATAAAATCAGGAAGGGCATGGATAGGATGACTAGCCTAGGTCTTTTCCCCAGGGTTGTAGAGTCCAATACTAGATGGCATAGGTTTAAGGTGAGAGGGGAAAGATTCAAAAGGGACCTAAGGGACATCTTTTTCAGGTAGAGGGTGGTGCATGTATGGAACAAGCTACCAGAGGAAGTGGTGGAGGCTGGTACAAGGTGAAAACCTAAAAGGCATCTGGATGGGTATATGAATAGGAAGGGTTTAGAGAGACACAGGAGAAAGTTTGGAAAATGGGACTAGATTAATTCAGGATATCTGATCGGCATGGATGAGTTGGACCAAAGAGTCTGTTTCCATGCTGTACAGTTCTATGAGTGTGTGGCGGAATTCCTACATATAGGTCAGAGGATTAGGGGTTCAACTCCTATTCCCAGAGACGTGAGCCTCTATTATATGCTGACACATCAGTAGGATCATTTAACAATTGCTGTCTTTCAAGGAAGACCCCATTTGTCTTCTCAGGTGGATCTCATGACATATTTGAAGAAAAGCAAAGCTTTTGTTCTGACCATTTTTAACTCCACAGCCAACATCACTAAAATGGATGGTGAGGTCTTACCATACTGTTGGTCAGGTAACCTCCCATGCGCACAAATTCGCTTTATTGTTTCCATATTACAAACAGTGGTCAATCTGCAGAAGTAATACATTGCCTGTAAAGTGTTTTGATCCGTCCTGAGATTGTGAAAGGCACAAGTTGTTTCTTATGTATTTGTACCCATCTGTGTTCTGTTCAGGACTGTCTGTGAAGTTATACTGGTGAAAGGTTGTCTCATACAGTTTGTACTTTGTCACTGAACACAAAGAATGTCTGATACATTTGCAGCATAATGACTTATATTTTGAAATCCTTGATGTTTTATGAATGAGTATCCAAGGATTTAAAACACCCAAATCCTAATTTGAATTTATATGCAATGCCATCTGATTTATAAACTGGCCATCCATATTTAACCTACCTATCAGGCATTTTACAAGGCAAATGAACTATTTTGTTCCCATTAAGATTAATCTCTCTCAGCACCAAGCGGTTAGATTAGTTGAATGCTGTAAAGTATCAATCAGGCATAACTTTCTACAGCTGTGAGTTGCACACAAACTTGAAGCAGAATTATTTTCAGATAAGCAAATAGTTTCTGAGTTTTACAACTACAATGTGTTCATTCAGTGCTCATCCTTGGAGACGTTCAATGTATATCAACGAAATGTCAGCATTTAGAATATGTTCACTTTCTTCAAAGGAAACCTCTGCAATATGTTTGATTATTCTTTTATGTGAACCACAACTGGTAGCGACTTTTTTGAAGTAAAAATATTGTTCCTGCTGTGAATGTTTGAACTACATTTGTTTGAGAACTCCAGCATCTACCTTTTACTTAGAAACCTGGATTTGAAATCAAAAGAGAGCATGGAAGAGGCTGATGACAAGATTTACTCACTTTGAAGAATTACATTAAATTTCTCATATTTTGTTTTACTACAGTCTACTTTACTACATCACCGTGATCTCTGTGGTTGCAGCATCTTGAATTTAGCATTCTAGCTCTTGTGTTCAAAACATGTTATCTCACTTTTCTCCATCCCTCTAACCTCTTCCAGGCATACAGTTCTGAGATATGTCTGTGCTCCTTCATTTTTGGACTCTGGCACCTCCAACACAGGCATGATGGAACGAAAGGTCTCTTTCTGTGTTCGAACAATTCAGCAATGCTCTGATGGTCACCTTCCATCTATTCAGAGCATTCTATTTCACCTTGAATTAAATAAACCATTTTAAAACATAACCTTCGTGTAAAATCACAACTTTTTTATGGCAAAGTAATATTGATCAAGGTATAAATCCATAATTTCTCTCAATCCTCCACTTTCTTACCAGATGAGTTTGTTTAAAACTTTAGCCATTAGCTGTATGGTACAGATCCTCAGTCTTCGCTGCTAACTTTCCTATCTGGCTACATTCTGGAGAATGGCAAACACAGCTCCTTTCGTGGTCGTGATAACATGTGGATTGATCTACCATTTCCCCATAACTAGATGCAGAACTGAAAGCTAACTTCTCTGATTCCAACTTGTAGCAGCCATGAAGGGGTTGCCTTGCTATCAATATGCCTCAGCATCTGCCTGCTTCAAAAGATTTCTGCAAACATACTTCTTTTAATCACAAAATATGAGGTCCTCAGTACAAGATAGAACCCACACACAAATACACATCCCTAATAGATACTTCCATCATTTTTTTTTCAAACAGTCTGCATAAATTTGCATGTATTACAAATTAAAAATAGGTCATTCCACCTAACTACTTTGTGTCAGTGTTATGTTTTACATAAGCCTTCCCCTACATTTCTTCATCTGACTCTATCAGCACAGGTTTCTATTGATATCTCTCTCATCAAATATTCCTGCTTCGCTTTAACTGCACTTGTGCTATTCACCCAAGCTAAATTTTGTGGAAATGACTTCCACTTTCTAATCACTGTCTGGGTAAAAGAAGAAATTTATGTTTATAATCATGATTGTAGATCTTCGTGTTTTCTTCATTCTCTTCAGTGAACAGAGCATATAACATTGAATGATAAATTACACCATTTCTATCACTTCCCTCTAACGTTAGAAAATTATGAGTAGCCATTGTATAAATCATATTTTGCCAGAACAGGAAATTGCATACACTTCAGAATCTGATGCTTATCACTTTCCATGTACAGAAGAACACATTTGAGAAGATGCTTCAACGTAGCCAATATTTCCACTTAAATTTGATTGTTGTTGGTTTCCAGTAACAGCAGAAGATGTCCTGTTACTTGCTTTATAAAGGCTGGAGTTAGAAATTTGAGTTTATATTCACTATATCGTAAGCAATTGTTTAGTGGGTTGGCCGTTTACCACGCAGATCTGATTCTGTAAATTGATAAGCAGACTCGCTAGTTATGTCACACACTCTTCACTGTTTGTGACAGCACAGGGAGCATTGAAAAGTTTTAATAACGTGAAAATCACAGTGGATTTTGGTGCACACAGAATTGTTGGAATTAAATTGAGTTTCTCATTATCTATCTTATCAAAGAGTAGTAGATGAATTAACTTGCTCATAAGTTCAAATGGATATAGGCCCAGTTACAACATTTAAAAGACAAGTTCATGAATAGGAAAGGTTTGGAGGAATGTGGGCCAGGAGCAGGCCGGTGGAACTAGTTTAGTTTGGGATTATGTTTGGCACGACTGGTTGGACTGAAGGGTCTGTTTCCATGCTGTATGACTATGACTCTATAAGTGCGAGTTGCATCAAGTTATTTTGGAGGAAATTCTTGCTGTGAGACCCAGCGAGATCTCTCGCATGTCTTATCAAACTTGCCTCATTTAATGATAGTAGGAACTGCCGATGCTGGAGTCTGAGATAACAAGGTGTGGAGCTGGAGGAACACAGCAGGCCAGGCAGCATCAGAGGAGCAGGAAAGCTGACGTTTCGGGTCTGGAACGTCTGTGTTCCTCCAGCTCCACGCCTTGCCTCACTTAATGCCTACCCCAGCCCTATGATTCTAATCTCCTCTTACCACACACCACTCCCAGATCAATATTTGGATATCCACAAAAGAAACCTTCCATCTACACCATTTTGAAAGCCTGTTGAGTACCAGGCATTGTCAGTCTGAAACTCCCTAAACAGTTCCAGGCTTGTTTCCCTAGACATGGTAGACAGGGAAGTTAGCACCCCACTGTCCTGGATGAGGTAATGCAGAGGCATTACTGGCAGTGAAGGGCATGATACCAGCCTGATCCAAGGTTACCACCAGGTCAGTGTAATCTCAGCCACCTGCAGGAATGCCCAGCACTGTAAGATGAACAATTTTCTGCTCTCTGCCAATGTAAATGTGACCACCTTCTCTCGAAAACCTCACACTCGCTATCTCAGGCTATTGTATTTACCTTCCACCAAGGCTCATGCTCTACATCGCTCAGACCCCTAGAAGATTCCAACCATAGTTTTTATTAGTGCTGTTTTCACCTTTGGTTGATTTGTGGACAGCCAAGCTAAAAACATAGATCATAAGCTGTGGAAAACTGGACAAGCAATTCTTTTTTCATCGGTGAGGAGTTTGAGGCTCACTTCATATCTGACAGGTAAACAAGAGTTCTCATGTGTTCGAAAATATTTTAAATGTGTTCCTAAAAATATTTTAGGAAATGTCCCAAATTGCTTCACATAAATTATCATCAGAAAAATATTGGCACCAAATCAGTTGTTTTCAAAACATTATGATATTTTGGATATTTTTAATCAAGCTGTTCAAAGATGTTATTACACAATTCTGGAGCAGATGGCACATGAACACATTACCAGCTACACCACATGAGCCCTCCATTGTAATGTTTATATAATTATCAAAATACTTATTATGGCAAGTGACAAAAGTGTAATCAGAGAAGTACTTTTTTTAAAAAGGGAGTCACTATAGAAAAGACGGAAGTGGAATGTCAGAGAGGTTTAAAGAGAAATATTCAGAGCATCAGGACTTGACATCAGGAGGGATGACTTCCAAAGGTGGTGTGCAGGAACTCGGGGGTGGATAAGAGGCTGCGCCTGGAGGATCAGAGAGTTACTGGAAAGTCGATGCAATAGAGGAGGCTACAGAGATTTTTTTTTTAATCCATTCACAGGATGTGGGTGCTGCTGGTTAGAGCTACATTTATTGCCTGATCCTAGAAACACCTTGGGAGATGGTAGTGAGCTGCTTTCCTGAACCTCTGCTGTTCATTTACTGTAGATAGACTCACAATGCCATTAAGTAAGGAGTTGATACAGTGATACTGAAGAAACAGTGAGATATTTCCAAGTCAAGCTGATGAGTGGCTTGGAGGGGAACTTGCAAGCGGTGGTGTTCCTGTATATCTTCTGCTTTGTCTTTCCAGATGGTAGCTGTTGTCTACAAGGTGTTTTCTAAGAGCCTTGGTGAAATTCTACAGTGCCTCTTGTAGATGGCACACACTGGAGCTACCGTGCATCGGTGGTGGATGGAGTGAATGTTTGTAGATTTGGTGCCAATCAAGTGAGCTGCTTTTCCTGGATGGTATCAAACTTCTCGACTGTTGTTGTAGCTATATCCAGGCCAGCAGGGAGTATTCCATCATACTCCTGACCTATGACTTGTAGATGGAAACAGATTTTGAGGAGTCAGATGGTGAGTTATTCACAGTATGATTTGTAACTTCTGACTGGCTGTTGTGGATACATTATTTATATGGCTGATCCAGTTCTGGACAATGGTAACCCCTAGGATCTTGATGATGGGGGAGTTAGCGATGGTAATTCCATTGAATTTGAAGAGCCAGTGGTTGATCCTCTCTCATTAGAAATGGTCATTACTTGGCACTTATGGGGTGCAAATGTTACTTGACGAGTGTCTGTCCAAGCCTGGATATTGTCCAAATTTTGTTGCATTTGAACATGGATTATAATGTTCTTCCTTTATGTTAGGTATGGCTCTAACCAGCCAAGGGTTTTTCGCCAATTTCCATTGACTCTACTTTTGCAAAGATTCCTTGATGCTGCACTGTCTCATATGCGGCGTTGATGTCAGAGGCTGTCACTCTCACTTCACCTGTAGTATTCAGCCCTTTTGTCCACATTTGAACAAAAGCTATAATGAGGTCATGTGCTGAATGGCCCCGGTAGAACCCAGTCCGAGCCTCAGTGAGCAGATTATTGCTATACACATGCTAGCACTGTTGATGATCTTTTCTGTCACCTACTGATGATTGAGGGCAGGCTGATTGGGTGGAAATTGGTCAGGTTAGACTTGTCCTGCCTTTTATGTACAGGACAAACCTAACAATTTTCCACATTGTGAGGCAGATGCCAATGTTGAAGCTTGTTATGACTAATTTGGGGTAACATGCTGCAAACCAAGTTCTGCTGTGGTTGGAGGATACACCCTAAAGGTGGAGTGGCAGCAATTTTGGGACCTGTGGGCAGCAATTGGGAGGGGCCAAGAGAAAGCTGACAACAGTCATTGGTTGTGCAGCAGTGCTGGAAAGAGCACTTTTGATGGACTTGGTTTTCCTGAACTCATCTGGCATGGGCAGGCAGTGCTGTCTAAAACTGTGACTACATCTCTTATTTACATACACAACACACCTCTATTTCTGCTAATCTAATATGGAAATCTAATTGAATGCTTTAATCAAGTTTCAGTTCAACATTTCTCATATATTTTTCCCTTTTTCTATAAGCACCCAAATACATACCATTTACTATGTTCTGTGCCATGTTGTCTGACTCATTGTACCATGGCAAATCTACTTTCCAGTTACTGGATTTTATAACGGGTGGGGTTGGGGGCACGGGTCTGGTAGACAGTGCCTATTATGGTCCTGTGTTACTACGTTCCTTGCTGTGCGTAGTGGAATATGTGAAATCTATAGCAGTCTTCACTTATTTTAACACCTGTCAACTGGCATCATCATATTTGGCTCCCAGCAAAACTTTTGCACATTAACTCTGATTCCATCCATCCTTATAACCCTTACCTGATCCTGTGACCCCTGGATAATATCATTTTGTTTCTCCAGTGTGAACATTCATAATTTTCCTAACTGCTCCTTGTAGCCCAGGAGCATAAAAATAATGGGTCGGTGCTTATTATAGTGCCTGAGGACAACTTAAACTACTTTCAGGTTTGCCGTGGCATTGTGGTAATATTACTGGACTAATAATCCTAATGTTAGGCTGCACTATGGGTTCATATCTCATCAATTCAGCTGGTGGTGTTTACATTCAATCTGAAATTGAAAACTAGTCTCAGTAATGGTGGCCATGAAACCATTATCAATTGTCATAAAAGAACATCTGGTTCACTGATGCCTTTTAGGGAGATGTTCCACCGTTGTTGCTTTGTCTGGCCTACATGTGCCTCAAGATCCACATCACTGTGATTGACTCTTAACTGCCCTCTGAGATGATTTAGCAAGCCTCTCTAATCAGTGGCAATTAGAAGTGCACATCGCAATGGCAGTGATGACCACCCATGAAAAGTACCACACAATACATGTGTAAGCGTTGGATTTATGAGACAAATTTTTTTAGACAAAACACAGGTGATCCCACAAGTGATATTTTGGATGGATTAAAATCCATGCTGAGTTTTTGGAAGTAACAAACTGTGAATACAAACACTATGTCTCCTCTCCACCTATCCTCTCCTCTATCCATCCTCTATCCGCCTCCCCCTGTCTCCCTATTTATTTCAGAACCCTCTTCCCCTCCCCCCATTTCTGATGAAGGGTCTAGGCCCGAAACGTCAAGCTTTCCTGCTCCTATGATGCTGCTTGGCCTGCTGTGTTCATCCAGCCCCAAACCTTGTTATCTCGGATTCTCCAGCATCTGCAGTTCCTATTATCTCTGATACAATTTTAACCCCACTGCGATGCCTCTTCTAAGGATGCCTACCCTGAAGAAGTTACCCTCCTCCCTCCGGACAAACCTCAGGGGATCTCTCTCCCACTGCAACTCTCTCATAATCTCTTCGGCCTTGAAACTACTCGACCATGTCCTGAAGCAAACCAGGTACTACAGCCACATCACCTTTCTTAGTACCTGCCTACGGAACCAGATCATCCCCGATGGACTACAATCCACATTCAAGCCTTCCCAATTTGGCCCCAACCGTGACAATATCTACATTCAGAACATTGAGACCCTTCAGAAGCGTTTCTCCCTGCGACTCCTGAAACACACACTTGCAGCAATGTGCCGGCATCTCGAGGCACTACAATCAAGACTACCCCAGCTCAGAGCCTCCCTCTCCCAGACCTGCAAAGGACCTCCCCTGTTTTTCATTCTTCGTAGGATCCACAACCTGAACTCACAATTCTACTCAGCTTTATTGGACACTAAAAACCATAAGTACAGTAAACTTACTGATGCCCACCACCCAAAACGGGCTTCCCCCACCTCCCAAATCCCCAGCCGTACCCAGGACCTCCCCCACAATGTACCCGCCGCCATTGGCCATGAGGCCACTGTCGGAGAACCCACAGATGACGTCACATCTGCCACCGCCGAGTACACCACTTCTGGGACAGCGAACGCCATCGCTGCTGAAGCCACCGCCTCCATCTCCGAGACCAACATCACAGACACTACCGTCACCGCTGCTGCTGCCGCCGCCTACCCCGCTCCGCCCACCGCTAACGCAACTCCGCCCACAGCCAACGCCGACAACACTCCGCCCACTGCCTCCACAGCCAGCAGCTCCAGAGGAGACAGCAACACTAAGCCCTGCCGAGTCTTCACCATCCCCCCAGACATCCCCCTTACTGAGGACGAACGGTCAGTCCTCAGTAAAGGTCTCACCTTCGGCCCCTCCACCAACATATCAACGAATACCGCTCACACTTGGACATTGAGCAGTTTTTCTGCCGCCTCCGCCTCCACGCTTACTTCTTCAATCGTGAGTCTAACCCTCCCTGTACTGACCCCTTCTCCCGCCTCCAACACAAGCCCTCCTCCTGGACACCACCCCAAGGCCACCAACCCTCCCTTGACCTCTTCATCTCCAACTGCCGTCGAGACATCAATCGCCTCAACCTCTCTACCCCTCTCAAATACTCCAACCTCTCCCCCGCAGAATGTGCAGCCCTCCGCTTCAATCCCAACCTCACCATAAAACCCACAGACAAGGGAGGCGCAGTTGTAGTATGGCGCACTGACCTCTACATCGCGGAGGCCAGGTGCCAACTCTCCGACACCACCTCCTACCGCCCCCTGGATCATGACCCCACCCCCGAGCACCAAACCATCATCTCCCAAACCATCCACAACCTCATCACCTCAGGTGACCTCCCACCCACCGCCTCCAACCTCATCGTTCCCCAACCCCGCACCGCCCGCATCTATCTCCTTCCCAAAATCCACAAACCTGAATGCCCTGGTCGACCCATTGTCTCCGCCTGCTCCTGCCCCACCGAACTCATCTCCACCTTTTCATTTTCAGCCCCTTGGTCCAGGAGCTCCCTACCTACGTCCGTGACACCACCCATGCCCTCCACCTCCTCCAGAACTTCCAATTCACTGGTCCCCAACACCTCATTTTTACTATGGACGTCCAGTCCCTATACACCTGTATTCCCCATGCAGATGGCCTAAAGGCCCTCTGCTTCTTCCTGTCCCGCAGACCTGAGCAATCCCCCTCCACTGACACCCTCATCCGCTTAGCTGAACTCGTCCTCACCCTCAACAAATTCTCTTTCAATTCCTCCCACTTCCGACAGACAAAGGGGGTGGCCATGGGTACCCGCATGGGCCCAAGCTATGCCTGCCCCTTTGTAGGTTATGTGGAACAATCCCTCTTCCGTACCCACACTGGCCCTAAATCCCACCTCTTCCTCCGTTACAATGATGACTGTATCGGCGCCGCTTCGTGCTCCCACAAGGAGCTTGAACAGTTCATCCACTTCACCAACACCTTCCACTTGAACCTGAAGTTCACCTGGACCATCTCTAACACCTCTCTGTCCTTCCTGGACCTCTGTGTCTCCATCTCGGGTAACCACCTAGAAACCGACATCCATTTCAAGCCCACCGACTCCCACAGCTACCTAGAATACATCTCCTCCCACCCACCTTCCTGCAAAAATGCCATCCCCTATTCCCAATTCCTTCGCCTCCGCCGCATCTGCTCCCAGGATGAGACGTTCCACTCCCGTACATCTCAGATGTCCTCATTCTTCAAGGACCGCAACATACCCCCCCGCAGTGGTCGAGAACGCCCTTGACCGTGTCTCCCACATTTCCTGCAACTCATCATTCACACCCTGTCCCTGCAATAACAACCAAAAAAAATCCCGCTCCTCCTCACGTACCACCCCACCAACCTCCGGATCCAACGCATCATCCTCCGACACTTCCGCCATCTGCAATCCGACTCCACCACCAAAGACATTTTTCCCTCCCCACCCTTGTCTGCTTTCCGGAGGGACCACTCTCTCCGTGACTCCCTTGTCCGCTCCACACTCCTCTCCAGCCCCACCACACCCGGCACTTTTCCCTGCAACCGCAGGAAGTGCTACACTTGCCCCCACACCTCCTCCCTCACCCTAATCCCAGACCCCAAGAAGACTTCCCACATCAAGCAGATGTTCACCTGCACATCTGCCAATGTGGTGTACTGCATCCGCTGTACCCGTTGTGGCCTCCTCTACATCGGGGAAACCAAGCGGCAGCTTGGGGACCGCTTTGCAGAACACCTGCGCTTGGTGCGCAACAAACAACTGGACCTCCCAGTCGCGAACAATTTCAACTGCCCCTCCCATTCCTCAGACGACATGTCCATCCTGGGCCTCCTGCAATGCCACAATGATGCCACCCGAAGGCTGCAGGAACAGCAAATCATATTCAGCCTGGGAACCCTGCAGCCCAATGGTATCAATGTGGATTTCACAAGCTTCAAAATCTCCCCTCCCCCAACCGCATCCCAAAACCAGCCCAGCTCATCCCCGCCTCCCTAACCTGTTCTTCCTCTCACCTATCCCCTCCTCCCACCTCAAGCCGCACTCCCATCCCCTATCTCCTATCTACTAACATCATCCCGCCCCCTTGACCTGTCCGTCCTCCCTGGACTGACCTATCTCCTCCCTAACTCCCCACCTACACTCACCTTTACTGGCTCCATCCCCGCCTCTTTGACTTGTCTGTCTCATCTCCACCTATCCTCTCCTCCATCCATCTTCTATCCGCCTCCGCCTCTCTCCCTATTTATTTCAGAACCCTCTTCCCCTCCCCCATTTCTGATGAAGGGTCTAGGCCCGAAACATCAAGCTTTCCTGCTCCTATGATGCTGCTTGGCCTGCTGTGTTCATCCAGCTCCACACCTTGTTATCTCGAATACAAATGCTGGTTGCTGACCATGGTCCTGAATTTAGCAAGCAATGCCTGCCCTAACTACCTGCCAACATTTTGGATGTTTCATAGCGTAAAAAGCAATTGTGAAAAGACTCACTGCTCTGTTCCCGTTAACACTGCTCCCAAAATTAGCACAAATTAGACGTTAAACTAAGGAGCTAAAATCAGGCATCAGCTTACCCATGCAATTTATGAAAACCTATCGATTTGAGGACTAAAAGTCAGGTGTTGTCTCTTACAGGAGACTGACGATTTATTGAGTACACCTGGTAAATGAGAAAATAACTTTATGACCAATGAATTATTTCTGAAGTCTAGTCTCCTTTTGCTGTATAGGCAAAAACCAGAGCAAATCTGAATATCAAAGTTCACAGACAGTATTGAGATGAATTACGAGCTAGCTTAAGGATAAATGGTTATCCCCTTCTCTTCTTTGAATAGTTCCTTACAATTTTTTTTTTGCCTGAATAGGTACAAGGTCTTAGTTTAACAGCTCCTCTGAAAAATGCCATATGTGACAACAAAGGCCTGTGTCAGCACTGCACTGAAAACTAGGCTTGTGATTAAGGTCTTTGAGAGATCTCCATTCAGAGGCAGGAGTGTTCCCATTGAATTAAGTAAACCATTTCAACGCGTAGCAAAGCTTGAAGAGGTTGCTTAAGAAGCAGTCATTCCATCTCTGACCTTTGTTCTTCTGCAATATATCTCGCTGTGGAGTGTTTGTGATTGGTGAATTTAATTTAACATCCATAAGGCTGATACCAGCTAGGATCAAGCAAGCTGATTGTTTGTCAGTCCATCCAGCACTTTAAGTGGCCCTCTGTAAGGGTTTCCCATCCTCACCCCTTTTGCATATTTCTTGCCTTTTAGAAATGAAGAAAAGTCAAATTGCACAGGACACAGAGTTTGACTCAATCTCAGATTCATCTGTTCATTGAACTTAGTCAATTTCCTGCCCAGTGCTGGTCTTCCTATGACGTGTCTAGAATTTTGGACAAACCCACAAATGCAAAGCCCCACTACAATGGTTGACTGAAACTTACATGAACAGCTGCAGTTCAAACCCTTACGTAATTTGACTGTGGCTTAAAGACTGCTTCAGTACAAACTTTCCTGTAATTTGACAGAAACGTACAATCACCCCGCAGCTAGTTGTTACAGATACCACTTGTAAACCTGGATCTAAAGGTGACCAATCTCTACTCTTCACCTGGCTGCAGTAACCATGCTGTGGTGTTGTTCTCCTTTTATGGTGATGTCAGTATTCACAGTGTCACAAATAGATCTCTCTGTCATCCTGCTGAATTTTTCAATATTTAACATCCATTTCGTCTTTAGTTTAACTGACACCTGGGCTTAGATAGGACTGTACAGACATAATGTTTTTCCATCACAGAAAATAATGCAATCCTTAACCCATAGTGGGGTATCCAGGTTTGGTATATGCGAGAAGCTTCTTCTGTACCATTGTTCCTGATAATGTCTCTTCCAGGCTTCTGACTGTATTAGTCAATGGCAGTATCTCGCACTGTTGTTTGTGATAAAGAGCAGGATTTCCTAAGGAGTGGCAATCTTATGTAGAGATCAGCCTTTTCCTTTAACAACAGAAGGGAGATAGAGGATTCTGATTGGGGCTCTTTCAGAAATAGGGAGCTGTACCTCCATTCTGACATAGTGCAGGAGTGTTGGCGGTGCCAGGGATGGCAAACCATGCCTCCTTTCTTCAGCAGTCAGCTATCATGCTCTATTATTGAAAGGTACTAATAGCCACTTTGACAGCTGCTGTCAAACAGTAAGTACATAAGGTAAGTGTTATATTACAGTGTTGATGCGATCATATGCTATTTGGATGGCGTGTAAGGTACCAGGTCAGTAAGGTGCCAAAATAATTAGAATGCCAACTGGGTGGGAGTATGTGCCAGGAAAGTAGGGTATGATGTGGACAGGGTGCCAACTGGGTAAGGTGCCAGTTGCAGAAGGGACAGGATGCCGGGGGTAGAATGCCATACGAACAGGGAGTGGAGTGCTAGGTAAGTAAAGTGCCAGCTGGATAGGGTGCCAGGCAGGTAGGGTATGTGCACAGGGTGCCAGGTAGTTATGGTATCAGTTGGGGAAGAGATATCGTGTTTGTGATAAAATTCCAGATGAATCGGGATAGGCTGCCAGGTATGTAAAGTGCTAGCTTGGTAGGTTGCCAAGTGAGAAATGGTACTGTGCAAGGGGCCAGAGAAGTGATGTAGTGTTTAGGGTAGGTCAGGGTGGTTGGGGAAATCACGTCTGACATGGAGGTTGAGTGTCACATCAGAGGGTGTTGGGCCTAACAACAGTAGTGTACAATTGCAAAAGCCCTCTTGGTGGCAGTGAGGGAGTTGTATCAGAACCAGTAACAGATGTTGAGTCAGGTCCAGACGAGCATGTTTTGGGCCCAGTTTGGGTCATATCCAGGAGGGTGTGGTTGGTTGGGCTAGTCAGTGGGGAAGGGAGTTAGAGTCGAGAGTAGAGGAAAGGAGGGAGCAAATCAGGCAGCAAGGGAAAAGATATCAGGTAAAATCTAGTCACAGGGATGAGGGGATGTTGGTCAATGGCGGTGGTCGGAGGAAGGGTGCAAGGATCTGGTAAGGGTGTAGCTGTGGGTGTGTGAGGTAGGTATCGGGTTTGTTTAACAGTCACCCAGGAGTTATACAATGTACCTATGTCTAATTTCTTCAGAGCACACCGAATACTCCAATTTAAATGGAGACTTTCAGATGGTTCCATTTGTAGGAGAACTGCCCAATGGAAACTTCCATTTCCGTTATGATGGTGTTTCCGTGGCATTCCCATGTGTAACTCCCGTCTCAGCTGGAATAATGACTGTCTGGCCATCGGAAAACCTGGACCAGTTTTCCAGTCTTCTAATGAGCCAGAGTTCAGCTGTCTCTCATTTCTACCAGGTCAAATTTAATCCTTTCGTATCTGTATAGCTCATCTCTCTGTTATGTTGAGGCTTGGCTCATCATATGTTGCATTTTAAGGTTGTGTCTGTCAGTTGGAAAGTTTTAGATCTTATGATTTTGCAGTTTAGGGAAGTTGTGTCCTTCACCTTACCAATATCACCACCGCAAAGTGGCTGCAGTGTGTACATTCAGCACTGTAGGACCATCACACCTTCCTGATTTGGACATATTATTGTCTTAAATATTGCTGGGCTGAGATAATGGAACAATACTACGGAAACGTCAGGGACTACAGCAGTTCAAGAAGAAGACCCACCATCTCCTCCTCCATGGCATCTTGGGATAGGTGATTTAAATGCTTTCTATGCAAACAATTCGGTATCCAAGAATGGATTTTAGAAGGAAATAGTAGGAAAAAAATGGATCAATGTTGTGGACACACTCTACCCCCGGCCTGTTCATAATTCACTCATAAGGCGTAGCTCATTTGAAAGAATATGTGTCAAATAATGCATCTGTTGACAGGGAGTCCTCTATTATACATGAGTCTCTGTGAAAATGGAATAGACTGTACTGTATCGAACATGACCAGCATAAAAAGTTGGCATCTTTCAAGAGTAGCATGCCCACGTGGTTTACAAGCACTTATCTTTAAGAGCAGATGGAACATACATGCAGATGAATTTTCTGTCATGAGGGCCTAAGAACATTTTGTTTCCTAGAGTTAATGACATAAAATGAAACAGAGACCAAGATGGCTTAGTTTCTACCAGGCTGTAAAGGAAAGAAACATTTGTACACTTACATAACATTCTAATATTCTAAAGAACTTCAGAGGCATTTTTAAAAATGCATTCACAGTTCTGTTAACTTCGATCTAAGAGGCAGATTGTACCTTGGTTTGATGGTTTACTCAATGACAATAATTCCAACAGTGTAACTCCCCTATGTACTGGAGTGTCATCCTAGATTATGTACTCAAGTCACTAGAATGAGCTTGAATTCATTCCCATCCAACATGGAGATGAGAGTTCTCCCTGTTGTGGCATGGCTGACAGTATACAAGTCCTGGATTTTCAGGGAAAATTGTTGAGAGAGTAGTTGGAGTGTGCTTGGGGCTGGCAGAGTGACTGTTTTGTGTCAGGTACAGACAACTCCTTCCCTTAAAAATAAGACAGAGGGAGGGAAGATTTGTACAATACTTTCCCTTTATTTTGCCATCAGGATGTCCAGCAGAAGCAATCCTTAGTGACCACTAACCTCTCTTCACTTCTGTATTGAAATTCTTTTTATTTTCATGTTTGAGGTATGTATGAACCTTCCAGGATCAATTTTCCTTGCGTGAAAGGCAGAATAATAGCAAAGTTCAAGCTGTCAATGCACACACTAAAGTGCTACAATCAAAAACTCCTGCAAAATAATTCTTGTGCTTTAACTTTTTGCATAAGTCTTCAGTAATTTCTAAAAATCTTGTCCGATAACCATTCTGGAAAGCCAAGAGCAGCAGGTGCATGGAACTGTCACCACGTCCAAAAATCTCCTCCAAGTCAGCTTAGTTATTCCACTTGGTTATATATTGCCATTCCTTCAAGCCTAGAATTCTCTACTTATTTGCACTGGGGAGGCACCGTCCATGGATGGATGAGAGAAGCTCAAGTAGAAAGCCCAGGATCACCTCAAGTGAAACTAAGGATGGGTGAAAAGTACCACTTTGCAAAAGTAAAACAAAAGTCGATCTCACGAAACATGATTGCTCCTTGCTTTTATATTTGTCTTCTACCTGCAATAAGTTTAAGGGAGGCAGTTTCACAATGCTAATTTCTTTGGACTGGTAATCCAGAGCCTCAAGCTGATGTTTTGGGGACAGGGCTTTGAATCCCTGCAGATGTTGAAATTTGAAATTCAGTAAAATCCAGAGTTAAAATGTAGCCTGATGATGACCAAGTAACCATTGTCGATAGATCTTTACAACAATCTCCCTCACTAATATCGTTTAGGGGAGGAAATCTGCCATCCTTACCTGGTCTAGCCTGCACGTGACTCCAGACCCACAGCAATGTGGCTGTTCCTTAAGTGATATCTGAAATGGCCAATCAGTTTTAGGCCAATTGCACATGAATTAGAAAGCACTGGCCTTACCAGCAACACATATATCAGAAGTAAGAATAAAAACAAGCAGAAAAGGGCTTGTTTTCCATTTCAGGCTTAATTTACTTATTGTGAAAGAATACTCCTTCAATTATAAGTCATTGTCCCGCTGCATTATCAGTGTAGTTTCTTGTTTCCATATAATTGGAACATTCATTTAAGATGCCTGTGGAAACTTCTTTTGGTGGCAAGTGAGTGGGGGTAATGATTAATGTCTTAAAGAGTATTAGTGAAGTCACCAGGCACCTCATGTAAGGTTTTTAGGTTGATAGGAAGGAACAAGATAATTTTACATGCAATATTAGGATTAAATTAACATAGTAATTGTTTAAGTTTAGTCTTGTTTTCAAGCTGCTAACAATTATTTCAACATTAATTTCTATTGCTGTTAATGCCAGGTATCAATGATAGGCATTAGTTGTAACTAAGCGGTAGCACTTTCATCTTTTTGTCAAAAGGTTGTTGGAGACAAGTCTCACAGAATCTATGCTTGGACCTTCACTGCAGTAGTAAGGGAGTGCTGAATTGTTGGAAGTATAATCTTACAAATGAAATGTTAAACTGATACCATCTCTGTCAGATCATAGAATCCCTACAGTGTGGAAACAGGCCATTTGGCCATCAGGTCCACACGACACTCCAAAGAGCATCCCACTCAGAAAACTCCCCCCCGCAACGCTACTATATCCCTGTAACCCTGCATTTCCCACGGCTAACCCACCTAGCCTACACATGCCTGAAAACTATGGGCAATTTAGCATGGCCAGTCCACCTAACCTGCACACCTTTGGACTGTGGGAGGAAACCAGAGCAGCTGGAGGAAACCCACGCAGACACAGGGAGAACGTGCAAACTCCACATAGACATTCACCTGAGGGTGGAATCGAACCCGGAACCCAGGCGCTGTGAGATGGATGTAAGACACCTTGGAATTATTTTGAAGAATCATGGAGGAGGTCTCCCTGGTATCACAGTTAACATTTACCTCTCAGTTCAGTTTAACGTCCAGAAGTGATCTTACACACAACTGAATTATTTTTGTCCATCACCAAATCTATTGACCTGTCAATATCATTTGAAAGAAAACAGATCAACTGGTCATTGTCTCACAGCTGTTTGTGGAACTTGCTGTGTGCAAATTACTTAATATGTTTCCAATATTACAAGAGACTAAAGTTCAAAAGTACATCATTGACTGTAAAGGCCATCTTCAAAGTGTGAAAGATGCTGTGTAACTGCAAGTGTTTATTTTCAATGTATCAAAAATTGCAATACAATAGTAGTATTGATTGGAGGGTATGATGATATTTCCATCTTTCAAATACTTGTCTTCAATACTTCTTTTACAACTCGAAAATGGTACTTATTTTATAAAACATGCAGATCTCACAATGTTCTACCTTTATTTTAATCACTGACTGTATTGGGGTCCTGAACTTTACAGGGGGCACAGTCAGTTTAACAGAAATTTGACAGATTGCAGCTAGCTGTAGAGATTGTTCTGCAGTGTTTGCTTTGTCAACCTGTGTGCACCTTTCATAATAGATCTGCCCATTCAGTGGGTTAATGGTAGCCAGTGCATGATGAGAGATGGGAATGCACAGTAGAACTTCCACACAGGTTAGTATCACAAGTCAGCTTAAACAACTGTATAATGAATATTACCAACAAAAAGCACGACATATTGTTTGAGGTTTCCTTGCACAGAAATGACTGACAGATGCTTTAAGTGGAACAACCAGTTATTTTTCTCACTGCAGCCTTGGTGTGAATCTGAAACTTCTATCCAGCCTGTGTGAAAATTAACCCAGTTATATTTAGAGCTTTTGGTGTTCTAAATAGCTAGGATCAAACAAAAACAAAAAAAAATCTTGTTTTTCTTTAGCACCTTTCACATCCTCCGGATGTCCCAAACTACCTTGCAACTGATGAAGTACTTTTAAATTATAATCATTGTTTTTAACATATGACCATCTGTTTCTCTTGGTTTTGATTGAGACAAATGTTGGCCTGGACACCAAGAGACTTCTCCTAGTCATCTTTAAAACGTAAAGTGTAATGGAACCTTCTTTTGTTCATCTGACCTCTGTTTAATCTCTCATCCAAAATGCCAAATCTCCAACAATGTAACATTTCCTCAGTGATGTTCCGGAATGTCAGCCTGGATTTTGTGCCCATGTCCCTGGACCCACACTTGAATCTGCCTGACTCAGAGACATTTTAGCCTTAATTGGCTTTGAATAATCTGATGATTAGACTTGTTTATCAGCAGTTTTTGAAAATAAAGCCACTTCTGTAACATTTTCAGGCTTACAATAGACGGGGGAGACGCCCAAAACATTCTCTGGCCATGTCCTTTGCAGAGATACGTCAGAATTTCGGGTATTCCAGACTCAGGAGGTGTCTCTGATGTGGCCGAATATTTCCAAAACTATTGTCATAGAACAGCAAAGGGACATAGCTAGAAGTTTTTTGGAATGAAGTGTTAATCTCCCAGGAGGAAAGATTGCAAGTGCATTAAGAATTTTCTTTAATTTCTTGGATCACTTTTTCTCAATGAGTTCTATCAAAGGTTGATAAAAAATAAGTGGCTGTTGGGTTGGTTCCTAGAAGATTCGCTAGTGCAGTGCTGTTTCCAATTCTTAAAGGAGCCTTCTCCAGAGAGAATTCCACTAGTATTCCACCAAATGAGGCCTGAAACTGAACTCTTCATCTTTTCCAGTCCTGTGGACTCTCTAATTCAGCCAGTAAGTGCCCAAGACCTATAACCCTTAGGGATTTGGAGAAACCAGTGGAGACTTGCACAGTAGGGAATTGGATGAGTATTCCTTTTCCATTTTCAATTTTTCCCACTAAACTGCTTTTGATTCATTCTCACGGGAATGTTAACATACATTTACCATGAAGAAATGTCACAGGCTCCTGCCACCCTCTTCCCAACTAGTTCTCACTATGGTCAGACACAGGGCGGCACAGTGGTTCAGTGATTAGCACTGCCGCCTCACAGCACCAGGGACCTGGGTTTGACTCCATACTTCTTATTCCTGATCTCTACCCATATGACCTTGCTGGATGAGCCCTCCAAGGATTCCTCCCTCTGTACAAATGTGATATGACCCCTAATCAGTAACACAACTCCCCCACCTTTTTTACATCCTTTCTATCACATCTGAAACATCTAAATCCCAGAAAGGTAAGCTGCCAGTCTTGTTTATCTCACTCTATCACAACAAAGTCTCTGTAATGACTACAACATCATAGTTCTGTGAGTAATCCAAGCTCTAAGTTCATCTTGCTCCTCAAGTTAAAACACATACACTTCAGAGCATCAGACCCACTGTGTTCAACAACCTGTCCCTGTCTGTTTTTCCTCTTAGCCTTACCTGCCTTAGCCTCTAACTCCTCCTCAGTCATTTCACTTGCTGGCTGACTGGTCTGGTTCCCATCCCCCTGCCATACTAGTTTAAATCCTCCTGACTGGCACTAGCAAACCTTCCTGCCAGTGCCTCTCCAATTTGCGTGCAATCCATCCCTCGTGTACACATCCCAACTGCCCTGGAAGACATCCAATGATCCACGTACCTGAAGTCCTCCCCCCCGCACCAGTTCTTTAGCTATGTATATAATTGTATTATCTTCCTATTCATAGCCCCGCTGGTGTGTAGCACCAGGAGCAGTCTCGAGACTACAACCCTAGTGATCCTGCTTTTCAACTTACTATCTAACTCAGCGAACTCGCTTTGCAAGACTTTGTCATTCTTACTGCCTGTATCATTAGTACCAATGTGTACCACAACCTCTGTCTGCTCACCTTCCCTTTTGAGGATATTCTGCACTCGCTCAGAGACATCCTCGACCCTGGCACCAGGGAGGCAGCTCACCATCCTGGTGTGTCTTTTGTGGCCACAGGAACCCCGTGACTATAGAGTCCCCTACTGTGCCTACTCGACTGCACTTTGACCCTCCATGCTGCATAATGGAGCCTGCTCAAGTTCTAGCTTGCTCCACCCCTGGTTTAGTAGTATGACCACAAGTCGTAGAATCCCTGTAGTGTAGGAGCAGGCCATTTGGCCCATCAAGTCCCTATGACCCTTCGAACAGCATCCCACCCAGCCCCACCCCCTACCTTTCCCTGTAATGCAGCATTTCCAATGGTTGATCCACCTAGCCTGCACACCTTTGTACTGTGGGAGGAAATCAGAGCAGCTGGAGGAAACTCACACAGACACGGGGAGAACATGCAGACTCTGCATAGACAGTCACCCGAAGGTGGAATCGAACCTAGGTCCCTGGTGCTGTGAGACAGCAGTGCTAACCACTGAGCTGCCTCTATTGATAAGGAGGACTTTGCAGGGTTGATAGGGCTGTGCTTGCCATTGTCGTTTCTGGTGCCCTTTGGTCTTACTTTGGGCTTTGCAGTGGTCTGATACAGTTGAGTGGCTTGCTGGCAGTTAAGAGCCAATCACAGGGATCTGGATCACATGTATGTAAGACCAGGGAAGGATGCCAGATTTTTATCCTTAAAGGACATTGGGGACCAAATGGGATTTACACCCATTGTGATCACCATTAGGTCAGCTATTAATTCAAGATGTTTTCCAGCAGCACACTGTTGGCTCGTAGAACATTGCAGTAAAGAGGAAAACAGAGATAATCACTTGGGCTGTGCTTTACCTATTGAACTCTGTGATGGGATGCTGATGTCATTGGGTGAGAAAAAATGTCAATAGTCATAAGAATTTGATTGAAGCCAGTACTACCTGTGGGAAAAAATACACTGAATAACCGAGAGTTGTGAGCAACTATTAATTGTGGGAAATCAGATTTTTTAAAAAAGTCTTTCCCAAAGAAAATAGGAGGATGCAGTCATAATAGTTTCAAATGCTTGTGATAGTGACACCTCATCACTGATGCTAGTGTCCTGATGATATTTACTTCTTATATGGACTAGTCTAAAGTAAACCAGGAGTAAATATTGTGTAAAATGTTCCACATTACCAAGTTCTGTCCTGAGACAATGTGAATGGGAATAGTGGATTGTGGGTGGTTAATGAAAGTTCTTAATGTCACAACAGAAGTCAAAGCTCTTCTGTGTAACAGATCTGTAGTATACAATGCAGTCATAAAGTGAGATGAACATTTATGTGTTTATGTACCTTGCCTTTTTCAGTATTTGAGTTAAATGAATTAAGTCAAAGATTCTGTTATCCTTTAGGCATTTGATCTTTATTATGGTTCATTTAATGGATTAATTATTCACTCTTTTACAACCTAATCTTGTAGATAAGAAGACAAGGTGGAATCCAATTGCTCGTTGACCTGTTGGACCATCGGATGCAAGAAGTGCATCGCAGTGCTTGTGGAGCCCTAAGAAACCTGGTGTATGGGAAGGCAAATGATGACAACAAAATTGCTTTGAAAAACTGTGGTGGAATTCCTGCACTGGTACGACTGCTTCGGAAGACCCCCGACGTGGAGATCAGGGAGTTAGTTACAGGTCAGATTCTATGTTCTCTGCATTTCCTAGCTGCAGTACTTTTCCATCGTTTGAATGCGTTGAGTTACCACATCAAGTTCAAGGTAAAACCAATTTGAATTTTCTCTTACAGGTGCTTTCTCTCCTTTTAGATATGACTTTAGTAATCCATCATATAACAGATACCTTTGAGATTAATGCTGGGGTTATAATAAATGAGATCACTGTCTGAATCACCGGTGGGAACAATGAGAGTCCTCATCTTGGTCAGACCTCATCTGTCCAATTCCGAGCATATCCAGGCCTTGGATAAGGCTAGAGCACAAAATTCACCAGAATGATACAAGGGCTAAATGGATTTATTTGCCAGTACATTTTTACACAATGTTTTTCTTGCATATAAGAAGCTTGAAAGCTTGAAGGGAGATTTGAATGCAAATTAATGAACTGGGATAAATGCACGTAAATAGGATAAATACGCATGATCTATTTGTGATGATGGTTAAGAAGAAGCAGGCACAATCTTAAAATTAGATCTAGGCCATTCTGAAATAAAATCAAGAAGCAATTCTGTGCACTGGAGTAGTGGAAATCTAGAATTCTTTTTCCCAAACGGCTGCTGCTATGAGATGTTTGGATCTTTCAAGGCTCACATTGATAGACTTTTAAGAGAAAAAACAGCAGAACAGGTAGCAACTGTGAATAGGAGAATAAGAAAAGCAGGGTCAACATCATATAGCAATGACCCTCCTCAAACTGAGACATTAACTTTGTCGATAACAAGGTGTGGAGCTGGATGAACACAGCAGGCCAAGCAGCATCATAGGAGTAGGAAAGCTTGACGTTTCGGGCCTAGACCCTTCATCAGAAATGGGGGAGGGAAGAGGGTTCTGAAATAAATAGGGAGAGAGGGGGAGGCGGATAGAAGATGGATAGAGGAGAGGATAGGTGGAGAGGAGGCAGACAAGTCGAAGAGGCAGGGATGGAGCCAGTAAAGGTGAGTGTAGGTGGGGGGGTGGGGAGGAGATAGGTCAGTCCAGGGAGGACGGACAGGTCAAGAGGGCGGGATGAGGTTAGTAGATAGGAGATGGGGGTGGGACTTGAGGTGGGAGGAGGGGATAGGTGAGAAGAAGGACAGGTTAGGGAGGCGGAGATGAGCTGGTCTGGTTTTGGGATGCGGTTGGGGGAGGGGAGATTTTGAAGCTTGTGAAATCCACATTGATACCATTGGGCTGCAGGGTTCCCAGGCTGAATCTGATTTGCTGTTCCTGCAGCCTTCGGGTGACATCACTGTGGCATTGCAGGAGGCCCAGGATGGACATGTCGTCTGAGGAATGGGAGGGGGAGTTGAAATGGTTCACGACTGGGAGGTGCAGTTGTTTGTTGCGAACTGAGCGCAGGTGTTCTGCAAAGCGGTCCCCAAGCCTCCGCTTGGTTTCCCCGATGTCGAGGAAGCCACAACGGGTACAGCGGATGCAGTATACCACATTGGCAGATGTGCAGGTGAACATCTGCTTGATGTGGAAAGTCTTCTTGGGGTCTGGGATTGGAGTGAGGGAGGAGGTGTGGGGGCAGGTGTAGCACTTCCAGCGGTTGCAGGGAAAAGTGCCGGGTGTGGTGGGGCTGGAGGGGAGTGTGGAGCGGACAAGGGAGTCCCGGAGGGAGTGGTCCCTCCGGAAAGCAGATAAGGGTCCATCCCCGCCTCTTCGACTTGTCTGCCTCCTCTCCACCTATCCTCTCCTCTATCCATCTTCTATCCACCTCCCCCCTCTCCCTATTTATTTCAGAACCCTCTTCCCCTCCCCCATTTCTGATGAAGGGTCTAGGCCCGAAATGTCAAGCTTTCCTGCTCCGATGATGCTGCTTGGCCTGCTGTGTTCATCCAGCTCCACACCTTGTTATCTCGGATTCTCCAGCATCTGCAGTACCTATTATCTCTGATACATTAACTTTGTATTTCACCACAGATGCTGCCTGACCTGTCAACTATTTCCAGCACTTTCAGTTTTTGTTGCAGATTTCAAAAGGCTGCTGTATTTTATCAGTAGGTCTTTGTGAGTCGAAGGGTTTCTAGGGGATGGTGAGCTTAAGGTACATATCAACTATGATCAAACGGAATGATCAAGCAGGCTGCAAGTGCTGATTGTCTACTCCTGTTCTGATGATTTAAACTGAAGATAATCACAAAAGCAATTGAAGTGCAAGTTAGACAAACATGACTTTACACCATTAATACATAGAATTTTGTGGCATAAACTATTGAAACGAACACTCAAAACATTGAAAGGGAATTATATGCAGTCTTGTTTGAAAAGGGAGGTTTTGGTTCGTGTCAGGCGAGTGATTTAAATCGTATGAAGGAAAGCACACTATTATAAAGTCTGCTTCTCTTGATTATCTGAAAGCAAAAGCGCCAACCAGATTTAACAAATTTTTTCATAGTGTCTCAAACAAAAAGTAAGACTGAGTGAGAATTCCTCCTTTGGTAATGGTAACCATTTCATCAACATTAGTAGTGTCAGATTAGTTGGAACACTTCATGATGAAAACTGAAGGAAATGCAACAAGAGGTGAAATGTTAGGCTTCAGCATGAAACACCTCCATGAGTAGTATCTAGTTATTTGTTGGCAAGGGATAGTTTTGTGTTTCAGTCCGCACTTCATGCAGACTACTAGTGCTATCTGTAACACCTTTAATCTGTTGGGCAAGTATAATTAGACACTATCAAACCTCCAGGAAAAGTGCTGTGCAACTGTGATTTGTGTTCATTGACAAGATATCCCACAGAGTGACAGACTTAATAATATGACCATGCTAGTCATGATATATTTACTCATTTCTTTCTTTTGCTGTCAAAGCATGTAGCCTCAGGGAGCTGTTTGTGCAGTTCTGATGAATAAGATATCAACATAGCCAGAATGTGTGTATCTGTCTGGGTTAACCTGCCAGAAGTTTATAATTCCCCACAGTTAATAACAATCAACTCTCATCATTGTGAAACTAGAACATATTGACATTCTCTTTGGCATCACAAATATTTTATGCCTCACATTACTGTTTTGCATTACTTTGCAATTGATATGAGATCACCATGATGAAGGCATTGCATAATTGGCTTCAGTACCATCCTTAGAGGATATTTGCATCTCTTCAAGCATTTACAAAACGGGTCTTTGTTCTACTTCAGTTTTTTTTTGTTTGTGGTATATGGACATTACCAGCAAGGCCAGCATCTATTGCCATCCCTAATGGCACTGGAAAAGATTGTGGTCAACTTTCTCTTGAACTGCTACAGTCCATGGGGCGTAGGGATACCCACAGTGCTGTTAGGAAGAGAGCTACAGGACTTTGACCAAACAACTGTGAAGAATTAGTGATATAGTTTGAAGAGAGGCAGACCTGTGGCTTGGAAGGAACTTGCAGGTGTTGATGTTCCCGTATATCTGCTGCTCATGTCCTTCCTGGTGCTAGGTTTTGGGGGTTTGGAAGACATTGTCAAAGGAACCTCAGGTGAGTCACTGCAGTCATCTTATTTATGGTAGACACTGCTGCTACAGTACATTAGTGGTGAAGGGAAGAAATGTTGAAGATGGTGAATGGGCTCCTAATTAAGTGGGCTGCTTTGCCCTGATGGTGTCAAGCTTCTTAAGTTTTGTAAGAGCTACACTCTGCTAGGTGAGTGCCTCACCTCCTGACTCCCCGAAGCCTGAACACCATTTACAAGTCACAAGTCAGGCGTGTGATGGAACACTCCCCGCTTGCTTGGATTCATGCAGCTCCAAGATCAATAGAGAAGGTTGACACTATCCAGGACAAAGCAACCCACGTCCACAAACAACCACTTCCTCCACCACTGGTGCTCAGTAGCAGCAGTGTGTACTATCTACAAGATGCACTGCAGAAATTCGCCAAAGATCCTAAGACAGCACCTTCCAAACCTGTGCCCAATTACAATGAGAAGGGCAAGAGCTGCAGATGCATGGGAATACCAACTCCTGCAAGTTACCCTCCAACCCACTCACCATCCTGACTTGGAAATGTAATGCTATTCTTTCATTGGGTCAAAATCCTGGAATTCTCTCCCTAAGGGCATTGTGGATCTACCTACAACACATGGACTACAGCACTGCAAGAAAGCAGCTCACCTCTCTGTCCTCAAGGGCAACTAGGGATGGACAATAAAAGCTGGCCCCGCCAGAGACACCCATGTCCCACAAGCAAATAAAAAGCAGTGGGATGCATTCCATCACACTCTTGACTTCAGCTTTGTGTAGGTAGACAGGCTTTGGTGAGATAGGAGGTGAATTTCCTGTTGCAGAATTCGTAGCATCTGACTTGCTCTTGTGGCCACTGAATTTATATGGCTAATCCAGTTCAGATTCTGGTTAATTGTAAACCCGAGAATAGCAATAGTGCAGGTTTAAGTGATGGTGGTAATGCCACTGAACATCGAGGACTGATGGTTAGAGTCTCTTCTGTGGGAAATGGTCATTACTTGGCACTTGTGTGGCATGAATGTTTGTTGCCAAGCATGGATGTTGTTCATATCTTGCTGCCTCGGGAAGTTGACATTATTCGAACAGCATGACAATACTATCTCGACAGAATTTGATATTGGATCAAAACTGTTTCCCAAGTGAAGGTTTTAAAGAATAATTGGACCACAAAGGGTCATTTCCAAAACTGAAACTGAACTCTCAGGAGATGTAACTTGTAGCTTGGGGTATGGGTGACTACTCATGTGAGAAATGAGGTCTGGTCGAAGAGGCAGTTGAGGAACCAACAGGTCAAGGCCTTCTGAATTGGGACCAATGGTAAATACAGTAGGACACTCTTCCTGAAGCCTAGTCCTTAGCAGTTTTACAGGTTGATCACACAATTCTGTGGCAAGTCATGAGAAACTTTAAAACAAGATCGAATTCGGGATTGGAGCAGTTAAGGTCACAAAGTACAGTAATAGGATTTTGTTTTGAGTGTAAGTCCAATGTGATGGGAATATTAACAGCAACAGTATTTCTATAAAATTCCTTGAACCCTGAAAGGTATCTTGGAGCATTTGATGTAGTGATGTGATAGGGTGAATGTTAATCTAAGAGGGAAAGGAACAATTGGGTTGTGTGTGTTGCTGTGCAAAAAGGAAGCCAAAATATCATGTTTTAAAAGTAGGGGAAAAGTTGGGAATGCAATGAAATTGGAATGAGTAATCAGTGTTAAGAGTAATGTTATCAATTTATAAGCGTTTAGGGTGGTCTGATCAAGATTTTTAACATGTTAAAAGATTCCAGTATAGTCAGAGATGTACAGGATGGAAGCAGACCCTTCGGTCCAACTCATCCATTCCGACCAGAATTAATTAAATTAATCTAGTCCCATTTTCCAGCATTTGGCCCATATCCCACTAAACCCTTCCTATTTATGCACCCTTCCAGATACCTTTTAAATGTTGTAATTGTACCAGTCTCTAACATTTCCTGTGGCAGTTCATTCCATATACGCACTACCCTCTGTGAAAATGTTGTCCTTCAGATCTTTTTTAAATCTGTCCCCTCTCACCTTAAACCTATGCCCTCTAATTTTGGACTCCCCTACCTTGAAAAGATCTTGACTATTTACCCTATCCATACCCTTCATGATTTTATAAACTTTCAAAAGGTCACCCCTCAGCCTCTGATGCTCCAGGGAAAAAGCCCCAGTCTCTGTCTGTAGCTCAAACCCTCCAACCCTGGCAACATCCTTATAAATCTATTCTAAACCCTTTCAACTTTTACAACAGCCTTCCTGTAGCGGGACACCAGAACTGAACACAATATTCCAAACGTGGCCTAACCAATGTCCTGTACAGCCGCAACATGATTGCCCGACTCCCATACTCAAAGAGTATATTGTTCAATAAGGCAATAAGGCAAGCGTGCCAAATGCCTTCTTCACTATCCTGTCTACCTGTAACTCCACTTTCAAGGAACTATGAGCCTGCACACCAAGATCTCTTTGTTCCGCAACACTTCCCAGGACTCTACCATTAAGTGTATGTCATGCCCTGATTTGCTTTACCAAAATGTAGCATCTCACATTTATCTAAATTAAACTCCATCTGCCACTCCTCGGCCCATTGGCCCATCTGGTCAAGGTCTCATTGTACTCTAAGATAACCTTCTTTGCTACATCAATTTTGGTGTCATCTGAAAACTTACTAACCATACCTCCTATGTTCACATCCAAATCATTTATATAAATTACAAAAAGCGGTGGACCCAGCACCAATCCTTGCGGCACACAGCTGGTCACAGGCCTCCAGCCTGAAAAGCAACCCTCCACCGCCACGATGTGCCCTACCTTCAAGCCAGTTTTGTATCCGCGTGGCTAGTTCTCCCTGTATTCTATGTGATCTAACTTTGTTAACCAGTCTACCATGCAGAACATTGTCAAGTGCCTTACTGAAGTCCCTGTAGACAACTTCTACCACTGCCTTCATCAGTTCTCTTCATCACTTAGAGTCATAGAGAAATACAGCATGGGAACAGACCCTTTGGTCCAACCTGTCCATGCCAACCAGATATCCTAAATAAATCTAGTCCTATTTGCCAGCATTTGGGCCACATCCCTCTAAACCCTTCCTATTCATTTACCCATCCAGATTCCTTTTAAATGTTGTAATTGTATCAACCTCCAATACTTGCTCAGGTAGCTCATTCTGTACACACACCACCCTCTGCGTGAAAAAGTTACCCCTAAGATCCCTTTAAATCTTGCCCCTCACCCTCTAGTTTTGGACTTCTTCAAAAAACTTAATCAAGTTAGTGAGACACAGTTTCCAATGCACAAAGCCATGTTGACTATCCCTAATCAATCCTTGCCTTTCCAAATACTTGTAAATCCTGCCCCTCAGAAAGCCCTCCAACAACTTGCCCACCAATGATGTCAGGCTCACCAGCCTCGCTTTTCCTTACAGCCTTTCTTAAATAATAGCACCGTGTTAGCCAACCTCCAGTCTTCCAGCACCTGACCCAGGGCTGTTGATTGTACAAATATCTTAGCAAGGTGCCCAGCAATCACTTCCCTAGCTTCACCAAAGTTCGAGGGTACACCTGATCGAGTCCTGGAGATTTATCCACCTTTATGCATTTTAATATGTCCAACACCTCCTCCTCTGTAATCGGGACTCTTGAAGATATCGCTATGTATTTCCCCAAGTTCTCTTTGGATGAGCTTTTGATCGTGCACCCTGTAACATTCCTTATATGGCTTGGTGTCAAATTTGCTTGATGATGCTCCTATGAAGTGCCTTGGAGTGTTTTACTATCTTGGACACGCCATATGAATGCAGTTATTTGTTGTTGGTGGGATGTTGTGTATCTGCGAAGGGTCTTGGCCAGGAGGGTGGGGATATTAGTACCAGTTTTCTGCAGCATAGGAAAGAGGTGAACTTGATGTTTAGTTCGTAGTGTTTGATCTGGACAAAGCTTAATTTGTTGAGATTTTTAACAAATGTAATAATTCAATAACTTGTCAAGTATAAAAATGTTTTAAAAATAGCCTACACCATTTACCTTAATCTTAAAGTCACATCAGGAGGTTCAACAGATCTTAATATATATCACAAGAGAACATTGTGTAGTCTGTATATTTGAAATAAATGGAAGTGTTTGAATATCCAACAGAGCCCCTTAATGGGTCATTAGAGATACAAAGCCTCGAAATGAAAAATGTAAGTGATCAGGGTTTTGGTTGTGCAGCAGGGCTTTTGACACAAAAGTGATCAACATTACAGAGGAAAGCAATATTGAGAACAGGGGATGAGAAAAGGTTCATGCCAAAACAAATAAAGAAGCATACAAGGGTAATAAAAGTGATTCGTGGGAATTGAGAAATCTGTAATTTGGACCGCATCGAGGCACAGCCTCAGACGTCAAATCAAGAGATTTAGTATACAGTACACGAGAAATTCAGAGGGAATGGTAAGGCCCTGGTAAGGTGATACGACAGATGGTAAAATAATATTTATCAAACAACAAAATCAAACCATTAGGGTTTATTCCTAACATTTAATTACATGACCTTGGACTCTGAGCAGCAGACAGAAGTAAACAAGTCACCTTTTACCTTAAAGGCTCACGTGATTGGTGGTGAGGGGCCTGTGGAACAGAGTGTAGTAGATCAAGAACTGGACAGCTCTGTCATATGCGTGATAGTGATATACAAGAAAGAACTGTCATATCCACAGACGACTGCTCAGAGTGGGTACTTGGGTGATGTGTATTGCTGAGGAGTCTAATAAATGAAGGAATCAAACAATTTTAGGACTTATTGTGGGAAAGTGATTGACATGTTGAAATATTGGCTGTGTCATGCCTCACTGGGGTAATGCACTGGAAATCAAGCCCCACTATTTCTGGAGTTGTCACAAAAGTGAAAGATTCTGTCAAAGCATGCGGAAGTCCCCAGTTTATCGTCATCTTAAATGCAGGTTGACAGAAAGCATGGACAAGGTTTCTGTACTTAACAGAAAATAAATAGATTCTAGCTACAAGTTCACAACCGTGAAATGTTGACGCATAACTCTATTAGTTTAAACTCTAACCTCCTTATAAATCCTCAACACAGACATATTGGCAACCAAAAAATCATTGGAGTTACAATGGAGGGATAAACTGGGAAGAATATTCAATGGCCCCTGTTCACAGAATTTACTGACATGATCATTTTGTTTATCAGAACTTGGTGCTCTTCAGTCTCTCATCTCCAGCCCATTCTCATTTCCATGCAGGAGGCACAACTGGTTCACAAATTTTAAATTATTTGACTTATTGGTTAAAAGCAAGAGCTCATAGCAACTGGTCAGGAAAAATAAATTTGGTTTTGCTTAGACTTTGGGTATTTTCTGCTGCAGAGAGACACACCATCTCCCTTTCCAGAGGCTTCTGGCAATGTCTTTCACATTCATAAGTGGCTCAGCTACCCCAGAACCAGTCACACAGTCGTTGGCAGGCAGATGGCCATTGTCATCCACAACTGATCACAACTCAACAAGGCAATTTGCTATTTGTTGCTGACTGAATCTCACTTTGTTCATACGCCTGTTGCCAGCCCATCTGCTACCGATCTCCCAAACCTCTCATACAATACACTAGGGTAAGCACCACTTACTATGAGTTTCAGTCACTTGCTTTTACAACAGGCAGCAATCCTTCCACAATCTTTGGTCTTAAAATAGTCCGTTCCCAGTTCAGTCCACAATCAGAAGACAAAACACAAAGCACCTGGTATTATGCTGACCATACCACTTTTGTTGATTTATTTGACAAACGCTTTAAAGGTACTGAAATAATGCACACATTTCAGGTAGAAACCTCAAATTCTTAAAAATCTCATGATTTCCTGTTGAGTTTTACTATCAGGAAATTCTGTTAAAGCCTTTATTTTATTTGTCCCTGCCAACAGGTGACCTTGTCTATGATATATCCTCGGTAAGTTGCTCTTATTTTCATATTCACTAATCTAAATAAGTTGCTTAGACCTCAGGTACAACTTGATTCATAAGCCCCTGGAATAAATCTGGGATGCTCTTTAATCGAAATGGCATCACTCAACATTATATAACCCATTTGATGTCGCAAAACCAGATACTTCTTTAGCCCTCGATGTTAATTGCACTTGCCAGTATCCTTTCAATAGATCAATCTTAGAAAGGAATGAGGCACTGCCAACCTTATCAATACAGTATTCTAACCATGGAATTGGGTCTAAATCTAACTTTGCAACAGCATTTATCTCCAGCATTGAGTTACAACTGCTTTGACTAGGTTCAATCAAGTGACTTTCCAGCAAGTATTTAATTTCTGTTTCCACTTGAGCTTGTTTTTCTGGGCTGAATCTATAAGGATGCTGTTTCAGCGGGCCTGTCTCTCCAAATCTACATCATGTCTAGCTAATGCAGTACATCCACATGTATCCCTGCAGATTATTTAATCCTTTCTAAGTGGTCTTATATGACCCCCATCTTGTCCTTCCTCTAAATACGAGAGCACAATGTCCAGTTGTCCCAGTATTTATATGTTAACTAATTGAGTTATATGAGGTTAACCTTGAGAACTACCTTACTACTCTCCTTCTACCTCACTGTTATTGTCTCTGTCATCTTCTAGTCTTACTACCTGACACACTTGCTCCTCCTTATTCTCTTCCCTACAATAGTACCTTTTAACCATGTTTATGTGACATAAGTGATTCTTCTTCCTCTGACCTGGAGTATTTATTAGTCAAGTCATTCCACTAACCCTCCTAAATAATTTGTGTGGGCCAATGAATTTCACTTTCAGGGGTTTACCTTACAAAGGCAATAATACTAATACTTCATCTCCCACTTGAAACACTCTAGTTGTTGAATTTTTATCTGCCCATTCTTTTATTTTTGATTGTGAAACTGTCAAATTCTCTTGTGCTACTACTCTACATGCTTTTAAGGGTCTTCCTGGACACATAATCCAACATTGAGGTTTTGTCTTTTTGGTTCAAGTACTTCAATCAACGATCACTGGATCTCTAATCTTATGACCATAAATCTGTCCAACTGAACCTTAACCAGTATATTCATTTGGGAAAACTGTGGTATCAAAATTGTGAAAAATGCCTTATTCATGGTTTGGAGAGTCTAATGGTATCTCTCCAAAACTCCCCATGTTTATCGATAATACACAGTTAACATCCATTGTTTTGTACCCAAACTGCTAATGATTTCCTGGAAAACGTTAGGCATATCATTAGAACACTGAACAGATTGTCTCAATTGGTAGTCCATATTAAGTAAAACAAAAGCTGCATTAATGATTTCATTACTGTTTGCACTAATTCCCTAGTTGAGATTGGCCTTAAAGGTTTAACTTTTAGGAATCAGGTTGTCATATCCTTAAGAATACACTGATGTCCTGCTTTTGTTTTTGATAATGGTTCTAACAATCCACAAGCACTTACCCGAATGTTTCTAAAAATAACAGATATCAGAGATGCTGTTCTGATTACATGTTGAGATTTTCCTACCACCTGACATGTATGCCATATTTTACAGAACTGCACTGCATCTCGGCCATGTAAAATATCTGTTTATCGATGCTTACATTTTCCATATTCCTATATGTCTCCCATTGGAATTCCACATCTGACTTGAGATATATTTTTACGATATTTGGGCAGTCGCAGGATTTGATGAACAAAATCTATCCATCATTCATCCACAAGCCTGTGATTAGCGGTGTTCCTCAGGGATCAGTGCTGGTCCACTCTTGTTTGTCATTTATATAAATAATTTACATGAGAATATAGAAAGCATGGTTAGTAAGTTTGCAGATGACATCAAGATTGGTGGTATAGTGGACAGTGAAGAAGGTTATCCAAGATTAAAAAGAGATCTTGATCAAATGGGTCAAAGAGCTGAAGATTAGCCGATGGAGTTTAATTTGGATAAATGCAAAGTATTGCATTTTGGAAAAACCAAGAAAGGCAGGACTTACACAATTAAGAGGAGAGCCTTGGGTAGTGTTGTAGAACAGAGAGACCTAGGGGTTCAGGTGCATAATTCTTTGAAGTTTACATCATATATAGATCGGGTTGTTAAGGCATTTAACGCACTTACCTTCATTGCTCAGATCTTTGAGTATAGGAGTTAGGATATCACATTGAGGTTGTACAGGACATTAGTGAGGCCTCTTCTGGAGCACTGTGTCCAGTTCTGGTGGCCCCGTTATAGGAAGGATATTACTCAGCTGGAGAAGGTTCAGAAGAGATTTACCAGGATATTGCTGGGAATGGAGGGTTTTCATTTTAAGGAGAGGCTGGATGGACTGGGACCTTCTTCACTGGAACAAAGGAGGCGGAGAGGTGACCTTATAGAAGTTCATAAAATAATGAGGGGTATAGATAAAATGAATAGCAGGTGTATTTTCCCTAGGGTGGGGGATTTCAAGACTAGGGGACATATTTTTAAGGTGAGAAGGGAAAGATTTAAAAAAAACATGAGAGGCAAATTTTTTACACAAAGGGTGGTTTGCATGTGGAATGGACTTCCTGAGGAGGTGGTGGATGTGGATATAATTACAACGTTTAAAAGACATTTGGATAGATACATGAATAGGAAAGGCTTGGAGGGATACGGGCCAGGAGCTGGCAGGTTGGACCAGTTTAGTTTGGGATTATGTTCAGCATGGATTGGTTGGACAGAAAGTCTGTCTCTGTGCTGTATGACTCTGACTCTATGACTATGACTATGTGTGCAATGAACTTCCAGAGGAAGTGATGGATGCAGGTACAGTTACAACGTTTAAAAGAGATTTATGTAAGCACATGAATAAGAAATATTTGGAGGGATAAGGGCCAAGCTCAGGCAGGTGGAACTAGTTTAGCTTGGGGTTATAGTTGACATGGACTGGTTGACAGAAGGATCTGTTTCCATGCTGTATTACTGTGAGTCTGTGAGGAAGTCTCAACTTCTATATAAGAACTGTTTTTTATATAATAGCACTTTAGAGTTCCTTCAGCTTCAATGTGAGCCGACTGTACTAACTTATTTTACTCTGATTCTGTTCTGAAGCCTCAATTAATGAAAACATGTGAAATACTACTTTTCAATTATCTCAATTCTTCAATACAGTTTTGGCTACCCTAACATCTGCTTGTGGTGCTACTGTAATCTTTGGTGATAAGTACAAAGGAAAAATACACAAAACCTGCTCTTACAAGTATCCCATCTCTTTCGCCTCAGCTGAACTTTCTATGATTATAGGTGATGCCTTAACATTCACTCCTTCCAATCAATTCCCAGGAGAAAATCAACTCTGTCCACAGATAAATTCTTAACTATTCCAACTACCACTACTCTAGACATCAGGTCACACTCCAATTAGATTTTTTACAATGGAACCACGGTATATGCTGTGTATGCTGTGTGCCAGCACTTTAGCCTTCAATGAAGTCTCTAGAGAGAAAACTAAATCCTCCTCCAGCAATAGAGTTTGATAGCCTTTGTGGCCCTTGGTATTGTTACAGGCTCAGAAGCTTCACTTATGGAGTCATACAGCATGGAAACAGACCCTTCAGTCCAACCAGTCCATGCCAAACATAATTCCAAACTAAACTAGTCCCATCTACTCCTGGCCCATATCCTTCCAAACCTTTCCTATTAATGTACTTATCCAAATGTCTTTTGAATGTTGTAATTGTACCTGCATCCACCACTTCCACAGGCGAACCACTCTCTGTGTAAAAAATTGCCTCATGTCTTTTTTAAACCTCTCTCCTGTCACCTTAAAAATGTGCCCCCTAGCCTTGAAATCCCCCCTTCTAGGCAAAAGACAAAAATCATTAACTCTATCTACACCTCTAATTATTTTATAAATTTCTATCAGGTTCCCTCCCAACCTCTTACATTCCAGAGAAAAAATTCCCAGCCTATCCAGCCTTTCTTTATAACTCAAACCTTCCATACCCAGCAACATCCTGTAAATTTCTTCTGAACCCTCTCCAGCTTGATAATATATTTCCTATAACTTGCCGATCAGAACTGGACACAGTATTCCATAAGAGGCCTCACCAATGTCCTGTACAACTTCAACATGACTTCCAAACTCCTATACTCAAAGGACTGAGCAATGAAAGCAAGCGTGCCAGATGCCTTTTTACCCATTCTGTCTATGTGTGACACAAACTTCAAAGAATTATGTACCTACACCCCTAGACCTCTCTGTTCCACAATACTACCCAAGGCCCTATCATTAATTGTATAAGCCCTACCCTTGTTTGATGTACCAAAATGTAGTACCTCGCATTTATCCAGATTGAATTCCATCTGCAATTTTTCAACCCATTGACCCATTTGATCAAGATCCTTTGTAATCTTAGAAAACCTTCTTCACTGTCTACAATGCCACAATTTAGGTACCGTCTGCAAACTTATTAACCATGTTCAAGATTTTCATCCAAATCATTTATATAAATGACAAAGGATGGAGGAGGCAGAACTGATCCCTGTGGAACACCGCTGGTGACAGGCCTCCAGTCCGAGAAGCAACCCTGAAGAAGGGTCCCGACCTGAAACATCAACTTTCTTGAACCTCTGATGCTGCCTGGCCTGCTGTGTTCCTCCAGCTCCACACTGTGTTATCTCCACCATTACTGTCTGTCTCCTACCATTAAGCCAATTATATATCCACTTGGCAAGCTCACCCTGAATCCCCTGACCTAATTTCATTAATTAGTCTACCATGCAGAACCTTGTCAAAAGCTTTACTAAAATCCAAATAAACAATGTCTACTGCTCAGCCATAAACCTTTTTGGTAACTTCCTCAAAAAACTCAATCAGGTTTGTGTGACATGATTTTCCTTGCACAAAACCATGCCGACTATCCCTAATCAATTGTTGCCTCTCTAAATGTCCATAAATCCTATTTTTTATAATTACCTCCAACAATTTACCTCCAACCGAATTCAAACTCACAGGTCTTCACTTTCCTGGTTTCTCCTTACAACCTTTCTTAAACAAATGTACAACGTTAGCCACCCTCCAGTCATCAGGCACCTCACTCGTACTTACAGATGCTGCAAATATTTCTGCAACGGGTCTCGCAATTTCCTCCTTTACTTCCCACAACATTCTGGAATGCATTAGATTGGGTCCTGGAGATTTATCTACCTTTACATTCTCTAAGACCTCCCAAACTTCCTCTTCTGTAATGTGAACTGTTGTTAAAACATCAAAGTTTATTTCTCTGCTTTCTGTAGACTCCATTTCTTTCTCTACAGTAAAAACTCAGGCAAAATATTGATTTAGTATTTCTCCCATCTCCTGGGGTTCAACATTAAGTCAACCTCCTTGATCTTTAAGAGGCCCTACCCTCTCTCTAGTTACCCACTTGCTCTTAATGTATTTGTAGAATCTCTTTGGATTATCCTTAACCTTATCTGCCAATGCTATCTCATATCCCCCCTTTGCCTTCCTGATCTCTCTCTTAAGAATGCCCCTACACTCTTTATATTGATTAAGAGACTCAATTGAACCAAGTTGTCTAAAATAAGATTCTCTTTTATTCTTGACTGGAACCTCAATATCTTTATTCATCCATTGTTCCTTAATCTTACGAGCTTTACCCTTCACTCTCTAACATGAACAAAATGCCTTTGAATTCTCATCATTACACTCTTGAATGCTTCCCACTTGTCAGATGTCCTTTTACCTGCAAACAGTGTACTCCAATCACCTTTGAACAATCTTGACTCATACCATTAAAATTTGCCTTACTCCAATTAAAAACTTCAACTTTTATGGAAGACTTACCCTTTACCATAACTATTTTGAAACTAACGGAATTATGATCACGAGACCCAAACTGTACCCCCACTTTAACTTCAGTCACCTGCCCTGTCTTATTGCCCAGAAGAAGGTCTAGTTTTGCTCCTTCTCTGGTAGGAGCATCCACATATTGATAGAGAAAATTTTCTTGAGCCCATTTGACACATTCTTCACCATCCAACATGTAACACTATAGTAACCCCAGTCAATGTTTGTAAAATTAAAATCCCCCATTATTACAATCTTATGCTTACATATATCTGAGCTCTCCCTACATATTTATTTCTCAGTTTTCCTCTTACAATTGGAGGGCCTATAGCACAATCCCATCAAAGTGATCTTTCCTTTCTTATTTGTAATCTCTACCCACATATTTTCATGGTACGATTTTTCAGAAATATCTTCCCTAGTTACAGCAGTAATATATACCTTCATCAAAAACACCACCCCCGCCCCCCCCCACCACTCCACCTCCTTTTCTATTCTTCCTATAGCATCTAAAACCCAGAAGACTAAGCTGCCAGTCTTGTCCATCTCTCAGCTAAGCTTCTGTAACAGCTAAGACACCCCAATTCCATGTTTTTAAACATGCCCTGAGTTCAGCCTTGCCTCTAAGAAGCTCGCTTTGAAATAAATGCAACTTAGTTCTTCAGCGTTACTACATACTCTGACTCTCTCTCGTCTTTCTTTTCTAATTGACGTGCTCTCCTTACATTCAGCACCTTTCCCATCAATCCTTCTGTTTACACTGCTACTTGAAATTCCTCCACTCCCCTCTCTATCAGTATAAAGTCTCCCCTAATGGAATGAGCAAATCTCTCTGCTAAGATATTGGTCCCTTTCCAGTTTAGCTGAGACCTGTCCTTTTTATCCCAAAAGACGTACCAATTGTCCAAAAACCTGATTCTCTGAACAATACACCAGTTCTTCTGCCATTGATTTATCTCCTTTAACCTTTTGTTCCTTCACCCATTTGAGTTTGGCATTGGGAGTGAACCAGAAATTACTGCTTTCAAGGTTCTATTTTTTAATCTTCTACCTCACCTCTTAAATTCACTCTGTACTGCTTTAATCTTTTCCCTAAAAATGTCATTCCTACCAATGTGTATAATAACTTCTGACTTCTCAATCTCACCTTTAACAATATGCTTGAAACGTTTAGAGAGGTCCTTAATCCTAGTACCAGGAAAGGAACAAACCATCCTAAGTTTACACTCACTGCCACAGAATCTCTTGTCTGTGCCCCTGACAGGACAGTCCCCTATAAAAATAATTCGATTAAATCTTGTCAGCTGCTGCCTAACATAAGAAACATTCCAAGTGTTCAGGAACTGACTGGCTCTTCCATTTTTCTCTGAGACACTATCCCATTATACAGTTCCAAAAACTGAATATCTATTTATTAGAGGAATAGCCACTGGAGAGTTTTGAACTACCTTCTTATCATTCCTGACATTCACCCATCTATCTCACTGATCCTGCTGGGTAATAACTTTTCTACATCTACTAACCAACTCAACTCTGTACTATATATATGCCCTCAATAACATTAAGCCTAGAAAAAAAGTCTCAATAACACCTTGTATATAAAATAAACTACCTTTCATTACATACAGAAAACAATGTTACAATGGAGGAAGTTAGAATTTTATATGTCAAACATTTAAAACTTAAATAAAATCAACCACTTAGCTGACTAACTGTACAAAAAAACTCCTTTTCAACAAATTCCCCGAAGTAAAAAAACTCCTCCAGAGCGTGTAGGACTGCCTGAAATGAAAACACAAGTCCTTATTTTAAAATCTGTTTGGTTTTTCAAAAAAATCCCTTTGCAATGTAAAAATAAACCTCTAAATATCTTTGCAATGTGAAAAATCCCTTCTCAAACACATATATACTTCCTTAACTTCTGAATTTAGAATAAAAAAACTCAGCCATTCAGTGTAGACCCTCAAAAGCTCATTTTTTTAAAAAAAGTATGTTTAAAAAAAACCTTTTTTTTTTTGGTTTTCTTGAATGTTAATGAAACAAAATGAATAAAAATTTTATAGTAATAATATGTAATGACTATAATAACTGTAAAAAAACTATAATAAATCTTTAACTAAGCCTGCAACCCTAGGACCAGCTGCAAGATCCACACTGCACTTACATTTGAATAAAAGGGGGTTATTTTCCATTAAGACCAAAAATCTCATCTATCCTATGTACTTCTACGTCTACCTTCAGTCTCTTAGTCATAGTTAAAGCTACAATCTGATCCATGTCCATATCCTTTTGAATTTGCTTTTCACACTCACTCGAGTGAAGAGCAACATGTTCCATTGGTTTCCCTCACAACCGCTGATACTTTGAATGAATGTTTCCCACTATGTTACAATGGAGTGACCTCAGCTTCTGATTTTCACTCCCACCATCCACACTGAAGAGGAGACCTTGGGCATTCCCAGCTATTCATTTTTTACCCTGATACCAGCCTTTCCTTCGCTCTCCCACATCTCATCTCTTTCAGATTTATGAAAGTGATGGAAAGAAAGGTTTTCAGCTGGTCATAATCGGCCATTATTGCAGCTGATCTAGCAGGTGCAGCCCTTTGGTCTACAACCTGGGTTGTTATTACAAATGTTGACGAGTTTTTAAAATTTCTCTAAGAGAGTAATCTCCCTTAAAAAGCTTCATCTGTAATTTCAGTTTCTAAAGCTTATATCTACCTGAGAAAATGATCTCTGATCTCATGACCATAAATCTATTTAAATGACTTAACCCAGCAGATTCATTTCAGAAAATAATAAGTAAAAGGAATAATAAATACATTACTGTTTGCAGTAATGTCTAGCTGTAATTGGCCGTGAAGGTTTAACTTCTAGGACTTGTTTTGTCATATCCTTAATTGTAAGAATATATTGATGCCCCTGCTTTTGTTTCTGGTAATGGTTCTACACAATCCACAAACACGTGCCCAAATGTCTCTGAAACCTTTAAAATTCCATATACATTTGCTGTGGCTGTTTCCTTAAATTCTAGAATCTTTTTCTGTATGCCTCAGGCACTAACTTGTGTGCAGCTCATAATTTTTTTAAAAGAAATGTTATAACACAAGAAATTGCCTCTGAGTCTGAATCATGAATTTTCTGAGCTTTACCTGTTAACTTACTCTGCGTGAGCAGTATCCAGTCTCCTCTTAGCCAGTGAGAAAGAAAAATTTAAAAGACGGGATAAGCCAACCATGTTTAACTGGGAAAGTTAAGGAGAGAATCAAATTGAGAAAAAATATACGATGTGTCAAACATTAATGGTAAACCAGAAGCTTAGTAAAGTTTTAAAATCCAACAAAAGACAACCAACAAATTCAAAATGAAGAGGGAAAAGATAAACTTTGAGGGTAGACTTGCAAGTAATATCAAGATGGACAGCAAGATCTTATTAAAATGTATAAAAATGAAGAGCAAGGACAAAAGTTAAAATAGCTCCCTTAAAGAGTGGGGCAGTAACATGGGGATCCAGGAAATGGCAGATGAGTTGAATAAATACTTTATACCTTCATAGTAGAAGACACTAACATTATCCAAAAATTTCTAAACAATCAAGGGGCAAAAGGAGGAGAGGAAAGATATCCAATAAAAGTCCTAGAGAAACCAGTGAGTGAAAGACTAAAAAGTGCCTGAACCTGATGCAATACATCCTAACATAAAGGAAGGGCTACAGAGATAACGGATGCACTGTTAGTAACATCTAAGAATGCTTACATTCTGAAAAAGTCTCAGAGGTTTGAAAAGCTGCCAGTATAACAACCTCATTTAAAAAGGAAAGCAGACAAAAATCAGGTAACTATAGGCCAGTTAGCTTAATGCCTGTTATTGGGAAAATTTTACAATTGTTATAAAGGATATAATAGCAGAGTATTTATAAGTACATAGTACGATCAAGCAGCATCAGCATGGCTTCATGAAGGGGCGGTCATGCCTGACAAATTTATTAGAATTCTTTGAGGACCTAACAAGCAGGATACTTAAAGGGGAAGTAGTGGATGTAATTTATTTGGATTTTCAGAAAACATCTCTTAAGATAACACATGTTAAGCTAATAAATAAGATAAGAGCCTAAGGTGTTGGTAGAGTATTGGCTAACTAATAGATGAGACTGTTCGGATATGGGGAGCACTTTTAGGATGGCATTTTGTAACTAAATGGAGTGCCACTGGGGCCACAATTATTTACAATATTTAATAAGGACTTGGATGAGGAAAGCGAACGTACTATAGCCAAGTTTGCAGCTGACACAAAAGTAGGTGGGAAGGCAAGTAGGTGAGAATGAATTGAAGAATAAGCAAAGGGAAATAGACAGGTTAAGAGATTGGACAGAAACTTGGCAGATGGAACACAATGTAGCAAAATGTACTTTGGCAGGAAGAATTGAGGACAGGATGTTAACATAGTTAGATGGAGGAAGACTGCAGAAAACTACAACACAAAGGGATTTGAGAGTCCACAAAAAGCTAGTGCAAAAATTTAGTACGTAATAAGCAAGATAATTGAAATGTTGGGCTTTATTGAGGAGAGAATGGATATAAAAATATAGAGATTCTGCTGAAATCGTATCAGGCACTCAGCAGACCACAGTTGGAATATTGTGGTCAGTCTTGGGCCCCTTAACTGAGGAAAGGAGGATGGCCATCAAAGGTTATGGAATTCTTTGCCGTAGAGGGCTGTTGAGGTTGTGTCATTAAGTATATTCAAGGCTGAGACAGACAGATTTTTAACCAGTAGGAGAATCAAAGATTATGAAGAAGAGAGAAGTAGAGTTGAGAGTTATCAGATCAGCCGTTATCTCATTGGTTGACGGAGCAGACTTGATGGGCTGAATAGCCTACTTCTGCTGTTGTGTCTTATGGTCTTAAGCTCCAATTCATTTGTTTCACTATTTTCTCAAATAATATGAAGTATTCCCCCCCCACCCCCCGACATCGTTTCCATTAAATTTTGGTAGGCTTGTGAAAATTTAAACATTTCCATACTGGACTTATAATTATGACTCATATTCTCCCACCAGAGCCTGCATCAGCAGATCTCACTTTATACACATTCCCTGGTGCCGCCCAGCTGCTACCAACCTCTCCAATTGCTTAAACAATGAGTTTCCGTAATTGGCTTTCAAAAGAGCAACAGTTTCTTCCACAAACAAAAGCAGAAATTGCTGGAAAAGCTCAGCAGGTCTGGCAGAATCTGTGGAGAGAAATCAGAGTTAACATTTCAGGTCAGGTGACTTCAGAACCGATGGCAGCTAGGAAAAAGTTGTTTTTTATGCTGAAGATAGGATGGGGAGGGGGTAATGAGTAAAGGATAGGTGGAGTTAGGACCCAAAGAGAAAAAAGAACTGTTGAGCAGACAAAAGAATGAAAAACAATCAGCTTAGGAGAATCTGAGATAACAAGGTGTAGAGCTGGATGAACACAGCAGGCCAGGCAGCATCAGAGACGCAGGAAGGCTGACGTTTCAGGCCTAGACCCTTCTTCAGAATGAATAGCTACTAATGGGAACTATTAGTGGCTAACAATGGGTTGTGTGTCATAGCAAGACCTGGTGTGCAGGGGATGGGGTAAGGACATGGGAGAAGGTGCCTCAAGCCCTAAAATTGTTGAACTTGATATTGAGTCCAGAAGGCCATAGATTCTCAATTTTTCCAGCATCCACAGTTCTTTCGGTTTTTAATTCCTTCCACAATCCTTGTTTTTTTTTAGAAAAAAGAGCCCTTTTCCAATTTCAGCCCACAACCAAAAATAAAAAGCAATAGTCTTTACAATGGAATGTTCTGGATGATGGCCAAGAAATGATGTGTGGGCTGGTAGAAAGGGATGAAAGAAATGCATTGCACATATTGATAGTTCAAAAGTGACTCATGTATCAGAAGACAGATGTGCACTGTTGAAATTGACTTCCATAGAGCAAGATGGATATCATACAGTAATAGACCTGGCAGACAGAAAAGTGGAAGCAGTGGCCAGGGCTTAAACAGATTAGATGATTTTAAAAAAAGGTCACAGAGCAGTCTCATAACAGACCCAGAAGCAGAATCCTTATGATTATAGAAAATTGGGTCTACCAATAAACGTGTTGGGATTTAGCGGGCTGAAGGGAGGCTATTTGTTCGGTGGGTTTAAAGAGTGTCTGGATGATACAGAAATTAAAGTGGATTGTCCCACCATTGGAAAAGAAACCTTATACATTTTTCTAACACTTCTGATCAAAACTCATAGAGCCAGAGTTCTGGAGGGTGATACTTCTCAAAGAATTGATTGATATTAATACATGAAGATCATAGAAACATAGGATCCCACAGTGTGGAAGTAGGCCATTCAGCCCATCGAGTCTACACCAACCCTCCAAAAAGCATCCTGCCAAGACCCACCCCATCCCTGTAACCTGCATTCCCCCTGGCTAATCCACCGAGAGTGCACATCCCTGAACACTAAGGGCAATTTAGCCTGGCCAATCCACCTAACATGCACGTCTTTGGACTGTGGGAGGAAACCGGAGCACCCGGAGGAAACCTACATGGACGCGGGGAGAATGTGTAAACTCCACACAGACAAGTCGCCCGAGGGTGGAATTGAACCCACATCCCTGGCGCTGTGAGGCAGCAATACTGACCACTGAACCACCATGCCGCCCACAGGATGGGCAACAAAATGTGCTCTTGCCGGTATAACTCATGTTTTGAAAAAGAAATTGATAAAGTTTGCCTTTTGAAGTTAAACTAATGCTCAGCCAGTCTGGGGGCAGAACAAATCCCTGGAGCAATGCAAGTAGCAAGTTATGGCTTCATCGTGTTCTGCACAGTGCTTCTGGATCTGTGGCAAGGGAATCAGCCACTTGGGAGGTGCCTTTGGTTATATCACAGCAGTGTTGTGATAATAGTGCATCGCAAGACCATGTTGACTAATGTGTTTAATCATGCGCACAGTGGCAGATGTGATAATGAGCAGTTTTCACATTACTTGCACTAAAACAAGCCTGCGTTCCTTTTAATTTTTGATAAAAGGATTAAACAGGATGCATGTTTGAATGTTTGTTCAAACCGTTTAAAGACAAGATTTAGAAAACAAGCTAAAAATTGACCTATTCCCAACTGCAAAGGATTATTGCAGTTCAGTCACCTTCACCAACATACACAGCAGATTGATTGAGGGCTATTAAAACAAAAGTGGTGAATTTGAATGGGTTCTGACAATATTGGAGTTACAATTTAAATTACTTTGTGCACAGCCTGAAATTTAATCTCATTATAGAGCATCCTCCCAGAATTTACATCATAGGGTGGGGCTTTGGGATATCACACTAACCAGAGGGGGAAATGTTCCTTACAGGCAATGCAGTATTTTTGAAGCACAGTGATATTGTGAAGCAAGAAATACTTCTGTTAACTTGTGCACAAGAATGTGCCACAAACAGTAATGAGAATTTTTTTTTTAAGTAACGTTGGTAAAGCTGTAAGATAGTCACTGAACAAATGAAGATATGTTTGGGTCAACATGAGAGGAGTTCAATGGAACAACGGAAGGCTACCTGCAGTCTACCTGCAACTTCTGTTTTTCGCCACTCAGGACTGTTGGTTCCAGCACTGTGGAATCTAAATGAGGAAAACATGGTGTGAGATGATTTCAAGTCCCTTCTGGTGCAGTCCATAACAGGCATCGAGTTGTGGAGGAGAGTAGTTCAGGCTTTCGTATGTTCACCAGAAATATACAGAATGGCCAGATCATGACACTAGTCAGTGCTGATGTGATTGCATTTTAGAGCTTGCCATGCCTGTTAATGCCTTCACTTGAACATGCTGCAAGAGAGCACCACGCTCCCAATACCTAGTGCTATTTAAAGACTTTTCCAACCAACTTTCGGTGAGCTTTTTCTGACTATCCATTTGCCGCTGCAGTTAGTGGAACTACTGGGTTGCTGCAGATATTGAGAGAAGTCAGAAGGAAGTGGTGATGGACGTTTGGAAGAAGTTGTGTGCTTTTGAAAGTCCTCCAATACCTTCAAGAGACACTCTTCTAATTCAATGTCAGAGGTAGCTGGCACCACCTTGGGCCACGTGAGCTGTTTGAGGGTTCCACTGAGTTCCCAAATCATCAATGTCGAGCACTTCCACCCCTTATCCTTCCTTCTGTTGTCACTCATCACAGCATCCTCTTGGCCACAACCATGAATCGAAATAATTAGCCATATTCCATAATGAACCATAGGCATCTCTGTCTGTTCAAGAGAGAGAAAGAAAGAAAGAAAGAAGTGGTTATGTAGTTTGAAGGGCACCATTCCACCATATCAGATTGAGGTGATATAAGGAGATAGACCTCTGTGAGTTACCACAGCATGTACAAGGGTTGAACCTGCACTATTGAAATCATCCTGCACCACACACTAGCCAACTCATCAAAAGAGACCAGAAAACAACAATTTCACGTCAGCTTCATTCAGCAATCAGTACATTGTATGATACTAATTACCCATTCATATTAGTGCAATCCCTAGTATCTCTCTGGATGGTACCTTTCTAGACCTCCTGTGCAGCCCATTTTCTTTTTTGCGGTTGCAACATACTTGATGGAAGGCTGCTGAATTCAAGATGGGAGACTGCAAGTGGCCTTGAGCAGCTCTGAGCCTTTGGCTCACCTTTGACTGCATCACTTTGGCATAGACAGAAGCAGTCTGGTGTGAATGGCTGACAGACCACACTAGGAGCCATTATTCTGAATGGTTTCTGTGACGCCACTGGTAACGGTCAGTTTGAGTTCCTCCAATTATCCTTCGCACCATTGCCTTAACAGGCCAGCAATTGAAGTAGTGCCTATCCCAGGCTGTTTGCTGCTGTTATTATGGGCCATCCAGTTCTGCAAGAGAGGCAGCAGGATGTCAGTGATTTTGCATTGCCCTTAGGTGATGTGCATGTCATGCTTGGAAGTATGTGGATTCTGTGCAATAGGGATGAGATTTGAATCAATAATAAGTTTGAGGATGAGTTAGAAATCTGAATGTTTGATCCTGAGTGCTCAAGATTACTGAGAGATGAATGATTGGAGTGTGGTGCATGTGGAAAAACCATATGAGGCCATTGAACTTGTTCTGCTTCTCTATCCAATTCCTCGAGTACGGACTCCTGGCATTGACTTTGGTCACTATTTGTTGCCACTTACTTTGCAGTGTCTGTCGGGAGGGCCTCCTGGACTGGTGGGATATAGTGCCTCTCTTCTTCTCTCAACTTCCTAACACTTCCAGCACTGCATTCCAAGAATCCAGGTTCCCTTCCTCCGGCCTGCTGTACAATTACTTGGGTTTCGTCCTGTTCCCTGTGAGGTTGCCAGCCAGACTGAATGAGCTGCTGGTGGCTGCCTTTAATAAATACAGGCTGACTTTAAGTGGTGCAAGTTTCACAGGAACTAGCATCCCCTGCTGAGTGTGCCCCCACTCAGTAGCAAGTTTAGCGCTTGACTACACATCGCCGTCATGGAAATGAGAAGGTAGCATAAGGATTGACTACATTACTTCAATAGGCACAGGCTAATTGAGCATCACAGACCTTGTGCTTTGCTATTGGACCTTCTCAGGTTTTTTAGCCCAAAGTGTGAAGAATTCTGTGCAAACCCAGAGTGTGTAGAAGTATGTAACAAGCTTGTTAAATAATAACTTACATTTCAAAGCTCAGTGAAATATGACTCATTTAGATGGATGCTTAATCCTCTCAGATGTGAAGACACATCGGGGTAAGTATTTGGGGGACATTTTTGCTGATTGTGCTAATGATCAGGAAGTCCATGTACAATTGCATAGTGTAATATATTAACAGATAGAAAAAGATCCTTGTAACGTGATGCCTTTCACAATCTCAGGACATCGCACTGTGCTTTGCAGCCATGGATGTGCCTCTCCAATGCACTCACTACTGCAATGTAGGAAACACATGATTATCTCATTTCGATGAAATGTCCCTTTGATCACTAGAAGTCTGTTTACTGCTGGATCAGGTTCTCAACACCCAAAAGATCCATTACTGTTTGAGAATTTACATGAGGCTTATGTAACTTTAAATAATATCATCACCACCCCTGTTTCAAGTTAGATGAAAGCACAAGAAAGGCTGCTTATCACCCCCATCTGACTGCGTGTCGTGGTTGGAGGGTCCCTTCGCTTTCTGTGAAAGAACCAATTCTTCAAAGTGAACTAGTTTCAAGAAGTACGTGGAAAGCAGCTGATGTTAGGTTTAGACCTGGAAGTGTGGGAAATTTCATTGCAGAACCCAGGCATTGCAAAGTATGTTCTAGTACATCGTTCCGACACTCCGGGGTTCCATTTAGCATAAGTAATGCCGCACAGACATTATGAGAACTGCTTCTTCTCTGAAGTGACGAGTATCAATAAGCATCTGATAGTACAGAAGATGAGAGATAAAAGGTACTGCAGATGCTGGAGATAACAAGGCGTGGGGCTGGATGAACACAGCAGGCCAAGCAGCATCATAGGAGCAGGAAAACTTGACGTTTCGGGCCTAGACCCTTCATCAGAAATCTAGGCCCGAAACGTCAAGTTTTCCTGCTC